>OZ035874.1:25745092-26345092 GCA_964034865.1 Eristalis intricaria
TGTGTTGCCGGATGACATCAGTTCAAATCAGTGTTTCTATTCTGTTAAGAGTAACCAAGCATGTGTTTGTCATGTTGATTGTGACCATTACTACTCAATTCGGACAGTTTCGTAGTGGATTTGGTTCAGGAACCAATGCGGCCTCTCCCAGCACAGGCACAGTCCTTCCACCGGATTCGGTGGATACGGTGGACTCGGTGGAAGTGACAGTTCTGCATCCGCTAACGCTGTGTCATCGTCTCAGAACTTTGTCTCTGGAAAATAAATAAGCGGACTCCAGTACCCCAAAAAAGAACGCATTTGAATTTGCATGATTCTTCTTTGAATGAATTGGCCGTCCACTTTTTTTGTGTTTGGGATGACTTCGGCTGCAAGTTGAGTTGATCGCGCTCTTAATCAAGTTCTTTCATGAGGCGAGCATGTTCGACTCGCTTTCGAGCTTTTCGATTCTTTCATGAAGGCGGAGGTCAAAGAAGCGTCCAAATTGATATCATAGCTGGAAATACCACCAGCTGATGTTACCTTCTAAATTGACAGTCAAGCGGCCATAAAAGAAATTTCGGCTATTGAAATCAAGTCCGAGCTGGTCGCAAGCTGTCGCGAAGAGCTGAATCTTCTTGGCACACAGCATTCGATCACCTTGTGCTGGGTCCCAGGTCATAGGGACATAGCTGGGAACGAGGTGGCATATGAACTTGCCAGGAAAGTGGCCGAGTCCGACTCATCCCAGGCAATCCCATGGCTTTCCCCACCTCTGTCTGACATCAAGAGAAAGGTGGACAGTAAAATCATGGAGCTGGCTAATGAACGGCGGAGTTCCTTCCCCACATGTGAGACCACTCGTACGATATGGCCTAAGAACCGATTCCCTCCTCCAATGCAGCAGGAAACTGCTGAGGATGATGGTCGGAGCTATTACTGGTCATAACCATCTGAGGTACCGCGAACACAAGACGGAACTTATCCATGACTTCATTTACAGAGGCTGTGGGGACGAAGAGGAGATTGAGGATACATCCCACTCTCAATGCCCCAGTCTATGCAAATTGAGATAAAGAACCCTGGGAGAATTTTTCTTCCATGACCTCCATGATATATCAGACATCCCACTAAAATCTCTTTGCAGGTTTATTAGGATCTCTGATTGGCTGAATGGAGGAAGACGATAACCGAACAATACCTTGAAGGCAGGTTAGACCTTCAGACCTTGGAGGAAGGGTTTTACCCCTTGGGCATCATAATGGGTCCAATAGGACCTCAGTGTGGCGCGGCCCCGCAGTGTCAACCCACTCTTAAGGTGACCAGAGCAAAACAAGAATAATTATCTTTAAATAGAGGTCTCTCGGAACCTCCCAGATCAAGGATATCGAATAGTCTAGTGATGTATAGCCTGATCGCAGACTCTTGTAAAGGTACTAGGTGTAAAGGCTCTTGGATTCGCTCCGATGACCTATGGAAGGTTTAAGCCTTAGCACTCGCTGTCTTCCATCGCTGAAGGTCCTGGCGAGGCTGCTTCTAGTCATCAAGACGAACCAGTGCAGTCGACATTCGAATTACCTCCAAATCTAGATCCAGCTCATGAAGTTCAAGGAGAAGACTACGAGCAGCACCAGGATGTGGATGTGGTGTGTATTTTGGAAGGCAAAAATCGGTCCACTACAATGGTTCGGCAACATCGACAGCCAGGACACCAATGCTTCTGCTCAGAGAGTCTTTGAATCCGGGCCACCTGGTTCGAGAAGGACAGGAAGACCGAATATCCGGTATCAAGACCAAGTCATCATCATCTTGGTGACTGGAAGCAGTGTGCAAAGGGCTTGTAAAACGATGCCAAGCAAAGTTTATTTCATATTTTTATGTGAAAGAATTTATTAATTTGAACAATTGGGAGTAATCTTTGATTCAGCTTTAATTTTGGCTCCGCTGGTGCTGCTGATCTGGATGACGTCTCCGAAACCTTTGGTTAGGTTCGGTTAGGTTAGGTTTGGGTGATTGCCACCACTGTAGCAGTTGTGTCCCACATAGATCCTGGTTGGATTCTTTGTGCTATCACTACCCGGTGCTTTCCACCGGCTCCTTTTAAAAAGAGACTAAACTAACGAAAATGAAATAAGACTACCTAATAGTATTCTAGTGGCCTACTTTGACAAGTCCTCTCCTGTGCTGATTTACAGACAATTAGTTTTCTTGATAAGCTTAGATATGTCTTGTATCTTTAAGTGCGACATTTCCTCTAGGTTTCTGAAAAAGTAGTTGCCTAGTATATATTTTCTAGTTTTTGCAAGGGCCGGACATGTGCTGAGAAGATGAAGTGTGGAATAGGTATTTAAAGATCCGCGTGGTAGCACAATGGACCTTAACGGTGGCTGCTGTCTTTCCTTGCAGCACTCAGCCACCAACCTAAACTAACCTAGCTGAAGTCCTTGGTCATGTCGTAGTCCACTGACTTTACAGTCATCAGTATGTACGTTTCCTACAGCTTACTGCATAAAACTCACGTCTTGCGTGATGTTTGGGTCATATTTTACTATGATCTGACTTAAACTTGGAATGTTCATAAAGGTCTATTGACCACCAACCTAAACTAACCTAGCTGAAGTCCTTGGTCATATCGTAGTCCACTGACTTTACAGTCATCAGTATGTACGTTTCCTACAGCTTACTGCATAAAACTCACGTCTTGCGTGATGTTTGGGTCATATTTTACTATGATCTGACTTAAACTTGGAATGTTAATAAAGGTCTATTGACAGTGTCAGACGTCCCGGTTTTTTTTTTCCGGGATATCCCGATTTTTAAACATATTTTCATCCGTCCACCAGGGTAAACTCAGAGTAAACACCTCCTTCATATTTAAGAAATTACTTTTTCGATTTTTGAATTTTGCCTGCCGGTCTTTCGCCTACTCCACAGCCATGGCAGAGGGCTTCGTCGCTTAGTTCAAGCTCTCGTACATGATTGGCGAAGGTGTAGTGACTCGTCGATAGCAAGAATGTCGCGGATTTCTTACAGATGTTTGGGAGCATGACTTTGGTTTGCCTGTATCCTGAAGACTCTCTCAAGTTTGGTTCTCAAGAGCCCCACCATCGATGGAAGCCTTAACCAACTACGCAGGGAGTCCCAGCTCAGGTCCTCAAAATGTTTGCTTTGATCCTTGTCTAGCAAGTTCATTGGAGATCTCATTTCCAGCTATCACGAGGTGACAGTCTAAGTGAATTTTGACTGGGAAGAACAATCCAGAGAAAACTAACATTCCCTATGTAGTTACAGGGTTTTCAACTAGGCCTTTAGAACTTAAGTTTAAAGTTGTTATTTGATGTTAATAAACCCCTTTATTTATCATTAAATCTTGAGATTTTTATTTTTCCCGAGTAAAATTGTAAAATCCCGGTATTTTCCCTCATTTTTGTGAAGAGCTTCGAAAACAATCTGGCAACCCTCATTGACACTCAAAATGCAGTAATTGTCATGCAAGTCTACAACATATTTCGTGTATCTTACAGGAATGCTGTAAGTTTCGCGTCTTTAAAACTTTTGTGTATGCACCCACAATTGCTGTCATTCAGGCAAGGACACGACTGGACGTTGACAAGCTTCACCTTAGAGAGAATTTGTTGACGCTTAGTATGAGGGCATGTGACACCTACGTAAGAGTCTAGTTATTTGTAGCACTTTAGAACCTGCTTACCATTGACGGACGGGCTCTGCCAAGAGTGTGGAAGGGAAGCCAGTTGTTATCGTATGACATAGAAAGCGGTCCCCCGTTAAGCCGCATGCAATTCATTACAAAACCTAAGACCAATCCTGTTTAAGTCGTTTCAAGTTCTAAATCATTTCAACGTGCTTGAACATTCATCTTAATTGCTCGGAACGGGTTATACTGAAGGAGTTAGTTATTGCATTAGATCAAAACAAAATAACTAGTTCCTGCCAGGGCAGTCATTGGAGATGCAAACAATTTTTTCTATAAATACTGCGGATCCATCCAACACTCGGCATCAGTGTCGGGACGAATCTCAAAAGTTTATAACTTAAATAATAAAATTTGTAATTGAAAAAATGAAATTCCTTATTGCATTCTTCATGCTTCTTGCGGTCCTTGCTGTCCAGGGCAGACATCAGAATCGTGGAGGCTATGGCGGACACGGTGGACGAGAACAAGGACACGGCGGACAAGGATACGGCGGACAAGGATACGGTGGACAAGGATACGGTGGACAAGGATACGGTGGACAGGGATTGAGTGGTAGTGCCGCCAGTGCACTTGCCTCATCACAGTCTGCAGGCCTAGGAGGAGGACTTTCTGCGGCCAATGCAGCAGCCTCGGCCCAAACCTTTTCCCAGGGCAAATGAAAGGATGGACTCTAAGCGAAAATGAAAAAAAGTTGATGTAGCTGGACTCAACCAGCTATAAACAGTCAACAATGAAATTTGTGTAGCGACTAAATTTAAATAAAATAAAGTACATTCAATGCGTGTTGATTTTTCAAGTATTAAAGCTGCGTCCAGTTCCGAAAAAGCTTGCTTTTAACCGCTGTATTGTGAGGATGGTTTACAAGGCGGATCACTTGGGTATGATTTATTAACCACTCTGACACTGACGATGAACCGGAATAAGCTTGCGCCATTCATTAAGTCGTTGCAAATTGTAGGGACAACGGAGCTGGACGAGATTAGAGGAGGAACTGGACGCTTTCAGTCCGTTCTTCGTCGATCCTGCAAAAGTCGATCCGAACGTCGATCCTGCAAAAGCGATGACACATACTTGACACATACTTTATATCTACAGTCAGGGTCAAAAGTGAGTGTACAGCATATAGGTGTTCTACGTTTTAATTAATATTCAATTCAAACGGAATCCCAAAGAGAAATGCAATTTCTAGCAATTACCCATTTCGGCATGTAATCAAATAAAAAAAAAATATGAAAATATCTCTACGTAACGAAATTTAGATCATTAATAATTGGCACTTCTGAGCTGGCTGCTTTTAGGCTTTCTTCTTGAAGCCCCTTTTGACATTATTTTTTGTTTAGATAGCAGTCTGTTCACTCACTTTGACGTTCCAAGAAAGCAGATGCTTAGAGCGATGGAGATTCAGCCAAATCGTGTTCTTAAGTTCGGTAAATCTCCTTCGAACGCTATAGTGTGCGAGTGTGTGTGAGGAAGTACTGAGACCCATTCCGAAACCACAACTGAAAGTTGAATGTTGATGTAAATTTAGGGTAATTCTGTTCACTACAATTTAAAAACGCGTACTTACTTATCAGGTATACGACCCGTGGAGGGTCCGACCCTGAGATATCGCTGCCTTCCATAGCCGACCGTCCTGGACACGTTGCTTCCAGTCACTCAGACCAGACATCCGCGATTACTTGTTTAATCATACCAGAAATTCGTTCTGCCGCTTCTTCTCGAACCAGGAAGCTCGGCTTAGAAGACCCTCTAAGCTACGTCATAACTTGCCATGGGCTTGATGTAACTGAGCCAAGCATTCGACGAGGCTTTGCCTTCCGGACGACGCGGCTTTGAAATTGATGAAAAGGTGTTGCGTATCGATTTGAAACTCGCTGGTCTTTTTCAGGATTTGCCTAAGTGTGAAAATTTGGTCTATTGTCGAATTGCCGGGCCGAAAGCCGCACATGTACGCGCCGATTAGTGCGGTGCAGAACGTCCTTAGACGTTCACACAGTACGCTGGACAGGGTCTTGTAGGCGACGTTGAGCAGGGAAATATGTACCTCCACAGTTGTTGTAAGTTGTAAAAGGTATGACATCTGGTTTTTGGCTTCAAACTTGTCAACGGCAGCATTCCCACTAGAAAGTCGTACCTCCACGCACATCTATATGAAATTTCCTCTTCATCAAGGTACGCTGCAATCCTGGGCTCGTCCTAGTTTCCGAGAAATTCGTTCCACAAAACATCGCATCTTACAATTGCTCAATTCCAATGCGAAAATAGAGGTTATGACGGATTTTTGCTCACAAACATCATTTCCGGGTTTTCCCAAAAAAACCAGTGCCTTACTCCGCATCTACATGAAATTTCCTTTCCATCCTAGTACCCCACATCCTTGGATTCGTCCTAATTCCCGAGAAATTTCTTTCACAAGATTGTGTACTCATGAAATTGACTCCGACGAAAATACGTTCATTTTCAGCAAAAACATGCGACGCGAATGCGATGCCATTTTACTGCATTTTTTCGTGTGAAATGCGTCAAGTTTTGAAAGTCGATTTTTTGAGTTTCTTTGCGGACATTTCGCCCAGAATGCAGGCGGGGTGGCCGGTGGCTAGTAAAGATAATTATACTTTCCTTGTCAAGGCTGAGGATTTTCTTATATGAGTAAGGCTTGATTTCGGATTGCCTAAGACTAGCCCCATTGAACCAGGGGACAATACGGAGTTTGTGTTCCCATTCGTTCATCAGCGTCAATTGAAACTTCAACACTATTCAGGACCTATCAACACAGATTCCAAGCAAGGGGATTCATTCCCTGCAAAGAAAATGCGAGCCTGCTGCTGCATGTCGAGCATGCTTTAGTGCTCCCACATTCTGCAGATGATCTAGTGCATTATCCCTACCAGAACATTGCCATCAGAGTTGTAGAGCTCCAATGGTAAGCCATCAGAACCTACGGCTTTGTTGTTCTTCAGCATTTTAATGGCTGTGCCGACATCTTCAAGCCTGGGTCGATGAGGACTGGAGTTGATTTCTTGATTCCCTATCACTCCTCCTGATCATCCCCGCTAAGCAGCTGTTGGAAGTGCTGCTTAAACTCATCCACTATTCCCTGGGGTTCAATAACAAGGTTACCCTCACAGTTTCGAAGAGCCTGAGTGCCTTTCCTAAGGCCAGCGGCAACGCTTTTGGCTTTTTTGTAGAAGGCCCGTACTTATTGCTTGTCTCTAGACTCTTCGATGCCCTTGAGGTGGGAGCTTGCGTGAGACCTTTTCTTCAGGCATAGAAGTTTCTTCTCCCCCCGTATTCTAGGTCGGAACTCCTCTTGCGCTGCCCTTGCTTTACGTTGCAGCGCTTTTTGGTATGGCTCGTCAGTTGGAGTTTTCTTCTGCTCGGAGGCGGTAGGTAGCCTAGGGTGGTTACGGCTACCTTTTTGATTGCCGGGGGCCAATGCAACCACGTCTTGCTGGCGTTTGGGTTCGGCGTGGTCATGCCAGAGAGTCTCTAACTTAGTTGCTCTTCGTAGGCTCGGGCAATCTCAGGTCTGCTCAGGCGTCCAATGTCGAAACTGCTCTTTGTTGGCTGGTACAGCTTTCTGACATTGGACAGTCGAGATCTGAATCTTGGGTCGACGTTTGCCCACATTTTTTACCTTGTCGGCGATCTGAGCGAGGTTGTTGAGATCACCTGAGACTGCGGATAGTACGGAACGCACGTGGGACTGCAATTTTGAGACCCAGAGTACCGGCAGTACGGCGTCGGGTCTGCCTGAAGAACCGGAGAGATCCCGAATCCGACGAAGTAGCTGTGAGGGCTGTGAATCGCCCAGATCGATGCCTTGAACGAGCCGCTGGAGTCGTAGCTCGTGGCTCTCTTCGTACACCCGGTGGAGTCTTGCTTATTTTCCAAAACTTGTTCCAAGTCACGTGAAATTTGATTTCGTCGGAAGGCCTGGACGAGGCGAGGATATCCTCAATCTGCGCAAACCACAGAGATGGGCGATCGCGCCCGAATTGTTGAATTCACGCTGCAACTGAGAGCCCAGAGATGTGGGGCTGTGTGGCAAATGACTGCGAGCCCGAAGCTTCCTTTTCAATTTGTGCTTTTGTCGCTTCGTCGTGCGTGGTAGAAATTTCGAACGATGCGTTTTTAGTACAGCTAGTGAAATTGTTCTTAATATTTTAAAACGCAACACTTGTTCGCGGGTTCACCAAAAAGACAATGCTTGCTAAAGAATTGGTTCAAAGTGCATTATAAAACGTACTACCATTGGATGCATTTGAGTACGTTTTTCCAACGCGATGAGTACGCTGCCTTAACAAAAGCGAGGGAACGCTGGGATCGATTCCCAGCGGCCTGGGATCGATTCCCGGCCGGTACGACTAAAAAAATAATTTTTCACGGTCCCACCTCTTTCGAGTCACTGACAATGCTCAAGGAGTTACAATTGTCTAGAAAAAGCTTCTCAAACTTGACCGTTCGGAGTCGGCATGGGTCCCTTCCACTCGTTTGAGAACTATATAAGGCACATCAAGACTGGTTGTTGTAGAAGCTAAGCCCTGACCCCCTACGGGCTGTAGCGCCACCAATATTATATTATTCTTATTCTGACGCATTCTCACACCCTGCTAGCCAAAAGTATCGTTATCGTACACCTAATTAGCCAGAGTCGTAAATTTAAATACTTCACAGAAAAACAAACAATGTTTTAATTTTAAGAAAACAAGTTGTCAACGCAGATCATCAGCCAAATGACATAACACAACGAAGCAACGACACGAATAAATTATTTAAATCGACAGCGACTTGCGTTGATAACGGCAAGAAGGCGGTTTTGGCTTTTAAATTCAGCCTTCGCTCAGGCTTCGGTACTTTCCGGTAAATGGCTGGCGTCTGGTTGCTTGTGATTCTAGTGTATTCATAAATTGCCCAGCCGTGAGCCTAGTTTAGCCGAGATACTAGTTGACAGCTTAAGGCTCGTTAACATTCATGAATGAAACGCGCAATAAGGGCTCAACCAAAAGTTCGACTATAAATTCCGTCGCCAGATCAACTATCGATATCAGTAGAGTTTGACTAGCTCCAGCAGTTTGACTAGACTAAAATCGAAAACATGAAATTCTTGGTCGTATTCGCGATGCTGATTGTGGCAATTTCTGCTCAGCACTTTGGACACCATCGTCACGGTGGAGGCGGCTTCGGCGGTGGCGGTTACGGCGGTGGCGGCTACGGCGGTGGCGGTTACGGAGGTGATGGATTCGGTAATCCCGGATTTGGTGGCGGTTTCGGTGGCGGTGCCAGCAGTGCATCTGCATCAGCACAGACCTTCAACACAGGTGGATTCGGAGGTGGCGCTTCGGCGGCTAATGCTGCTGCTTCTTCACAAAATTTCAACACATTCGGACGATAGGACTTAACTCAATAAAAACAAGTGATTCAAATTATGAATTTATGAAATTTTTTTTTTTGTTCCTAATTTGAGGCAATATCAGCAATTGCACAGTTTGAAAACATCAGTTTGGTTTCTAGGAAATCTCGAATGAATTGGATTAGAGGCACCCTTTAATGGAATGCTTAGTCGAACACCCGTGGAATATTCATACATTTATCTAACAATGGTGATCCGGTTCTGGGCTCCATGAACAACTCTCTCTCTCCACCCAGCGTGGCACCCGAAGGCTTCGGGCGTCCTGGTCTCCGCCATCTCCCCAGCGTAAGCAAGGTCTACCACGTCTGCAAAGAACTCTCCGAGCCAGTTCCTCTTCGCTCATGCTAGCTAGGTGTCCTGCCCACAGGAGTCCTCTTCTTCTTCTCTCTTATTTATTTGGCGCTACAGTCCGGGGTGGACCAGGGCCTCAGCCAACAGGCCTCTACAACTAGTACTGTCTCTGGTTGAGGTTCTTCTCCCACCTCGGTGCGCCACCATAAACGCGGGCGTCCTCTGTTACGTTTTCCCACGGGTTCGGAGTCGAAGACTCTTCTGGTTGGAACTGAGTTGTCCATACTTTACTACATGGCCTAGCCATCTTAGACGTTAGATCCGAAGAAGCCTGTGGTTGAATCTTCTCCTCCAGAAACCGTCAACGCAAACCGGACCAGAGATCGCACACAGAACTTTTCTCTCGGAGAGACCAAGAGTTTCTTTATCCGGTTTTGAGATTTTCCATGCCTCCACGCCGTACAGCAGGACTGGGATGATCAAGGTCTTGTATAAAGTCAGCTTGGTCCTTCGAGAGATGGCTCTACTACTCAATTGCCTCTTGAGGCCATAGAAACAGTGGTTGGCAAGAGTTACTCTGCGTTTGATATCGGTACTGATGTTGTTTGTACTGTTTACAGCGGAGCCGAGGTAGACGAAGTCCTTGACTACCCCGAAGTTATAGCTGCCCATTGTGACGCTCTGTCCAACACGTCGATGTTGTGTGTCCTTACAGCATATACTTCATTTTGCCCTCATCCACCGCTTGACTCATTTTAGCGGCTTGAGCCTCAATGCCAGCAAACGGCTCGCTGTATTCTGTCAATCACGTCAATGTCATCCGCATATGCTAACAGGTGATCGTGCCTCTAGTGTTGGCGTGTGAGTCTTGTACAATCTTCTCCAGCATAATGTTAAAGAAGCCACATGACAGCGCGTCGCCTTGTCTAAAACGTTTTTGACATTGAAGGTGTCGGTGAGTTCGTTACCAACCTTGATGTGGTTGAGTTTGGCAGGAATGTCAAAACAAGATGGCGGTGTATAGCTCGTCCCTATGCACGCTGTCATATGCGGCCTTGGGACAAAAAGGTGGTGGGTGTCAATCTGCATTTCTTGCGTCTTTTCCAGGATCTGCCGAAATGTGAAAGTCTGGTCGATGGTGGACTTCCCTGGACTGAAGCCACATTGATATGAACCTATCAGGTTGTTTATAAATGGCTTCATGCGAGTACACGACCGGCAGACAGACTCCATAGATTGGATATTGCTAATTCCCAAGGACCCAGGTCCACGAGGTGTAGTATCAAAACTGCGCACAATGCGCTTCTTGTACCCATAGATAGAACTCTATCTGTTCGTCACTTTATACAACCAACCAACCAACGAACAGTTTAAATCTTAGCTTGTTTCGAAACAACCTTTTTAAGGTTTAATGATGACCATAAAATATTGAAGAATCAGATACAAATGTTAGTTCTCCAGTGTAAGTAACGAGTTTTTGTTAGTTAACGGTGAAGAATAAGGTTTAAACAATTCCTTCGACATTCACCTTGTATTTGAGCTTTGATATGCTTCAAATGTTTCCCGCAAACAAAAGTCGTGTTGTTCGTGATCTTTATATGTAGATGCAATTAAGATCCACACCATGCCACCATGAATCATCATTCGATTGATGGACCGGTTGAGTGTCTTCGGGAAGTACCCCTGCCAAACATTTCATGATTTGTCATTCTAATTATCACCAGACACTCAAATATTATTTCATTTAATTACTTCCCATTACCACTGTGTGATTTACACACAATCTCAAGTATTCCACATAAGGCCCAAGACAAGATCAAATGCTTCGTTGGAAGATTGGATCAGCTCAGAGAAAATAGACATTTTAGAAATTTCTGATCGAGACGTGTGTGAATCACGAAACGAATTATGTCCAGCTCTTCTTTCTCCATAAATTATGGAACTGTTTTGATTTAATGATCTGCTGATGGGCTTGCGATCAGTCGACTTGATCTTGAACATTATCTGCGATCTTCTGAATCAGCAGTCGTTTCTTTTCTATTAAGCAGGGGCATCTAGATTTCGAAGACCATGTTCTTAAGAGCATTCTGTGAAGGTGGTAAGGCCAGGAGCGCACCTGCGTTTTTTGAATCGCAGCGATAGAAAAATCGAGGTCGCAACCAAATATGAACATGCACGCTCTTGTGATTTCTGTCGTACGATAGCTGTGTTTTTTTGCAGGCGTATATACGCTTAATTTATCAGTGCACAAAAAAAACGATCTTCGGCGCTTAATCATAAATATCATAAGATCTTGGCAGTACCGACGATATTTGTGGCAATTTTGACAATCAGGGGGTGAAATTGTGTAAGGTGATAGTTGTTCGTTAATGGGCACAAGCTTCGGTTGGCGATTGTGTAGCCTGACCATCACTTTAAAAGCAAAAACACTTAATAATTATAAAATAAAAACAATTTTCATCAAATGAAAAGAATCGTTTACGAAACCTAAACGGAATGTATAGCAGAGACAGTTGCATACTTATGGATGCTAAAACATTTAAAAATGATCTAATACACCAACCACACCTGCAAATGTAAGCCACATACAGCAACCTAAACAATGAATGAATAAACTCAGGAATGGACACACAGAAAATAACGATTGGCAACATTGTTTTTATCAGCGCTTATTTCATAAGCGTGGGTCGTAGTCATAAGTGGGTCGCCGTGGCGTAGTGGGTAGGTGCGTCGACTTCTAAGCAGAAGGTGCCAGGTTCGATACCCGAATTTACCACCTTCGATAATTCACGGTTCCACCTCTTTCGAGTCACTGACAATGCTCAAAGAGAATTCCTGTCTAAAAGAATCTTCTCAATTTCGCCGTTCGGAGTCGGCATTAAACTGTAGGTCACTTCCACTAGTGAAAGAATAATGGCATACACAACACGCAGTGGTTGCTGAGAAGCTAGGCCCAGGTCCGCCTCGGACTGTCGCTCCCCCCATATTACTATTATTATTATTTCATAAGCGGCGATAGATATGATGAGTAACTTAAGCGCATACAGGGTTTGTTATTAGTGTATTTTACATGGAAATTGAAATTTAAGCGTATATGTGCTTGCAAAAATCACGCCTAATAATTTAGCCGCAAGAAATAGAACACACAGCTTTTATGCCCGATTTCACAGTATGACGTTATGTGTCGATCTATAGAAATTTCGTGGTCGCAGTGGAAGTTAAGTGATAGATTCCACTTAAAAAGTGGTTCAACTTAAGCCACCGATTGCCATGGCTTAGGTGTCAGTCCAGAGAATACATAATTGCCATTAATGTATTAAAATAATATTAAGCATATAGAGTAAGTTCGGCAAATATGGCCCACCCTTAAGATTTTTCGGAAAATAAACCATCAATTTGTGCTGAATTCTTTTAGTTATTTTTTTTTTATAATCATTAAAATCAATTTACCTTAACACTTAAGTAACATACGCATTTTTAAAAAACATAAAAAGATATAATGAAAAATCTAAAGTAACCTCGTACTGTGTTTTAAAAAAAAAAATGTCGGCTAATATGGCCTAACTTTTTTTAAATATGGCCTGGCAATGATTTTAGGGATTAACTGCACCAAAACTCACGTACATTGTTGCTCGTTGCCTGTACAGTCTTCTTGTACCCACGTTAAACAAACAACACTTGATGAACTGGCAAAGATCATGTGTTAAAATGGCTAGGCGTAATTGCAGGTACATGGGGTAGGCTATATTACACACAATGTTGTTGTTTTTTACTAATGTTCAATTTTATCGCTCTTCATAGACTTCTTTTTTAACTTTGATGTGTATGACTAAAAATGAGAACACATTAAGTACTATTTAACATTAAAAAGATAACATGAAATCAACAAACAGTTACTGTGAAAACGCTTATTACAACTTATCAATAAATTACAATGAAATCTAAAAAAGAAAACAATTTTACTCCAATGTTGCACATTTCTCGCCCCAGGCCAACGGCGATAGATTTGGGCAGAACCGATTCTAATAAGTTTGTTCTGAAACTAAGCTTAACTCTGTGCGTTTCCGCTTTAAAGAAATATAAGGGTGGGCCATATTTGCCGAACTTACCATATACGCCCCATACAAAAGACGATGTCACTACGTGCAGCTATTATAGGGGTATAACGTTGTTGAGGGCCGCCTGTAAAGTACTCTCCTCCATCACTCAAGAACGGGGAACCCTATGCGCTAAAATCATCATTAGAAACTACCAATGTTGTTTCATCCCAAGCAAATCAACCACTGATCAGATTTCCACTCTAAGGCAGGCTATGAAAAATAGTCTAGAATCATCTATTTATAGTTTTAAAGCGGCCTACCATAGCATAACGAGGGTAGAACTATTCAGAGCCATGAGAGAATTTGGCATCTCGAATAAATTGACACGATTATGCAGGTTGACCACGACCAATGTAACAGGCCAAATTTTCTCTCTCTTCCAGTGTTGACAGCCGTCACATTGTGACGTTTCAATTGAAGTTAAATTCAAATTAAAGTCTCATGGTTGGTTCATGGCGAAGCAAAGTTCATTTCAAGATACAAAATTTCAATTGTCCATGTGACTTGAAGTTTCAATTGTGACTTGAAGCTGTCAAATGAAAGCTGTCAGTGGCGGGTTGCCGAATTCATTGTGCCCTCCCTTGCGTCGGGTACTTAAAGTCACGGAGCCTTAAAGCTCTGCAGGCCTCCAACTGGTTAAAAGTTTAACGAAATTATCCGGATCTTGTCCTCCCTTCCGACTGAGAAAGACCTACCTTACCGACATTACTCATAAGTATACAAGTAAAACCACAGACTGTAATAATGAATGCCACTTAATTTCACTTGTAATTTATGAACAACTCCTTCGTTGATGGACTGTGAGCAGAATCAGAAGATGTCACCAACAACGCATTGTTTTAACTCAGCAATTTTATTTTTTGTTTTCTTTTGTTTACAAGCGATCAAAATGTATTCAAACTTTCATAAATCAATTTAGAGTCAAACACATGCTTAGTTTCCTCTCAGCAACAATCAGTTATAATCCTTTCCGTTCCGTTTGCAGAATCTCATCCACGATTAGAGGTTGAAGACGAAGCAGATGCTTGAGCCGATGAAACTGCTGCACCACCACCCCGTCCACCCTGGGTAAAGGTTTGCGATGATGCTGACGCTTGAGACGAAGCAGAATTACTGGCGCCACCGAATCCACCTCGACCACCTGGACCTCCCGGACCACCATTGCGGTTGTATCGATCCGGCATTGCCGAAGCAACTGCGAGGAGCATGCACAAAACAATGACAAACTTCATGGCAATAGAACTATTGATGGCAAATTTTCACTTCAACTGAGGTCTTCCAAGACCGGCGGCCACTTAAATAGTGTTCCTGTCACGAGTGCTTTTGCAGAAAATGTGCTAATTGCCGGAGAACTCATTGTTGACTCTATTCTCTTAGCGATAGACGCGAGTGTGTGCATTGGATAGACATTTTAAGCAAACAACTGAGGGGGCTTTACAGACTTGTGGGATGTGTGTTCTTGTGAATGTGGGAGTGTCAAAGTGATCGGTTACTCAAGTAATTAATTTTGAGAAACGCTAATTTGACGTGAGCCCGAAAATGTATTTCACTGAGTGTGATAGTTGGACTGTTTGTTGCAAGCTGCGCAAACCGCCGACTGTTTGAATTCTTGAAATGCAAGTCTGAGACTGCTATTGATTGATGATAGTTATCTGGGAACAAGCCAATTACACACTTTTGATTCATCTCAAACTGGCTCCAAAAAACATATTAATTGCGAACAATATCTTAAACAGGAGTTTAAAATTAATTAAGATCCAGTTCATAAACATTTCGTATGAGCTTCTGATTGTTCTTGGTAAGCCGCCAGTAGACGATCAAAAGATTTGAATCTAGACTATTTTAATGGTTTAATTATTCCTTACGATCATCACTGAAAGACGTCACGCTCGTGTCGCGCTTAAAATGATGTTGATGTCTGAAGAGCGTATTCTTGATTGGAGGTATAGTAAATTGCATCTTATTAACTTTCTCATCTACATCCACTAAAGGATGTGCTCTCTTTTGTTCATTTTGTATAATTATGGGTGAATTTCGTTGATACTGTACGGCGCAATTTCAAGGCATAGATCATGGTGATCTTGCGAAAAATTAACTTTTTCAATTTCTCTCTTTTATTTTTACTTAAAAAGTTCTTATATAAAAAAAAAAAAAATAATTCGAAAATGTATGTATTTTGGATGTTGTATATATATAGATGAAAGATTCAACATAGATAAAAGATAATCAATATATATTGTTGTATTTTTGTATCGCATCATACGTTTGTGGAAATTAAATCAATAATTTGATTCATCTGATAAGGAATCATCTTCACCTCCGATGTCCTTATTTCTCGTGTTGCGGATAACTGGATAAAAGTCGATAGAAGAGTAGCTGAAATTACATTCAAACGGTGTATCAACAGCCTGTGCACAGTAGGAGGCAATGAAATTGAAGAAAAATGGTATTTTAAAAAATTTAAAAAATCGCGCTTATTGCCGCGCAGTCTATCTCTTTTGAAACTATTAGCCAACAAGTTCAACTCTATGGAAATAAAAATACCTAGATGTAGAGACTTACTCTAATCTCTAGGTTTTAGAAAAGACATACAGACGTAGACAGCTATGTTTCCCATTCCGACTGCCTTTTATACGCTGACGATTTAAAAAATTTTAAATCAGTCCGATCATTGGCCGATGCAATGGAGTTGCAAAATGATATCTCATCAGTACAGAATTGGTGCGATTTGAATGGACTACATTTCAACATTAGTAAATGCTCAGTTATGACATTTTTTAGAATTTTATCTCCTATAATCTATAATTATAAGATTGATAATACAATCTTAACAAGAGTATGTTCGCATAAAGATCTAGGGGTTATATTCGACGTTCAACTGACTTTTTCTATGCACATAGACAATATTATTTCAAAGGCCAACTCCATGCTAGGATTCTTGTTTCGAAATTCAAAAGATTTTTAAGACCCTTACACTCTTAAGTCTGTGTATGTTTCGTTAATTCGCTCTATATTAGAATACTGTTGTTTAATATGGAATCCTTTATATAACAATAGCGCTATTCGTATTGAGAGAATACAAAAAAGATTTACTAGGTTTGCTCTTCGAAAGATGTCGTGGAATTCAAATATGCCGGATTATAATGCTAGATGTCAGCTTATCGATCTAAAGCAACTGCATGTAAGAAGGACTTATTATTCAGTTCTTTTCGCTCATGACGTCATTACTGCTCACATTGATTGTCCGGTGCTGCTTTCCATGTTCAGTGTTTACACCCCGTCTCGTTATCTGAGGCCTAGAGATTTCTTTTATGTTTCGAGGCATAGTACAAACTATGGGCAAAATGATCCTATAACTAATGCTTGCATAAAATTCAACTTAGTTGCAAATGTTATAGACTTAAATATGAGTAGAGATAAATGTAAAAATGAAATCTTAAATTTTTTGAGTAGCAATTTACTCTAAATTACATTATAATTGTATGTTAAATTCTGCTTATACTAGGCATTATTATTAATAAGAAATGAAATGTTATTAATATTATCAGTAGTCTTAAAAAAGCTCTGTACTTGAAAGACGGAAGTATAAATAAATAAATAAATAAATAAATAATTAAAAATAAATATGCCAGTGTTTTCTCATTAATTTCAGTATTTTATTTTTAAATAATCATTGGAACAAGATAAAAAACCATTTATACATTTTCTTTTTTGAAAATATATTCTCAGAGATGTTTTTTCTCTATAGTTCAACTTTAAGCCATGACAACTGATAAGAAACGCTGGACAAATAATAACAAAAAAGTAAGATAATCTTTACAAATCATTTCGAAACTTACCATATTGTGGTACGAATGGATGGCGCAGGTGGTAGAGTGCCTGCCCCTGGTTAGCGGGGTCCCCGGTTCGAATCCCAGTGAAAGCAAAGTTAACATGCTTTCATCTGGTTTTCAAATCTGGTCCAGTCACCATTTTTCGTTGGAATCAAATTAATGGCACTATCACTGGAGTAGTCAATCAGTGATAGTAGTCTGACTATGCATGGGTATCACAATGAACCAATATGGTCTAAGTGTGCTGGTGAATTCACTAGCAGCCGCACTACCTAACCTAACCTACCATATTGTCGATTGATTCTGCATTGACCTGATGAGGTCCCGCATCTCTCCACTGGAATGGCATACCACGCTTCCTTCATCTTTTCATGGAAAACATCCAAATTGGAAATGCAACACAGTTAAATTATCACAAAGCAGATGGCATTTGGTGCAATTTCCAATTTTCGTAAATGTGGCAACACGGAAAATGTTCCTCGTAAAAAAGGACTCTGCAGAACTACACAGCACATTGATAGAAAAATTGCCCGTCTATCAAAAGCGGATCTCAAAAAAAGTGCCAAAGCAATCCAGTGTGAAATTATGGATCTGATGGGAACCAATGTATCTAAGAGAACTATTGCTAGGCGTTTCACATAAACTGGACTTCACGAAAGACTTGAGCGGATGAAACCGATGGTCAAATTGGCACAAAGAAAACGTCGTATCGACTTTGCCAAGACCAATTGTGCTTGGACGGCAAATGAATGGAAATTTGTACTATGGAGCTATGAAATGAAGATAAATATGATTGGCCCGGACGGTAGAAGGTACGCCCGACGACCGAAAGGCAAAGAACTTGATCCCAGGTACACCTCTCTGGCAGTTAAGCATGGTTGCAATTCATCGTATTGTGAGAGCAATGAATAAGGCCCGGACGTTGACATATTTAAAATGTAATGCTACCATGGGCGGGTGAAGATATGCAGGCTATTTGTTCATTACAGGAAGACAATTACGCTAAACAAGCCGCAAGGCTCACAAAACCATATTTTGAGCAAAACTCCATGCGTATACTTGACTGGCCATCACAAAGTCCGGTCTTAATACATTTGCTGTTAGTACTCAAAGATTTTCCAATTTGGATGTTTTGTATTAAAAGGCGAAGGAAGCGTGGTATGCCATTCCAGTGGAGAGATGCGGGACCTCATCAGGTCAATGCAGAATCAATCGACAATATGGTAAGTGTCGACATGATTTTTAAAAATTATCTTACTTTTTTGTTATTTTTTATCCAGCGTTTCTTATCAGTTGGCATGGCTTAAAGTTGAATTATAGAGAAAAAACATCTCTAAGAATATATTTCCAAAAAAGAAAATGTATGAATTGTGCTTTTTTTATCTAAAAAAAAAATAATAGAAAAAAAATGAAATAAATGAGAACACTGGAATATTTAGTTAACAATGTCGTTTCTAATAAGCTGTCAACGGCTGTTAAACATGTTACTTACGGAAACGTACTCGAATTTGTAATCAAAACAACTAAAAACTGGCACATACATGGTTTAGTGTTAGTTATAATATTAAACACACCTTAAGCTTTCAATTCTATGTCTTGGCAATGTTCTATCATTATTTTTAACTAAAATACACTATTTAAATACCATTCTCACTTTTGCAATCGTAATAATAGTGTCACTTTAAATGCTTACCAAAGAGTGGGAGAGCATGCAAATGATTTAAATGATTGGTAATTCGATGTGCTGATATGTTACCTGATCGGCCAGGGGAGCCATCTCTCGAAGGACCAAGCTGACTTTATACAAGACCTTGATCATCCCAGTCCTGATGTACGGCGCGTAGGCATGGACAATCTCAAAAACGGATGAGAAAGTGCTTCGTCTCTTCGAGAGGGCCGATAACAACAAAACTCTGCCTGCGATCTTTGGTCATCTTTGCGTTGATGGTTTTTGGAGGAGACAATTCAACCGTGAACTGTAGGAGGTGTACAGCGAATTAAGCCTTGGCGGGTGTCTTCGGAAACAACTCTTAAGATATGGCATGGACCTCCAGCTCGAAGAGTCTTCAACTCCCAACCAGTGAGACAACGCAATAGAGGACGCCCACGACACCGATGGAGCACACAAGTGCAGAAGGACCTCAACCAATACACCGTGCGAAATTGGAGGCAGCTAAAGATCGTGCCAGCTGGAGAGGCTTTTTTTTTTGGCCCAGGTTTTTTGAGGCCCAGGTCTACCCTGGACTTTAGCACCATTAGATGAAGAAGAAAAAAATAAATAAAAAAAGTCAACAAATTACCAAATTTTACTATAAAACTTCGGTCCCTGTGAAAGAATGGTTCTTGTTGAAATCATTTCTGGTTGAATGGGAATCGGTAGATAAGACAGAAGTGTCGTATGTGCTCCAACCACAGGTAATACAAAAGTGTTCCAATACACCGCTCTACTGCCCTTAGTGGGCCAAAGCCTAGCTTCTACAGCAACCAGTCGTGGTGTGTGTGCTATTGTTCTTGGAAGGCATCTCTGGTTTTATTCTCCGTCTCCGAACGGCCAAGTTTGAGAAGATATTTCTAGACAATTTCTTTGGGCCATATTTTTTCAAAGATCACCGGTTATAGTTCAATTTATTTTAGCTTTTAAATATATGCGTGTATATTGAATCTAGCTTAAGGTTCTGAGTGGTGGATATTTTAACACCTCGTTGCTTCGGTCAGAAATTTCCACAAGCGTTTTATCTTGACTTTAGCGACTCGATCACGATTAAGAATATTTTTTTTGTTACTTGGGTTGGGTAACATCTTCAACAAGACACTATGTGACCCGTGTCCACATAGTAGTGTCCGATTTTTACTGACTAAAAACACTACTTTACTAAAACTAAGTATTTTCTTTTTTTTTCTATTTGTATTGTAAGTTTCCTTATGTAGCTTACATTTAAGGATATTTTTGTGTGGTGCAGGTAGACCTTCGGTAAAATCACCTGCCATGACCATCGTTAGGATGGTTGATTATTCGGCGTACTAAACGTCTCATGTCCAAAGTTTGTAGGATACCATTGTTACAATGACCACGAAGTCTGATTCTTATTTTTCGACCGGAGTTTGTTATTTCTTCGTCGACGGTAGTCCCTTTGTATATCACAATTCCTGAGATACCAGAGACCTTTCACAATAGCCCGTATAATTTCATTTTGAAGGGACTGAATAAATCTCCTGTTAGTTGCTTTGGTGCAACCCCATAGTTGTATGCCGTAAGTGCATGATGATGAGCTTCAGTACTTGCTTGTATAATAGCAGTTTGTTATACATGCTCAACTTGGAGTGCCTTCCAAGTAACCAGTACATTTCTCTATACCGGTGTTCGAGCTCGTCCCGTTTCTTTTACACGTGGGCCTTCCACTTGAGATTCGCATTGAGTGTCATACCAAGATATTTTGCTTCATTAGCGTACGCTATTTGTACAGAAGGCACGATCTTCCAGAAGTCCGTCCAACTGTTATCATACGCGGACGACATTGACGTGATTGGCAGAACACAGCGAGCCGTCAATGAGGCGTTTGCTGGCATTGAGGTGGAAGCGGCTAAAATGGGTCTAGCGGTGAATGAGGGAAAAACGAAGAATATGCTGTCATCAAGAAAGGACACACAACATCGACGTCTTGGACAGAGCGTCACAATGGGCAGCTATAACTTCGAGGTAGTCAAGCACTTCGTCTACCTCGGCTCCGCAGTAAACAGTACAAACAACATCAATACCGAGATCAACAGCAGAGTAACTCTTGCCAACCGCTGTTTCTATGGGCTCAAGAGGCAATTGAGTAGTAGAGCCATCTCTCGAAGGACCAAGCTGACTTTATACAAGACCTTGATCATCCCAGTCCTGCTGTACGGTGCGTAGGCATGGACAATATCAAGAGCGGATGAGGAAGTCCTTGGTCTCTTCGAGAGAAAAGGTCTGCGTGCGATCTTTGGTCCTGTTTGCGTTGACGGTTTCTGGAGGAGAAGATCCAACCACGAACTGTACAGGCTGTACAGCGACATGAGTCTAGTCAGGCGTCTTCGCATCCAACGCCTAAGATGGATAGGCCATGTAGAGCGTATGGACAACTCAGCTCCGGCCCGGAGAGTCTTCGACTCCGAACCCGTGGGACAACGCAACAGAGGACGCCCGCGTTTAAGGTGGCGCACCCACGTGGAGAAGGACCTCAACCAACTTGGCATGCGACACTGGAGGCAGCTAGCCAGAGACAGTACTAGTTGTAGAGGCCTGTTGGCTGAGGCCCAGGTCCACCCCGGACTGTAGCGCCAAATTGGTTTGGGCCCAGGTCCACCCCGGACTGTAGCGGCAAATAAAGAAGAAGAAGATTTGTACACAATTAATGAAAAATGGTCGATTTTCAATATTTCTGTAGGTAGCAATGCGCCGGCGTTTTGACCATTCGTTTATTTTGTCCAGAGATCGTTGCAGTTTCTCAGTTGAGGACTGAACTGAACTTCCAAATGTAGCCACTCAGTTTGGAGTATGTCTCTAGTGTACAACAGGTACAATGTAGGGCCAAGGACACTGCCTTGAGGGACTCCTGCTCGGATCTCTTTAAAATCGCAGAATTCAGTTCCGTGTTTAACTCTAAATATCGTCTTATCGTGATAAGATTCTAGTATCTTATACAAGCTTGTCGGTAGAAGCCTGCTTAGCTTGTATTTTAGGCCTTCATGCCAGACTTTGTAGAAGGCCTGGGAAACGTCAAGTAGGGCGGTGGAGCAGATCTTTTTTCCCTCTAAAGTCGCTTCAATTTCATTCGTTATTCTGTAAACCTGGTCAATTGTCGAGTGTTTCGCTCGAAACGCGAACTGATGGTCAGGTATTAGTTGCTTCCCTTCGATCAATTTTTGAATGCATTTTAATAAGATTTTTTTCAAAACATTTTGGATATTATTGGTAAAAACGTTATGGGTCTGTTAAACGGTTTGCCCGGTTTTGGAACCATAATCACTTCTGAAACCTTCCATGAGTCTGAAACATGCAATAGCCTAATAGTTAATTAATAAGTTGAGGAGTTTAATTAGCGCCTTTTTCGGCAAGTTCTTCAGGGTTTGACCGGTTATTAGATCATAGCCAGGAGACTTGTTGTTTTTTAGACTTTTGATTGCCTGGCAGAGTTCGTCTAGCGATACTCTATCTATACTAGAAATGTCAGATATAGAATTTACACTTGGATCAACTTCCAACATTTGTCCATCAAAGGGCTGGAATGTTTCCTCCAAATGTTCGGCAAAAAGATCCGCCTCTTCTTTATCACTTTAAAACTTTAATTAAGATTATTGATGGTATGATTTCCTATTACCTCTCTGCTGGATGTGAGCTTCTTTCACTTCTTAGCCCATGCAGATTCTAAAGAAATATTGTTCTTCTGTCGTAAGTCCCTATGGGAATACCTACAATCATTACGATGTCGCTCCTTGTTATGATTAAAATAGTCCGGGTTCTTTTTAGCGCTTTAATTAAGAAGAACTTGTATCCATCTTAGATAATGCGTCGTAAATTATATTTTGCCAATCTTGATTGATGGTTAAGCAGCATGGTTACATAACTGACTGGAAAGTCTAAAGGTCAATGACCCTTAGAATAATTTCTTGATAATTTGTTTTTTTATCACTTTTGTAAGCTTATTATACTTGTGAGCCTAGGCAAATCATAGGAATAATCACGTTTCAGTCAACGACCTCAGTAATCCCTAACAAGGTTGTTTGTATGTAACTCAGTCCTCCAAAAAGAATGGATGGTGGATGCGTATAGTGAAAGGAACCATTTCGTAAGCTGACGTCGCTGTCCACCCTGGTGTCATAATTCAACTGAAAACAACAACTCCTACGTCACCTGTTTTGTTTCAAGAAAACAAATCCCCCGACTAAATTTCCATATTTGATTCCATATCAGCGACCCACTCGGTCGGTGGTCAGACGATAAACTTGAGAACTAGAACCGGTCATGGGTGCTCAAGAGCACCCACCGCAGGTAGCGTCTTTCTGCCTCAAATTTGTTTTCTTCAAGCCCATTAATTATTCTTCTATACTCTCAATCTCATAAATAGGAACATATTTATGTTCGCTTCTTGGCTACGTCCACTTCAGAGTATTACGCAAAAAGTGAACGGAGATGCGAAAGTTTTTGCTCTTAGAACAAAGTTTTCTCTTGTAGATTGGAAAGCAAGTTAGCCCGTGGGGAATGTGCACAGCCAAGACAAACTGATGTAAATCTTGAAAAAAGATGAAACACGACGCTTTTTTTGAGGGTTTAAGGTGCTCATAGTTGGGTGCAATTTAAGTGTTTTCACTTTTTGTCTGCACGAAAAGAAAGAACTTAAAAGACATCAGTTCTACTGTTTTCTGTTTCAATTGCGGGTTTGCAGACGTCAACATCAATCGGGAACAAACTTGGCGCTGGTGATTGAATTAACCAGAAATGGGTAATTTGTAGAGTAATTAATCCTATGCGGGTGAATGTCATGTTATGGAGGTTAACAATGTGACGGAACAGCAAAACAAAAGGTTCTTTGTTGACATTCTGACGTAAATCAAGAGGGTGAGTCAAAATGACTACTGCACATAGAAATGCATGTAGTTTGTCTGATAAGGAACACAATGTACTTTCTGGCACCCTGCTAAGGTGTGTCTTTGCGCGTTAAAGAGTTTCCAAGGAAAAATAATAGGGTCCACAGCAGTGATGGGACTTCTACCACTTAAGTGGTATTTCTACTACTTTTTGAAATGTTCAAAAACCTACCACCCTTAACTCTAAATCTACCACATTTTGCCCATGGCCCTTCATATTCATATAGCTGTTCGGTATATACAGTCCGCGTGAAAAGTGAGTGAGAGAGATAACGCGCTCTCCAACTTATTCTTCAATAAATCGATTGATACGGGTGCTGTGTGGCTTGTGGGTTCAATTCTTGAATCAACTTGATATTGTATGGGTGTAAACAAAGATCCTTCTGAGGGATGCCAAATTCTTGAGAACTCCGTGGAATTGGCTGATTTGGACCATTTGCTGCGGATACCTGAACGGCAGCGATATTTTCGACACTTCGACCAACCCGTTGTCCCACTGACACGGCAACAGCACACAACAAATATGTAGTCCCAAATTTTTGCACTAAGCTTGTTATTGCCTATCCACATGCGCGAGAATTACGACCGAAAATTGGAGTTAACGCTCTTAAAGTTGCGGTCCCGATAATTAGCAGACGTTGCTCGTTCGTGTTGTTTATGATGATGAAAATGTTGAAACATTGACAATGCCAGTTTGATGGTCAGTCAAAGAGCGCGTTCCCAAATTAAATTTAATGTTGTAAGTCCCTATTGGAAAACTCTTTATATGATGTTTGCTAGGAGCTGCATCTTTATGATGATGAGGAGGTGGACTTAATAGCTTTATTCTCACAGATATATGTCTGAGTCTATATGTGCTTAGTTTAAGGTTATCAGCAGTCCAAAACAAGGTGTAGATGGATAGCTATCGTGACTGCATAATTAAGAATGAAACCATATTCCACTTAGACCATCTGGTCCATTGTTCTGTCCTTGTCGAGTTCATGGAAGAAAACTCTTATCGGAGCTGGGATGCTTAGTTTGTCAGATGACATTGTAACTCCACACTGTTAATTCGTAAGCTATTTCCTTTCCCTGAATGGGACACTGCGTTGTTTCTGCAGAGGGCCGGCAGCGCATCACAACAATTGAATACTATTTTAGACTTTATTGTGTTGCGTTTCAATGCTTTGAGCGATGACTAACTACCTACATACAGTACTCCCCGGACATAAGGAAATCCCGTCCTAAGCCTATCTAAGGTCCCCGCTTAATAAAATCATTGAAAACCCGCTTAAGCAACACAATGTTATTCCCATGCGTATGTGCTATTACTCGGGGAGTCCTGTAGTCGCAGCAGGCTCTCTGCTGCTTTCCGAATGGCCACCAGATCCACCTGAATGGTGGTGCATCTTTCATCCAGTTTGTAGGAGTATTGATATCTTGTTATGCATTGAATACACATTCATGCTTATTTGTGTCGTCTGTGTTTACACTAATGGAGCTTTCCGACACAGCTGTGAGTTCTGACCAGTGTTCTTTCACGAGTGGAAGGGATCTACAGTTTAATGCCGACTCCGAACGGTGAAGTTGAGAAGCTTTTTCTAAACAAGAATACTGTTTGAGCATTGTCAGTGACTCGAAAAAGGCGGAGCCTTGATTTATCAAAGGTGGTAAATTCGGGTATCGCACCTGGCACCCTTTGCGTGGGAGTCGACGCACTTACCCACTACGCCACGGCCACGATGCATTGTGGCATATTCCATCATTATTGAATGTCTATTTATATTTCTTATTTATTGCTTAAATAATCCAACCACTGTAGAATCTGACCGTTCAACAAAAATGTCATTTCCTCGCCTTTATCTGGAACACTATCAAAAGCTCTGCCTTGTCTTGCAACCAGATGTAAGCGTTACACAAATTAATTAAATCCTTTCATCTTCCATCAATTTTCAATTAAGTGAGATTTCACAAGCTGTCCTGGAAGGCTTTTGTTTATCCTTAAACCATGCCGTTCTTAGCTGACTGTGAAAGTCACCCCATTTCGCAGCAGCAATTTTAATCCAGGAAATTTAACCAACAAATCCAACATGTTTAGAGGGCCGGTGTCAGCGGTAGGCCCAGGAGGGCTTAAAAATTACTAGGACCAACTTCAATTACACGCTTACGAGGACGCAAATATAGAAGTTCGCACCAGGCTCTGCATGTTTGAATAGCACACTTTAGAGAATTCACCATTGTGCTATCTTCTTCTGTTTCTTCTGGTGGAGCTACAGTCCGGGGTGGACTTGGGCCTCAACCAGTAAGCCTCTTCAGCCGGCACGATCTTTAGCCAGCTGCCTCCAACTACGCACACCAAGTCGATTGAGGTCCTTCTCCACCTGGGCGTTCTCTATTGCGTTGTCCCACCGGTTCGGAGTCGAAGACTCTTCGAGCTGGAGCAGTGTTGCCCATGCGCTCTACATGACCCAGCCATCTTAGGCGTTGGATCCAAAGACGCCTGACTAGACTCATGGCGCTGTGGTTGAATCTCCTCCTCCAGTCAACGCAAACAGGACCAAGGGTCACACGCAAACATTTCTCTCGAAGCTACCAAGGCGGGTAATCTACCACCATTTAAATAGATGGTCAGGCGGCCATAAGGGCTCTGGATACACCATCATTTAAGTCGAAAATGGTAAAACTGTGCCGTCTACCTCTCAGGGAGCTAGCGGTTAGATGCAACCTAATCCTATGCTGGGCACCTGGGTATAGTGGTTTTCCAGGCAACGAAAGGGCCGACGAGTTAGCAAGATAAGGGGTGGAAAAGGGTAGAAAAGATATATTAGGCAACTACTTTTTGAGCATCCTAGAGGAAATGTCACACTCAAAGATACAAGACATAGCCAAGTTTCCAGGAAAACAAATTGGCTGTAAATCAGCACAGGAGTGGACTTGTCAAAGTATGCCACTAGAATACCATAATGTAGTCTCTAGGTTTATTTCATTTTCGTTATTGTAGTCCCTTTTAAAAAGGAGCCGGTGGAAAGCATCTGGCAGTGATAGCACAAAGGATCCGATCAGGATCTAAATGGGCCACAACTGCTACAGTGGTGGCAATCACCCAAGCCTCACCTAACCCAACCTTCATTCAGAGTATTCATCTCTTCCGGAGTCTACTACACATGTAGCCAGCTTATACAGATTCATGTGTATTTCTATAAATCAAAACCTATTCCCAACTGTAGACGTCACCAGGTCGTAGATGGAGGTTCAACTCACGTGGACCACCTTCAGACACTGGTTTTGGCCGCCACTTCATTTGTCAGACATCATCCGACACAATAGCGCGATGTATACCCAAACTTGATTACATTTAAGGCAAATCGTTCTTATGCTGAATCATAAATCAAAATCATTCGAAATATTATTTTTTGTGTTTAATTAAATATTCTTATTAACATCGTTTTGATTTAAACACCAAAACAATGAAAATTGATGCTAATGACACTGGAACCTTGGACAGTCTCCGAAAACCCCCGCAGCTGATAAACAAAAACTTAATTTTCTGGTCTGCCCGTCAGATGGTACAAGTTGCGGTTGCTAGTTCTTACTCTACTGGAAATTTGTCTTAGTCCGTTACGCTGATGTTTGCTGGCGCTGTTAGATCATTCAAGGTAGGCTGGAAGAGTCTGTTTGACTTGGTAGTTAACGTATTGATCGGTTCGTGCGGACGAAGTGCCAAAAAAACTACCTCACTGCGTAATGTTTGTTATCTTTTCTTTTCAAATCGAGAGCCATGAACTTTGTGAACTTTTCCTGTTTACCGAAAAGAGAAACCTTATTCAAGATCAAAGAAACTTGAAAAGGTCAAAGATATGGTTATTTGTTTATTCGGCGTTGGATGTTCAGTACAAGTGGATACTGTACGGAGATTCAGTTGCCACGAGTTAGACAAAGAAATCCTAAAGCGAGAGTTGATAGTCCCTTGCAACTGCAGTGGTTTAACGCATAACGATATGGCGATAGCACAATGGTGCATGTACCTTACCAGCTCACCTCCAGCTTCCTTAAACACTTCCGCAGACAGTCCATCTGCACCGGCAGCTTCCAATTATCAAGATCAAGCTGTCTTGCATTCGCGATGACTTGGTCTTTATACCGGAGGTTTGGCCTTCATTTCCTTCTCGAACCAGGAGGCTCGGATTCGAAGAGTCTCTTGCTAGAGCACTGTTGTCCATGCACTCGATGTGGCCGAGCCAGACGCCGAATCGACGGATTTGCCATCCGGACTACATCCATATCCTGGTACAGCTCGGAAGGGGATGCGGTTGTAACTTCTCCTCCATTCACCTTCCTCGCAGAAGGGACCATGCATCCGACGTAGACATTTTCTTTCGAAGGTGCCAAGAATCAGCTCCGTAGTTTGCTCCCATTCGTTCCGCAGTTTTGCTTAGCGTTCAGCTTTCGGCTCCATACAGCAGGATTAGCAAGATAAGAGCTTTGTAGAGCATGATATGTGTCATTCGAGTTAGGAGCTTTGTTCACAATTGTTTCGAAAAACCGAGGTAGCCCCAAGTTGCCAAGATTGAATCTACCTCCGATCTCATATAAGAATTCGTCTGTGTACTTTCGTTAGCCCCGAGGTAGACAAATTCCCTTACTACCTGATATGTGAAGCTGTCGATCATTTTGTCCTCATTGAATTTGAGAACAGTTCATTTCGTCTGTTCTTCAATCGCCGTAAAAGCTATCACGACGGGAAATTGGAAGCTCGGTACGATGTCGGCGTCCCACCGGTTCGGAGTCTAACCTAACGTTATAACTAACTTGTATAAGATGTTGGTTTCCAATACAAGATTGTATCAAACACAAGATTGAATATATGAGACAACAGCGCATCTCCTTTCCGAAATCCAGTGCAGTTTTCAAACGGCTCAGAAGTCCTTGAGCGTAACTGCACCGTGTATCTCTGTTTTAACGTGGTGCGACACAACCGGATCAGTTTTCACGGGATCCCGAATTCGGCCATCGTAAGGACACCCACCACCTATTCGTCGATTTCACAGCCGCATTTAACAGCGTGCATAGGGACGAGCTATACAACGCTATGTCTAGTTTTGAAATCCCTGCTAAACTCGTCAGGTTGTGCAGGATGACGATGGAGAATTCTCGCTGCTCCATCAAGGTCGTTAACGAACTCACCGAGACCTTCAATGTCAAAAAAGGTTTTAGACAAGGCGACGCGCTCTCATGTGACTTTTTCAACGTCATTCTTGAGAAGACCGTACAGAACTCACACGCTAACACAAGAGGCACGGTCTTCCAAAAGTCCGTACAACTGCTAACATACGCGGATGACATTGACGTGGTTGGTCGAACACAGCGAGCCGTCAATGAAGCGTTTGCTGGTATTGAGGGCAAAACGAAGTTTATGCTGTCATCAAGAAAGGACGCACAACATCGACGACTTGGCCAAAACGTCACCATAGGCAGCTATAACTTCGAGGCAGTGAAGGACTTCGTCTACGTCGGCTCGCAAGTGAACAGTACGAACAACACCAGTACCGAGATTAAACGCAGAATTACTCTTGCCAATCGCTGTTTCTTTGGGTTCAAGAGGCCAAGCTAACATTATATAACACCTTGATCATCCCTGTCCTGCTCTATGGTGCGTAGGCATGGACAATCTCAAAACCGGATGAAGAAGCACTTGGTCTTTTCGAGAGAAAAGTTCTGCGTCCAATCTTTGGTCCTGTCTGCGTTGACGGTTATTGGAGAAGAAGATTCAACCACGAACTATACGGGCTGTACAGCGACATGAGCCTAGTCAGGCGTCTACGGATTCAACACCTAAGTTGGCTGGGTCATGTAGAGCGCATGGGCAACACTGCTCCAGCTCGAAGAGTCTTCGACTCCGAACCGGTGGGACAACGCAATAGAGGACGCCCACGGAACCGATGGCGCACCCAGGTGGAGAAGAACCTCAATCGACTTGGTGTGCGTAGTTGGAGACAGCTAGCTAAAGATCGTGCCGGCTGGAGGGGCTTACTGGTTGAGGCCCAAGTCCACCCCGGACTGTAGCGCCACCAGAAGAAGGAGCTCCATGCGATGAATGCTGTCGTATGCGTATGCGTATTTAAGATCGATGAAAAGGTGGTGCGTATCGATTTGAAACTCGCTGGTCTTCTCCAGGATTTGTCTTAGTGTGAACGTTTGGTGGATTAATGCACTGCAAAACGGCGCTGGATAGGGTTTTTAAGGTGTAAGATTAATGACATCTGGTATTTGGCTTCAAACTTGTCAACCACGGCAATCCCAATAAAAAGTCGTACCTCCTACAACCCTGGCCTCGTCCCAGTTTCCGAGAAAATCGAAAAATCTTACTACGCATCTACATGAAATTTCCTTTCCATCCTGGTACCCCACATCCTTGGATTCGTCCTAATTCCCGAGAAAATTCTTTCACAAGATTGTGTACTCATGAAATTGACTCCAACGAAAACACGTATACTTTCAGCCAAAAAATGCGACCCGAATGCGATGCCATTTCACTGCATTTTTTTGTGTGAAATGTGTCAATTTTTGAAAACGTCGATCTTTTTAGTTTCTTTGCGGACATTTCGCCCAGAGTGCAGGCGGGGTGTCCTGTGGCTAGTAAAAATAATTATACTTTGCTTGTCAAGGCTGAGGATTTCCTTACATGAGTAAGGCTTGATTTCGGATTGCCTAAGACTAGCCCCATTGAACCAGGGGACAAGGCGAAGTTTGTGTTCCCATTCGTTCATCAGCGTCAATTTGAAGCTTCAACACTGTTCAGGACCTATGAAAACAGGTTTCGAGCAAGGGGATCCATTGCCTGCAATCGCGTGCAAAGAAAACGCGGTGCGTATCGATTTCAAACTCGCTGGTCTTCTTCAGGATTTTGCATAAGTGTAAGCCTTTGGTCGTGCCTGGGTACGTGCCGATTAGTGCGGTGCAAAACGGTCTTAGACGATCACACAATACGTTGGACAGGATTTTGTAGGCGACGTTGAGCAGGGATATTGCTGTTGCAAGAGGTAGGATCGTCTTTCTTGGTGGATGGGGCATATGGAGCTGCTATTCCAGTCGTCGGGCATGCTTTCGTCCTCCCAAATTCTGCAGATGATGCTCCCTACCAGAACATCGCCATCAGCCTTGTAGAGCTCCAATGGTAAGCCATCTGAGCCTGTGGCTTTGTTGTTCTTCAGCGGACTTCTTCAAGCATGTGTGGGAGGATGACTTCATCGACTAGAGATGGGATTTCTTGATTCCCTATCTTAAACTCATCCACTATTCCCTGCAAGTCAGTAACAAGGTTACCCTCACTGTTTCGAAGCGACTGGGTGCATTTCCTGAAGCCAGCGGCGAAGTCTTTATTTTTTTTTTTATAAAAGGCCCTTTCTGTCCCTTGAGTTGGGAGGTTGCCACAGCCCTTTTCTTCGTAACAGCGTGCCCGGTTAAGCTTTTAATGCTTACCTTAGAGATTGAAAAACGAATTTCAGCCTACTTGGGGGCTTAAGTAACCTACTTTCAAGTGCGAAGTTGGCTGGCGAAGCGCACGAGAAGAAATCATATTTGTCTCCTAATATCGCCAATAATTCACACCACGAGTTGACTTCTTGCAAGAACGAACGATCTCACTCAGTCTCTGAAGTTCAGAGTCTGAACACCTGCGACAGAGAAGCAACTAGAACTCTGATAAGATCTCAGATAAAATCTGTTCGTGAAATTTAAGCACACACTGCGAATCCAACTCCTCACCAAGAACGTCCAAACTGATCTGAAGATGCTCGCTTAAAATCAATTAACACGTCGATCCAACGAAGGGTCTCCTCCGATCTGTGGGATTTCCAAGAACCAGCAGAGGTTTTCTCGCAAAACCCAGAAAAAAGCGACGAAAGCTCGCCTCACTCAAATGTATGCACACCTTCAATTCGAACAGAAAAAAAAACTACTTAACACATTACAAACCCCTCTCCCTCCGAATGGGCAATCACTTAGACTCCCCCGAGGTTGTCCGACGCAAACAGTCACTACAAGCAAACAAAACACGAGCAATCTGCGAAAGTTAGAAACATGATTAATGGCCACTTGATAGTCGATCTGCCAACAATGGCGTCCCAGAGAAGGGGGGAAACAACCTCTCTGGATAGCCTCAGGTGCTTATCGGACTTCATGCTGGTGGCAAAACACAGCTTTCTGTCCCAGACACAAGAGTGAAGAATGACGCCTGGTCCTCATGAAATTCCCCAAATACACACCAGACGTGGGCGCACGAAAGCATCTCTTAAAAGGGGGATGCCCCATGCGTGCGTAGCAGGTAGGCCGACAAGTAGCTGCGAATAGAATGGAAACTGAGAATCAAGTTTCTAGCTTAGCTTTCACGGCGTTTTCCGCTTGAGCTTATTAGCACCCGATGATTCTTATATAAACTTAGGCACATAGGCAGGATGGCTATCAGTCTGAGGTGAATCCACGTAACTAAACGTCGTCGTAGTCAGTTCAAGTCAGAGTAGGAAACATGAAGGTTCTCGTTGTGTTGTGCCTCTTGGTGGCTGCTGTGTGCGCAGCTCCACAGTACGGTCGTGGCGGTTACGGCGGCTATGGCGGTGGACGCTATGGTCCTGGAGGATTTGGTGGTGGTCCCGGCTTTGGCGGACCAGGCTTTGGTGGCGGATACGGTGGCCGACCAGGCTTCGGAGGCGGTGAGACTTGATGAGCGCTTTCTTTGTGATCAAAGTAAAACATTGAATTTTCTTTCTCTTCAAAAAGGTGGCTTTGGAGGTTCCTCTACCAACGCACAGGCCAGTGCCTCGTCGCAGAGCTTCGGTCAAGGTCTATACGGCGGAGGTGGCAGTGCGTCGAACGCCCAGGCCAGCTCTTCGTCGCAGAATTTGTTCGGTTAATTTAATTAGGAAGTAATGTTGACTATAGTTTAATGCGTGGTTTGTAAATACTGCTAGTGACTTGAATAAGATTCGATGTGTATTTTTGTACAAGAGACTGTGTTTCATTGGAATTCACTTCGGTCGCTGATTAATTCAATTGACAAGAATCAATGTTGCCAGAAATAATTAAAGCCGTGGCAATTAGCGACTCATGTGGAATCTGTGAATTTGTTCCCGGTGCGAATGCTAATTGCTTGAAATGAATGCCATTCGGTTTTAATGCCGAGCTTTGCGACTTAGGTTCGAAAGAACATTTAATGGCGTTTTATTATCGTCTGAAATACAAAGCATTTATTGATATCGAACTCTTGAAGGATGTGTGTCCGTGTTATGTAAGCAGGAACTTCAGTTTAGGCCGCTGAATTCGAGGTCGCCTTTTTAATGGTGTAGGCAAGAGAGGTAAGGCAAAATGAATCACACAAAGATAATCGCACACCCGTTGAAATAATTTTGCTCTGCAATTTCTGGTTTGATAAGTTGAGCAATAGGCGGGCATGGGCCTGTGCATCCAGGCAAAGTTGTTGATTGCTCTCAACTTGGCGGGATGCCAGCAACGATCCCTGTAAATGCCCCGGTCAAGTTGACAGCATCCTCGCTGCGCCGTGAGTGAACCAATGTATACAGCGGCCACTTGCCCAAGGGCTTAGACCAAGACCCGGTCTTCCAGGTTCCAGGGTTGCGCGTGGGGGTAACTTGCCTCGGATACGGATGACCCTACTGCTGACGACCATATTTTCGGTTCTGTACGTATAAGAACCCTACAAGAGCAGCGATGGCATGGGGTCGGCAAAAAGAGGATGAAAAACTGCAACATTTTTGCTGCTGCGATGTTGCTATAAAGAGCGGTGGCAGCACTTATTTATTAGAGCCAGACTTAGGCAAGAAGTCTTAAGCCTTAAATACATAAGCGAGCGCTTCTTAGCAATCCGCAGCGAAGCTAATTTCGAGACCACCAGCCTAATCTCTGTCCACGCCTCAACGGAAGATAAAGATGACGATGGCAAGGATGACTGCTTGTAGCTAGACCTCTCTGTTGCCAGTGCACGGTTCCCTCACCTCAACATTCACAAAGGGACCAATCATCATTTATAAGAGATAACGGATTGAGGTTGATCTACTTTGCCACGGGGCGAAACGTTGGTGTAACGAGGACACGGTTTCCACATCACAATGTTCACAAAGAAACAAGGAGATCTCCTGACTAATCAACCGTCAACCAGATTGGCAACATCGCGATCTACGTCAGACACTCCTTCAGTATTCTCGATGTGCGAACATTCCGAGGAGCCAACATCCACTCGGATCGTTTCAGATATCAAAAGAACAGCAGAGACGAGCAAGGACACCAATCGCAACGGACTGCTAGGACCTTTGCCGATCGAGTCTCCCGGAATCTTTCTCTAAGTTCGTCGCCGCCTGTGTGAACAATCGAAGAACGTTGGAGGCGTTATCAAAACGTCATCAGAGAAGCTGCCTCGGATGTGCTGAGCAGAAATGAAGTATCACAGAGATCGAAGAATTTGAGGGCTTTTTTGACAGATATTCATGAATTTTTGACGGTTATTCACGAAATAACGTAAATGCCGTCATTTTTAGTCAATTTGGTTTATGAACACGTTATAAAAAAACAGTTGTCAAAAATCTTAAGGGGAAAAAGAGGTAGAAGTCGGGCATCTCTGTAATACTTAATTTCTGGTGCTGAGTTTTAAAACGTCACCCAAAAAACCCCTGCTTTGACAACGAGTGCAGGCTGGCATTCAGTGAAGCGAGCAGAATATAAGGCAACGCTTGACAAAAGGACGGCAGCAGTTCATGAGCTCTACGAACTTAAAAACAGTAAGACCACCGGCTTCTTAAAAGGAAAAATAAAGCTGATGAGAAACCCGCTCGATCCAATGAAGAGATGTAACGGCAGAAATGTGTTGTCCGAATGTTGTGTTAACGGCCAAACAACTATCCACTGTGTGCAAACTTCGGACCTATCGGAACGAAGGAAAACAACTCGTAGCAGAGTCGAAGTCGATATTATATATATGTGCACAATACACACAATGGACAATTATGGAAGAGAATTTCGTTCCCAGGATGTAGTCAAGCAGAGATAACCTATAATAGAGATATCCAACTTCTACCTCCCTTGCCCCTTGATTTCATCAGACAGCGTTTTTTATACGCTTTTTGTCCACTGTCTGTGAATACGTGTGAGCTCTTGAGAACAGCTGCGGAACTGCTGATACCCTTCCCCGCCTTAGTATTGGGGTGAATTAGAGTTCTCATTTGAAAATTCGCTCGTTATTTGAATGTTTTTTCAAATTTCGGTGTTCAATTTTCAACACAGTATGGAGGGGTAAACGAACGAACAAAGCTTATGTTCATGAAGTCGATATATTAAAACTTTGAGCAAATTACAATCTGAAATACTTGGACATAATTAATGAATGCACAACATAGTGTGAATTTTTTCAAAATTCACGAATCGGCCGCCATATTGTGGTGAATTGACGAGCGTTATAAATGTATAAGTGAAATACAAGGGATTACCACTACATCTTCGTTGTGGGCTAGGGGAAAAAATGGCCGAAGTTGGATATCTCTATCATCCATTATCTCTGTAGTCAAGACTGCATAACTCTTTAAGCTGGAGATGAGCTGGTAGGGTACATGTATCAACTCATCTGTAACATGTGGTCGGAGGAAAGCATGCCCGACGAGTGGAACCTCAGTATCGCTTACACGATCCACAAATATAGAGACCCCTTCAACTGTGCCAACAACGCTAACACCAAGGGATAAGTCTCCAAATCGCTTACAAGACTTTCTCTGCCGTTTTGTGTGAGCGCCTGAAAGCATTCGTCAATAACTTGATATGTCAGTTAGTGTCAGTATGCCAGTGTCAGTGTAGTATGTCTTATCAGTGTGGTTTCAGGTCGGGGAAGTCCACCATTGTCCAAGTCTAGGTTATGTTAGGTCGGTGGGTAGACGCGGTGGAGCCACGTCGCACTCAGGTCCAGTTGGACCCATTGTCCAAATGCCCATGGCGGATGTTATCTCTCCGGTCTCACTCGTGTCTACAGATCTTTTTGTGTTTGACCGTCTAGCCATCCAGAAACCTAAAAATAGATTTTAGTGAAATATCCACTCTTTCATGGAGATCATAGAAGAAGAATTCTTCCATTGCTCTATGTCACAGTAGGCAGAGACTGTGCATCGACGTAGATAGTAAGGAGTATCCTCTTTTCTCTTCATCCCCGCAGTCTCTGGATATGGTGTCATCTGTAAGTCACATGATGTGCTTTTGGTAGCTGATAATCATGATGCCAATCCATCCCCGCAGTCTCTGGATATGGTGTCATCTGTAAGTCCCATGATGTGCTTGTGGTAGCTGATAATTATGATGGCCAGTTAGCGCCATCCGCAGCAGCCTTTTGCTGCATTTGAGGAATTTGTCGGTCACTGTTCCACTTAGGCCATAGCATCCGTGAGGTCTCTCAGGTGGTTAGAGGGTTCCATCTGTCATTAACTAGTTCCATGATTTTGTCGTCTTCTATTTCCCTGATATCAGCTAGAGGTGGAGCAAACCATGGGATTGCTTGGGATGGGTCAGTCTCGTTCCCTTTCCTGGCAAGTTCATCTGCTACCTAATTGCCGGTTATGTCCCTATGAGCTTGAACCCAGCAAAGAGTAATCGCAGTCTTCTGCATATAGAGGTCAAGTGGAAGAAGAGCCAGTAGTACCTCTAGGCCCGCCGTAGGAGTGGTGGAGATTCCTTCTGTCACATCTAGGCATGCACGTTTCGGTCGAACACACGAAAAGAACCCAAGAGATGCAGATCGACATCCATCACCTATTCGTCATTCGATTTCAAGGCCGACATTACATCACTATTCGTCATTCGATTTCAAGGCCGCATTTGGCAGAGTGTACAGACGTATAGACAGAGACAGAGCTATACAACGCTATGTCTAGGTTCGACATTCCTGCCAAAGCCGTCACACTGAGCAGGATGTCAATGGAGAGCTCTCGCTGCTGCATCAGGGTCGAACACGAACCTACCGAGACTTTCAGTATACGACCAGTTGTCATGTGGCTTTCCCAACATCATTCATGAGAAGGTCGTGAAGAACTCACTCGCCAACACAAGAGACACCATCTTCAAAAAGACCGTAAAACTGCTGGCACACGCGGACGCCATTGATGTGATTCGTCTAACACAGCGAGCCAGAGCTGGTATTGAAACAGGGAAGGCCAAAATGGGTTGCGTAATAGGGGATGCCCACGGAAGATAGCGCATACAAGTGGAGAGGGATCTCTAACAAATTGGAGTGCGGAATTAGAGTCAGATGGCTAATGATCAAGCCAACTGCAGAGGCTGAAGTCCAGTAATGGTTTTCTTATCTGCTCCAGTGTGTTGAGCACAGCAGTATACGCACAATGAACCGAGCCATTACCCAACCCTGCCTGCGGTACAGCGACTACCGAAGCACTCCAGCACACATAGAATGAAATTCGTCACAGGTCTTATCATCGACATTTGCTGTATTCGATTGACAGGTTATATGCAGTAGATCAACATGACGTATTGGGAAAGAGCATCGATTTCTTGAAGGATGATCGGAGTCCTGATTCTTTTCGAAATTACTTTTCACCTGACGGCACCACCTACCGAGAGTCAGAGTATACGCGGCCTGAATAAGTTCGTATATTTCAAAAATCTTTCAACCCTTCGCGTGAGAACAATGCCACGCATAAGAAAATATGTTGCTGCTAAGAAACCAAACAATTCCCTCTTCAATTATACACAGCATGTAAACTGGTTCCTTCATATGTAGTTCCCGTGGACGCTGAACGAAGGGGAATCGGATTTTGACTTCAAAACCGGCCAGATGTCTATAGATCCGAGAGGGGACCTCAGCAGGCTTGGTGTTCGAAACTGGAGACTGCTGGCAAGAGATCGTGCCGGCTGTTGGGTGAGGCCCCGTGGATTGTAGCGTTCTAAGAAGAAAAAGAAGAACATCTTGCCTCCATCGACGACTGCCAACTGAAATTCGTAAATTGTTAATAACTTGTGTATACGCATTTATTCATTTAGTTTCTTTTTTTCCACACATATAAAAAAATACTTAAACGGACTCGGTTAAGGCATTAACAACCAACAAAGTGTTTAATTTTTAAAATATAGCTCTTTTCGCAGCGCACACGGCGCTACACACAACAATATCTGCGTAAATTAAACGATCGCGACTGAAGACCAGCTGTTTGATGTTGTCCAACGACGCTTCAATAGCACGCTCCCACACGGGCTCATCGTAACATATCTTGCCACAAAAACACTTAGGACTCTTTGTGATAAGATCAACCAATATCCATGGAACAGTTCTGTAGTTTATTGGAACCTGTGAAATGGACACCACCTGTGCGGCTAACAACCACAACGGCGAGGGATTGATCATCGCTGTTCGGCGAACTTCGATCTTCTTCTCACAAATTGGCTGAAATTTATTCTCCCACACATCGAGCATCTCTAGGCGAACTTCGTTTATGGACGATGGCAGAGATTCCAGCTTATTGCTGGACAAGTGCAAGCAGCGTAGCGTCCGCATGCCTCTTATGCCGAACGGAACCCTCTCGATCGAATTGTGATTCAATTTCAGAGTCACAATATTCTCCAATTTCGTCAATTCAATCGGAAAGTATTTTAATCTATTGTTGCTGATGTCAAGCTCGACCAAGCGTGCCTTAAGTTCTTTGCCAGTCAACCAGCTCCAGTCTGCATCCTCTCCTAGCATGTTGTTGGACAAATCCAACTCCATCACTGGTAACCTGCCAAATGCTTTGGGAATTTTCTGTATTTTATTGTCATTCAACTTCAGCGTCGTCAGATTAATGAGACTACAAATCTCGAATGTGACCTTCTGAAGTCCTATCCCATTGATTTCCAGAACTTTCAGTGTTCTGGGAAACCCTTTCAAAGGGTATTCAGATCGCTTTTGAACGCTCATCTTGTGCACGGGGTGGGATTTGGTGGGAATGGGCATGCTGGCAGCAATATTTAGTCTCAGATTCGTTGTTGCTTTCCCCTGAAGGCCCAATTTGAGGGTTTGCAGAAATGATTTCAGTTGAATTGGATCGCATTTGATCATCAGGTTCTCCGGTGGGGTCTTGAACGATATTGTTGCTTTTCCGTCGTTTATAAACTTGGTGAACATGTTTTCAATGTTATCAGTGACCTTGTAACGTACTCCAGTCCTGTTTTGTGGTGTAAAGTGTATGATTTCCAAAGTGGATTTGTCCGCCTTGGTTGGATGAAATCCCAGAGCGACTGTAGCTTTTGGAATTTTCTTGCGGTTCTGTTGTGTTTGACGATTGAATACTTGGGTTTCACAGAGAATTTTCATTGTATTTTCGACATTTAAACTCTATTTATGCTAATTTATTTCAATTGTTTACTTTTTCTGAAGCTAATTCTGGGGTACTGTAAATATTTACGTTGTTTTGGATTAATGAAATGACAGCTGTTGGCTGTCATTTGTCTTGATGTCACTATTTTGACTCAATGAAGAGTGTACAGGGATGTATGTAATCGCTTTTGAGGCTGACTAGTGTTGCATGATTTTAAAAATTTAAGGCGGTTTTTCCGATTGTCCTTTAGATATTATAAAATATATGTAAAGTGTATATCAATACCTAAATCCTTATAATTGTAAATTTTACTATACAAACAACAGAGGCACCATGTGCAAAAATTGCAACGCAAATGAAAGTCAATCTGCCTTAGAATCCTTTTTATTCATAAGAAAACAGTCCATTCACTTGTTGCATCCATTCCGTAATCAATGTTACGACTTTCTTTCGAAAGATACAAAATCTTTCAGATAATGATTCCTCGCGTCTCTGCTGTGAGAAGAGGGAAGGTTAGTGAATCTGAAAAGGCCTGGTAATGTCTGCAATAGCTTGACAGGAGCACTTTTCCAGTGTTCAGTTCCCAAACAATAGAAAAGGACCATCTCAGACCACAGGTAGTTGGTCTGTTCAGTTTATTGGTTCAGTTCAAATTATTGGTGCTTTCAAGGAGTTTGTTGATTTCAGCCCTGTTGGAAAATGTTGGGCCAAAGTACCCGAGTCTTCTCAGATGTAAGTAAGGAACCCCCCCTTCGGTTTGCAGTGCATTAATACATCCGATTGCTTGAAATGGGACCCACTTGCCAGATTAGTTCATCAGCTAGTTCATTGTCAGTCGACCGGCTTCTCGGGTGCTAGGTATCAAGAGTAATTACGTTGAGTCCGTCCCCAAAGCACCTGAAGGAGATGAGGAAACACACGCTCTGTTCTATCGAAGCAAATTACTTCAGTGGCCAGCCATATTCTGTAGAACCAGATCTTGTTTATTTGGGGTTGAGCTGTAGACCACATTTTTTGCAAAGGTATTCATTCCATTGTTGATCCAGTTTGTGTTGGTGGTTTTTTGCGAAGAATATTCAACCACGAACTGTGCGGACTGAACAGCGACATGAGTCTAGACAGGCGTCAACGCCTAAATTGCTAAGCCATCTAGAGGGAATGGGCAACACTGCTCCAGCACGAAGAGTTTTCGACTCAGAACCAGTGAGACACAATTGGACAAGGGCCTCAACCAACAAGGCGTGCGAATTTAGGGGCTACTGGCTAATGGAAGTGCAGGGTGGAGAACTTGTTGTTGGTTAAGGCCAAGGTGTACCCAGGATTATCGCCAGAAGAAAAATAGGAAGAACTACAATTTGACGATCTTCCTACATCAGACATTTTTGAAAGTCTCTTCCTGTTAAGGATGTTCTGTTTATTAGTTTCAATCCTTCTCGGGCAAGGCTTGAGCAGTCGATCGTTTGTTGTTGCATGGTTTCCTTCACCTGGCCACAGTGCCTAGAGATTTCTGTACGGGTAAGACCCATTTTATGTAGGTGAAAGTTGCATGTGCCGTGTCCTGTTAGTTATCCACATAGCAGCCTTAGGTCCGATTTATTGAGTTCTAGAGCTGACTTAGCTCGTTTAGTATTGTAATTTTATTCCATAAACAGCCGCGAGTGTTCTACACCCTCTTAGTTGTTCCAAAACTGAATCATCTCTTAAGTGAGCCATTTGTGTAGGTGAAGATTTGTGTCCTGGAAGGGACTAGTTCCAAATCCACAATAAATTCTGGATAATATTGCCACGGTAAATAAAAATATCGTGTTCTCCTCATGGCTACTGGGTCAAGTCTAATGACTTCCAATAAACGTACTGATTTAATTTGTGGGGCGTCCCTTTCCTGGACCGCTCTATGTCTCGAACAACAAACTTCTCCTGTTGGCTACATATCTTGTTAGGTCCTTTTTCACTTATTTGCCAAGTCATTTGATGGTTTTGTTGCAGGCAACAACACTTCGAATCGGAGTTAAGTTGTCTGAATCTGGGGCCACTACGAGATCACGGGAGATGAGATCGCCGATGAACTGTCTAGGCATGGATAAGAAGAGGTACTCTCAGGACCAGAACCTGCACTAGCACTGCCAGTGTCCTGTTTTAGGGCTTCTATCGATTGTTGAACCTCTCGATAGCACAACTGGAGGTGGCATGATTCCACAGGTCGAGTTACCGGCGTATTCAAGAAACATGAACTCGTTCAACGCGAACTACTGTTTCTGACACAGTGACGTGGAAACAGCTAAATGAACTTGATCTAAGCGGTGAAACTCTCTACGATGCCTTTTTAGACGACGGTGATACTGAAGACCACATTCTTTGCTACTGCCCCGCCTTTGCTGGGATCAAGTGCCAGTTGTTCGGTGCTGATGGAGTGAGAGCTGAGCAGGTTGCTGACTGGTTCTACAATGGACCTGTTTTTGAGTCTGAGTACTATTAGCCAGACTCTAGGTCTGTCGTGTTACATGTCTCAGCCACCGTAGGAATTGGATCCGTAGACGCCTGACTAGACTCATGTAGACAGCTGTACAGCTTGATTAGTTAGAAGTAGAGACCTGTTTCTCTCTATCAATGCCAAAAGAAAAGAAAACACGCATAACTCTTTGCTCGAAGAAACCAAGGCCTTTCATTATCTAGCCCTCTGCGCCGTAGATAAGGTTTTGCGGAAGGGGCGGCTTTATTATTCAAAGAAACTCTTGAGTCAACACAAAACAGTCGTTGCAAGAGTTATTCTTCCATTGATATAAGCGTGAATTCTAGTGCTATTGTTATTTGCTGTGTTGTTTCGTGGTGTTGTCTATCCTTAGGCCTGAAAAGGTACGAAGTCACTTGAAAGCTAGTATGGCACTGCCTACAATTGTTACACTAGCTGGCCAACACAGAGTCCAGATCATTTGGATGGCTGGTCACAGCGGTCACACAGGAAACGAAAGAGCAAACCTACTAGCCTGAAAAGCATCCGCATCACTTTTCATGATGCCATGACCATTCTGCGACTTACCCATTACCACCGCTGAGAGATATATATATATAATTGGCTCAGGGACATGGCCAATCATTACTGGACGCACATGGAAGGTAACAGGCAGGCCAAAATGATCCTACCAACTATTTCTCTTAATAGAACGAAACAACTCCTCAAACTCAACAGGAGTCAGATTCCACAGGTTTTCTTACTGGACACTGCCCAGAAAACAAACACCTCCAACCCATGGCCTTTACACAAGATGACACCTGCAGAATGTGTAATGAAGACGAAGAAACTGCAGAACACATACTGTGTTACTGCAACTGCCTAGTCAGGACACGCTATCCACACCTAGGCGGATACAATCTTGAAGCGGACAAAATTGCCGCCAGTTCACACAAAAACAAGTGTCTTTGAAAACTCATGTTTCCTGCGTGACCCCAAAATGGGGGAAATCACGATAAGCCCACCAGCTGCAGTGATCAGGCGATCTTTTCCCACCCCCTCAACCATTCAACCCATATCCCCGATGACAAGTGTGTGCAGGCACATCCACGAGGTGGAAGCAGCCACAAACGAAGCGATAGCCAGGATCAAGGATTGGATGGAATCTGCCGACCTAAAACTAGCTGAGGCTGTCTTAATAACCAGCCGAAAGACTGTGGACGCGAACTTTCGGGCTGATTCCCAGATAATTTGATCGATGGAGGCTCTAATATACCTATTGGGTAATGCTCGACAACCGGCTGCACTTTAAAACTCACGTCGAGTACTGAAGCAAAAAAGCAGCAAGGATTCAGGCAGCGGTCTCTGGAATACTGCCCAATATTCGAGGACCTGGGTATGCGAGAAGGATCCTGCTTTCCACAGTGGTAAGCTCAATCCTTCTTTACGCTGCACCAGTATGGGCGGGGGCCCTGGCGACCACGGAAGCAGGAAAGAAGCTCTCGACATCATACAGGCTCTGTGCGATAAGAGCAATAAGCGGTTTGCGAACAATTTCGTACGAAGCAGCCTGCTTCATTGCGGGTATGATCCCGATTGACATTCTCGCCACCGAAATGCAAAGGATTTACATACGGAGATCTGCAAATCAAGCGGAGACTAGTGCAAGAGTTCTGAAAAATGAAGAAAGATCAAAATCAATGGCACTGTGGCAAGCCAGGTGGGACACAACAACCAAAGGCAGATGGACCCATAAATTGATAGCCAGAATAAAAGCCTGGACAACCAGAGCTCACGGGAACTGCAAATACCACCTCACGCAGTTCTGAAATGAAGACGCAGAGCACGCAATATTCCATTACAGACGCTTTGCCGTGGCCAGAGGAAGTCTACCAACTCCTGAGCTCCTAGTTAGCCATATGACGGAGTCAGCTGACAAATGGCTGGTGAGCTTTATAACAAGTGTGCAGACCGAGCTAAGAAGGCTCGCAAGAGAAAGGAAAGCCGAATTGGCAAATATAGATCACATAGCGTGATATGCTAACCAGCCCCGCGAAGTAATAAGGCGAAGTAATCTGGCAGTGCCGCGGGGAGAGTGGTAGAAGTGTGCAGAGGTGTGGTTTAGGACGTAGGCACGAGGAAAAAGGGGAACAATATCCCGTGAATCGTTCATGCTTGTAACACGAGCTACCAGTGTCTTGAAGAAGATTCCACATCCATTGGCGCAAACCATAAAAAAACAAAAGGTGTGTCAAGAGTATGCTTTACCTGCAGACATAAGAACTTCCCATTCAACGTGAAATCAGAAAGAGGTGACAGTGAAAACAAACAACCGATTATGCCATCAACAATTGCAATAATTTATTTAACTATGAATATTTGTTTCTTTTTTATCATTTGAAATTGTTTTTCATTTAAGGACATGGGCACATGACGAACACGCATAAATCCATTTACACACTTTACAGGTTTAATTTGTTGTGGTTTTGCTTATTTTTTTCTTTTTTCTTACAATAAACATACATACATACATAAATTAAATAATAATATAAGTTCACAAGAACTGTAGTGCATATGAAATTGTCTTCATACATTTTAATCCACACTATTGCACAACCTCCACAAACATATCCGTCACAGAGAACAATGCGTCTGAATCTGTACAATCGTCGTTGATTTACAAACAATAAGTTCATAGGTACATACTTAAATCATAAACTTGGATTAGTTGTCATTTATTTATTTTCTTTTTTTTCGAGACTTGTCATAATGTATAGTATAAGTGTGTCTGGCTAGCAAATAAGTTAAATTAGAAAATGAGGAAATACAGCAGTAAAGGAATAGATTTCTTTTTGAAACGCCACTAGAGTGCTGGTCTGCGTGAAGAACTTGTCGGCATAGTTTGGAGAGATCATTGTGTCTTGAGCAATGAGTTAGCTCTTCGGTTTAATGAGTCTGGAAAGGAGTTGTTGGACAACATTCGGAATGCAGGGTATGGATGAACATTCTAAACCACTTTTAAATGCTAACAAGTTGCGTTGGTGTAAAACGCCAAATGTTTGGCAACGGCAATACAAAACAACTCGTCTCTTGGAGATGGTGGCTAAGATGCTTCTGATTTTTGATAAAACTGTTCAACTGGAATGTAAGGATGCTTCTCACAGGAATGAGAAATCGGAATTTGAAATATGGCAAAAAAGTGCGCGGTACACAAGGAGAGAGAAGTATCAGATGTATTCTGTAAGAGTATACAAAAAAGTGCAACAAATTGACAATTCAAGGTTAATGTCCGTTCACAAGACTCATTGAAAAAGCGTATTGTCTAAATTTTAAATGAATACAACGTCACAAGTGGGATCTATTGCCCTAGGTGGCCTGAGATTAACTTTTCCAACAACGCCACAAATAGGCCACAGAAAAGGTCACCTTCCAAATGCATGCAATCACTCTCTAGACAGAAATATCGAATTCAATCTCCGTCTCAAAAGAACCGGCAATTACAAATAACAACAACCGACACAACCATTTCGTGGCAAGAATTAAATTAAAGCGAACGCTGTACTTCCGCAAATTAAGTTTTACCTAAGCCTATAGAAAAGTAGAAAGCCGAATTAGAGTGCAATACAACATATTTTCTATACATAATATTTTTGTACGTAGTTGACAGTAGCAATTGATTTGTGCCTTCGTTCCAATCCCACTAACCAGCGGCCACGTCACATTTAAACTAAAAAAAAATTATAATATTTCACTGATTGTTTTGTTTTATACAAAATGGCAAACACTCAATTAGAAACTAAACAAAAAATAATCTACTACAAGTAACTTAAAACCTAAACCGAAGCAATTAAATTAAAGTCAATCACAGTTTACACAGGCAAAACAAAAGCGGTATAAATGCGCCGATGGCTATAAACACCGGCAGCATTACGGAGGAATCGTCCATTGTATACGGGTTTGGTTGTTTGGGACCACTTGTTTTGCGCGTTTTGAGTGTCGGTTTCTCCACTAGGTCTTCGATTGGAATTTCAGTTTCCAATGGCGGTGCTCGGTCGTCCATAACAATTGGAGGCAGTCTTGGTATACTCTCTACGTCACCTTTTAACAGAGCAAATGCATTGATCTTTGGATTGTCTTTGATGCCCTTGACAAAATCTAATCGAATCTTGCCATTCCTGATTTCGGACTCTTCCTCCTTCACGAACAGTCGATTTCGAGATACAGTGAAGAATACGTATTCATCGTGGGCAGTGCCCTTTCCCACCTGATGATATATGTCCAAGTCGGAGATGACTGTGTGATCGGCATTGAGAACGACATCGAACACTTTCATGTTCGGTGCATTGAAGTACACCTCGCAGAACTTCAGAATGAGAACGTACTCGCCGTCCTCGCTAACCGGCAAATCGTATCCAAATGTTGCCGTATGATATCGCTCCGTTTGATAGAGGATTTCATCTTGTTGCGACACTCGACCAATCATCAGCAACTGCTTGCCATAATCCGATTCCGTTCCAATTTTACCCCTCAGCGGATCAGATTCGAAGAGGATACCATTTTTATCCGTGTGCCCATCACCGCCGGCATTAACAGCGTAAATCACTCTTAATCGATTTGTGGATTTAGCTGCTGGCGTAAGCTGCAACAAAACTATAATTGCAATGATTCCATATTGAGCGAATGTTGTGGCCTGCATTGTTTTATCTTGTATGTATCCTGTGTACGAGGCCTTGGGTATCTTCTCCCACCACTGATGGGTATCTGTTTGGTTGAAATTCACACTTTATTTCTGTTAAATGATTTGTTTAAAGTTAATTTCCACTGACTTTGGGTTCGAATTGAATTGATTAAGTTACTTTAAGAGTGGGAAAATTAGAAATGCTTGTTGTTTTTGGAAATACAACCAGTGGAACGGAAAAGTTGACACGTAACAACCAGTCTTCGTTTTCGTTTTCGTCCTCGTTTTTTTTACTTTTTTTTTTTTTTCTTTTTGCATTGTAGTTGATCAGCTGCGGTATTGCTTGGTAGGAAGTTGGATGCGGTTGATTTTGATGGCATTGGGTAATCTACTACGTTTATCGATTTTGATATTGTACTTGGTGTGACCATCATATTTGCTCGCACCCATTCTACTCTTTTCCTGAATTTGCTTGTCGGAGCTTCAATGGAGGATGTACCTAGCATGTTTCTAGTTCGATTGGCTGTCCAAGGGGTCGAAGAATAGAAGGTACAGACCATTGTACAATCCCTTAGACATCTAGAGTCTTATAATGAAAAGACTTTAATTTATTTCTCCAATACATTAACGAATTGCAGCCAACAACCGATTGAATTTAGCTTTAGGACATATTCAGTCATCTATCAAAACAGCAATCAGCTGTTCCTTCGTTTACACACTTAACATTTGCTTAACATCAGCTTCATCGCCATCTGCACTGCTTTCACTATCCCATTCATCCTTGTCTAACATTTGGAGAGAATGAAACATAAACAAATCAAATGGGCGGAGTTTAAATTTGACATTTCGTGCCTTGTTGCAGCTGTTGTCTCCCTCTCAATGAAACATTGATACGCGCAAAGTTAAACTCGAAGCACGTGTGAATTTCTGTGTCAGTTGTTGCGAGCATTTTACAATTTTAATTCAAATAAAACTGGAGGAAGTTCGAATAAATTAGTGAAAGTATCAAAATGGAAGAAGAGAACAAGGATCCCCTAGAGTTTCAGCACTTAGCTGGCGGAAATATAACAAAGTTCCCACCGCTCTTTTCACCCGATGCAAGGTACACACGCACATTGGGGACTTGCTTATCATATATCCCAGCTAACGTCCTGCATGGTTTCTTTTCAGTCTTCTCTTTGTAGTCACAGACAGAGCGGTTCAAGTTTATTCCACTTCAACAGGAAACTGTACACGTTGCCTCGAAGGAGCTAACGATCCACTCATCAGCTTGGAATATGACATTCAGGATTCGGATGTGCTTGTCGGCTGCACTGAAACCGGTGAGGTCCTTCGATGGAAATGGTCTACCGGCACCATACTGAGCCAGGTTCAACTAAAGGCTCCCCTAGACATTCGATTTAATACCTTCACTCTTCTTAACCTCCACATTGAGAAAAACGAGACATTAGCTTTTGTCACCTCGACAAAGCGTGGATCCCCGGTACAGTGTGATGTTGTGAACAGTGTCACTGGAAAGAAAGTGGAATGTCCGCTCAACTTAAAACTGGGGTTAGTTCAAAGAGTTCTGCCCAGTGTGCATGGTTAGCATTTTCATCATCCTATCTATTTCTAGACGGCAACGGGCGAGGGTGGTTGCTGACAGAGGCTCTTTCAAGTATGTCGCCGTTGCACAAGCGGCACATGTGTTTTTTGTGAACTATATAAACTGGGAATGGAAGAGGTACGTTGAGTGATTCCTATTTCTAGAGACATGCTAATGGACGGTTGGTTTCAGGTTTAACAACGCTAACAAAGTGCCCATTACATGTTTGGCAGCTCATCCTACAGAGTGCCTACTGGCGACCGGCGACGAGTCGGGCAAAATTATGCTATGGCGACAGTTTTTCGAACACGAAACTGTTCGAACGGTAAGCGAGAGAATTGATCACATCCACATTCTTACATAACCTCTTCTCGGCAATGCAGGTTCTTTTCCACTGGCATCATACGGGCGTGACAAGCATTGCATTCACAGCATCTGGCTCAGGCTTTTACAGCAGTGGCCACGAAGCGGTCTTAGTCAAATGGAACATCCATCGGCCGGAGCAAAGAAATTTCGTGCCGCGAATGGCGTCTGTTATTCGGCACATAACCACCAGTGAAGGCAACTCGACTGTAGCCGTATGTACGGCGGACAATGGTAAGATGGAGGAACACCACACCATTCGCAATGCTAACCTTTGCTTGACGTTTAGGTATACAGCTGCTGGGTGTCGATTTTGAGACCCAGTGCACCGTTCAGGAGTTCACGTATGCATTTGAAGACAAAACTGGAAACAGCCTGTTCCCAATCGGCCTCAAAATAAATCCTCGCAAGAATACGCTGGTGTTGAACAGCAGACCTGGACATCTGCAGTTCTATTCAGCGTACACGAAGAGTCTGCTCTACAACGTGAGTTGGAATGCCACTCGAGAGTCGCAACTATATCCTGCTCCTCTTCTCTTTTAGATGGATGTGGTGGGACAGAATCAGCTGTCCATGGAGACTGGGAAGATTCTATACAATACGCAGGTAACACACGCGGCTTTTAACATTGATTGGATGGCGACGGCGGAGATCTTCAACGATCAACAGCATTTACCAGAGTTGCGACTGAAGTTCTGGGAGTATCAAAAGGAGAAGCATAGGTAAGTGCCTGAGTGGTGGTGGTCTTGCAAGACGATTTGTTTGGTAACGTCTGCTCTCCTTCCACAGCTATGCTCTCAACACAAATGTGGAGCTGCCACATGAAGGAGGAATGAAAGCAATCGAGTTTTCCAATCCCTACAACATCGACAATTTGGTGTGTGCCACAGCGGGCATGGATAACTACATAAAAATATGGTCCCTGGAAGACTCTGGAAGCATCTACAAGAAGGGGAAGGTCTGGTATTGTGTAGCGAGGACGAGTTACAAGAACTATCCCATAGAATCGATTGGGTTTTCCCAAGACAGCTCATTGTTGGCCGCGGGCTACGGCTGCACGCTATGCGTCTACAAAGCTGCGAGTCTTAAACTCATTGCGGCCCTAAAACCACACGGATCATTGGACGGTTCACTTCATAAGGCGCAGATCAGCGTTAAAAGTCACACCAAAAATGGTTCTCAAAGCCTGCCCAAGAAGGATATCGTTCAGCTGTTCACAAACCTGCTGCAAACGAAAGAGCTGTCAAAGGTGAAGGACATAAAGAAGGCCATGTCGACGAAGAAAATTCAACCACTTAGCAATCTTGACGATGCACAGAAGGAAATGTTGTTCAAGCGGTTACGATCCACGAATCAACTGAACTTGTTCCAGAAGCTTATAATCTACCAGCGTCTGGGCATACGCTTCCAGCTGAAGGAGGAATGGCACGCCAAGATGAAGGAATACATTGAGAAGAATCTAGTGACAGGCAGGCAATGCAAAGAACTGCAGAAAGAGGTGTTTCAGCTCAATGTGAGGTCCAGATTCAAGGCGAAATATAGGTTAAGCAAATATATGGAACGAAAGTCAAGTAACAATAACAATACCCTGGTCCCCATACTGAGAATGCTTAGCCTAGAAGAGACGCCCAAGCCGAGTCTAACGAACGGAGTGAGCAAGCACGAGCCAGAACCAGAAAACAACGATAACTGCATGCCGCCTGTGCAGTCCACACTCATGATCAAAGCAGTCGCCTTTTGTTACGGAGACTTTGGACACCTGGTAAGCCGCCTGCGTGTGCATCTGTTCCTCTTCCTGACTTAACCCATTCAATCCTTCCCAGGTGATTGCGTGTACGGAAACTCGAGTGCTTATTTGGGACCTTCTTACTCTGCGGTTGCAGTCAGTTCTGAAACTCTCCACCGAGCACATAGCAGTGGATCCCCTGACGAATCTGATAAGTGTTTTTACCAAAAATCACGAGCGTAAGTTAGCCAAGTTCTGTCCAAGAGTTGTTTTTGTTAAAAATCACATTTTTCCGCAGTCTATGTGTTCCGTCCAAGTGTCGCATTGCCGCTGTATTACCGAGCAAACATGCCAAACGTGTGGGGAGCCGTCTGGTTACCGAGAAAGTATCCCAGACCTCAGGCGGTTATTGTGAACTGGCAAGCAAGATCAAGGTTATACTTCCTAACAGACAAACAAGTAAGTATCTGCTGGTGAACGTGTTGGGAGTTGCCGATTTGATTTCGATTTTCTCCTAGGAAATATTGTACCTTGCGAAAAAAGATGAATTCGAAGAGCCCACAGTGGTGTTCGCTGGTGACGCAGACGATCCATCGCAACTGTACTCGACTTACGGCGCATTTGCTACAAATAGAATATACAATGCTGAGACTGGAAAGATGAACAATCGAGAGCTGGCAATTGGCGTTCATGGAAAAAATGCTGTGGAGTCGGTGAGTGTGGTGAATTTTAATTCGATGGATTCGTGCTACGGCCACGTGCCAACGTGATCACTTCTCGCACTAGCTGGCGCGCTTCTATCTTCACAGTTCTGGGCCAAGTTTTCCTTGGAACGGCAGTGGTTCTGTTGTCATGTTGTCTCCTTCGAATGAGCTCGACTATCGTTTGCATCGTTGCATGATAGCGCCTGTTGGTTCGTGCTTTGATAAAGGCTTACGATTGGGACAGAATATCTACGATTTGTTGAATAGGCACCTATCGAGTCTGGTGGGGTGCTTTGAGCGCCGCCATTAACTTCGTACGCCGCCAACTCTCTTCCAAGATCTCGACCCGGCCTTGGAAAATCCTTTTAGACCTGAGTTCCGAATATGTCGGAGACGCTCTAAAAGAACAGTGCACCAGGTAGGTTGTGCTGACTAGAGTTTTGGAATCCGCTGTTTTGGACAGACAGCTTTTCCGATCAACCTTGATATGGAGTCACTCTCCCTCCTCTCTCGTGTGCAGTGGCCAAAGACGTCTCACGAGTGGGGCTATCCATCTTCGGCTCCCAGATTTCCCCACGTGAAGATGAACGAATTGTGTGGTACGGCGACACTACCCATTGGCAAAGCCACACACTTTTACACAGATGGATCCAAGACGATCGAGTAGCACTTTCTCGTTTTAATCTGAACAAGTCCGTTCGCCGTTCGCCCAGTCACTACAGCATCTTCCAAGCGGTAGTAATGGTGATTAGCGAAGCCTTTCCTGGATAAGTGGGGAATTTGGTATCCGCCTGCGATATCTGTATCAGTTAAAGGAAACGAAGTTCTTCGTTTTAAGAAAACGAAGTTTTTCATTTTATTTAACTGGCGCCCAACGTGGGACGCGGAAACGAAGAACTTTATCCTTATGGATAGGCAGGCAGCAATTAAATCCCTGGCATCGCTCTCTACAAGCTCCAAAGTAGTATTCGCCTGCGGTGCATCTCTTAATGATACCCGAACAGGTTAACATTCGCCTGTGCTTGGTGTCGGCCCATAGAGACATCCTGGGAAACTGCAAAGCTGATGAAGTCGCTAAACGGGCCACTAGACTACAAGTTGATGGAATGTTTCTTAACGTATGTACCCCTGTAGTAACCTTCAAGCTACAGCTCAATAATCTCTACGCAACGAAAACCAATACAAATCTGGACACATCTCGATTCAAAACAAATCAAATAGCTTAAAGAGATCTGAAATTATATCCTCCCCGCAAAACGACTAGGCCTATTCTCCAACGACTTCTGTAGACGCTACCTAGAACCAGAGGAGGTGGAAAGCATTCAACACCTCCTCTGCAACTGCTCTGCTCTTGCCTCGACTAGGAAACCCACTAAAGGCTCATACTTCTGCAACAGTCTAAACGACCTCAGCAACACAATAAAACATAGCAGGAAAACAATTTGTTGAGAAAACTGACTGGCTGTCATAATCACGGCAACCCTCTTTAATTTGAAACACCCACGTGGTGGTACATTGGGCCTACCTTGGCCTAAGTGCATTAATCCCACTTCCTACCTACTTACTTACGTATCAGGCCGACGACCCATGCAGGGTCTGAGCCAGAGCGATAGCTGCTTTTCATTCCTGACGGTCCTAGGCACGCTGCTTCCAGTCATCAAGACCAAGCTGTCTTGCTTCCGAGATTGCTTGGTCTTTATACCGAAGATTCGGTCTTTCTCTCTTTCTCGAACCAGGAGGCTCGGATTCGAAGACCCTCTTAGCTGGAGCATTGTTGTCCATGCGCTCGATTTGGCCGAGCCAGTGCAGTCGACGGATCCTTGCCTTCCGGCCTACATCCACATCCTGCAGTTCGCTGTTGTGTCTTCTCCTCCATTTGCCTTTCTCGCAGACGAATCCGGCGTAGAATTTTTCTTTCGAAGGTTTTGTTTCTATGTTTATGTTTCTTCACAAATTCCAATCTTTAGCTACTTACAGTAAAACTAAAATGAATTATCTCATTTTCATGTTTCAGTTATTGGAAATGTCAAGTTACATCATGCCTCCGTTGAGTTTACTATGCAATGACTTCCTCAAATCAATGGCAAAGGTGGACTCACCCAAAACTGCCCAAGCATCGACGACCACAAACGATGATGTCATGGAAGTAAGCGATGACAGCGACAAAGAAGAAATTGACGAAACTATCAAAACCCGAGCGGAGATCCTTGCAAAACTCTCTGCCAAGACGAAATCCACCGCAGATGACGAAGTCGACGATGAACGTCTTCGGAAAATTTACGAAGAACCAGTTGATTTTACATTTTAGTCAAAATAAGTCTGCCTTCCGTAAAGTTAAAGTTCTTTACACATGTGAAACTATCAATAAAAGTTTTTTGGAAGTAGGGCGTGTACAAATGTTCAATTTTCACAAGACGCAATCAAAACAAAAATAAATAAGACAAATCAATTATGTAGTCTATGTTTTTACGTATATTACTAAGTAATGACTTTGCTTATCTTACAGTTACATATACACAATTTACAGGTCATTTAATGTGAAACGTCTTCGCTTTGATTGGCGTTCGCATTCAATTTTTTCTCAAATGCGGCTTATTTCTTGGGATCAATCCAGCGTGCGAAAGAACGGAATAGATCTCGGAGCGTGGAATCTTCTCAGCTTGCCTCTCGAACACCTGGTTGCGGAGAAGAGAATCTATGAATGAGAAGCAGACAAATTCTATACAGAACATTACTTACCAGTTCCTCACCAGGGCCAAGCCAACTGGACCGCGTTAGGGCAGCGCGTACTCTTGCAGTTTTATAGAAGGGGTTTCTTAATTCATTGGGAAGTGTTTGCTCAAACTGGGTGTTCTCAACCACGGCAATGTGTGGTTGGACCTGTGCAAAAGCAGCCGCAACGATGATGCAGAGCAGGAAAAGTTTGAAAATCCTGTCATGAAAATAATAGAGATTGCATAAGGAATGCTGATTAATTGTACAAGGAGTTTTATAAATTAAGTCTAATAAAATCTTGTAGGTGACGAAATCGATGTCCGAGCTATTTCATCTAGATTAGAATGGAGAGCGAGAAGATTATTTACAGGCATTGTGTAGCGGCAGCTTTAAATTTCTTTAAGCCTACTCAACTATCATAGCGCCTTTGATGTAGAAATAGTGGAGATCAGGGATCACAAACACAGTACGTCTTCAGCGGGAATTTCAATAGTAGATTCAGATCAAAGACTGCATCTGATCGCAGACTTTAAAATACGACACCCAAGATTCAAAGAAATTGTGAAGCGAAGCCCGGAATAAGATCTCAAGTGCAAACAAGGTGCACAATTGTTTCCTCTTCTTTCTCATCTCTGCAACTTCTGTAGAAGAGAAGCGATTTTCAGTGGCGCAAGTGTCCCAGTGTTGGCCCAGTGTTGTCCTGAGGGCATCTGCTCAGACTGTGGTCGTTTCGGATTGAGAGTAGGTTATAATTGTTCCCTACTGAGGCACATGGTGCCATTGCCATCAGACCATTTCCGATTGGCGTGATCAATCAAGTATCAAAAGATGTTTTGAAGTAGCGAGAAGAATGGATGGTAGATTTTCATACGAAAAGAGCGGCTATTGTTGCTATCTCCAGAGGGCTCGTCATCTTCACATTTTCTGGAATGTTGCAGACACAGTGTCTCACCTACTCCCCAAGCTATCCTCGAGAATAAGATCTCCACCAGCATTCCCTCCAGATCGGATTGGACCTCTGACAACCAGACGCTGGTTGCTCCTCTGCGTATATACGCTGACGTATCGACGACGGACGAAGGGGTGAGTGCAGGTGCCTGTCTGACCATCTGACCTTCATAATTTGACGCCCTTGAAGCTCCCTGACCACTGTAGCGTTTTACAGGTAGAAAACTGCCCTGACTCAATAGCAATCTAACATCCAAAGGAGATATCACTATCTGTTCGGGCAGTCTGGCCGCAATTAAGTCCTTGAACAATGCCATGTCCAATTCTTTTAATCAAATTTAATTGCAGGCTGTCTCTTAACGAGATCGCTGAGCATTTCAAGAAACACCTCACATGAGTGCAGGGACATTGTGACATGGCGGGCAATTTTAAAGCCAATCGCTACAGCCTTACATCTACTTAAGAGAGACCCAACCACCTGTCCTTAATGAAAGGAAATATGGCCAGCACTTAATCTCAACCGATTTGTCAGTCTACTTAAACTAAACAGACCTTCATCCAGCACACTTACCGGTGTCATTACCGGACACTGGGCAATTGGCATTCATGACCCATGAAATGATTTCTAGCTCACATTAAGGGGCCAATAATCTCGACGAGCTAATCAGCATCAGCATTAGCCAGCTAAACCGCTTCGTCACAAGCGCCAACTACTTCCAAGAATTTGATTCAATCCACGTGGTATCTTAGTGCGCCTACTTTGGCTTAAGCGTGTCTGGCACTCTTAAATCTTAACCCGTATATGCCGAGTGGATCGAAAAAGACCAATTGGTAACATAAACACAATATGTACATACATGCATATGTGACAACCATAGTCAGACTACTACCACTGATTGACTACTGCAGTGATAGTGCCATTAATTTGATCCCAACGGCCAATGGTGACTGGATCAGATTTGAAAACCAGATAAAAACATGTTAACTTTTCATTCACTGGGATTCGACCCGGGGACCCCGCTAACCAGGGGCAGACACACTACCAACTGCGCCATCGAGTTGTTGAAGGTGGGGTTAAGTGACAGTCGTATCCAGTTTGCCATTTCTTGGAATTCAACTTTGTTTCACATCACCATCATCAAGACTTCGTACTTGTTCGTTCTAGTACTGGCCAGCTGCACTGAGTCTCTCAAGGAAAAACAGAGTAAAACATAGCCATCAAATCGGTGCGCTCTTTCTTAAGGCAAACTTACGTCGAAAGAACTTCGTCCACTGTACACAGCTCAACGCGGATTTGAAATCCGGCCTAGGACATCTAAATTCCGTGCTTTTTACAGAGACCATGGGCATCAGAAAACATATGACCGTTCAACAATTTCCGTTCAATTGAGATCATTATCTCTCAATTGAGATCGAATCGTCTGTTATGCAATGACAAACGATCCACTGACATTCACTTAAAGCCCTTGCCTCCATCGCGGCAGTCATTTTCATTCACTCCAATTGTCCCTCATCTCGAAGAATGTCATACTCACGAGAGAAGTACACCACACCGTTGATTAAGTACCATCATCCGACTTGTGTAACCTCTGGCATTGGCAGATCGACGTGCCATCTGCAAATGCACACCTCTGCGACCGGCAGCGAAGGTGTTACCAAAGTAAATAAACTTCAGGAACGAAGAGATACAAAACCCGAAAGTGAAAGCAAACACCTCAAAATCAAGATACCGACTGCAACAAAAACAGGCTCTATGCCATAATCGTACACGTTTGAGAACGATGAATTCGACCGCTGATGCAATGAAATGCAAAAAAACACACAAATCACAAAACAAATGGGACACGGAAGTCGATCCTCGGCAAAAACTCCTCATAGTTTCCGTGACTACGGCGTGCACAAGTGCACAAGAAGTGGCTGAGTGAATCAACAGGTTTTTAGGCATCCACAAGCGAAATGCATCTCTCGGCCGCTGCCTGACGCCACTGACGCCACTGCCTCCACCGACAAGTTATCACGTAGTGAAGTCCTCATTACTTTAATTGTGAAAATTATTTTCGAGTCAATGCAATGGGTGCCCAAGGGAGTTGATATGTGCGAGGAAAGTGTCAAAGCACTGGCTAGTGGCTTGGCTACCCCTTTGGTTTGAGTCGACCCGCATGACGGTATTTGCCGCCTGACGGTGTTCAAATGTTTGCCTTTGTGCCATTCATAGTCAACCTTTTTGTTTTTGTACGTTTCAGGTCAAAAGACGATACTTCGGCTTCGGTGGAATTTATCGTAGGCAAGCCGAGTGAAGGACGTGATAAATGGCAAAATGTCTCGGAGTGTGTAACGAAGGAATTAGACACTCTGTAATCGATTGTCATTGTTGCGGTGAGTGTGATGGCAGTTGATACTTCATTCGTAATTGCCACCGGAAATCCTTCACGTTTTTGTGTACTCTTTTTGCTGCCGTGAGTAGCCAATGCTCGTAGGTCATTTGAATTGATGTCCTCATGGAGGGAGACGTGCGTTGTGTGTAGTTTGACTCACTTGATATTAGATCAGATGCGGGCGACAACATTTTAAGCAATTAAAGTGTGGGACACATGCGCCTCGAACTACTACAGCGAAAATATAATCGTCTTGTCATGTCAACGTCAAGACAGTCGTACCGCGACCAAAATGATCTATTGTACCCCCTTCTTTCGGTCAAGGATTAACATTTTGCCTCCAGATATTTTAGAACTGCTCTAAATGGGACTTCTCGGATATCTCTCCCTGTTTGTGATGTTCCGCTTACCATTAGGACTCATTCTCGGGCAGGGCTTGGTCAGTCGATTAGTATGTGCTCAATAGTTTCTTTCGCCGTTATAGAACAGTAATAACGCCAAGTAAATCTGCACAGATGAATTTAAAACCGGTAGTAGAGTGGGATGATCTATCTAAGAATGATCAAATTCTTGGATCAAAATAATTGTATAATTGTATTGTAATTTTTAGTTGCATGAACTAAGCACCTTCTGTTCCAAAACTGGTTAATTTGCGGGAGGGAGAATAAAAGGCTATGTAAGCACCTACCTTGGCTTGTATACCAGCCTTTAAAGACTATTGTAAGTATTCTTATTAGGAAATTTCTTCTCAAATGAATTATCTCAGGCAAAACGAAAATATCCAAGTGGCAAAAGCGGTCCACAAATCACGACTAAAAAGTTCACTAATTCGCTGCTATATACGATTAAAGAAAAATTGCAGTTGGCAAGCCACTTTAGGTGTGCTCTCAATAATCATTCATCTTTCGATGTGTCTGGAGACAGAACTGACCAGCAGAACCAAAGTGTTATGAGACGCGAACTTTCAGAAGCAACCTGTTTCTAGAAAAATATAAACAAAAAGGAGGAATTCTCAACAATAATTAATTTAACTATAATTATGAGTTAGTTAGAGGGGTCTCCGGTTCGAATCTCAGTGAAAACAAAGTTAATACGCTTTTATCTGGTTTTCAAATCTGGCCCAGTCACCATTTGCCGTTGGGATCAAATTAACGGCACTATCACTGGGGTGGTCAATCAATGGTAGTAGTCTGACTGTAGGTATCACAATGGAAACAGATTTTGCTAAGTTCGTGATTCGTGTTGAGCTCATACGAATGACCCTTAATCCAAATAACATTTAATCAGTCATTGCGAATTTAAGTCCTGTTTGGGTTGCCGTCATTTGGAGATGATATTCCCCCTATACTTCCGAAGAGGTGTTCTTCTGCACTGGCAAAACCACTGCGTAAGCTTTTTCATCTATCCTACTCTTTAGGTCTCTTTCCGAACAGATGGAAAACAGCATTTGTCCAGCCCGTCCCTAAAAAGGGGGAATCTTCATCACCCACCTCGTTCCGACCCATAGCACTTACGTACCTTCTTTCTAAGGTCATGGAAACGCTGATAAATCGTCAGCTTATGAAATATCTTGAATAGCGGAAGCTTCTTAATGACCGACAATATGGTTTCCGCAGCTACAGGTCCACTGGTGATCTTATAGTGGAATCAGTCTTTGCACAATGCAGGTGAAAGCAAGATCGTTGCGCTTGATATTTCTAAGGCATTTGACAGAGTTTGGCATCAAGCTGTCTTGTCGACAATGCGTGCCAATAGCATCGATGAATCTCTTCTTCTTTGGATTAGAAATTACCTTTAGAACCGTTCAATTCAAGTTGTTTTGGATGGGTTCAAGTCTGATATCCACCAAATAAATGCTGGTGTTCCCCAAGGCTCAGTTCTGTCTCCGACACTCTTTCTCATTTTTATAAATGATCGCTTGTCTGCTACTTTTAATCCAATCCATTCCTTCGCTGATGACAGTACACTCAGCTTTTCATATTCGTTCCAAGACTCACGAACACTGCCCTTCGGCCGTAGAATTGGAACGGCAGTGTATGTTAAGCATAATTATCTGGGGAAAACCAGTAGAGTGGAAATCAATTCTTCAAAAACTCAATGCTGTCTGCTGTCTCTCAAGCGAACCATTGTTAATCAGCCATTATCCATAAATGGCGCTTGTGGCGATGAAACTGGAAAACTTTCCTTCCTTGGTATGTGTATCAGCACAGCACTTAGTTGGAAAGATCACATATTTGAGGTCGCCATAAATGCTGCGAAATGTTTAGGTTTCCTTAATCGATGCAAGAAATATTTCACACCATCTGATTTGGCTTTAAATTATAAGGCGTACATCGGCCCCAAGCTTGAGTACAACACTCATATCTGGTCTGGCCACCCTGCACCTACTTGATAGAATCCAAAAAAGGAACCATAAAACTTATAGGAGACAACAACATCGCAGAGTCCTTAGATTCGCTGGAACACCGACGTGCCGTGTCTTCATTGTGACTGTTTTATGGCTACTTCAACAAACGATGCTCAAGTGAGCTAGCCAACTGCATTACTCCTCTCCAAGAATTCACCCGCAATACCCGTCTCGCCAGGAATGCCCATCAGTATACCCTTAAGCCTACCTTCGAAAGGACAGTTAAATTCAGAGGCTCTTTCTTCAGCCGCACTGCACGAATATGGAATGCTCTTCCCCCGCTGATATTTCCCACAGACTACAACCCGCAGATATTTAAGACCAATGTGCACAGGTATCTCCTCTCCCTTTCTCCCCTATACCTTTGGCCCGTGCTGCGTCTTGACCCGGGACACATAAGCGTATTAGCAATCCCTTGAGCACGCGCAAATTATAAAAACAACCCACCAAGATGACTCTTTAATTTGTCCAATTCGCTTGTTGTTCTTCTTCTTCATTTGGTACTACAGTCCGGGGCTTGATCTGTGCCCCAGCCAACAAACCTCTCCAACTAGCGCTAACTCAGGCTAGCTGTTTCCAGTTTCATACAACAAGTTGATTGTCTACCTATTTTCACCTGGATACACCACATAAGATGCGGGCGTCCCCTGTTGCGTTGTCACACAGGTTTGGAGTGGCCGGAACTAAGTTGTCCATGCTCTCTACATGGGTAAGTCACCTTATGCGTTGGTTCCATTTGAAATTCAAAATTCTACGTTAGGAGAGCCTTAATTGATTGCTGCAATTTAAAAGTCTATTTCAAGAAACACACGCCATGAAATAGCAGTTGGTGTTAGTTGGTGTTACCGCAATGGACGCATCTACGTGTGTGTGTGTTAGAGGTAGTTTATAAATAACCCAATTAGTACTTAGTGACGTTTTGAAACCACAGCTCTTAACCTTTTGTTGACCAACGGTACTTAGAAGTACCACATTCTTCTACACTAAGTAAAAATTCTATATAACTCAAATACGCTATGTACTCCCAAATAGACCCTTAAGTATCATGTAACCATAATGCAAACTATTATTTGACATTTTTTATTACGTTTTAGCCAGAGTTATAAGGTTTTCTTTTCCAAGGCCTACTGCACATTGAGGAGATTTATTTTCATCAACTTTGGTGTATGAAGAATTCAGTAGGCCTTGCAAATTTCGTCAAACTTTTAAATTATTTATTTGATTTGCATATTGAGCTTCGAAAGCAGTAAGAATACAATTGCAGTTCTACAATTTTTTTTTATATAAAAAAAATTAAAGCGGACTGGTAAGTACCGTTGGGCTGTGTGACAAAATAAAGTTTTGTTTTCAAATTTTCAAATTTTCGTGTAGTAAAGAATAATAAAATTGCTATTCGCAATTTGAAGGATGATGAGATTGTGGCACTAATTGAGGAATTACCATTGGACAACAATGAAGATACGGACATAGAATCCGACGCTGAAATGGATCCTGTGGCAATTAGTTCAAAATCTGCAACCCTTACAAATGAGAAACATGATGAAATTTTACTCCATGAAGCCTATGGTACCATCAGAGCAAATATGAAAGGCAATCCGAAAAATTTGAAAGATGACAAAAAAAATGGAAAGGAGAGCATCTGACTATCGATCTTCAAAAGATGGAATTAGTTTTTACAAATGGAAAGTTCTCTTAGTTTCAAATTACCATGGCAATGAGATTTCCACGGTTAATAGAAGGGATAAATCGGGTGTGCAGCACGAAGTAAGTTGCCCAAGAGCTATAAAAGACTACAATACATTCATGGGGGGTGTGGACCATGCTGATCAACTTCGGTCCGCATATGGATAAGGTCGAAGATCTAAGAAGTGGTGGCATCGCATTTTTTGAGGGATGACAGAAATTACATTTATAAACTCGTATATCGTCTACTGTCAAATGAACGAAAAAGTTTCCCTTCTTGAGTATAAAAGATGTGTAACTCTTGGTCTTATGTCGCAAAGGAACTTGTCTGTTGACAGACGCGGTCTAAAGAGGAAGTTACTAAATGATGATTATCCACAGTGCAATAAAAAACACAGAGGTAAAGCAGAATCTGTTCAACAAAGGGTTAAAGTTCGATGTAAATTTGCATTTAGAACCATCGTGCGGCGTTGAGGAACGAAATCAATTTCTTAATATTCGTTCTAGATTTCACGCGGAGAGATTCAAGGAAGGGCTTTCCTAGAGTCCGTTGCTTTGCCCTGGCAAGTGAGTCAAGGTTTCTGGTTCTGCCGTGTTATTACAACTACGCAAATGTGTGTTGTGAGGAATTCCTAATTTAATAGCTTATTCCCCTATCGACCAGAGTCCCGTACTGAAGTTGTAGCAACCTCTGTGTGAGTCATATTTAAAAGACCGTTAGTTTGTGTCATGTTGTACTCTGGACATGTCTTCCTAGATATTGCACAGTTAGTTAACCGTTTCCAAGAAAAGGGATGCAATTCGTGCTTTTACAATCCCGAGCTCTTCGTTTAGCCAGTTCATCGGCTCTCTCCGTTACCAAAAACGTTTGTATGCCCTGGACCCTTATCATGGTTGGTTTGAACTTTCTGCGACTGCAGGAAGCTCATTGTGACATTCCTGGACTAATTTTAAGGTTGTGGAGGTCGATGAAACTGCCTTGATGGCTCTCCACGAAGATAGCTATTCTTTGCATTGACGTTTTGTTCGGATGGAATTTTTTTTTTCATCTTTGAACCGTCTTGTGTCACATCCGGGATGAGGCCTATAGGCTTACTATCTCAAGTTGCTCTAGGAGGAGGGAGGAGTACGTGGACATATTTTGAAAAGTCTAATTTAGGTGGAATGTAGTCCTTTCGAAACCGTAAGTGTATGGAATCCAGGATGCAGCTGTGGCCATATGGTCTTGAGCTCCACATGAGATACTCTCTGAATCCGATCGCACTATGCGTAGCTATACTTTCAATGTTCAGTCAATAGATAGAAGATGAGTCCTTGACAGAGCGCGTGAAGAAGTTGTCCTTAACGTGCCTGTTGCACCTATGCATGCCATTCTTTGTATCTTCTTGAGCCTCACAATGCTATATTTTTGTTTTCTAAGGACCAGCCACCAAACTAATGAGGATAGGAGGAACCACGGCTGTGTACATCCATCGTTCGAGGTCTGGTCTCAGGCCCCGCCTTTTACCAAAAAATACGTAGGTACGATTTACAGGTGCGACATGTAAAGACCAGCAATTCGTACGCAATTTAGAACCATTATTTCCGCACGTGATGGATATTTACAAACGTCTTATTTGCGACGACTTTTTCCGATAGATCTCTCTAATCATCAGGTAAAGTAGAAGGTAACCATCTTTCGTTTGCATACACACAACATTTCCCCATCAATGTTCTTCAACTGCTTCACCACTGCCGAGAGATGAGAGAAACTAGGTTGAACATCGACACTCAATAAACACCAATGCCATATGGCTTACAATCGCAAGAATCACATGACGTCGCGCGCCCCAAATTCGCGTAAACACAAAAAACCCCACAAAGCTCTCTGTTTTCCAAGCATAATTGGTTCCACTCATTTTAATGCACGCTTGGCAGTGTTTTGCGTCATGTCATGAAGGAATGACAGCACTGCCTACATCGCCATTAATTGCAAATATTGGCTCCTCACACCACAACTCGGGTGTGTCTGGCGCTCTTCAGCCAAGAAGCAAACAAAAACAAAAAAAAAACGAAGCAAATGTCACCTGCCTACACCGTGTTCAAGGTGAAACGGAATGCCTGAATTGAAACCTTAGACATTCACGGCAGCGGGAGGTCATGTCTCGCTACTCTTGGCTCATTACACCATTTCCCTTAATTGAACATTCAAAATTACCTGTGTTTCCCATAAGAAAAAAACCAAACACCAACAACTTTCGTTATCACTTCTCCGCTCGTTGGTTGAACTTGGTAAGCGGTGTCGGTTGTGTGCGTCTCTATCCCGTGGATCAATCAATTCAATCGCTTTGTTTACCTTCGGTGCGTCCATACGTGATTGCTGCTTAGCATGGGGCACATGCCCCGATTGCATATGACTCATTATTGAAGGCTCTTTATCAATATTTGGCCAAAAGTGTTATCGTTGGGGTTGAAGTGCTGTATTGCGTCAGTTGAATTCAGGCCGAATCAAATGACCGAAATGATCAAAAGTCAGGTCGTTCCGAGGCTGTTGGAGCAATGAATATGGATCACGTACCACGCCATGCTCTAGTTGTCAGCTGAGAGGTGTTCAGTTCAGTTCATTGAATTGCTTGACTTGGCCCGTTCGATCCCTTTTGTTTGTTACTGTATGGTCAGTGCAGGTGTTCGATGGAGACACTGGCAGTGTTACACGTTCCGCCTGTTTTGCGGATGCGTTGGTAAATATCTGTTATGGCAATCATTTCCAAAGATGTGCATCATCGGCCAGGATAGCGCATCATTTTTATGTGACAACAGTCGTGTCGTAAAGTACAATTTACTATTCATCGCTATAATCAAATCAATTTAATGCACAACGTGACATGTTTGCCGAGTGAGGTGATCTCTGCAAACTTTGTCCTTTAAATGAAGTTTTTGAAACGTATCTATTGAAAATTTGTATTCCAAAAAAATTCCAATATGAAGTATGTTACGTAAAAGATGATGACTGCGTTAGCAAATTGACGAGATTACTCACGAGGCAATAAACAGCAAATTTGGAAAAAAGGTTGAATGCTTACACTTGCTACATTTTGCTTAGAGGCAAGATTTGTGTAAATGAAAAACATGCTTCACAAGTGTGCTGATGTTCATGGCGAATATATGTATGTACAGTGAAACTTCTCTTTAGCGGACAGAAGTGAGGCCATCATGACTGTCACTGTAGGGGTCTCCGTTCTGAAGGGGTTAAAATACACGAATTCCCTCATGCCGGGACCATGGCGGATTGTCCGTAAAGATAGGGGTCCTTTATAGAGGGGTGTCCGTTAAGAGAAGTTTCTCTGCACAAGACCATTTGGAGAGGTGATGCACCGCTCAAAAATGTCCTTCTGGAAATCTCCTGAAACCTTCTTTTGATTAATTTTTGGATGTAATAAAGGCCAACGACTCCACATAAACGACACAAAACTGTAATTGTTCTTGATTAGATGAATCGTCTAGAAATGATTGTGAATTTTCTTCACAGAGATTTTTGAGAGATTTGAGATTTGAGAGTTATTCCAGGCATTGACTTCAAATGCCCGGAACTGAGATTTCGCAGACATTAAATTATCTTATGGATATTCGAAGACAGCCGCTACTGTAAGCAAGCTCATAAAAGTCAGCTGTGCCTTAAAGAACATCTGTTTTGTAGAATATCCTCTAATTCAGAAGCTAAACGTCTAATGCAAATCATCGCACTAGGGGCCTACAATTGGCCGAGCGAACAGATTGTAGTACCGTGATTTTTCGAACTTAGCCACCATCGGCTTAAGTGCGTATAGTCGACGCATATACCCACAACACCATGGTGGCTGCACGATATCGAGAGTAACTCTCAATAATTCTTGAATAGTTGTCAAAAAGTGGCACAAATTCTTCGATGGACAAACAAGATGTACACAATCTATGAAGTTTCTATTTTACTTGATTTTCGATAAAAACAAAAGCATACAAAACAGAGAAATGAGACGGTAAAATATACTCCACAACGGAACAGTTGGATAAGTAATCCAAGCAACTGATCATGTCAAGAGGTGGAACAGAGCGCAAGGCAAGAACATAAATCGACTTCTGTATCAAGATTTGAAAATACATGACACGATCTGTTCATCAACACTTATTCCATTCAAATAAGACCCACAAAGGTGTCGTGGAACGTATTCACAGCCATGATATATCTATCTATTGATTGAATTTTTATTATATCGAATAAAGTTCCTTTTACAAAAATTTAACAAAATCAAAATCAGCATGGCTTTGCCGTCTGCAAAGCCAGGATATTATCTACTATGTCCAATGCAAGAGACACGAGTTCACAAGTGCGGTAACACTCCATTACCTCAGATTTCACACGTTGAGAGCAAGGACTTCTAGAACTGTTCATTAAAATGTTGTGGACAGCTTGAGGTATCAGTTTCTCAAAAAATGATCTAATCTATAGAGATATCAATGGCGCCATTTAAGATCGAAATGGAGCTGTGAAATGTGAATTCTTACACTTCCTATAACGTAAGGAAAGAGTCCCTCAAAAATGTTCACATCAATTAAAATTTACATAGCACACGCATGACCCCATTGAAATAAAAATAGGCACATTCGTATCTCCTTTCTATCTATCCTATCCTACCAAATCAATGTAGTGCCTTCCAAGCGAAAATAATGGCGATCTGCGAAGCTCTGTCCAGACTGAAGTGGAATGTTAAACGCCAGACAGCAATTAAGGGTCGTTTTGTTCACTATTGCACAACTTGTCGCGAACCCGGGAGTTGATCAACTTCGGAGTTGGTGTCAACTCTTTCGTTGAAGTTGTCCAACTTTCAGTTTTTAAATCCCTGGGATATTTTTGACAATTCACACATACAATGCCATTTTTTACTTTGAGTCTACAGTGAGTGCTGTTCGTGTGGTGCGCGCTGTGGAAAGGAGAATTGAGAGCGAACGTTTTCAGCAGAGATAATGGTTGGATCCTCCATTGTCTCTGGTTTTCAGTTGCTACCGGCTATGTTATGGAGAACAGCACAAGCGACTATGCACAATGCTTAAATTAGCCGAAAGGCACATTTATAAAGTAGATTAGATTAGCTTAGAGTACCCGCATAGGGTCAGTAGAGAGAGAGCAAAATTCCTGATCTCATCCCTTAACTTCTGCTATTTCCATAAGTTAAAGAAATGAGGAGTTGATGCACTAATGAGTTGTAAATTGAAAGTTAAGACCATACAGTTTAAGTGAATGAAAGCAAATCGAGAAGTTGAAGCGAAAAATCCAAAAGTTGTGTTTAAGTTGAACAAAATGACCCTAAGTCCCTGACATCTTCTTCTACAAACTCTAAAGTACTCATAAACTGTTGCGCATATCTTGCCGAAACATGTGAACAGTTTCATATTCGCGTGTGTTGAGTACCAGGCCATTGAGGGATTATGGCAAACTGTTTAGCTGACAAAGTCGAAAAAATCGCCACTACACTGCCAGGTGGCGGAAGTTTTTTTGACAAAGATACTAGCCTAGCCACCTATCCACCCATTAGTTACAACTAAACAATCAAAGCAAACTAAATTTCAATGGAATACGGGCAACACATGCCAAATCACCAAGCAAATCTGGACTAGTTTCGACCCAAAAAGATCTGATACTTTAATAATAATAATATGGATGGCGCGAGAGTCCGAGGCGGCGCTGGGCCTAGCTTCTCAGCTACCATTCGTGTTGTGCGTACTATTGTTCTTTCACGAGTGGAAGTGATACTTTGATCTCCTTAAATATATCCAGAATTGGCACTGCAGTGGGAATATTCACCGGACACTGGCCAAAAGGTACTACACGTGAAAAAACTAAGACTATTCTCCAAAGATTTCTGCAGAATCTGCCTGGATGAAAAAGAGGAGGAAAGTGCACCATACCTTCTCTGCAACAGCCCTGAACTCACCTTAACTAGGAAAACCCCTCTGGGCTCCTACTTTCTTGACAACCTAAGTTACTTTAGTGAAACACCAATCAGAGCATTACTGGCAAATCTGGCTGGCTGTATGTCGTAGTACTCACGACCCTCTTTGTGTAGACCCGCATGGCAGTACGACAGGTCTACTTTGGCCTAAGTTAAACCCCCCCTCCCCCGCTCACATTTTATAGCCACTTATTACCTACGTACTCCTTCCTAACCTGTTTCTTTATTGTATGCGTCTATATTATTTTATCTTTATTCACCAAAAACAATATAAAAAACAGACATTTATCCAGTCTTTGGGGGTGTGTAGGTTAATAAACAATTTCGTTATTTAGCTACAACTTCTACCTTTTATAGCTCAATGTCCCTAACTTGAGAAGCATCTCCGAAACAAAATTAACTATTCTGTAATTTCTGTTAGGCCAACATTGGTGGTACATTATGCGAGTTCGAGCAATTCTTAGGCCTCTCGGCTTTCCTATATTTCTCAACCTTTTTCAAGCAATGACAGAGTAAATACAGAGACAGAGTAAATGACAATAGTAAATACAGTCAAACCGCTGTAAGTCGAACATCATTAAGTCGAATTTTCTATAAGTCGAACAATTGTTTCAGAACTTTCAGTAACAAGACATTCAAAAAAAGGCTAAAGACAGACTCTGCCAAAAAATTTCATATTCCTCGAAGTTCATTATCGGGTGCTTTATAGCTCGAGCACAATTTTGTTCCTGTTGTCAAAATTTATGAAACACTAGAAAAATAAAACGGAAAATATAATGGCCCAGCCCTTCACAATCCGTTGCATTTGCCATGCTCAAAAATCGTAGTTGCCGAATTGCAATGAGGTGCCAAATGACGTATGTTGCGTGCGCAATCCACTCTTGTATTAATCTAAGAAATTCGAAATTTTGAAGTTCCGAAATTAACGAATTAAATTGAATAATAAAAGGAATTTTATAAAAACATGACTTCTACCTCTCTTGCCCCTTAAAATTTTTTCCAAGCCGTTTTCTCAAGCTTGGAATTTGACCAATCAGAGGGCGGCATTTACGTTATTTCGTGAATAACCGTAAAAAATTCATGAATATCCGTCAAAAAAGCACTCAAATTCGTCGATGGACTAGGGGGCAATCACTGTGAATTCGGCTGTCTCTCTGTAATACTTCATTTCTGGTTAAAAGTTTCCCAATTTCATTCGTCGTATTTTCTGTCTCTCTCCCTCTCATAATGCCTTAAGAGTTGTAAATTTTTTGTCAGTACGCAACGCGCGCAACGGATTCTATGGGTTTGGGCTTTTACTGATCTAAATAATTTGCGACATATGTAGAAGCGGAGGAGTAAATTAAACTAGCCGTTTGTTAATCGAATCGACATTTTTGTCAGCGACGGTTGAACTTATGGACAATACTCTTTATCGACTTATTGTGTTGATGAAAAGCAGGTAGTGATACAACATTCAATAACCAGTCTGAACAATTCGAGCATTTTAGTTATAAATAACTTGAAAGTCCCAACTCAACACCTTCCTCCAAGTTCCCATTCCGATTACGTAAAACCCTCTGTCAAGCAAGTGGACCATCACTCCGCATGGGTTCCACAAGCCATTCAGTCAGAGAAAGGGAAATCATTCCTTTCGAATTATTTCCGCTGAGGAGACACGCACAACACTCGAGTGCTGCCAACCTTTCTCTGCACTTCCCGCACTTTTTCTATTCACCATCACTGCAAGGGGTCAAACAAACAGTCAATCACTAACCCACTGGGTTCAAACTGATCACTTACTTCACACTTCATAGTTTGAAAGTTCACAGTCAGAGCCTTGGCTTTAGCACATGCCACAAGTTAATAGATTTTAGTATTAAATCAGAAAAAAAAAACAAATTCACTTACATTACGATGCAGTACAACTGTTCAAATGGAAACAATATCTTTAGCCGACCGATTCACAGCAAGACGTGTAGTTCAAGTGATACGAGTTAATTGTTGACTGTATTCGCGAACTCCTCGAGAAGCACATTACCAGCATAGCTGGACACCAGCCACCAAACTCTTGAGACAACCTTCACCCCACTTATGTGCATGTTTCGTTCGTTTTCATAACCATCATCGTTTTGGGGCTTCGAGCAAATCGCAAGCACTAGGCAACCAGGCCGCACGTAGAATGTATGCTGTCTTGCCTCCGACTGCGGTGGCTTCCATTTGCAATTAATATTTTATTGCAATAAGCTTGCACAATAGCTAAATTTAATAAGGCAGTAAGTAGCAAGTAACTGTGTCTACTGACTGCCATCAGGGGCATTGCTTGGCTCGGTGGCGCTGTCAAATGCTTCGTGGTGTCGTCGGCGGGTGCGGTCCGCTGGGGATGTACTGGTGCCGGTAAGCGACTGGTGGGAGACAAGTACACGGCTAACTGGTATGACTTCGACGTCGGAAGATGCCAGCTCGAGGCTGGGTTCTTCGGAGACCGGGAGTGATGATGACTGGTTTCGTTGGTGAATGGCCGCATTTATTTGTTCACTTTTTTTTTGTTTATTTTCATGTGAACTTGATTCCTTTTTTTATGATCTTCACACGAGTGGAAGCGTTGTCGGTAACGAGAAGACGCCCTGGTGGAGGTAGAGTGATGGTAGAAATGTAACAGTTTCCATTGCATAACAGCTTGTAATAACAGGTCGCTGCGCTGCCGCCGCTGCCGTCGGTTAGTGAACGTCATTAAGTGAGAAATGTGAAAAGGGCTTAATAACTTTTGAAGATACCGACATGGTAACTGAAAAGATTCGCACTGGTTTGTTACAGCATGTACTTCATGTAGTTTTGAACTTGTCCGAAGGGTTTAATTCAAAGAGAGGAGAGCACCTCAATGGAATCACCAGTTTTATCTTTTCGGATCTTTGCCAAAATGTACGTTTATTTTTCATACACATTTATTTTTGAAACTGTATTGCCTACAATTTATTTCTTATGACAGTTTCATCCTTGTCTATAACCCACTATTGTGTTTCAGGCATAAAACTGTAGGAAAAAAATACAAATACTCGCGAGAGAACAATAGCATGCACAACACGAATGTTTGGTGTGAAGCTAGGCTCTGGCGCTCTGCGGGCTGTAGCTCCACCCATATATATAGCTTCACACTTCCTGGAGTTATTCTCAATACTCTAGACAATATAGTTAAAAGAAGCCTGGCGCTCTCCTGAGGTCGAACCGCCAACCAAATCGACATGTGCTCATTGACGCAAGACATGAGTCTGATTTTCCACTTGACGGCACGATCAGAGATCAGACCTCGAAATCAGAGAAAGCTGGAAAACTTAAAAAGCAGAGATTTTGACATTGTACCGCAGAACACACTGGCGATTGTCAGAGCTTTCGAAGAGCAATTTAGCGAGAGACTCTCCGGTGTGTTTAAGTCGAACATATTATACGATGAGTGGTTGCCTTGCTGCTCCGTCATCGCAGAGGTAGCGAAAACCATTTAAGGCCACCTACTACCAGAAATGAAGTATTACTGAGATGCCCGACTTCTACCTCTCTTGCCCCTAAAAATTGTTGACAACTGTTCTTTAAGACGTTTTCTGAAACCAAATTGACCAATCAGAGGACGGCATTTATGTTATTTCGTAAATAACCATCAAGAATTCATGAATATCTGTCAAAAAGGCACTCAGATTCGTCGATGGACTAGAGGCCAATCAGTTGTGACGTCGGCTATCTCTATAATTCTTCATTTCTGCCTACCACCATAGACAAAAAACCTGTGGTGTGATACAGAGTTTCGGCAGAAGAGACATGCAACGCAAAACAATGACAGCGCAACATGAATATCGGCCTAGAGGATGGAAAGAGAGAAAGCTCTAAAGAAAAGATCTCTCTCAGTTTTCCAGCTCAAAGATCTAGGGGCGACCAAAAATTACCAACCATCTATAAGACATCCAAAAGTCTGGCCGGAGTCTTTAATAAAGACAGGGTCTTCAAAGGAACTTCTCTCGACCCACAGGAAATAGTGAATGTGTTAAAACAGAATTTCGGCTGTCTAACGGGCATGTACAGGAGAGAAAGACAGAGAACCAAGAAATCTCAATTACAGTCGATGGACTAGTCCTTCCGCTTGGCGTTCAGAAAGCTGAAGAACAGTGCCCGGGATCGACAAAAATGGAAGGCATTTGTAGCTCATGCTTAGACCCTTCGTGGGTCGTCGGTAGCCTGAGTAAGAAAGGAGATAATAAATAATGGATCTATCAATTTGTCCACATAGACTGACAGTCTTTGGTGTTGTGGATCGATATTGAAGGGATTTAGTTTGCATTGTAGCTAGTGGAAACATGACTTTCTGCTTGACATTAGTGATGGGCGCATTCGAGTGATAATCGATTAATACAATATCTCGAGAATATCTCGATTATCAAAAGTAATCCAATGACAACTGACTTATTACTACTAACTAGAACTAGACAAATGTCTTTCATCAAAATCATTCCATTTTTTTATTTTTTTTATTAATGAACTGAGAAGTAATTGTTACTCCTTCCCGCTATGAAGTTAGACATGTATCGAGTTATCTTGTGTAAGTAGTTAATAATAATATGGGTGGCGCTACAGCCCGCAGACCGCCAAGGCCTAGCTTCTACAACAACCACTCGTGTTGTGCGTGCTATTGTTCTCTCACGAGTATTTGTATTTTTTTCCTACAGTTTTATGCCTGAAACACTTCATGTGCGTTGCTATGAAGAGAGTTCGACGATGCACTGCGTTGAAATGATTACTCAATTTATCAGCTGATCCCTCTCTCATCTACCAGGAGCCTAGTTCACAGATCATACATCACATACATTTCATACAACATACAAAACTGTCATACATCATTATTCACATCATACAATTTTCTGTTCCACAGATTCCATTGGAAGTGTGTTATTTTGACTTTAGTTTTGAATGACAAATTTCTTTGAAAACGAAATAGTGTCGTGAATTAAACTCGGATACTATATAAGTGGATTACAAACAAACAAAAAACTAAATAATGGAGTTCCTCAATAATGAAGAAAAATATGATTTCGAAATTATTGATATTAAGTCAGCCATTACAAGACAATTTTTCCAAATAGTACATGATTTTTAATAAAAATTTCTTCACGAACTAGAACTCCATGTTCCTACATTTATAATTTAAAAAATGAACAATCATTCAAAAATCATAAGCCCAAAAATGGTTAGTTTTGTGTATTTTCGCATTTGAAAACTCATTTTTGTAGTGACTCAGTTTTAAGTGCTGTATGACATGTATTTTCAAATTTAAAAAAAAACTGCTATTTTTCTGTGAAACAGAACCATACAACTTTTCCATATTTCCAGTGTAAACGTTAGGTGATATATGTTGTTTTATAGCGGCTCGTATAACAAATCTGAGAAACAGAAATCATACAGCAGCCAGAATCATACAATGTATGAGATTTATGTTCTGTGAAATAGGCCCCAGATGAAAAATATTGCCCCTCTTTCTGCACAAACTCATTTGAAATGACTTTCGTCGTTAAATTATTTTTAATCAGCTGTTTTCATTTCTCAAATGACAGTTGATACAAAAAACTCTCAATTTGGAAGAAAGCTCTCAATCTGGGAGAAAATCTCTCTCACAGCGCACTCCTCTGTCAAAAAATATGCAACATGTTCAATAATGACGTGCGATGGACTTACGTTTTAAATTTTATTACTATCCTCTCATCCCTCTCATTTTTCACTAACGCAGGCCGACACTGCATTTTGTGAATTTTTATTTAATTTTTATTTCGGAAATTCATTACATACAAGACAAAAATGCTTAAAACTAGTTGGACGAACATTTTTACTATTTCTAACTTACTGGCCCTCGCTGGACACTTTAAACTAAACTTAATCTTATGTCTTAAACTAAGAATCCATGCATAAAAAGGAAATTTACTTTAACTGTACGACTTAATATTAAGAAAAAATTAAAAAAAAAAACCTAATAACACAACTGGCTATACTTAAAACTTATATACTAACTTACACAGTTAAAAATACCTCAAACTGAGTAAAGCTAAACTACATGCATATACATATGTATATATGAATCTAAAGACATATATGTACTTGATATTTCCAATGTATACACATAGCCACAGTGGTGTACGTATGTGAATACTCATTCTTTTTTTTTTATTTTTTTATTTTTTTTTCATTATTTACAGCTTACATCTACCTTAAAAACTACATTAGGCTATGTAGGTCGGTCATAGGTTGCAGCTTATAGATTTGCATCTAATTGCTGCAAGACAGTGACCGACTGGTTCCCCATTCGAGGATACGTACTACCCTTTCTACCCCGGGTCTAAAGGGTTCGACGAGGGAGTTCTCTCTCTCCCCAGCCACCAGAAATTTCGATGTTGCATTGCAACATCCCGAACATCTCTTCTTGATACCGCCGTACTGAACCGGAGGGGACCCTTCTCTGCTCATTGTGCGACGGAACGTTCGTGGTTGAGTCGCCCATCCACAGTTGAACGGGCTACGTGATGAGCGATACCGCATTTATAATTTGTAACAGTCCGTTCTTGTCTAAATGGAGAAAGGCTTCTGGGGGGACGAAGCCATTGTGCCGTACCCTTTCGTGGTATTGTGAATTGGGGTAGTAAGCCCCCGAGATCAAGTTATTAACCGAGTTCAGCGCTTTAAAAGTATGACCTCGAATCAACTTGAACGGAAAATTGTCCACTCTTATCAGGTTTGCCCTGTTGTATAAGATCTCATTGGAATAGGCTTGTATGTACTGGGACTCTGGAGTTCGATAAAGACGAAGGCAAGCCCTAAGACAAGTCCTCTCAAACAACCGAATCTTTTCCATCAAGCTTGCACTCACGTTGAACCACACGGGACAGCCATAGGTGAGCATTGGTCGGATGAGGGCCATGTAGCAGATAACCTTCACCCTCGCATCGAGCTGGCTGTTGTAAAACAGTCTCTTTGTAAGGGCAAAAGCGCCTCGGGCCCTGGCCAGAGCAGCATCTACATGTTTGTTAAAATATAGATACTGATCTAGCCAAATCCCCAGGTATCTGACTACAGTCTTTTGCGCCAGTGGTTCCCGGTGTCGTCCAACGATTGTGAACTTTCGCCAATTCTTCTTCGTACCCGCCGAGGCCTAATACAACGTGATCATGAATTTTGTGCATGGCCATTGAATTGTGTGCGTTGAAAGACAACGCCAGAGCAAACGCACTATTGTGGCCGTGAGGCATTATGCCGACTCCGAACGGCCAAGTTTGAGAAGCTTTCTCTAAACAGTTATTACTCTTTGAGAAAGCCACAAGCCTACGGTCACCAAGTAATTAGTAATCATTCGAATGATTTTGCGAATCGAGATGTTGTACTAATCGATTATCACTCTAAAAAACATTCGAATGCGCCCATCTCGAGTGATCATTCGATTATAAAAATATTTCAATTACCGACGTTTCGATTCATAAAATCATTTTAGGCCACTACTTGACATGTATGCAGACTGCGGCGTTGTTGGTAGCTACGATTTCCTCAAAACTGCAGTGATACACAGCTTCTCCATCCCCCAAGTCTGTTACTTCCAACACGGGGTAAATTGAATAAACAAGCATTTTAAAATATGTAACGAATATTGCCATTTTATTGCGATAAGTACATACATACATACATTATATAAAGGGGGAAAGTAATACTTTTGATTAATGCAGCGCTTGCTTCTTTGGAAATTCACTTGGACGAAATTGCTGAATCGCTAAGTTTCCTCCCCAATCCGAGTCGCAAGCTCGTTTCCCAATGGGCGCGTGTGTGTGTATGTGTATGGATTGTGTTAATTGCTAAGTGAGTGTGGGTACGTGTGAGTTTAAGGTAACATTGTCTCCCTTCGACTAGGTTTCCGAATCAAGGCAACTTTTAATTTTGTCGTCGACAATCGACATCACGGTGAATACTGAACGAGTTAATCGTTCCCAGGGTAATTGAATCAATTTCACATTTCTCAGTCCGACGTCTCTCAATGAGAACCAACCTTTTTGAGTGGTCTTCCGTTTTCTCTCTGTGGGAAAGGAAAGCTTATACATATTAATTAGTCTACAGGCGTTATGAATGAAGATGCAGCGCAGAACTGGGTATGCTCATATTAAATCCCTCAACTGGTCAGTCCATTCGTCGGCGCTTGTCCTGTCGTTGAAGAAATCCTCATCCGAGGATTCCGAATGTCATCTGTTCGTGGCGAGAACCTGACCGCTGGGCATTCGGATTGTCGTCTTTCCGGACACGCTTGGGATGAGCTCTTCCGACATTGAGGTAGCATTGAAGCAGTAGCAGCACCAATTATCACATCTGATGACGAGAATCAGTCCAGCTAGGATCCAGAAGACGATGGCTGGCCATGAATATTCAAGGCATGACGAGAGTAGGAGGAAACCCAGAGCAAATGATGTGGTGCACATTATGGGCGAAACGTTGACAGCGCTCGCCGTGTACTTGGGGATAAATGACATCATTATGCTAACGATGGTAATGCCTGCAGAGGGGAATGGAAGAGAGTGTAAGTTAGCCGGAGGGATGTTGCGGCATCGGTAATTACCGATTAGTCCTGCAATGAAGACTGGGAAGAGGTGCATGAATATCCCCGCGACTGTTAGGGCAATTCCGAAGGCTATCACTGTAATTGCGAACATCGTGACCCGCCAGGAGGCCAGTGAAGGTATCCGTATGCTGCGCTCCATTGGTCCCGCAGTCGTCACCTGGAAGAGAAACAGAAGACATGAACGTTGGTAAGGTGTTGCTACAGTTATGCTAAACAAAATTAGGCTTGTAACTAAAAAGAGAGATGTTTAGATCTTAATTTAAAAAAAAAACATTTCCTTTCTTAAACAATTTTATTCAAAGTCGATCTCACAATCCGATGTGGATTCCACTTTCCTTGAGTGGGACTTAGACTTAGAATAAATAAAACTTGCTTTTATATAAAGGGTGTCCCAGAATGAACGCTTAATTTTCATTAAATAGAAAACACAGTTCTTAGGTTGTTTGAATATTGGCTGAGGCTATTTATAGAATAACACATCGCGCAAATAGCCTCCACGACTTTATCTTGAACAGGCCAAGGGCTTTTTCAGTTGCTGTTTAGATTGTACATGCATCTGCGCCATAGAGCAGGACAGGGATGAGCGAGGACAAGGATCCACTACTCAATTATTCAATGAGTCTAAATTTGCATAAACACCAGTAGTTGCGTTAGTTGAAATTTGCAAGCATGAAGCCCCATTCCCTTTTTTTAGTATTCGCTGTAAAGAGCTTCTTAAAATTTGCAATTCGGTGTCGTGTGGCGCCCCATAGTTCCCCAATCACAGTAATGTTAAATGTATCTTGGTAATTTGTTGTCTATCAAGAAATTAAGAATAACGCTGGGGAACACACATTTCGTTGATTAAGACCTGACACTTGTTTTTGACTTATTTTTGGCGCCTGAATGTGAAAATGAAATGATCACAGTTTTTGTCTATCACGTCAACTTTTTAAACTACTGGATATCATCTTTTTGTTCAAAATGTGCAAAAAATGTGGAAACAATAACCAAACAAAATGTTCAAAGAAAATAATTTTATTCACAAAAGTAGGAAACTTCTTTAGCCAAACGGTAAACATACGTATTAAGGTAAAAATGTTCGTTTGTAGCTTTTTCTGGAGTGTTCATTCTGTGTACAATATCGCCTGATACTCCAACAGAAGTCAGCCATCATATGTTCATCTCATCTGCCTTGATATCGTGCCTCCATGATCTTTAGATCTTGGTGGAATCGCTCATCACTGACTGCACCAAGATTTTACGGGAAGGCTCATGTTGCACCCGCCCACTTTAAAGGTCCCTAAAGGCTTCTGAACAGTTTTTGCATCGCCCGCTAGCTTGTTCCCAAGAAAGTATTTGACTATGTTTTGGAATGCCAACCAAGCATTCTTTTGGAGTTCGGTCCTTGTCCCAATAAAATTTTCATCTTTGATGAGCTGCCGAATCTATGGACCGTCAAACTCACCGGCCTTTATCTTTTCAAAAGACAAGCGAGGAAATGCTCAGAAGAGACATTTGAAACAGTCTCCTTTTGTTGGCAAAGCTTTAACATACTGCTCCAGAGGTGGAAATGTAATATTCCTTCTGTCAACAAGTGGTTGATGTAGAATTTATGGATCACCAGGTTTGAGTTGAGATCTTGGCCGGCAATTTGACTGTACCCAATGCTTTTCACGAGCTCTGCTGTCCCACATACACAAAAAACAGGGATACTTGGTATATCCGTGTTCCTCGCCAAGAAGGAAGGATACCATTTTAAGGTCAACACAGATGATCCATCTGTGCATATTGTCAACGCCAACACTGACGTCGATGGTCTAACACCAATGATGACAAGGTCAAGGCAGTTCGCGCTGAACCATCGTACCAATCGTGTCGGTTGTCTTTATGTTAAACTCAACCAATGTTCGTTGGTATCATAATAAATGTCGAAGTAAAGTTTCGGTCGTTTTTACAACGGTATTGCAACAAAACAATGACTCACTTTATGCAAACAAACTGAGTTTCCTATTGGGACCGCACCAAACAAATTTCTAACGGAAAAGGATTAAGTATATATGTAAATAAAAACTTAACTTTGCTTACTCCCTGTATGACGACGAGATTTGGGACTCCACTTCACTAATTCACTCCAATAGATATTATAAATAGGATCGAAACACGACCTCTCTGTAGCGAAAAAACTTGACCGTGATAGAAGAAAACCAAGTACAGTTGTTTAATCAGCGTACCTATTTAACTGTAAAACAGCTGGAAATTTTAAGTCAACAGAATTTTTTTCATGTAGACCTTATGGACAACTCAGCTCCGGCCCGGAGAGTCTTCGACTCCGAACCCGTGAGACAATGCAACAGAAGACGCCCGCGTTTAAGGTGGCGCACCCAGGTGGAGAAGAATCAACTTGGCGTGCGACACTGGAGACAGCTAGCCAGAGACCGTGCTAGCTGGAGAGGCTTCTTGGTTGAGGCCCAGGTCCACCCCGGACTGTAGCGCCAAATAAAGAAGAAGAATTTTTTTTTAAATCGTCCCCCAGTGTTATTCCATGTCTTGCTTATAAATATACCCTTAAGTTGTATCAGTCTATGTGTTTTATTTATTGATTGATTCGACCTGGTCGATCACTAGAGCTTTTTGACCTTATGACTTTTCCCTAATTTTGGTAGTTTCTAAAAACCAGTACGTGCTAAATCGAAAAATCTATTATTATTCTTATTTATCTATTAAGATTTTGTTTCCGCATTCATTAAAATTTTTTGAACATATTTCTTGCATAAAATAATTTAGTTACTAGACAAGAGCAAAGTGAAAGAAAGGTAGGTACGACAATCACTAGTGCCTTTACCGGAGATTGATTTTTACCCTAGTAATCGGAATTATATAAATTATTTTTATAACATCGATGTTAACGAAGATCGATGTTTTGAGTTCGATTATTATCGGTCATCGATGTTCAGCTATCGATGTTGAACATCGATGTTTTGCCAACATCATGCATGTCTAGTCCAAAGTGCCCTACACAAAGGCATGAACTAGCAATCACTTTAAAAATGGAGTAGATCTATCCTTGTTATGGAGCAGGAGAACATCGAACATCGCTTTCAAAAGTTATGTTCCTTTAGCCATACAATCCTAAAATTTAATGAAGCTTTTCGCTTTGGCTTTTATTTGTGTCATCCTCAGGCCATTGTGCCTCTCTACAAGCCCCCCTTGTTTCCTTACTGTCATATTAAATATAACGCCATCTTAGGCGTTGGATTCGAAGACGTCTGACTAGACTCATGTCGCTGTACAGCCGTGCAGTTCGTGGTTGAATCTTCTCCTCCAGAAATCGTCAACACAAACAGAGTACCGAGGCAGCGAAAATTCTCCATCGTTATCCTGCACAACTGACGATTTTGGCAGGAGTGTCAAAACTAGACATGGCGTTTTATAGCTCGCTCCTATGCACGCTGTTATATGCGGCCTAGAAATCGACGTCTAGATAGTGGGTTCTGATTTGCTTTTCATGTCACAATGACTTTTTTGGATCTGGCGCATTTCCAAAATCTGGTCTGTTGCGCATTTTCCTAGCCTCAAGCCACTCTGACATAAAATGACATAAATAGACGATCTTGTATGACTTTTTTAAGTAGACTTATCCTTCTGCGCTTTCCGCGGTCTTCAAGAATTATCCCGATACTTTGATGAACACCGAAGTTCAAAAGAGAATACACACATCTGCCACATCAGCCTCTTTCAACTCACCTTAATTTTCTGCCGGTATTCATCGACAATGGCATCGATGTCTGTGGAAGTGTCTGAGTCTGAAGTCTCAAATTTCTCGGTGTACTCGAAATCGGATGGCTGAAAGGAGAAATGCTCTTAGTCAAATTAGTGAACAGTCAATCAGTGATTGCTTACAACCGGCGGTTCTCCATCAGATAGGATGGTCGACTCCACGTCGGGATTTTCCCTGACAGGGCAGGGCGAAGACGGCTCACCCAGCAGCAACCACTCCTTCTCGACTTCCCTCTTATTCTTGGCCGACTTCGGTTTGGACTTCTTCATCGTTCCCTGGATCGGGAAGTTGATGTTCCACAAACTCCGCCGGCGAGCCGTGCCACTCTTGACCATCGGAACCGTGGACAGGCGACTGTAGGAGAGCGACGAGTCACCTGAAATGGAGAACTGCAATCATGCATGCCACGTCCTCGGCTTCAGTCAACTCACTGTTCTGTTGAACGTATTTCGGCCGGAAGGGTGAGTAGAGCAAGTAGAAGGCGCGAAAGAGGCCGGCACAGAGATGCCCTGCAGCCAGGATGTATGTCAGATTCTGGAGAGGACAAGCGAATGCCAGCATCGCACACAGGCTACCTGGAAATAAGACGCGGCTGAACTTCAGTTACTGATCACTGCGATCTTCTTACCTCCGATGAACACAGCCAGAACGGGGTTGCCACTGTCCGTGCTTTCGTAGCTGATTTGTCGCGACAGGATCTTCCACTCGGACTTGGCAAACCGAACGATGATCGTGTACATCTCTGGAAAGAGCTCGAGAAACGCTCCCGAGCAGGTGAGCAATAGAAGGCACGCGGCAGCTGGGATCAGTTTTTGAAAATTATTCTCTTCTAAAATTCTAAATAATGGCACAGCGATGTATTCATTAATTGACCTGGAAGAAGGAAATCTTTGAAATATCTGCGAGTTTCCATTCAAATGTAACTTACTTTTGGTGTACAATAGTAGAGAGACAGCCCGCCGAGAGCAGGATTGAGCCACAGACTATGAGGGCGACGAGGAAACCTGAAAGTGTTTGATTCCTGGATTTGCTCGTAAATTCACCGGGAAATGCAAAGGCTATTAGCGCTGCCGCTGTGAGACACTACGAAAGGGAAATGAAATGAAAGGGGTTTTATTAACACATTCATTGAAGACTTTTTACATAATTTTGAGGCGGCTGTTTATGGTGGCACAATCAGCACTCAACAGACTTGGGATCGAAAAGAATATAGTTTTATCCACCGACTTCCCAATAACTGAGTGATAAGCTCAAACTTGGTGATACCACGATCCGCAAATCTGTGAACAGAGGCACACCGCAGGGTGGTGTACTCTCATCTCTACTGTGGTCAACGATCTACTTGTGGAACTAGATGGGAGTGGGTGTAAGGTCATTGCCTATGCAGATGACATTGCCATAGCTGTAACTGGGAAATACTTATCCACGATCAGGGATATTATGCAATCTGCCCTATCCAAGCTAGTGAAATGGACTAGGTGTCAATCCGCAAAAAACTCCTAACTTTGACCCTCCCACGCTATGCGGGACCCCCTTGGTGCTAAGCGACAGCGCTAAAGTCTTAGGCCTTATACTAGACACGAAGTTAAGCTGGAAGAAAAATATCGAGGAACGTGTCAAGAAGGCCTCCACGGCTCTCTACTGCTGCAAAAGGGCCATTGGGTGCAAATGGGGACTGAAGCACCGAATGGTTCACTGGCTATTTGGTCCGTAGTGAGACCCATATCTACTGTCTAATTGGTAGACTGCATTCGAAAGGAAAATCAACCTCATACCACTAGACAGTAGTACTCGTGCGTATTCGTTACTTGCAATCTGAATACTCGTTACATTAGTACCGTTACTAGTTACTTTCGTAATGATACTAACTTCAAAATTGCTATATTTACGTTAAAATTGATACTTCCGATTTTGGGACCTCAAATAGGAACGTTGTATGCGGCTGAATGAAGTATTTAGATTCGCATGATATCTGCATTTTTTGTTAATTACATGCTATGAACAAATCACGAGAGAGAAGAGAGATAACATAGAGATAACATACACACAGGACGGAAAGGGTATTTTCCCATCAAACCATATCGATGCGTGGACCATGGTGTGGCACATCACCTCAATAACAGTATAATGAAGCTGTCGATAATACATGTAGGTAAGAAAGGTAACGATACCTTCATTGTAACGATATACACTGAGGAGTAACGTTTCGTTACATGATACTTTATTGAATACTCATTACTAAGCACCGAATACATACATTTTGTTACAGTACTACTCGACAGTGTGCAGAGGATGAAGGGCTCCTGCGAACCTCCACAGATGTATCTATGATGGATACAAGTGTAAGTGTGCTCACGTCTATTCCAAGGATCCAAACATCCAGTTATCTTTCCGATTACCGAATCACTGTAGCGTCTTTCACGCTGCAACCATAGCGATTAAGGAAGCTCTGTCCTAGCTAAAAAGAACAATTTAATATCTCGCACAGATAGCTTCATCCATTCCGATAGCCAGGAAGAGATCAAATCTCTTAATTCTGTCACTTTCAACTCAAAGACTTGCCTTAATTGCCTCCTATCTCTTAACGAGATGGTCAAGTATTTTCACATCCAACTAATGTGGGTACTGGGACACAGTGACATTCTAAGTGGACGAACTCGCTAGAACGTGTACAATTGCTTTACTCTACTGGTGATCCACCATGCATGCCTGTCGCTACTATAAAACATCTACTGAAGTTCGAAACACTTGCTCAAGTACATAATAGATGACCAACTGGCAAGGATGCCTCACTATCAAACAAATCGGGCCTACGATCGAATCTAAGCCATCACTTAACCTGATTAGATTGAAAAGGCCGAATTTCAGAACTCTCAATGGCATCATGACAGAGGATTGCGCCATCAGAACTAACGCCTCTAGACTAGGCGTTCCATACAAGGAGTTCAGCAAATGCTGCAGGAACGAGGATGAAGAAGAAACCATTGTACACTCGCTATGCAGCTTTAGTGGTCTCTCATCGCGTAGATTTAGCGTCGTTTTGTTTGCTATTTCTCAACTTGCCGGACAACTGGAAGTTGATCAACTTCCAGTCTAGTCTCAACTCGTAATTTTATAGGGGAGTTGATTTTGTTCGCTATTTCAACTCATAGTCTGTAATTTTAAATCCAGATGTTGTCCAAATTTCAGTTTTTAAGTTTTCCTTCGGATATTTTCGACAATTCACACATACAAGGCCATTTTCTAGTTTGAATTTACAGTGTGTGCTGTTCGTGTGGTGCGCGGTGTGAGAAGCAGAATTGAGAGCGAACGCATTCAGCAGAGATAATGGTTGGATTTCTCTATCCTCCATTATCTCTGGTTTTCAGTTGCTACCGGCTATGTTATACTGAACAGCACAAGCGACTATGCGCTATATAATGCTTACACTAATAAATTCTGCATTCGCCTATTGATTTAATCCGAGTGAATAATATTTACGGTTCCTCAGTCTGTAATTGCCCATAATTCAAGGGGTCTGTTAACAAATGAAAAAGAGTGGCGTACGAGTAAGCCATCTCCTTCGCTGAAATCAGGCGGAGTAAGCATTAATCCACGTGTTGGCACAGTGGGCCTATGCTGGTCTAAGTGTAGCTGCTGTCGATACCTGGCCAGGCGTATACTTTGAAGCAATTTAGATTTAGTTTTCGTGGCGGCTGTGGTGTTGCGGGTAGGTGCGTGGACCCCTAGGTAACTGAACTTCACTGCGTGGGTTCGATTCCGACCGAAAAAAAAGTCATCACGGCCCTACCTCTTTCGAGTGACTGGAAATTCTCAAAGAGTAATCACTGTCTAGAAAAAGCTTCTAAAACTTGGCCGTTCGGAGTCGGCATAAAACTGTAGGTCTCTCGCGATCGTGAGAGAACAATAGCATGCACAACACTAGTGGTTGTTGTAGAAATCAGGTCCCCGCTGTAGTACCTACCATTTAATTATAATTATTTTTAGGGACATAGGTTAGGTTAGGTTGAGGTGGCTGCCGCGCATACAGACAGCAGACACACTTAGGCCAAGCATAGGCCCATTGTGGTACCACGCGGATCTTAGGCTACCTATTTCGCAAAACAATCTGTGCTTTTGATAAAGCGACGAAGAGGGCTGATTCTGATGCTGCCAGATTAACAAAAAGAAATGGGCCCCCAGAAGTCTGAGTCTACGGGATGAGAGAGTACTGCAGCTACATAGTAAGTGTTCGATGGTTTCTTCCGCATCCTCATCCATGCAGCTTCTTCAGAAATCATTATAGGGAAGGCCTGGTCTAGAGGTGTGAGTTCCGATGGCCCAGTGCCCTGTTAAACCGCCAGTAAGAGATCTCAGATTTGGCTTGCTTAATCTGATCAAGCTAATCGATCGCTTGGGATCGATCATAGGCCATAGTTGCTTGGTAATGAGGCATCCTGTGCTAGATGTCCTTCTGCGGTTTGTTTGGGCAGGCGTTTTAAACTTTAGCAGATGTTTTAAAGTAGCGATAGGCATGGAGGGTTCCACCCGGAAAAAGCACGGAGCTTGTGCCCTTTCTAGAGAGTTCGTCCGCTTCGCAATTCTCTGGAATGTCACAATGTCCCGGCACCCATATAAGTTGGATGCTAAAATACTTGGCCATCTCGTTAAGAGATAAGCGGCAATTAAGGGAAGTCTTGGAATTAAAGGTGACTGAATCCAGAGATTTGATCGCTGCCTGGCTATCGGAACAGATGACGATACCTGTCCGCGATATTAAATTGTTTTTTTTTTTAGCCTGGACAGGGCTTCCTTAATCGCTATAGCTTCAGCCTGAAAAACTCTACAGTGATTAGGTAGTCGAAAAGATAGCTGGATATTTAGATCCTTGGAATAGACACCAGCACCCACACCTGCATCCATCTTCGATCCATCTGTGAAGATTCGCAGTGGACCTTCCAGCGTCTGGTGTTCGGACTCTCAGTAAGATCTGGGTGGTATGTTGGTTGAGAAATTCTTCTCGAAAAGGAGTTTAGGTAAAGTGAGGTCGGTACCTGTGGGTATAGAGGCATACCTGCGTAGGATCGTTGAATGTCCAGACGTTGAATGCCAATTTGTTCTATCGGTGGCAGGTTGAGGAGTATGTTTAGTGCTTCGACGGAGGTAGTCCTTAGCGTTGTGCCATGCCATGCCATGCCATTGTAATGTTTTTTATTACATTTTTTTTATTTCTAATATTTATTTATTTTTGAGACTAATGCTTTTATAAAATATAAAGTTAATAGATGTTTTTGAATCGGTACCAGACCGGGGCTGTCGGAGGTCCTATCGCCGTCGTGTCCACGTCAAAAAAAAGAGCCGGAGAAAGGCTGTTTGACAGCTCGAAGGAAGATGTCTAACTTAACGAAACATTGATCACCGTCGGGCTCTGTTCGTGTGGAGTATGTTTTGTTGATTCTCTTATCGAGTGCGGTTCACCAAATTGCGAAACCATACAGCAGTATGGGTCTCACTACGGACCTAAATAGCCAGTGAACCATTCGGGGTTTCAGTCCCCATTTGCACCCAATGGCCCTTTTGCAGCAGTAGAGAGCCGTGGAGGCCTTCTTGACACGTTCCTCGATATTTTTCTTCCAGCTTAACTTCGTGTCTAGTATAAGGCCTAAGACCTTAGCGCTGTCGCTTAGCACCAAGGGGGATCCCGCATAGCGTGGGAGGGTCCAAGTTAGGAATTTTATACTTCCTAGTAAAGAGGACTAGATCCATTTCTTGCGGATTGACACCTAGGCCATTTCACTAGCTTGGATTGGGCAGATTGCATAATATCCCTGATCGTGGATAAATATTTCCCAGTTACAGCTATAGCAATGTCATCTGCATAGGCAATGACCTTACACCCACTCCCATCTAGTTCCCCAAGTAGTTCGTTGACCACTATGCTCCACAGTAGAGGGGAGAGTACACCACCCTGCGGTGTGCCTCTGTTCACAGATTTGCGGATCGTGGTATCACCATGCTTCGAGCTTATCACTCAGTTATTCAGAAGCCAAGTCTGTTGAGTGCTGGGGTTATTGCGTGAGGTTCTATGTTATTAAGGGCTCCCTCGGTATCGACAAAGGCAGTGAGAGTAAATTTCTTGAAATCGAGGGATCTTTCTATAATGCCAACAAGTAAGTGCAGGGCTGTTTCCACAGATTTTCCCTTGTTGTAGGTATGCTGAGAAATCGAAAGTTTGTCTGAAGATAGGTTTATAGGCGTTAGATCCTTTGGGTTGACATATAAGCATTTTCCAGTCTTGAGTATGAAGACGACAGTGGTCGTTCTCTGAATTGTGGGTACCTGGCCAAGATCTATACATTCTTGAATGGTGTTGACCAGCGAGGTCGAGATTAGGTCTACAACTTCTCGCAGTTTTGTCTGAATTTAGGGACATATAAGCGTGTAAATATAACACTCTCCGTTGTCCGTCATCAGTGACTTAGAAAAAGTATAGGGACGAAAGTGACATTTGAATGAAAGACTTCAAACTTGTCACTGAACTCTCAGTGAAGGAGATGAACACCGACGGGAACCTGTTGGGAGCATCCTCTTTACATTGCCAGTTCCTCGCATCACTTGCTCTTCGATTAAGAATATCCAAAACAAAAAACATTTGAATTCATAACTTACTTACACTACTTAATCCATTGGGAAGCATCAAGTTACCGTCCCACTCCTTGGCATTGCCACTGTACCAGCCGACGATGCTAAGCATTGCGTTCAGTCCCAGCATTCCCAGTGTCATTATGAAGCTAAAAATTGTTGTATTCTACAAAGAGAGTCATTCCATAAATACGCGTTCAATTTCAGAGAATTGACAAACCTCCAAGCCCAACATAAACATTCCAGTTACGAGAAAGACCACGGCCACGCCCAGGACGTCTGGCCACGGTTCGTTTTCTGATGAGTTTCTCCCTGAAAAACAAATGTCTTACTTCACTGCTGGATGAGCGTGCAAATCGAACTCACCTAATATCAAAATTCTAGCTAAGCCTCCCATCAGCTCATCCAGGCATGCGCTCAGCGTTCGAGCAAGCGCCCCGCAAGCGGCTAAAATTGGCAACACGTCCATCCATGAGGCCAAAAACAGGCACGTGAAATCAAACTTATTACTAGCTCTAATATAAGGCATTTGAAGTGATCTTAAACTATTTTTGCACGAAGCCGCAATGAATCCGTAAAATGTGGCAAAGAGCGTTGCAAGCACGACTGTGGGCCCGGATGTCTCATTGTAAACGATGAGACTGACTAGAACAATTGATCCTAGTGCCAATCGTCCTCCGCATCCATTTGTTATTGCTTCACACATTCTGAAATGGAAAAAAAAATTGGGAAATGGTTACAAATCTTGTAAGGGATATTGATTTGAGATCGTTTCATTGAAATAGTTTTCGAGATTGTTAAGAGTTTGAGCGAGTGCAGGTGGCTGAGTTAAGGATCAACTTCATCCTCATCTTCTGACCCGCCTTCTGTAAAGCACGAGTGAGAGCTCTCAAGGTCACTGGATCTTCTGCCATCGAGATATGAGGAGCCCAAGTGCAACCAGGCGAGTTTTGGACTGCATGCAAAAACCCTGGCCCTGGCCCTGGCCAAGCGATCGCTTGCTTGATGGAATCGCATTCAAGGCACGCCTCGCATGGACTGATGATGGAGACATTCACACTAGCAAAGGCTTTTCCGTTCGAAGAAGTAACTGCTCAACTTTGAGGTCCTCGTAGGGCTGTAGCTGGGGGGAACTTGCAGACTCAGTTTTACAAGCCCGAAGGGCATGATTGATAGATAATATAACAACAATAAAGTATGTCCAAAATGGAACAACAAGATGAAATGTATCATAAAATTTTAGGAGAAGTTAATAAATATACAAAAGAGAGTAAAAAAAATCGAATCTGTTGGATGATCTCGTGTTGTACGGCCCTTCGTTTTCGTCAGCAAGAGCAAATATAGAAGACCAGAACGTTCAACCCCTTAAATCTGATTATTTCGAAGAGCTGGCCATTCTAACTGCTGAACGTTCCCTACCTTTTGGTAAGGCAGTTACTCATCGCGTTGGAAAAAACGTACTCAAATGCATCAAAAGTGTCTCATACGATACGGTTTTTATTTTGTTGAGGATCTACATGTATGACTTTTTCTCAAGGGGATTTGAATACCCTTTAAATGTTGAACACAGTACGAGCGTTGAAAAAATAGGAATGGCTTAGAAAGGAGATACCGATGCACATTGGTTTTAAAACTCTCAAAACATAATAATGAGAGGGAAAGATAGTGTTGGGTAATGCATTCGACATCCGTGTCGTGCGGCTAAAGAATGATGTATATAGCCGTTCGTCCAAAACTAGGCTCGAGTGTAAACTGATGGACATTCCTAGATGCACTTGTATCCCGGTTGAATTGTTTAAAAGGAGGAATACAACCGGACACTTCAACTGATCGTCACTTGTAGAGATGTCGATCAAATAAAGAGAGACCGGCAACATTACGATGGTGTTCAATTGTTTCAGTGATTGATCTGTCTCCTATCATTTTGAAGTCTATTTTCTAGACAACTTCCAAAATCGCAGCCCAGATGTGGAGGACGTCAATCTGTGAAGAAATACGAAAATTGTGGGTGCTGTCGTCCGCAAAACAATTTAGTCCATTAGTAGTTTCGTTAAGAAGATCGTTTTAAAAACCAAAATACCTTCAAACCTCCATAAGTCGAATAGTCACTGGAACAAATATCGATTATGGAATATAAATTTCGTGGCAACATTAGACTTTTCCTTTTTAACCTTTCTCGATTTCGTCGTAAACGTGCTTCTATTTAAATTTAGTTTTATGACATTTTACTGAACGTGTCTAAAATTTGGGTCGCCGTGGTGTAGTGAGTAAGTGCGTCGACTCCTACGCAGAGGGTGCCAGGTTCGATACCCGAATTCACCACCTATCATAATTCACGGCTCCACCTCTTTCGAGTCACTGACAATGCTCAAAGAGTATTCCTGTCTAGAAAAAGCTTCCTCAATTTCGCCGCTCGGAGTCGGCATTAAACTGTAGGTCCCTTCCACTCGTGAAAGAACAATAGCCCGCAGCTGTCTCCAACTGCGCATACCAAGTCGATTGAGGTCCTTCTCCATCTGGGTGCGCCATCCGTTTCGTGGGCGTCCCCTATTGCGTTCTCCCACTGGTTCGGAGTCGAAGACTCTTCGGGCTGGAGCAATGTTGTCGCTTTACATGGCCCAGCCATCTTAAGCGTTGAATCCGTAGACGCCTGGCTAGGCTCATGTCGCTGTACAGCCCGTACAGTTCGTGGTTGAATCTTCTTCTCCAATAACCATCAACGCAGACAGGACCAAAGAATGAACACAGAATTTTTCTCTCGAAAAGACCAAGTGCTTCTTCATCCGCTTTTGAGATTGTCCATGCCTCCGCACCATAGAGCAGGACAGGGATGATCAAGGTGTTATATAATGTTAGCTTGGTCCTTCGAGAGAGGACTCTACTACTCAATTGCCTATTGAGCCAAAAAAAAAACAGAGATTGACAAGAGTAATTCTGCGTTTAATCTCGGCACTGATGTTGTTCGTACTGTTCACTTGCGAACCTAGGTAGACGAAGTCCTTTACTACCTCGAAGTTATAGCTGCCTATGCTAACGTTTTGGCCAATTCGTCGATGTTCTGTGTCCTTTCTCGATGACAGCATATACTTCGTTTTGCCCTCGTTCACCGCTAAACCCATTTTGGCCGCCTCCGCTTCAATACCAGCAAACGCTTCATTGACGGCTCGCTGTTTTCCACCAATCACGTCAATGTCATCCGCGTATGCTAGCAGTTGTACGGACTTTTGGAAGATCGTGCCTCTAGCGTTGGCGTGTGAGTCTTGCACGATCTTCTCCAGGATGATGTTAAAGAAATCACATGACAGCGCGTCACCTTGTCTAAAACCTTTTTTGACATAGAAGGTCTCGGTGAGTTCCTTACCGACCTTAATTTAGCAGCGAGAATTCTATATCGTTATCCTGCAAAACCGCATGAATTTTTCAGGGATACCAAAACTAGAAAATGAGCTGTACAGCTCGTCTCTATAAATACTGTCATACGCGGCCTTAAAGTCGATAAATATATGGTACGTATCGACTTCAAGCTCCCGGGTCTTTTCCTAGATCTGTCGTATGTGAATATTTGGTCAATTTGCTGGCCTGAGCGAGCACTGATGTTGACAATCGCGCATTTGACGTATGGTTCTAGGTGCTTACACAAGATGACAGAGAAGGGAGACTTATAACTCTGTACACACACTCTATGCACAGTTTAGGGGGTCTCCTTGCTTAAAAAATTCATGAGGTTCTTCGACGGTAACTCATATGGTACCCATATATCGAGCTTCTTTTTGTATCTTGCCAATGTGCAATGTTAAGCTCTTGGCCAATCAGCAAACGCAACGGTCTGTCTCGACGATTTATATTTTTTTAGTACATTTTCGACAATTGGCCTTCGAGAGCGTGGTGCATCTTTGACATCGAAATTACTGGAATGGAATCGGCGGAATCAAAACTTCGCATACTTTCCTGAATCGCAAAAGAGAATTACCAATTCCGTACTCCTTAAGGATTTACCTCGACGATCTTGTTCATATGCCTTGTAGATCAGTTTTGGCAACCCCCAAGCCTTCTAGTTAGGGACGCCCTTCAATAATTCATCACATCAGCACCAGATGCCCTTGTTCTTTGTCAAAGTCCATCGCCTTCTTAGTGAAAATTATTGTTTCTGTGATAATGTGCCTTATTTTGTAGTTGGGTCTGTAGTTTATCAGTACCGCATCCACACGCCAAGAAATGCATTCACAAAGACCACAAGAATACGCATTTTGATGTAATTTAGCAATCATCTTCGCTTGAGCGCACTCGCCTCAAACTTGCCCAACCCATCCTCATCTATTCAATCAACCAGCCTCATAATACTAGGTTATGTTATGACAGTCACTATCACTTGGATCTATCTACGTATCCATCTCCTCATCGTGTTCTCTTTGAATGACTTCCGATGTCATGCAACCCATTCAGCATTTTAGCAAAACACACGTCAAATGTCATTAACATGAATGAAAGTTAATAAAAATCTAATCAGGTCAAGATACACATAATTTCCCCAGAAGTGGGACATCAATTCAAAAGCTTGTCATGTCCGCCGCTGATGTGTGTACAAGCGCCTTTAATGTGAGTCACTTTGTCTACCGCTTGCTACACAACTTTGTTGTGACTACGCTCTCCAGGGTCCTGCGGTGTTAAGCGCTAAAGCAGAGAATGCTTTGATTTGCTTATACTTATAGTCGCGGACTTGTCCTCCCCCGAGGCAATTAAACACAAACGTGGCACAAAGGAAGCTTTGGTTGGGAGGGCGTACTTGACATACTCGCAGATAGGAGAGTGTCATTCCATCTGTGCGTGACAGGAATTTATTCATTCCTGTTGTCGAAATAGAAGCAGCTTTTGAGATTCATGAATTACTTTATCAAGGGACAATGCTGAAGAGGAGAGAGACGCCTGCTTTTAAGTCGGCGCGAACAAGTGGAGGAGGTGTGCAAAGCTGGAGACCGGTAAGAGATGGAGCTGATCCACTCCAGCTTGAAGAAGAAGAAATTACTTGCTTATTTCTGATGCAAGCGATCCATGGAAGGCTTGAGCCTAGGTTGAAGCAGACTACTGTCTGTGATCACTTGATCTGTGTACCGGAACTACAGTCTTCCTCTCCTTGTCGCAGCAGCAGGCTTGGATAGGAAGACCCTCTTAGGTGGAGGCGATGTTGCCGAGCCAAGTTCATATCACATTTCATCTTCTGGCCCGTATGATCCACTTAAGATCGTGGGGCAAATTACTCACGAGAGATATTCAGACCACGCGATACAACAGGCGGTAATCAGGCGACTTATTGGACTTGGTCCCACCACCTTGTGTTGGTTCTATCAGTCAGTCGCCTACCTGATGGAAGCGCATTCGAATTCCCCCTCGGAACGCGTGGTGAATACATTCGTGCCATGTGACCAAACCATCGAAGCATAGTCCTCTCCGTTCTGAGAAGCAAATGCTCAACCTTGAGTTCTTCGCCGAGCCAGTTTGTGGCACAACTTGTGCATTCAGGGTAAGGTGGGTGGAAGTGGTGGTTCGAAGAGGACCTAATGAACACCATGTGTCCAGAGCTCTGTAGCTTATATAAAGGGTTTTCCAATAGGACCTTGACAACTTTGAATTTAATTTGTGGACGCACTCTTTCACTAATCCTCAAACTGTCACTGTCAATTCATTCAGTAAACTCATCATGGTAAAGTGCACTAACGAGCATCGTCTGAAAATTATAAAAATTTCCCACAGAAATTCGGAGTCGGTGACCGCAACTTTAAGAGCGTTAGTTCCAATTTCAACGAACCTTATTTTTGGGTAAATGACTTCATCAATAAGCCTAATATGCGTTATTAGATGGATGAAAATCCACATGTGCTTCATGAATTACCACTTCATCCACAAAAAATAGCTGTTTGGTACGGTTTGCATGCAGGCGGCGATATTTTTTCGCCGACTATAACGATCGTCACGTTACGGTGAATGGTCAGCGTTATCGCGCCATGATTACCGATTAGTTTTGGCCCCAATTGGAAGATATGGACTTGGACGACATGTGGCGCTTCAACAAGATGGTGCCACAAGCCAGCAGGCGTTACAATCGATTTATTGAAGAGTAAGTATGGTGAGCGTGTTATCTCAAGAAATGGGCCAATCGATTTTCTGCCTCGTTCGTGGGACTTAACACCGCCTGACTATTTTCTGTGGGGCTACGTTAAGTCATTGGTTTATACCAACAAGCCGACGACGTTGGAAGAAATCAGAGCCAACATTGAACGCGAAATAGTGGTCGTTTTGGCCGAAATGTGTGGCCGAGTGGTTGAAAATTGGGTCCAACGAATCGACCGCTGCAAAACGTGCTGGGGTATGAACGAAGTCGAGTTCCATTCATAAATGTTTTGATTGTACTTTCAGTTGCCAAGTCCTTATTGGAAAACCCTTTATAAGGAGAGTGTAGGTGTATTTGAGAAATGTCTAAATCCAACCTGAGGAATTTAAGAAGGGCATTAGATCCTGAATATCATTCGCAGAAATCTCATTAAGGTTGTACAAAAAGAGCTTACCGCTTGCTGTCTGGCTCTAGCAAGAGCTGGACCGCCGCAAAGGAAATATGTTAGGTTTCCCCTCAGCTGTGCTGTTGCAGCTGCGACAATGTGAGTTGTGTGGGATGTCTAGATGAACCTACATTCACCAAAGATAGTACCAAATGTCTGACGTGCAGCTCTGCCGTTCTAGTCTGGACCGAAGACGGTCCATCTGTGAAAATACGCCAAATTTACTCAGAGGATCTGCCATCTTAAATGATGACAAAAAGTGTTTAAAAGTAACTATAAAAATACGCAGAAATTAAATCAAAATAATAAAATGCTTTCGCTGCTCAATACTTCATAGGACTGAGGACTGCATGAAGTGCACTCATGCTCAGATTAACCCAGTGGAGTGTTTGTCGAATGCACAAGGATACACGCTCCTCTTTCAAGCACGACAGACTGACACGAAGTGACGTCAGCGTTCATCACTGACATTGATGAACTAAAGATTCGAATCTTGTGTATTTTAAAATCGATTGAAGAGGAAGAAACATGAAGGAGGAAACATGACGAACGGTCAATGATGGGGTGTCATACGCGTGTGGGTGACACTGACAATGGGGGCACTAATAAAAGAACAATAACATTGTATCCACATTGAAGTAAGGTATTACGAGCTTTTGCAAACAATGAAAAAAAAAATCAGTCTCCAATGTGTCTGCTACTGTTTAGTACTTAATTTCGGACGAATGTTTTAATATTGGGAACAAATTCAAAGCATAACAGACGCAATGGGTAATTGAGGAGCAGTTAAATCGTAGGACGCTAACAGAGAGGGATCCCAACATACATAATACCCAAATCCAAAACAAATTCCAGTGTAGGGTCATAAGTCCTCAGGCCATAAGTCCACAATCCAAAATAACACTCGGGTGGGTTCAAAGTCCATAACTAGTAAGACGAATAAATAAATAGTTAGGCTACAGGCGCTTGCCTATCAGTTTTCGACATACCCTTAGTGGAGCAATGAAATCGCGTGAGCGGGTTAAGCCGTGGGAAAAAATGGGTTAAAATTCTGTTAGCGATCGCAGCTAGTCGCCCATCTCTAACTTTCAATACACCCTTTTTGGCCTTATTTCGATTTGGAAATGAAAATAAAACCAATGCCAAATTTAATTTCTTTGATAAACTCGAACTATAGAGTTTTTTGTTTGGTGATTTGGGGTTTGGGGATATGGATTTGGTGATTTCGGTTTGAGGATTATAATTTTGGGACAAGAAAAATGGGTGGTGTGAATAAAAACTGAGTGTGAGCATTTCCTTTGCATTTTGGAGAAAATGCTCCTTCTGGTGTGAATAAAAATTTATTTCGTTAAGTTTAAAGAATCCTCTCCGCTCAGATATTTTGACAGCTGAGTCTTTCCTCCGTTTTGGTGTGAATAAATGGAGAACTCACTTGTCGAAGTTGAGTGTGCATAGGAGGTGAAAAAAGTGAAAGCAGTTTAAAATTATGGAAAATACTGCGTCGGAAGAGGAATAGTTTGTCGGATTAAACCTTAATCCTCAAAAATAAAAGGAAATCTGGAATAGACGATGACTATTTCATCAAGTGTTTGCAATTTTATCCTTGCTTGCTTAAAAAAGCCAAGCTCCAGACATGAAAATAAAAAGCAATTTTGAAAGAGTTGAAAGCTATGGTAGAAGAAAATTAATTTAAACATCTCGGTTAGTAAAGGAAGGAATGCCCGCGTCAAATCAAAAAGACGGGCAATCTTCCCATTACATCAAAAGACCAAAAACAATCAAGTGTATGCCACCACCACCGGTTTCTTCAGGAGTATCGGAAAGGAGATGAGTAATCAACCATTCTTGTTAACCATTATTCCATATATGTCCTCAAAGTTATAATTCTTTGTTTTTCGCGTTTGTATGTTTAAAAACATTATTGCATATAGTCACGTATAATCTCCCCTTCACCCTAAATCCGTAACAGAACCACACAGCATTCGGGATTGTCTCGATCCGGCGTGATGGATAGCTGTGCACAATGCTGCATCAGCTGTATCAGCATTTTTTGCAATGTATTTTTTCATTCCAAGAGCGAATGCAGATCATTGCACAAATGCTGTGTAAGCACATTCCATCACGTAACGGGGATCTTAGAGTACACGAATGGTTGGGGGGGGATCAATGCTGATTGTGTTGTAGTGAGTTATCCAATCTGAGTTGACGGGTGCACAGAAGAATATAGAAGAATAATAAAATATAAAACTCAGCCACTCGTCTTTTCATTTCCACTATATACTTTGCATCCACCTTTACCCTACTTTGCACTCACCCTTAAGCGCCAAGAACCAAATTGAGTATTGCTTTTAACGAAAATACTCGACTCATGTGTTCTTACTCGGAGTCTTTTCTCAGTTTTTATTCACACCACCTATTCCTAATCGATTATCACTCGAATAAACATTCGAATGCGCCCATCTCGAGAGAGTATTCGATTATTGATACGATAGAGTGCCTGTCCCTGGTTAGCGGGGTCCCCGGTTCGAATCCCAGTGAAAGCAAAGCATATACGCTTTTATCTAGTTTTCAAATCTGGTCCAGCACCCATTTTTCGTTGGGAAAAAATAATAAAATAACGGCGCTATCACTGGAGTAGTCAATCAGTGGTCGCAGTCTGACAAGGGGTAACACAATGGACCAATATGGTCTAAGTGTGCTTGTGAATGCTCCCTATCTGACCTATTAAAATATCCTGATTACTAAATTCCCAATTCTTGAAATCATTCGATTATGCTCATCACTAATCGGTACTGGTGCACTAAGGAAATGGTGGAAATATTGGTGAACCAAAAACCAAAAACCATTTTGGTCTTGGTTTAGCGGCTATATCAACAATAAAAGAATCCATTATTCCCCACAAAACTTGACTGATTGGTGCGGATGCATGAACATCATCGTACCTGGTTTCCTTCGAAATGGTGAAAGAGACACCGATGTCGTCAATGGTCTTTGCCTTATAGCGACTTCGTGTGGCCAGAGCACGACAGCTTCCATATATCCGAGCTGTGTGTCCAACAAGTCGGCTCCACAGGCACTGCTCGTGGTTGTGAAGGCCACTCGATCATCTGACCAACGCGATCATGTGATTTATGCCTAAAACACAATAGTGCCTCTGCGCTGGCGTTGGCTTTCAACGCACACAATTCAATGGCCATGCACAAAATACAGCGTCGACCTGCGTTAGTGAAAAGTGAGAGAGATGAGAGGATCGTAATAAAACGTAAAACGTAAGGCTCCGGCACATAGAATACTTTACTTGCGTCAGCGTCAGCAATACTTTAACAGATACATGAAATACATGTGTTCTTATGGGAGGTGACACAGACCAACGCGACGGATATAATTACTCAACTTTTAACTTTTCTCTCTCCTTCAGCGTTGACAATCCTCACATTGTGACATTTCAAGAGAATTGGAGTTGTATGTTAAGGTTTGGGAGTTGGTTCTCGTTGAAGCAACGTTCAAAATGGATAAAAATATAAATGAATGTTTATAATTGAGTATTTATATTAAAATACATATTTTAATGTAAAATTCAAACTTCAAACTGTCAAATGAAATCTGCTGTGCGTTTGAAGTATTCATTGTGTTATCCCCCTGCGTCAGATACTTTAGCGTGTACGTATGCTCTGACTCTACGCAAGTAAAGTATTCTATGTGCCGGAGCCTGTTGGTTCAGTACATGTTGCATATTTTTTGACAGATAGGTACGCTGTGAGAGAGATTTTCTCCCAAATTGAGAGTTTTCTTTGAAATCGAGGGTATTTTGCAGAAATGAAGTATAACAGAGATGCCACACTTTTACCTCTCTTGCCCCTTAACATTATTGACAACTGTCTTGTACAACGTGTTCATAGACCAAATTGACCAATCAGAGGGCGGCATTAACGTTATTTCATGAATAACTGTCAAACATTCATGAATATCTGTCAAAAAAGTCCTCAAATTCGTCGATGGACTAGGGGCAATCAGCTGAGAAGTCGACCATCTCTGTATTACTTCATTTCTGGTATTTTGTGTCAACTGTCATTTGAGAAATGTCAAGAGCTGATTAAAAATAATTTAATGACAAAAGTCATTTCAAATGAATGTTCGCAGAAAGGCGGCAATATTTTTCATCTGGTAGATGAGAGAGGGAAAAGCTGATAAATTGAGTACTTCTTTCAATGCAGTCCGTCATCGCACACTCTACGTCACATGAAGTCGGCTGGCGCAACGCACGCAAAGTCGCACATGTTGGACCGAGTCTTCGAAAATTTGACCGAGCGATTGAAGCATTGCGTATCACATTGAATGATGTGATACTCTAAAAATAATAGCATGAATGCAGCTTCAAAATAAAGCACGAACCAACTTAACATCCCTCACCGTTGTGGTTTTAATAAAATTCCTTTTCCTATCGTGCTTATCTGGTCACCCTGTATAAAGCCTATGATCCCAAGGCAACCTTCGAATTTTTTCCATAATGATGCAGGCCATGTACCTCGTTTAATTAATCGATTTGATTGGCCTAAAATAAACAGAGAACCCCACATATTTCGTCTGTCATCAGAGTGACTCCGTTGAACAATGAAAGTCATTTGCTTTATCTCCCATTGCACGCCTAGTTACGAACGTACATTAAAAAAGCTATAAGTGACTTATCGATTCACTTGATTAGGGACCGATTGCAACTTCACGTCATATCACGCCCTCATCAAGGCCAATTTGCACCGCCCAAGAGCAAACTTGGCTTTTCTAAGCTCTATGTAAACAAACATCTAGGGGATTCACTTTATCAGCTTAACTGCCGAGATACGAACATCATGTCTGTGTGTTTGCCCAGAGTATCTCTCCGAAACGTGACACCACCCACACCAGCGAACTCAATTAATTAGCAATTCATCGCGTCCAAATTAAAACGAAAATGAAACTTCAATTTCCACAAGACCATTAAGGGCAGGAAAAAGGAAAAAACCTGCACAAGCCTATAGACCTTGGATTAACCGATATCCACCACCAGTGAGACGGCGGCGGACACCAGCAAAGTGAGCAGCCGTGTGCCGGTGTGTGCGCCTCTGTGTGCATGCACACATCTGACCGACCAGAGCAGAGTGTGTCATTCTACACAAGCACACAGCGCCTCTATGACTCGTGCTTGTTCCCCCCCAGTCCCCGCGACGAACAACAAAATAATCAATTTATAGATTTTCGCTCTCAGCAGCAAAAGGAAAGTGGGTAAGCTTTGGATCCCTGGCTGGCTATTACGAAATGCACCCAATCGGCCGGAGGGCCGGATCTCTAAAACGCACTCAACCACCCCAGCACAGCACTTGTACCTGTCCATCCGCTAGACTGCGTCGTCGTCCGTGAATCCTTCAGAACCTCTCACATTTAATCAAAATTCACTTGAGTGGAGATGTTTTTCTGGTAGTTTTCACAGTTTTAATTTGATTTTCAAAACCTCGCGTTTCTTGCCTCGGTCGGCATTCTAGTTGACTCACGGGACGGGGGGCAGCTGCTAATTGTGCACCACCAGCTAGACCGAACGAATTAGCACTAGCTAGCTGAAGGCTACTGCTGGTGGGAGCGAGCCAGGAAAAAAGTTTCGAAATCACTTTTGGTCAATGAATCCGAGAGCTTTTCGGTCGGCTCGTGCGCATTTCGACGATGGGTGGTGGTGTTCGACGTGGTGGATGTTTTCAAAACACGATTACTCTGTTGACAGTACGCGGCTGTTTGGATTTTGTTTTACGACTTGGAAGACATTCGCTGTGCCATCTGATGGAACTTGCGCCTCGTCGTTTTGTTTTCTTTTGGCGGTTTTGTGGCTGCTTTGCCCGTCACTTGGTGTGGTTGTGAGTGTGGCGAGTGTGGAATGAGAATCAAGGGTGGTCTTAACCTGTCAGCGTGTGTGTGGATGGGGGGGAGATTATCGCATTCATTTGAAGCTCGAAGTATGAATGGCTTTATGGAGCTGTTGTTCATCAAGAGGAAGGGGAAATCTTTTCACTCACTCAAGAGGACATTGTGAATGAATTTCCGTTGCAGTATTTCCGAGAGCTACTCAGAGGGTTTGGAGAGGACTGGAGAGCTTCCAGGTTTTATTTGCGAACTTACGAGCAAAAAGGATTTGATGCAGCTATTCAAAGAAGAAAAACAAACATTAACACGGATGGCTAGTCTTTCAGATTGTTATCTACTTAGCTAATTATTGAATTAATTAGGCACGTTTGGATGAGATAAGACCAGAGCCAGGGTTTTCAAGCAGGTTAAGTTACGTAGGCGGTTAGATATCCATCTTTTTGCGCCGCCAGCTGAACACAGTCAAATGATGTCCATAGCGGGATGTCCTCCTGCGAACCTACTCTGTATGAGCATTGATCAGCAATCCAAAGTTCTTTATGAATCTTCAAAGACGTTAAAGAGATACAGTCGAACTTCGATTACTCGAATGTCTTGATAACTCGAACAGATTACTTGGCGTCACCTTCGATAAGTCGAATTCTGAAGAGAAATTCCCAAAATCTCCGTATTCTACAAGTTCTTTTTATAAGGAAACTATTTCGGTGCACTGTGTTTGTATCATCCTCTCTTCTTCTTTATTTGGCGCTACTGTCCGGGGTAGACCTGGGCCTCAACCAACAAGCCTCTCTAGCTAGCACGGGCTCTGGCTAGCTGTCTCCAGTGTCGCAAGCCAAGTTGGTTAAGGTCCTTCTCCACCTGGGTGCGCCACCTTAAACGCGGGCGTCCTCTGTTACGTTGTCCCACGGGTTCGGAGTCGAAGACTCTTCGGGCTGGAGCAGTGTTGTCCATGCGCTCTACATGGCCTGGCCATCTTAGGCGTTGGATCCGAAGACGCCGGACTAGACCCATGTCGCTGTATAGCGCGTGCAGTTCGTGTTTGAATCTTCTCCTCCAGAAACCGTCAACGCAAACAGGACCAAAGATCGCACGCAGAGCTCTCTCGAAGAGACCAAAGACTTCCTCATCCGCTTTTGAGCTTGTCCATGCCACCGCGCCGTGCAGCTGGACTAGGATGATCAAGGTCTTGTATAAAGGCAGCTTGGTCCTTCGAGAGATGGCTCTACTACTCAATTGCCTCTTGAGCCCATAGAAACAGCGGTTGGCAAGAGTTACTCTGCGTTTGATCTCGGTACTGATGTTTGTACTGTTTACTGCGGAGCCGAGGTAGAAGTCCTTGACTACCTCGAAGTTATAGCTGCCCATTGTAACGCTCTGTCCAAGACGTCGATGTTGTGTGTCCGTTCTTGATGACAGCATATACTTCGTTTTGCCCCCATTCACCGCTAGATCCATTTTAGCCGCTTCCGCAACAATGCCAGCAAACGCCTCATTGATAGCTCGCTGCGTTCTGCGAATCACGTCAAGGTCATCCGCGTATGCTAGCAGTTGTACGGACTTCTGGAAGATCGTGCCTCTAGTGTTGGCGTGTGAGTCTTGGACGATCTTCTCAAGGATGATGTTAAAGAAATCACATGACAGCGCATCGCCTTGTCTAAAACCTTTTTTGACATTGAAGGTCTCGGTGAGTTCGTTACCGACCTTGATTTAGCAGCGAGAATTCTCCATCGTCATCCTGCACAACCTGACGAGTTTTGCAGGAATGTCAAAACTAGGCATGGCGTTGTATAGCTCGTCCCTATGCACGCTGTCATATGTGGCCTTGAAATCGACAAAAAAGTGGTGGGTGTCGATTTGCATTTCTTCGGTCTTTTCAAGGATCTGCCGTAATGTGAAGATTTGGTCGATGGTGGACTTGCCCGGTCTGATCATAAGTCAGTCCCAAGGACCTATCAGCTTGTTGACGAATGGTTTCAGGCGCTCACACAAAACGGCAGAGAGGATCTTATAGGCGATGTTGAGGAGACTTATCCCTCGGTAGTTGGCGCGGTTGAAGGGGTCTCCTTTCTTGTGGATCGCGCAAACGATACTGAGATTCCACTCATCGGGCATGCTTTCCTCCGACCATGTCTTACAGATGAGCTGGTGCATGCGCCCAACCAGATCATCTCCAGCTGCCTTAAAGATTTCAGCCGGCAGTCCGTCCGCACCGGCAGCTTTGTTAGACTTCAGTCTTGATATTGCTATCTTGACCTCGTCTAAGTCGGGGGAACGGAATTCTCGTCCTATCATCATCCAAATTGAGTGGGACATTCTGCCTGACAGCGGTGTTGGTGTCATCATCGCCGTTTAGCAGTCTTCAGAAATGGTTATTCCAAACTACTAGTTGTGCATTCTCATCGCAGCAGGTATCTGTCCATGGATACTCACTGGATAACTGTTTCACCCTCTGGTAAAACTTTCGGACATCATTCCTCGTATCTTCTTTTGACTTAGTAAAAAAATCGTGGTTTTGATGAATATCCTGAGCGGAGTGAGGATTGTTACTTAGGAGATGCCCACAGTTTGATTCCCATTGTCAATCTTGAATCGAAGAAACCGAGTGGTCTCCACAGTGGTTAGGCAGTACCAGCTTCTGTTTGCTACCTCTATGATTATGTGGTCCACATTTTCCTTAAGATCTGCAAGTAATGGTCAAATTCATTGGATTGCCTGCGACCAATGTCGAACAATCTCCCGACAAATTCATCACTTATCTGCAATATTGGAAGCGGAATTTCCACGTCCGTTGCTCCGATGCTGTTTGCTCTTCCATAACAAGTAGTTTTTTTTAACGTGGGCGTTAAACCCTCTGCAGGGGCATCTGCTGCCTATCCAGCCAAAACATCACGATCGACAGCTACAATTTTTGAGGTAGTGAAGGATCTTGTCTACCTCGGAATAAAAGTGAGCTACATAATCGACATTTGGAGTTCCAGTGGAGATCCGAATGGAAATACATCGTTGAATCGTCCTTGACAAACTGTGCTAAGTCAGTTGGTCGAAACAATTGGGCTCAAGGCTCCTGACTCAAAGCACCAAAATCAAGCTCTTCAATACATTTATTTTGTCAGCCGTAAAACAACAGAGCTGATTCTTGGTGCCTTCGATTCATCGTCAGATCTAGGGATGATGGATGACAGATGCGAGGAGGGAAGAAAACAATCGTGAACTCTACGAAATGTGTCAAGGTGTGGAAGTCAAAAATCAGTAGACTGGCCACATCGAGCTCATGGACACAGGACATTAGTCCTCCAGCTAAGAGGGCCCTCGAATTCGAGCTTTGCGGTTCGTGAAGGATATGAAGACCGAACTTCCGGCATAAAAACCAAGCTATCGCTGACGCATGAAAGGTTGGTCTTGACAGTCAACGATGGAAAAAATATTGAAAATGTTATCATGTATGTTTATAAGACACACCGCTTTTTTTGGCAGCGTCAATTCCAGCACGAGAACACAACAACACTTGTAAACAACACAAGTGTCGCAAGTCGTAGAAATATGGGGCTTCCAAGTGACTAAGTCTGCGAGATGAGAGGGCACTGGGTGAACTGGTTTATTCTTCCTCTTCATCCCTACAACTTCTTCAGAAATCGTTATAGGCGATAACTATTCTGGAATGGCGTGAATTCCAATGGGACAGTGCCAGGTTATGACGCCGATGAGAGTTCTAAAATTCGCCTTGCTCATTCCGATCAGGTCGCGTGAGCGTTTTGGATCGATAGTGGGCCATAATTGCGTTGTGATGGGACGCCCAGAGGCAGAAGTCGATGTACGTAAGGTGTGAGTAAGTGTTTGTAGTAGCGATAGGCATGGATGGCAGTTCCCCGTCCGGAAAGAGTGTTGAGGTGGTACCCTTTCCAGCGAGTTCGTCTGCTACACAATTCTCTGGGACGCAGTTACTGTGTCCTGGCACCCACATAAGTACATCTTCATCTCGGGTGATAAAAATTACATTGGGCGTGCCACAAGGTAGCGATTTGGGGTCATTACTTAAACTTTGTCCATGAAATTTTCAAATACTGTAAAATTTCAACATTCGCAGACGACTTCAAATTGCATTTATCTATAAACAGCTTAACTGATTGCATTAAGTTCCAATTCGATATCCATACACTAGTGCAATGGTGTAAAGAAAATAGATTAGAGCTGAATATTCAAAAAATGTAATACAGTAATCCCCGGATAATTGGAGCTCGCTTAATTGCGTTCCCCGTTTAACTAACCGAAAAACTAAGCAAATACAAATTCCATAAGAAATGTACATATTTTCCTTTCGAAAATTGCGAGCTTCTTCATGCTGGTCTTAGAGATGGTGCGGGAAGCCGTACGTTAAGATGGGCCGTATAATCTCCGGCTTAATCCATTTTCCTTGCGCATCAAGGGATAGATGCAATGGAAGCCTAGGTTAGCCTTCTTATGGGTCAGTTTCGAATGTCTGTTAAACTTCAATCTTGCTGTGAGTTTAACGCCAAGATACTTGACACTCTCGTTTGTTCATATTTCTGTACCGTTAGGGAGCACTATCTCTTTGCCCCGACATTTGTCTGCTGATCTGCATCCACCTCGGGATGGTCTCCTAAAGCTCTTGAGTACCGATTTCCCAGCATTAGCCGTGTTTTTTTCAAAAATCTATAAATAGTGAAGTAGAATTTTGTACGTAAAGCACATACAACAACCTACTGTCTATCACTGCCTATAATATCGGCAGTGAAAAGTGGATGCCGCTAAAAATTCGACTTCGAATTTTTTTTCATATATTTTGACAGTGATTCGAACATATAAATTGTTTTCTTCATATATTTTGACAGATAAAAATCAAAGCCACTGCGAATCGTTTCTTCGCATCTTATTTCACTTCACTATCGATAGCGATGAAAAAACACGGCTAGTGTAGTGACATTTGTTCGCTGCTTGGATTTTGACCCTTCGTGCGGTAAAGACGGTGTAAAGACGTCGATCTGGCATAAGTCAGCGAGTCATTTGCAAATAGACAGCCGTTCGCTGTGTCGGTTGATCTGCCGTGTAGATGTTGAAAAGCCACGGTCCCAGCTTCGATCCTTGTGCAATTCCCACCTTGGTGCTCCGCTCTGTTGATTTGCTGCTTTCAATTTGAACGCAGAATCTTCTTCGTCTATATAAATTATTCTAATGAGGCTGGAGGGGAATCCCCTCTGTATCAGGTTATTGACGGTTCATCATCTGGTTCAACTTGTAGATGAGACCCTCTATCAAGACCGAGCCGACGGACTTTTCCACTTCCAGGAAGCAGGCGACGGTGACCTCGTTATTGTTCAGGGCAGATACAACATCGTGGTGGAACTTCATTAGAGGATGTAGCTTTGAATGTTTCTCCCGGAAACCGTACTGCATATCCGTCGGTGAACCATCGCTTTAGTTTTCGCACTATCAGCTACTCCAGGATCTTGCTTATATTAGTCAAGAGCGATACAGGCCTGTATCCTGAAACACTTGCAGCGTTCCCCTTTTTTGGTATTGCTACAATTTTTGCTATTTTCCACTTGCTGGGAAAGTAGCAATTGTTGGTGCAATTGTTCATGATGATATTGAGAAGGATCATCACCGTTTGTGGCATTCGCTTCAGGACGAAATATTATCGACTCCGGCTGCTTTGCTCGTTGGGAATAATTCCCGTGATTTCTTCGGCTGTTGTGAGGTTTCGTTTTCTATCCGGTCGTCCGCTGCGTTGGTTTCGTTGAAGATGATGTCTGGTGCGTATGTGTTTGCATTGTTGACTTCTGCGACAAACTCCGTCATCAGGCGGTGACGGTTGAAAGTTGCCTTCAAGGAAAGATGAAAAGGCTTCTGCTTTCTCCACCGGAGCGAATGGCATCCGCACACTTCAGTGTACACACTCCCAAAGAATGCAGTCACTCGATAAATTTTTCCGACTTGGTTGTGACATCGAATAACATTCTGGATTCGAATTCGTGACGTCGCAAGCAACTTTTTGAGTTTGACTACTAATTGGTAGATGTCGCTGAAAGCAATTCGAAAATCAATTGTGGATACAAAATAACTCAATTTTCTATAGATTTTCAAGTCGAAAATCAATTTTTGGTACAAAATAACTCAATTTTCGTGGATCTTGGGTTTTCTTGAACAAATCTACAGAATTTTCTTCGGATGAAGAAATAATAAAAATAAATAAAGAAAAACTGCTTCACAACAGACAACAAGGAATTTGAAAGATGTTGTCAGTTTCCATGCTTTGCCTTTTCAGCGAATAACATATTATTCAAATAAAATGTGAATTATTCCGACAGTCCTTCCTTGCAAAACACATAACCTACCCCATTTACCATATTTTATATAAAATATAACAATTTCCCCATTGTGACCTTACATATCGAATTTCGACTATTGAAGACAGAAACCACGTCACAAATTTCGAACACTGTACGTGTACCGTCACTTTTGACAGCTGCTAATGATTTCCAAAAGTAAATCCCAAAATAACACGAAAACTAACTTAAACAAATTAAATCTATCGACATTCACATAAAAATATTTCCACATTTCACAAGATGTTAACCTTACGTGAAAGGCAAATAAGTAAGTTATCGAATATCAAAGAAATCAAAAGTGTACACTGTGTCATTGCCTAGAAAATTTCGTGTTCAAATGTGACTTGTTCAAAGTGTAAATTGTAATTGATGATTCCATTCAATTTATTTCTTTTTTTTTTTGTTCTTTTAATTCTATTTAAGATGCGATAAAGCAAATGCTTAATCTTAATTCACAACAACAAAAAGTGTTGGCTGCTGAACCGGTGTGGAAAATTCTTATCTATGATCGTGATGGACAGGATATTATATCGCCAATCATTCCGATACGTGAACTACGAAACTTGGGTGTTACATTACATGTGTAAGTTGAGATAAAAAAGTGTTTATTGAAAAAGTAGTTTATGCTTTGCTGCATCAATGAATGGTCTTCTTGGACCAGAAGCGTTGTTTAATCAGAAATGTCATCTGTTATTGATGGATCGATTGAATGTTTTTTTTCAACGGGTGAGTCAGTTGGAAATCACTGTTGAAACTTACAAGAGATCATGTATACGACGTGTGTATTCCTCTCTTGGATTTATTCGCAAGGACAAGGGAGTATCGGCGTATGGGTAGATGAGAATTCGACTAGAATGAGAATACTACAAAGGAATGAGTAGGCAGGCAAAGGAGTGGTGTTTTTCTCTAACGATTCGGAGATTAGACCATCCAGGCGACTCCCTGTTAACTGCATCGTATATCAGGATGAGATTATGGGAATTCGGGAAGCACTGTCCTGTCTCCAGAGGTGCCTATTATCCCTCAGTGAGAATAGATTGTTTATTGATAGCCAGCCAGCCAGCCAGCCAACAAAGCTCTGGATTCGATTTTCAACTGTCGCTCGTCGGTAAAAGAGATGGCAGAGCAGTTTAAACTTTGACTGTGTTGGGCAATGTGCCCGTGAGATACACCTGGAAAATGTGAAGACTTTGAAGGCTAGCAACACTGACACATACTCCTCCCTACACAGAAATAAGGAGCTTGTGCTTAACACATGAACACTAGATAGGCAGACATGACTCAGTTCCGGAATGGCCTCGCTAAATCCACCACACCCTCCTCTCCATGATTATCAACATCTTGTTGACTGGTCACTGCCGAATCCACGAACATTCAAGAGGACTTACAGCACTCTTCACTGACTTTCTCGAGAACTGTCATGAAGAGGAATAAACTGGAAACGTCCAAAACATGTTCTCGACCTCGCGACTTTAGCGTACTTGACATCTTGGACCTCCTTTCTATGAAGATCTTAAAGACGCGACTACAGATTTTCTTCATCGATAGCCCCAGCTGCTGGGATTTCAGAATCAGTCTGCATTGCGGGACAGTACAACTTACCTGGTCTAAGACCATTTGCAAGCAATGCCACTAGGATTGTCGAAACATAACGATACTGCTGTCGATGTATTGGGCGAATATTTGCCAGCAGTTTCCAGTGCCGCACTCCAGGATGGGTGAAATCCCGCTCATATTATCCCCGCTTGAGATGTGCTTCCTTTTCGTAAACCAATTATGTCACCAAACTTGTCTTAGCTTCTGCCAAACCTTTTGATCATCCTCGGTGAAGAAATGTTCCGAAATTTTTTCCACAGTCAGTCTGCCATCAGAGCTCATATCCAATCCAAATTATCCCCATTTTCACTAACCGCCTCTGTCTATTTCCACAGGCAACTGCACTCCGATCGCGACTCCATTCCAGACGTGCCGGCGGTGTACTTCTGTGCGCCGACAAACGAGAACATTGGCCGCATACAGCAGGATCTTCAGAACGGACTCTACGACAGCTACTACCTGAACTTCCTTTCCCCCATCTCAAGGCAGAAAATTGAGGATCTAGCCGCGATCGCCTTGCAAGCCGGCTGTGTGGCCAACATTCGCAGTGTGTACGACCAATACGTGAACTTCATCAGTCTCGAGGACGATTTCTTCGTATTCAAACACCAGAACAGCGAGGCAATTTCATACTACTCCATCAATCGGGCCAACACTCGGGATGATGAAATCGAGACCATAATTGATAACATTGTGGACAGCCTGTTCTCGGTGTTCGTCACGCTGGGCAACGTCCCAATAATCCGTTGTCCACGGAACAGCGCTGCCGAAATGGTCGGCAGGAAGTTGGAAAAGAAACTTCGCGAGAACCTTTGGGACGCACGAAATAACCTCTTCCATATGGACGCCACTCAAGCCGGTGGAGTCTTCAGCTTTCAACGTCCCCTTCTGCTGCTGCTCGATCGCAATCTGGATCTGGCCACACCCCTCCATCACACTTGGTCGTACCAAGCACTTGTACATGACGTCCTAGAGCTGAGTTTAAATCTGGTGTACTTGGAAGACGAAGCGGCCAGTGAACGCACAGGAGCAAAGAAGAAGCTCAAGGCCTGCGATTTGGACAAGAACGATCGATTTTGGATGACACACAAGGGCAGTCCATTCCCCATAGTCGCAGAAGCGATTCAGGAGGAGCTGGAGTCGTACCGCTCGTCCGAGGAGGAGATCAAAAAGCTGAAGACCTCGATGGGCATCGACGGCGAGAATGAAGTGGCATTTTCGATGGTAAACGACACAACTGCGCGCATCACAAACGCCATCAATTCTCTGCCACAACTCATGGAGAAGAAGCGACTGATTGACATGCACACCAAGATTGCCACCGCTATCCTGAACTACATCAAGAACCGACGTCTGGACTCGTTCTTCGAGCTGGAGGAGAAGATCATGTCGAAGCAGACTCTGGATCGACCTTTGCAGGACATATTGACGGATCCGGAGTTTGGCTTGACAGAGGACAAAATGCGACTGTACATAATCTACTACATCTGCTCGCTCAATGTGCCCGAGCTCGAGTACCAACGCATCAAGGAAACCCTCCAAGAGGCTGGTTGTGATCTATCTCCGTTGGCGTACGTCGAACGGTGGAAGAGCATCAACGTTCGGTCGTCCGTCAACCAGACGACACAGTACGAAGGTGGCGGCACCAAGACCGTCTCGATGTTTTCCAAATTAGTCTCTCAAGGTTCATCGTTTGTGATGGAGGGCGTAAAGAACTTGGTCGTCAAGAGACACGTAAGTTAGCCGTCCGCTTCTCCACGAAGTCCTAGACTCATGATCTTCTTTCAATTATAGAATCTGCCCGTGACCAAAATCACCGAGCAAATAATGGAGTGTCGCAACTCCGTGGAAACAGATGACTATCTGTATTTGGATCCGAAACTGCTCAAGGGTGGCGACGTGATGCCAAAAAATCGTGCTCCATTCCAAGATGCAGTCGTCTTCGTTGTCGGCGGCGGCAACTACATCGAATATCAGAATTTGGTCGACTTCATGAAGCAGAAGCAGAGTGCGAACGTCAACAAGAGAATCATCTACGGCTCATCGAACCTGAGTAACTCCAAGCAGTTCCTCAAAGAGTTATCACAGCTGGGAAAAGAGATACAAGCACCCACGCAGAGTTAGGGCTTCGCATTCTGTTGTTAGGGCATATAATTGTATTTTTTACCCTAGATTTGTCCTGCTATGGCATTTCTATGCAAATACTTTATATTTTGTAAAACTAGGCAATTTTACGAGTACAATACAAACTTCGTTGGTACATGATGCATTCAAATAATCTATCAGTAATAAAGTGATTGTAAGCTATTCACAAAGACGACTTGACGAATCTTGAAAGGGATGCGGTTAAGCCTGTGTGGGGCTTGAATTTATTGGTTTTCGATTTAATGAGAAACTGGGCATAGTCTTGTGGTGTTTCAATCTCGGGAGGCGACATGCTGTAATCATGTAGCGACGCTTTACTTCATTCTGTTAACACGCAGGTCATGCTTTGGGCTTCTACTCAGTTGAACAATTCCTCAGGTCTTGGATGCATTTCGATTCTAGATGCCCTGCAGTGGAAGGCGGCACGGCATGAGCAAAGGAGTTAATGGAACTTATGAACATGTCCTTGGTAGGTAGGCCACATTGAATGACTTATTCGTCTATGATGCATCTTGGTAAAGTCGATCATTAAGGTCATAAGCAACTTGTCGTTCTAAAAAAGCAGAGTAAGTGTTTAAGATCCAGCGAGTGCTTCATGATGCCCGTCTTCTGTCCACCATCTCTTGCTGGAGTTTGTAACGCTGACGAAGCTAACCTGATTGAAATTATGACATGATTGATTGTTGTCACTCATTGTGATTACCTAAGTGCTCAGTATTTTTAGAAACTCTTAAGTTGACAGATTGTTGGCGAAAATGTATAAAAGTGTGGGACACACAATTGATCTTAACAGTATGTCCGCCAGACGACTGATCTTCCGTAGACCTTTCTTTAGTAACTGCAATCTGTATTGAGATGGATGGTGTCTCTGAGCCTGAGCAATAGCTGCCTTCCATCACTGACGGTCCTCGGCGCGCTGTTTCCAATCGACAAGACACACAGATATTGTGAAAAGCAGATACACCCATCCAGTCCGACGATTTTGGAGACTAGGATTATGATTTTGTTGTACCGAAGGCAAGAACTCGAGAGAACAATGGAATCGTGGAAGAATGCCCACCAGAATGCACCAGTAGGAACTGGAAATACTTCGATAGAAAGAAAGTTCGATAGATCACAAGCAATCGAATGCTTGAGACGTTGAAGACCTGTGTAGCAAATGAAGCAAAGCTGGAAAGGCACAAGCTTCATCATCACTATCTTCGGCGCGACAACCGGGACCCGGTTCTGGCCTCCATCAACAACTCTCTGCACTTTTTTCAATCGCGAGCCGCCGCCATCCAGGCCATATCTCCACCGGTCTACCACGCTGTCATCTGCCATAAAAAGGTCTACAAAGAACTTTCCGATTCGGTTCCTCTTCGCTGATGCGAGCTACGTGTCCTGGCCGCCGGAGAGCCAGCTCTAGCGAGCTCATCTGTGGATTCGTTGCCTGCAATCCCTCTATGTCCAGGGACCCAGTCAAGCTTGAGTTTGTTGAGTAACACTTGCCAACCGCTGCTTCTATGGGATCAGGAGGCAATTGAGTAGCAGTCCTTCGAGAGGGCCGAGCTGACTTTATAGAAGACCTTGATCATCCCAGTCCTGTTTTACGGCGCGGAGGCATGGACAATCTCAAAAGCGGATGAGGGAGTCCTTAGTATCTTGGAGAGAAAAGCTCTGCGTTCAATCTTTGGTGCTTTTTGCGTTGATGGTTATTGGAGAAGAAGATTCAACCACGAACTGTACGGGCTGTATAGCGGCATGAGCCTAGTCAGGCGTCTACGGATTCAACGTCTAAGATGGCTGGGCCATGTAGAGCCCATGGACAACACTGCTCCAGCCCGAAGAGTCTTGGACTCCGACGCAGTGGGACAACGCAATAGAGGACGCCCTCGGAACCGATGGAGCGCCCAGGTGGAGAAGGACCTCAATCGATTTGGTGTGCGCAGTTGGAGACAGTTGGATAAAAATCGTGCCGGCTGGAGAGGCTTTCTGGTTGAGGCCCACCCGGACTGTAGCGCCACCATACCAAGAGGGAAACTTAGATAGATTTAGACATCGCCTGCATAGATATGGAATTTACAATAGGATAAAACTAGTGGAAGGTCATTTATAAACATTGAAAATAATAACGAACCGAGGAACACCATAGCGTACGTCACAAAAGAATGACAGTTTAGAGTTATGAAAAACAGCTTGGACTCGGTTAGTAAGATACGAGAGAATTAATTTATTAGTAGGATCAATATATACAAAATTGGTGGCGCGACAGTCCGTGGTGGATCTGGGCCTAGCTTCTCAGCAACCACTCGTGTTGTGCGTGCTATTGTTCTTCAACGAGTGAAAGGGACATACAGTTTAATACCGACTCCGAACGGCAAAGTTGAGAAGCTTTTTATAGACTAGAGGATTACTCTTTGAGAATTGTCAGTGACTCGAAAAAAGTAGAGCCGTGAATTATCAAAGTTGGTATCGGGTCGAACCTGGCACCCTCTGCGTAGAAGTCGACGCACTTACCCACTACGCCACGGCGACCAGTAGGATTACAAAAGTTGAATTGGGTGGACCGTTTATGACAAAGTATCGTTGGGTCTGCACAGTCAAATGCTTTCGAGAAGTCGAGTAAGGTTAGTATGGATGTTGGCACAGCAAAGGTAGAAGGCTGTGACACACCTATGTCCTTTGCGGATCAGGTTTCCGCATGCAGAGGGTTTAGAAGCTTGTGTCGCTCAATGTAATCTTTGATTTTTCGGCTAACAATAGTTTCAAACACTTTTGAAAGAAACGGGAGGATTGCAATAGGTCATATAAGGACAAACCCTCAAGCTTTCTTACCGGCCACTGCGGCATGAAATATCACGTAAACAGACTGAACCTGTGTCAAGACACGCTTTGTTGGCTTGGCCTCGAAGAGGATGAGACTGCCGAGCACTAATCTGGTTAAGAAAACGTATCTTCCATAGGGACAAACTCACTTCAGTGGAATTAAAAACTCCACTACAAAAGATCTTCCTCTATCTTTCACGAGGGAAGCGGTTTGTCTTTTGTCTTACCTTTGAGACAAAAGATCTAACCCGGTCGCGGTGTCGTTGCCTATACAGCATAGGTTGTACAAGAGGAAAAAAACAAAAACATTAATGCTCAACAGCAAAATTTTAAACTAAAAATTGTTGTATTTCAAATAGCTTGTTTCGATCACTCGAATAGTGCCGTTCACTTGGCCGCTACATAAATTCAAAGATCACATATTCGAACTGCAACCGCCGACAGACTGGACAACAAAGTCTGATGATTCATTCCGATCATTCTTCCATCGTTTGCTTAACAATTAGTATCTAGTCCCAACACAACTCTGTTCACCCTTGTAATGTAAGAGAGAAACACAAAGAAATAGGAAAAAAAAACTAATTTATGACACCGAAACGAGTTAGTGAATAGATAAAGATAAAGCGCTCTAATAAGTACAAGATCTCTAGTATCGGAACCTTATCTCGTTCACTATCCACAGAGAGAAATGCAATAAATCGTATCCTCTGTCAGAAACCAGGTTTATGTGCGCATTTCAAAGCCATGTGCATGTGCGTGGCCAGTGTTAAGTCCTTCGGAACAAGCTACACGCTACGCTGCCCATCGCGCCTTATCAAAGGGCAAACATCTCGTGTCGTAACATGTTCCACACACAACTACAACTTCATTTATCAATTAAATAATAATTCTCAACGAATTAGTGAGCATAATTAATTTACATATTTTTATTTTTTTTTTTTGTGAACCGTCTCGTCCGTCCTCTGAGTGATTCTTGGTATTTCCTCATTTCCTTCATTTTTTTTTGTTCCATCTTCTTCTTCTTATCCTTTTCGTCCATCAACACGGCCAATTTAAAACCAATTAGTAAAAATTTCAATGAAGCCGATCATAGATGCGTAACCCGAGACATCAGGGAACACGCCCCTGCTGGGAACTTTGTGTGTGGTTCGCAACAATCTATTGTAGTTAACAAAGGAACAGGTAACAGGATGAGCTCACATAATGCATCAAAATTAAATTGTCATCCACATCGTTTTGCTTACGGATACAATATACCAATACCCCGTACACATTCAGACGGATAACAAGATACATGTTCCGACGACCGGTGGAATGTGTGCTCGTTCCCGGGGTTTACTTTGCTTTGGTTTCATTTGGTGTTCCCATTTGAAAATTGGTAATAAAAAAACAGAAAACAAAAAAAAAACGAAAACCTCATCCCCAATTTGTGGAATTCGGAATCATTAACGAAACGACAGCGAGGAGGAGTGTATGCTGAGAGTGTTTGTATGCCGTGAAAAAATCTATTTCCTTATGAGCAGCCATTAGGAGGAACCAAACGAATCGAAACCTTTTTGTTGTTTTCGTATGTATTTCGTTGAGGCAATAATTAGAGGTGATATCTGCGATTGGAGATCTACAAATGATGAGTGCCCTGTAAAATTGAGAGATAAGCGTGCATAACGACTGTAATCTGTCGGAGTGGATAATGTAATGCCCCATCTGTGACTTCGAGGGGAGTGCTGTCTCTGGGCCAACCGATCTTTCATGAGTATAAACAATTCACACGTTGGCATCTGAGATTATACCTTCATGCGCATCTGCAAGCCAGTTGATTCAGAACATGGGTGTTTGGACACATATGTACTTTAGATGGAAGTCCTATCAACTAGTTCATGTTTCCCCTATCAACTAATTTTGAATATATTTAAAGCTTACGTTCTGGGAAGCGTTTTAACACGACAGAGTGGCATTTTGAATAATATTGGTGATCAGTTTGGTTATTATTTCGTTTATTTAGTTCAATTAGATCGTCAGTTACGATCGGTGTACTTTCGGCAGAGATCCTAGCGATTAAGGAATAGTGTCATCTAATCGCATCAATCGAACACACTGCAATGTGGGATTTCTTTAAGCAATCTTCTTTAAGCACGGCCATGGTTGTCATCCCTTGCAACGTGCTATACCCGCACACACTTCTATCATTCATTTTTCCAACCTGGTTGTGTTACCAATTGATTTAATATTAATAAATGGAAATAAGCAAAACTATTCTAATGTTTACTTTGCACACACAAGCTCGATACAGAGAATTTCTATCCCTGTTTATAGCCAGCCATCTTATCCTCGAAAATACTTAAGGTTTGCCGCGCGATTCAGGGTAACCATTGTTTCGGTTCCCGGCCACAGGAACATCGCAGGTAATGAAAGAGCTGACGAATTAGCAAGAAAAGTTCGGCACTGGACAGCTCATCAGCCATGGAGGTGGATATACCATAGTTGCAGAAACCTGCTGGTCTTAGGTGGTCTCATCCCAACGACTGGATGGCGCAGTTGATAAGGTGCCTGCTCCTTAGCTCCGTCGCCAATGATGGGAATCACATCTTGATTTCTGAAGAAGATCTCCAGGGTATCTTCCACTCGTTGAAGAAGAAAAAATCAGTGGGAATCGATGGAATACCGAACATTGTGCTTCGCCATCTTCCCCCCGAAGCGGTCCAAATTTACACAACCTTGTTCAACAATGCGCTGAGTAATGCACATTACCCCATGCACTGGAAAACAGCTGTTGTTCAACCGATCCCTAAACGGGACAAAGATAAGTCCATTCTGACAAATCTTCGGTCGATCAGTCTTCTTCCCTACATAAGCAAGGTTTTTGTAAAGATAGTCATTCGAGTTCTGAAGCAATGGGTGTTAACCCCGTCAAAACTGGTGTCCGACATACAATGGAATAAAAACAAAAATCAATGCACGGGTGCCTGCCTGATTGACTTGGAGAAGGCGTTCGACACCGTTTGGTTGGAGGGCCTCTTCCTCAAGCTGGTCAGGCTTGGCATAAGTAAACCATTGCTATACATGGTCTATGACATGATTACGGGTAGAAAGTTCGTTGAGAAAAATGGTGACGTAACTTCCACTAAGGTCTTTAACATTAAAAACGGTCTGCAAGAGGAGGCCATCGGTACCCCGATCTTGTTTTCTATATTCACTGCAGATCTTATAGGTTCCATGCCGCACTTAATTGCGTACGCCGACGACCTAGTTGCGTACAGATCAGGTCCGAAGGTCGAGGTAATAGACATCTTGTTGCAGCGTGACTTCAAGAAAATCCAGCGATTTTGCGACGACTGGAAGTTGCTTATCAACTTCCAGAAGTGCGAAAATAATCTTTTCCGGACACCTTTGGACAGGGCAACGCGGGATACGCGCCAGAACTGGCGTAAGTTCGGCATAGCTGACCCGCATGGTCGACCGTTAGCTGTAAAAAGTGTAGTAAGATATCTAGGCATTTGGATGGATCAATATCTGTATTTTGACAAACATATAGATATCGCTCTGACGAAAGCCAGAAAAGCCTTTGCTGCGGCAAGAAGGTTGTTTTTCAGCAGCCAGCTTGATACCAGAGTGAAGGTAATCTGCTACATGGCCCTAGTACGACCCATTATGGTGTACGGTTGTCCATTGTGGTTCAACGTGAGTCCTTCCCAGATGGAAAAGATGAGGGTGTTCGAGAGGCAGTGTCTTAGGAGCTGTCTCCGTCTGTATCGCACACCCGAGTCTGAGTATAAGAAGTACTATCCTAACGAAGCCCTGTACAACGAGGAAAACGTAAATAGGGTAGATAATTTCATCATTAAACTGATCAGAAGGCACACTGCATGAGCTATGTCCTCTTCCAACAGTCTGATCTTTGGGGCTTACTACCCCAATAGTATGTACCGTGAAAGGGTGCGCCTTAACGGCTTTATTCCTCCCGAAGCATTTCTTTAGACACAAGTGGCCTTATACAGGATCCACAAGGATGTCCATCCAGTACGAGCCGGATGTCGTTCGCACACACAAAAAATTCACAAAAAAAAATATATATATAAATGCAACATAATATATAAAACAAAAAAAAAGGTGCACCACGGCGTAGAAATTATAGACATAGTTAAGATAGTATTAAGTTTCATATTAGGGTAAGTAAGTATAAGGTAGCTTAAGTAGTTAGGTTTAGCCAAGTTCTTTTATAAGTTTTCTTGGCAAAGGAATAAATAAATAAAAGATTGTCACTAAGGACTAAAAAAACGCAGATTAAGCCGAAAGGCACATTTATAACATAGATTAGATTAGCTTAGAGTACCCATTAAAACAAAAAAAATAGAGTGCCAGCCCCTGGTTAGCGGGGTTCCCCGGTTCGAATCCCAGTGAAAGCAAAGTAAATACATATTTATCTGGTTTTCACCATATGCTGGATGAAATTGAGGGTACTATCACTGGAGTAATATAGTTAATGGTCGCTTGGCTGTCAATTAGAATGGGAATATAAGCTGGTAGTATTTCTAACAAAAAAAAAATTCTGGATCGGATTTATAGTCCCGTCTGGAGAAGGAGAAGACCGAACCGCGAGAACCGCGTACCTGACGAGCTGTACCAAGATGTGGATGAAGTCCGGAAGGGAAAAATCAGTCGACTGGACTGGCTTGACCACATTGAGCACATAAACCAGCTAAGAGGATCTACGAATCCGAGCCTCCTGGTTCGAGAAGGAGATTAGAGACCGAATCTCCGATGTAAGGACCAGGTTGGTTTTGATGAGAGGAAGCAGCGTGCATAGTCCGCCTGGTTAGCAGAAAAAAATGTGTGACCAATATGTTGGCTATATGTGCCACTGCATGCGTCGCAACTCACAGCCAAGAACAGGGTGAACATTTCCATGAATTTGATTTTCTCACTCTCGCGCTTACAGTTGGCCGTAAGGCCTAAATATCTAACCATGGCTATCTGCGAATAGGGAGAATGTCAAGGGAATAAAATGACATACTTTGAGAGGTTTGCTCATTCCCTGATTCGCAGTTAGCAATAGACAGCTCTTGATATAGTATTTTACTGGCTTCAAGTCTGAGTCTTATTCAATTACGACTGGAAAACTAAGGATGGCTCTAAGTGACTAATGGCTCCCAGACTATCGCCTGCGTCATGTGGTATAGCAGGTGGTGTGGGATGAGAAGGAGCCTAGACCTCTAGACAAAATAATGCTGACCAATTTGTTCGTTACAAAGCATTGAATAGTCTTCTGTTTTGTGGAAGCGGACGATGGTCGTCCATTGTGCAAGTCCACAGGCTTACAAAATGTCTGACAGAAAATCGCATGCAAATCCTCAGCATAGGACCTTCGGCGATGGAATGCAGTCATTGTGCAGGATTAGACCTTTTACGGGTAGCAGGCGTGACAAGTAAGTAAGTAAACAAAGACTACCATTTTGAGTTGGTTTTTTTATCGTATACATCTCTCAGTCAAATTTTGTAAAATCATATAATAACTTCAGTGTCATTTTAGCTGCTCCACAGTAAATTGTAATCTAGTACTTTTTTCTCAATTAATTTTTACGACTGTCAAATGTCAAGTAACAAATGCCGTGCATGAATTGAAGAACTTGGGGTGTGATCTATTGTAACCAGAGGTGGCTAAGTAGACTACATGAGGTAATCTACACGATTTATTACGCGTAGTTATTGGTATAAACTACACGCCCGATTTGTTTCATTGTTCATTTACATTTCTTACGTGTGGATTTTGCAGTGTTTTTAGAATACTATCACATTTTTCACATACAAGCACAAATGAAGTAGCTAGCGTCAGAACCATAAATGAAGTATTACAGAGATGCCCGACTTCTACCTCTCTTCCCCCTTAAGATTTTTGACAACTGTTGATAACGTGTTCATTAACCAAATTGATCAATCAGAAGACGGCATTTACGTTATTTCGTGAATAACCGTAAAAAATTCATGAATATCTGTCAAAAAAGTACTCAAATTTATATACTGTGAAGTCGGCTATCTCTGTAATACCTCATTTCTGGTCAGAACTAGCGTCAGTTCAATTGTGCTTGTATGTGAAAAAATGAGAAAATACTTTAAAAACTTCAAAATCCACACGTAAGAAATGTAAATAAACAAGGAATTGGCACCTCAGCTGCATTTTGACATTTTTTCTAAGTCTACTACATTTTCTTACGTATACTACATAAACTACCATAATGAGTAGCAGACGTAAGAAATGTAGATGGCATTTCAGCCATCTCTGATTGTACCCCAAATGTCATCCACTTCTAAATGACAGCCAAACAACAGACGAACTGGAACATAAAAAAAACACCCTATACCTACATTTATCTGTACCTAGACAGGTCCACTGCACTGATTGTGTCCATTGAACAGAACTGCTAATGGGAAACCAATCGCAGTTGGCACTCCATGTTTATCCCTTCCGAAATACTACAATTGGCCTTTCACAATTGCCCAAAGATCGAGCGCTCGTATACAAGTGGAGACACATCACAACAAAAAGCCGTCGGTTTTATTGAAGGAGTAACCTCACAACTTCCCTTAAAAAAAGAACTGAACAACAACAAAAAAAAAACCCCCTTCATACAATAGTTTACCAATGATAATGCAGACTCTCGAATAAACACGAAATGATTCATTCCCCCCCCGCCTTTGGTGGCGGTTAAAGTCCGATTCGAAGGTTTCTGGGAAAGCGGTCATAAAACCTTTTTGATAATTACGTATATCGACATGATAGGGACCCACGTCAGCGGCGGCGCTTACCTTAGGGAATATTCTACAGAGTATAAAACTGAAATCGTTTGCAGAAAACTTCATTTCATTTGAAAATGATGATGCGCGGTAGGTTTTGTCTTAAGAGAGACCTCAACATTTCGTTCATCAATTAGACCACCGGATGCGTTTCATCTCAGTCGGTGTGGCCGGTTAAGTATGTTGTATCTTTTGGTTAACAAACATCAGTGGACGAACTCAATTTGTTTTGTTTTTTTTTTTTTTTGGTCATAAAAGGAAAAAGAAGAAAAATACGAATTAAGACAGAAATAATTAATGACAGATCGGCTGTCAAAATCGCTCGTTCAACAAATTGTCGATAAAAAGTCTTAAATTCTAGAATACTTTAATTGGTAATAGGCTGTCAGCTGTGGACTGTGGCCTGTTGTGACTATGGCGAAGAACAAGCAATCCGAGGGGATAGTTAATAGCTTATTGAGTGATACAATCGTGCGAACGGGGATAGTCCTGCAACCCCTACCCCTTTACACTTTCAACGCTTAGGGCTTTGGTTTAGGAGGCCTTACCGGCCGGACCAGGCAATGTGGTTAATGATTGTGTTTTAAGTCGCAGTATGAGCGACGGGCGTTTGAAGGATTCTTGTGCGGTGCAGGTATTTTTTATTGCTCATCATAGCTGTCAAGTAGAAAATCATTGACTTTTTAAAGCAGCCAGATGAATGATTTATCCTGACGTGGGATTGTGAATCAAACCAGAGGGCTTGAACGTAATGTAACCTTTGTGAATGATGTCCAAAAACAACACAAACAACACACAAGAGGTTGTTTAAAATCGATGGAGAAACCAAGCATTATTATGAAAATTTTGCTTTAGTCTGCAGAATAAACAGTATAAAATGCGCCATACTTATATATCAACTCAAGCTCTCACTGAGCTGATGCTCGTCACCACAAAAACCAAAGTACCGAACTTCACACTTCTCCCGTCTGAAGGATTAACCTCTCTCATTAACTCATGGCTCATGCATTAAAAACACTAGAGTATACAGCGCCATAAGGCTCAGAGAGTATGGGTGCTGGACATCAAAACCCTAGGGACATAGCATCATGCTAGATATTTTCCCGAGGGATCTCTTGTCATCCTCCTTTGTTTGTATTAAACAGTCCCCAAACTAACTCCACGAAACGCCTTTGACACCCTAATCCCCAAAAGAACGGAATGGCATAGCGGGGAGATGTGTAGGGAGATCTGCACTGACGGCTCTCAGATGGGAGGCGGCATCACTGCGGGTGAGTATCCAAAACCTACATACTGCCGGAAAATTCGACTGTACTCCAAGCGGAACCGGATTGGGAACCGGGTATTATGTCATAAAGTCAAAATGCACTCAAATATAAGTCCAAGGCTATTTCTCCCTCCTTTACTTGATACCTCTTTTACTTTAAAATGCTGATCTGACCTGGCCTCATTAGAAGGCCAGCCCCAATAATCCCTGTCCTCGGTTCCAGGTGTCATCTAGTACAGAAATGCTGGTCTGACCTAGCCTCATTAGAAGGCCAGCCCAAATATCCCTGACCTCGGTTCCAGGTGTCATCTAGTACAGAAATGCTGGTCTGACCTAGCCTCATTAGAAGGCCAGCCCAAATATCCCTGATCTCAGTTCCAGGTGTCATCTAGTACAGAAATGCTGGTCTGACCTAGCCTCATTAGAAGGCCAGCCCAAATATCCCTGTCCTCGGTTCCAGGTGTCATCTAGTACAGAAATGCTGGTCTGACCTAGCCTTATTAGAAGGCCAGCCCAAATATCCCTGACCTCGGTTCCAGGTGTCATCTAGTACAGAAATGCTGGTCTGACCTAGCCTCATTAGAAGGCCATCCCAAATATCCCTGATCTCGGTTCCAGGTGTCATCTAGTACAGAAATGCTGGTCTGACCTAGCCTTATTAGAAGGCAGCCCAAATATCCCTGACCTCGGTTCCAGGTGTCATCTAGTACAGAAATGCTGGTCTGACCTAGCCTTATTAGAAGGCCAGCCCAAATATCCCTGACCTCGGTTCCAGGTGTCATCTAGTACAGAAATGCTGGTCTGACCTAGCCTCATTAGAAGGCCATCCCAAATATCCCTGACCTCGGTTCCAGGTGTCATCTAGTACAGAAATGCTGGTCTGACCTAGCCTCATTAGAAGGCCATCCCAAATATCCCTGATCTCAGTTCCAGGTGTCATCTAGTACAGAAATGCTGGTCTGACCTAGCCTCATTAGAAGGCCATCCCAAATATCCCTGATCTCAGTTCCAGGTGTCATCTAGTACAGAAATGCTGGTCTGACCTAGCCTCATTAGAAGGCCATCCCAAATATCCCTGATCTCAGTTCCAGGTGTCATCTAGTACAGAAATGCTGGTCTGACCTAGCCTCATTAGAAGGCCATCCCAAATATCCCTGATCTCAGTTCCAGGTGTCATCTAGTACAGAAATGCTGGTCTGACCTAGCCTTATTAGAAGGCCAGCCCAAATATCCCTGACCTCGGTTCCAGGTGTCATCTAGTACAGAAATTCTGGTCTGACCTAGCCTCATTAGAAGGCCCAATATCCTTGATCTCGGTTCCAGGTGGCTAGAAATGAAAAGAGCGAACAACTGGTTAGGCACTGATCGATTGCAGAGCAAGAGCACATCCCACTACAAGTAGACAAGGGTATGCAAGACACCTCAGATGGGCCAGACTGCAATATTTTTTTTCTTGGGTGCAACCGATCCAAATATCTTCTTCGGCGAACTCGTCATAATATCGCCAAATTGCTGGGGGGTCTGTACGGAGCACTAACCAATAGGAGATCTAGCCACAAGACTATGTTGCCCCCATACGTAGTTACAAACGCGTAGCTGTGAGGAAGGTTCTGTTATTCTGACATTCCTTAGGTTTGATACAGTATATATATAAGGTGCTAGAGCCGTGGTATTAAAACAGCACTTAGTTCTAATTCTCACCGAACCAACACCTTCACCTACCTCTCCTATGTCTGAGGCTTGTAATGTAATCATCACTAACTCCTATCCAGCGCCAGCCACCCATGGAGAGTCTGACCTATAATTGCCTTCTATCCTTGAAGGCCCCAGCAAGCTGCTTCCAGCCATCAAGATCAAGTTGTCTTGCATTGACGATAACTGGGATTCATTCGATTTTCTTTTCCTTCTTGACCCAGCAGTCTCGGACTCGAAGATCCTTCTAGATGGAGCACACATGTTTATGAGCCAGTGTAGTCGACTGATTCCTGCCTTCCGGACGAAAAGCCACATCGTTGTACAGTTCCATACATCTGATGATTATATCAGCCAGGCTTCGGCTCCATATAGCAGGACTTGCATACAAAGACCTTCGTAGAGCATAGTTGTGATCCTTTGAGTTTTCTTCTACTTTGAATCGACACACCACTCACCGATCTCAACTATTTATGGAGTTTGTCCCAATGAACAGTTCCTTGCGATGTCAGCGGTCAGAGAAATCCGTTTTGAACACTCTACTATCTTTAACAGAAACAGATCCCTACCCAAAGACACCTCCTGTCACACAAGCTTCTCTTCGAGAAGGATTTCTCAACCAGCATTGCCCTCAGATCGTACTGAGAACACGAGACTCTGGACAGTCCTCTGCGAATTTTCGCAGATGGATAGAAGATGGGCTAAAGCGTGGCCTAGGGTATCTATCCCAAGGATTTCTTCAATACTGTCCTCTACAGCGGCTATGTTTTCCTCATTTTGCAACAATCTCGGTATGGTTGGTGACTTAAGGTTTCAAAAAAGTGGACTCACTCTAGGTCATGTAGAGAGAATGGCCTCTGACGATGCGGCTCGGAAAGTCGTTGGGTCTAACCCCGAGGGATACCGTCGTAGAGGAATATCTCGCCTCCGGTGGCCTAACCAGGTGGAAAGTGACCTTAATCAGATGGGTGTACGAAACTGGTTGGTGGATGTTGATTGAGGCCCAGGTCCACTCCTGGAACCTGGTAGTGCCAGCCAAATTAGAAAAAGAGTTCCTTGATAAGAAACAATGTAATATCAGGCAAAGAGATCGTTACCCGTTTGGACAGAAGCCAAAAGTCTGTCGACTGCATCCAGCGCTTGGACAACGCTTCAGCATAGAGAGTGTGCGAATCAGAGCCTTCTGGTTTGAGCAGGGGAGGAATGCCGGACATCCGGTGTCGCGGATGCAAGACATCTTTGTTATCAGCGAGGGAACTAGTTGTGGAAGATCCGCGTGGTAACACGTGGTAATAAGCTACGATCCAGACTGCAATACGTTTGGGGCCAAGCATCCCCACCAACGCTGCGAATGTGACTTCCAAATAGAAGTGATCCTGGTAATTCCCCAAAACCCCACCAAACTTCTACTCATGGATCCAAAACTCTCGCCCAGACCCGTACCCATTTGGTCAGCACTTTTCCAAACGAAATCCAGATCACTGATTCCCCGCAGTCTCATAAATCACACTCGTCCATACTTGGCAATAATCTTGCCTCTCATCACAGCCATCAATCACCATCTGAGTTATCATCCAACAAAGTTTCGCAGAGAAAAAAAACAACCGTCAAGAAAAATCTCGTTTCGGCCGACTTCGACTGCTTCGATTCTTGACCGCGCTAGATTTTGTAAACATGCACGCCGCAGCGTTACTGCCCCGTAATGTGAACACAGCTCCAATTGCTGTGCACGCAGGTGAATCGCCTCCGGCACGCACCGTGCCATTGCTGCGCGAATTTGTGCTATCATTTAGAGCAAGCTGTGGCGTGTGAAAAGATCAATCGTTATTTGAATTGCTCGCTAATTTCGCGAAATAAACAACTTCTTAAATAAACAATTTTCGAAATAAATTGGCACATTTGCAGGCGTTGTGGAAGTAGGAAACCGAAATGCTATCCAATCACCTGTTGCTAATCTGAAAAACGAGTCTATTTATTAAAAGAGCAATTCGGCATGATGTTGCATGGTTCTGCAAAGCATTTAGGTTTTTCAATTGTTCAAGGGAATTTCGGGGAGTCTTGTGGGTAGGCAAAGTGCTTAACCCTTCGTAGCGGAAAGACCCATTTTTTGCAGTAATTATGGAAATAGACGCAAAATGTAAACACTACTAAGAAACTTGCTATACCTACAAGTCCCAGGCTGGCTGATAGGGTATTGGGGTGGATTCCGTTAGGAGGCAGAGTCGAGATCTTAGACCTCAGGCTTGAAAGGTCAATTTTGGCTTTGGTGCAGGTGTATGCATCTAATCTGGAGTCAGAGTACGCAGCTTTCCTGGATGAAGGTGATGCTGCACTTGATAGGGTAGCGCAGATGGATTCCTATATCCTGATGGGTTCAATGCTCATGTGGGTGTTGATGTAACGACATGGGGGAGTGTAATTTTGTTTTTTTTTTTATAATTTACGCGTGCTCAAAGGATTGCTAATACTCTTATGTGCACGGGCCGAAGGTATAGAGGGAGAAAGGGAGAGGAGGTACCTGTGCACGTTGGTCTTAAATATCTGGGGGTTGTAGTCTGTGGGAAATATTAGGCTGGGAAGAGCATTCCATATTCGTGCAGTGCGGCTGAAGAACGAGCCTCTGAATTTAACTGCCCTTTCGAAGGTAGGCTTAAGGGTAAACGGATGGGCATTCCTGGAGAGACGGGTGTTGCGTGTGAATTCATGGAGAGGCGGAATGCAGTTGGCTTGCTCACTTGAGCATCGTTTGTTGAAAAAACGATAAAACACGGACAACGAAGAGACGGTGCGTCGATGTTCAAGCGACTCTAATGACTCTGCGATATTGTTGTCTCCTACACGCTTTCTCGTTCGCTTTTCTATTCTATCAAGTAGGTGCAGGCTGGTCTTGGGGGCACCAGCCCAGATATGAGTGTTTTCCCCAAGCTTGGGGCGGATGTATGCCTTATAATTTAAAGTCAAATCAGAAGTGGTGGAATATTTCTTGCATCTATTATGGAAGCCTAAACATTTCGCAGCATTTATGTGATCTTTCCAACTAAGTGTTGTGTTGATACACATTCCAAGAATGGAAAGTTTTCCGGATTCATCGACACAAGCGCCATTCATGGATAATGGCTAATTAACAAGGGTTCGCTTGAGTGACAGCAGACAGCATTGAGTTTTCGAAGCATTTAATTCCACTCTACTGTTTTTTCCCCAGTTAATTTTACTTAACATACACTGCCGTTCCAATTCTGCGGCCGAAAGGCGAAGGAATAGATTGGATTAGAAGTAGCAGACAAGAGATCATTTATAAAAATGAGAAAAAGTGTCGGGGACAGAACTGAGCCTTGGGGAACACCAGCATTTATTTGGTGGATATCAGACTTGAACCCATCCAAAACAACTTGAATTGAACGGTTCTAAAAGTAATTTCTAATCCATAGACGAAGAGATTCTTCGATACCATAGGCACGCACTTTCGACAAGAGAGCTTGATGCCACACTCTGTCAAATGCTTTAGAAATATCAAGCGCAACGATCTTGCTTTCGCCTGCATTGAGCAAAGACTGGTTCCACTTTACGGTGAGATAAGCTGTCAGATCACCAGTGGACCTGTCGCAGTGGACCTGTCGCTGCGGCAACCATATTGTCGGTCATTAGGAAGCTTCCGCGATTCAAGATATTTCATAAGCTGACGATTTATCAGCGTTTCCATGACGAAGAAGGGACGTAAGCGCTATGGGTCGGTACGAGTTAGGTGCCGAAGATTCGCGCTTTTTAGGGACGGGCTGGACAAATGCTGTTTTCCATCTGCTCGGAAAGAGACCTAAAGAGTAGGATAAATGAAAAAGCTTACGCAGTGGTTTTGCCAGCGCAGAAGAACACTTCTTGAGAAGTATAGGGGGAATACCATCCGGGCCAGCAGATTTGTTCACGTCGTTATCTTTCAGTACTCTTGCAACTTTACGAGTGCGGAAGTGGATTTGTCCCAAGCTCTCAAGTACAGGTGGAGACGTAATGGAATCTGGCAGAGTTGAGCTGCCTGCAAAATGAGCCGCTAGCAGATTAGCTTTGTCCTAGGAGCTGACAGCTGGAATGTCATTGTAAATGAGCGGGGGAATTGAAGACGAGGTGGAATTCTTTATGTTTTTTACAAATGACCAAAAGTTTTTGCTACCCTTGGGATATTGTAGCACTTTTTGCCTCAAATTTTTCTCATAAGAGAATTTCACACGTCTGATAGTTGCACTGCAGTTATTTCTGGCCCGTTTTAACTTGTTTCGGTTTTCCTCAGTAGGTATTTCCGGAAATTCAACTCTCTCATCCTAATAGCCTCTTTACAGCTCGAGTCATACCATGCGTTTGCTTTGGGCTTGATACTCTTCACTCTGTGAGGAATGAAGGTTCTCATGCCCAGCAGAAGAATATTTGTGATCATATCAGCAGCGGCATCCACGTCACTATCGAGGAAGCAAAGTGACCAGTTAAAATTCCTAAAGAATATTACGAATTTGTTCCCTAACTGTGTGTGGTGATAGCGAGAATTTTGCTGATACGACACAATAGTCCGACGAGCCTACAGGTGACAGTACGTCAACAGAATATTTATCAGGATGAGACGTGAGAAACAAGTCCAGGTTGTTGGCGGAATGATATGCAATGTCAGGTATTCGTGTGGGCTCATTTATTAGCTGGATCAGATTGCTTACCTCAGCAAAGATTTCGACGTACCTTCCTTCGGGTGTTGTCTGGCCTGAATATCGAAGCCAATTAGACTTGTGCACATTGAAATCGCCCGCAATGGCAATTGCAGTGAGATGGAATCGGATAACGCATTAAATTCGTTAAATGTTGAATTGCTATCCAAGCTTGGACTTCTATAAATGAAGCAGTAGTGGATTAAATGCTTACGGACATGGAGTCTTAACCACAGAAAATTAAATACCGAATTTGAACAGAGGCCGTATTGATGATATTGTGATTGGAAGGAAGGGTGATCCTCACCAGAACGCGAACGGAGAGAAGCTGTTGGACTTTAGCTCTGCAAATGGCATGGCCATAATGAACACCTTCTTTCCACAGAAAGACATCCATAAATAGACGTGGTACCGTCAGAGTCTTCAAAAGAAACCGTTGATCAGCGTGTGGGAAACAGATGGTTTGTGACGTTTGTGTGATGAGAAGGGCTGAACTGTCAACTGATCATCATCTGGTGTTGTATACGCTGTACCTCACTGATAAAGTACCTCTTCTGCCAAGACGGAAACCAAGAGTGGTTACAGCACATTGAGTTGAAAGGTTTGAGCGAATTCCAACTGTTCCATCGCATGTAGAGGATGAATGGCGACTGTTTTCAACATTGCCTCTGCATGGGATGTTTGTGGAGTAAAGCGGCTTGGAGTGGCGGCTGGTGGTGGGAAAAGAACTGAGTGGTTTACAACACCCGTAGTTCAAGAAGCCATAAGAGAGAAGTAAACGACCTACAGAGACTGGATTCTCTCTTCTCGTGACCGGTCATTCTCGTATTGCGTGCAAATTGCGAAGTGTACTGACATCGTGGCAGTGAGTGCTGGCCTTTCAAGGCTAAGCTGACATAGTCAATGTTAGAGTTTTGGATGACTTTAAATCCACTGTATAATTTGTTGGACTGAAGCAGTTGATGTATAGTGCATTGGATGCATACCTTGTACGAAAGTGGAAGAGATTTATTCAAAAGTATTCCCTCTAAGCCAGGTTCCTTTAGGAAAGTAAAGGAACTTCTGATAGAATGTGCCTGCCGAGATCAAAGACCAGAGGGTCTGCTGAGACATTCTTCTGATACCGCTAGTTTCCTTAGGTGCTCCCAGAGTCTACAGTGCCCTTTAAGAAAATGGAGGTTGTTCTTGCTCATCTTGATACATGCCTCAAACCTATTATTGACCCCCAGAGTTTCTTGGCCAGCCTCATACCATGAGCGTTGTTCCAGGCTTGTACCCGGTCCCTTCTTTACAGTTCTGCTGAAAGGTTCGGGCTTGTCAAGGGTTCCGATGCTCCTTTCCCAGCTGGAGAGTTGGTCATTTCGTTGCCTTCAATCCCCGTTTGGAAAGTCAGGGAATCTCACACTAGCTTGGGTTTGTTGATGCAGGCGTCCTGTGCCAAGATGAGACTCGACTCTCCGCTATGTATATTATAGCTATGTCGTTGGTGGTATAGTTCCTGTCAAGATTTAAACTCATCTGTCCATGACATAGATTTGCGTTTGGAAGAAGTTGATGTGATGCCCATGGTTTCGAAGTACTTTGCCCGGGGTCCGAATACTCCAAGTTCCTTCATTGGTTCTTGATTAGCAACTATACCATTTTATCGCATTGCTGCTCAGTCTGTGGACTTTGGATTCATTGCTCCAGTTCTTTTTGGTGCTGAGCTTAGTGGTAAACTCGTTTTGGAAACTGAATTTTCCGATCCCGTCATCCTTGCACCAAATTGTCTCAAAGTCTCCACTTATGTCAACCATGTGACATTGCATTTTTCTTCAGTACCACTGTACTGTCTGCTCTCCAAAATATCTCAAGAATTTGTCACATAGTCACTTCTCCTTTGCTTACAAGAAAAAAAAAAAAAACAATCACGATTCAAAGTCGTAGTTTCTTTTTCAATGAATGTCAATGTTGACAAATCGATCTGACAAGTAATTTTGCAAACGAACATCAAGTGCAAGTGTCATAAATCATCAACAAATGAAAAAAAAAAAAAACACAAACATCTCCGAAGCTCCAAAGTACAGTTGTATCACTTAGCATCCAGAACGTGGCACACACCCTCGGCCCGGCCTGGCAGCGCTGTCAGACTTGAAGGTGCCTTTACAAGCATCAAGCTCTGGAATTCACACCCTCTGAGCTGCGCATCAATGACTGTGTGACTGAACAACAGACTTGTCAAAAGATTTAAAAAAAATGCAAATACTCACCGCTCACGTATATAGGGTTTGTTTTTTTATTATTTTTTTCTTCAAGTGAAAATTTCTTTAGAAGTCATAGATATGTAAATATTCATAAAATATCCACTGACGTGGATGCACCGCAATTGATTGAATGACAGTTTGATTGTGAGAGAGATTAGTAGTTTTACATAAAGAATGTCAACAATTTAAACTGGGATTGCCTCTTCATTGAGTAATGGGAAGAATGCAAGGTCACGCGGTGAGGAGCGAATATCGCGCGATTTATGAGGAAAGAATCTGACTGCTGCTGCTGCTGCTGTTTGTTGTTAGATGGATGTTAATTGCAATCAATTTCTAATTGAGTAATTGACAGTTCGAAAGTGTTAAACTTGAGTGGGCTTGTGCAATGTTTGCTTACTGAACGCATTCATTAGAAAATCTACACTTATACACTTTTTTTTATCGAGGAAATGCATTTGTTTTTCTACAAATTTATGACGTTACTCATGGTTGATGTTAATTTGTAAACAATTCGTGAAACTGGATAGAGCGGGTTTGATGTTTAGTTGAGAGTTGTCAGTATGTTCGTATTCCTTCAGTGAAATGCAATTTTGTACAATCCTGTGATAATTTAAAAGTGTATGATTAATGGAATGGAAAGTTCGTTGAGCCAACGAAATCGTACCCTGAGGCAATGAAATATTAATCTATGATTTGCTCGAGACAAAATAATCAAATACAAGAGCCATTTTGAAGCTAACTGTTCACTTGAATCGCCGATGATGCAACTCAGACATCAAGCAAGTCGAATTCATTGCAACACCAAACCTCTGCACTGACTCAGCGAATATGAATATGATGGCTGCACTGGGTCAAGCCATCCACCCATTACGCAGACCGTGCATTGCTGGCATTATTGGCAGTAATTCAGATTAAGAAATAATTGTAATTTGTAGTGTAAGCTAGATTTACGTATAAAAGATGTAAAGAACTGTGAATATGTCAGTCCGTTTGTATGATCACGCAACACGCATTTGGCAGCACTCAACAATTTAACGAATGTTTGCTTCGTTCATTTTACTATAACTATTCTCTTTCTCTTTGTAATTCTCCATATTGTTTTTTCTCTCGTGAACACAAGTCCAAATAAAAAGGAGCGCCAAGTTCAAGTGCTTGGTTCAAGTTGAACTGCTTGGTGTCTTTATTTACTAATCGTTCCAAGTTTATGAGCTTGGTGCAGCTCTTCAGGAAAACGCGACCGAAGTTAGTAGTCGCCTTTTTTTGCGAATTGTGAGGTGACGTGTATTGCGCTTATAGTAAAAATGAAGTAAAACAGAGATAGCCGCCTTCACAGCTGATTGCCCCCTTGTTCATCTACGACCATGAGTGCTTTTTTGACAGTTATTCACGAAATAACGTGAACGCTCCTCCCATTGGTCAATTTGGTTTGAGAAAAAGATATAAAAAACTTCTTCTTTATTTGGCGCTACAGTCCGGGGAGGATCTGGGCCTCAATCAACAAGCCTCTCCAGCTAGCACGGTCTCTGGCTAGCTGACTCCAGTGTCGCACGCCAAATTGGTTGAGGTCCTTCTCCACCTGGGTGGGCCACCGTAAACGCGATTCGGAGTCGAAGAGTCTTCGGGCCGGAGCTGAGTTGTCCATACGCTCTACATGGCCTAGACATCACCGCCAGGTCCCTTTATGGATGTTGAGGTGTGAGAACCGCGTGCTAACTACAGATAGATTACGTCCCGTGACAAAGTCCACCAGCCTGAGTCCGTTGTCGAATGTGGTGTCGTGTAAACAGTGTTTCCCGATGGCTTTGGCAAAGATGTCTTCCTTACCCAGCTTTGCATTGAAATCTCCTAGAACGATCTTGGTGTCGAAGCTGAGGCACTGATCGTAAGTCCTTTCTAGGAGATCATAGAAGTCATTCTTGCTGTTGTCATCTTTGTCAGGGGCGTGGGCGCAAGTCAGGCTGATGTTCCCGAATTTAACCTTCATGCGGATTATTATGAAGCGTTCGCTTTTACAGGCAAAGCTTAAGACTTTTTGCCTAAGTCTGCATCGAACAATAAATCCAGTAAAATCTAGTAAATGTCACAATTTCTCATCCTCTTTTTGCCCGGCCCATTCCACCGCACTTCCTGGATTGCGGTAATGTCTGATTTGTAGCAGTCCAGGGCCTCCGCGAGTTCTTCGGCTGCAAGTGGTCTGTTAAAGGACCTAACATACCACGTGCAGAACCGAAAATGTCAAAGTAGCTCTAGAAGGACTGCGCACCAGGTAGCTCCTTCTGACTGGAGTTTCGGATGCCGCCGTTGGCCAGACAGTTTTCCAGCTCCTCCGCTGCCATCCATAAAGAGAGATAAGCCCTGGTACAGGCACACTCTCCTCCCTCTCTAGTCTGCAGCCGCCAACGACGTCCCAGGGTTTCGTTACTCCATCTTCGATCGAAGGTGCTCGGCTCACAGATTTCACCACGTGGAGGTGAGTGGGTATACAGTCAGTCGCTGACCCGTAGGGAATAGTGGATGTGTTTAAGCAGCACTTTCAGCAGCTGCTTGACGGGCCTGACCAGGAGAGGGTGATAGGGAATCAAGAAATCCCAACTCCAGTCGATGAAGTAGTCCTCTCACCTAGCTTTGAAGAAGTCGGCACAGCCATTAAGAGGCTGAAGAACAACAAAGGCGCAACATGTTCTGGTAGGGAGCATGCAACAGATAATCTGTAGAATTTGGGAGGACGAAAGCATGCTCCATATGCCCCATCCACAAAAAGGGTGATCCTACCTCTTGGATAAACTATAGAGGTATATCCCTGCGCAACGTCGGTGCTACAAAATCCTGTCCAGCGTATTGTGTGAACTAAAGCCATTTTGCACCGCACTAAATCGGAGGGAGTCCGGCTCGGCAAATCGACCAAATCTTCACACTAAGGCAAATACTTGAAAAGATCAGCGAGTTTCAAATCGATACGGACCACCTTTTTATCGATTTTAAGGCCGCATACGACAGCATTCATCGCAAGGAGTTATTTGATGCGATGACCGAATTTGGGATCCCAGAAAAATTGATGCGGCTATGTCGCACCACGCTAACACACACGATGCACCGTGGAGAGCGGCTCAGGGGCTTCCGGACCGTTTGAAATCTGCGGATTTCGGCAAGGAGATGCGATTTCGTGTGATTTCTTCAATCTGGTACTGGTAAAGATGGTGTGGCGGGCAGATGTAAATACGGAAGGCACTATCTTTTGCAAGTCAGTCCAACTGTTGGGATATGCAGACGTCATCGACAGCGTCGCGCGTTCCCAACGTGCCGTAGTGGGAGCATATACGGCAATTGGAGAATAGACGAGGATAAAACAAGTATACGCTGCACACACCACCTTGGACAAAACATTACGATCGCCAGCCACAATTTCTAGGTAGTAAAGGAGTTTGTCTACCTCGGGGTAAACGTAAGCTCCACAAACGACATCACTGTGGAATTCCGAGGTAGAACCGCCTTTGGCAACCGGTGTTACTTCGGTTTGGACTAAGGTCATGCTAGACAAAACCTTTATTTAGCCAGTCCTGCTAGAGCCGAAAGCTGGACGATAAGCAAAACTGCTGAGCTGATTCTTGGTGCCTTTGAAAGAAAAATTCTACGTCGGACATATGGTCCCGTCTGCGAGGAAGGCGAATGGAGGAGAAGACAGAATCGTGAACTCTACGAGCTGCACCAGGATGTGGAAGTAGTCCGGAAGGCAAAGATCCGTCGAATGCACTGGCTCGATCAGATCGAGCGCAGGGACAACAATGCTCCAGCTAAGAGGATTTTCGAATCCGAGCCTCCTCTTACAAGAAGGAGAGGGAGACCGAATCTCCGGTATAAAAACCAAGTAATCGCGGATGCAAGACAGCTTGGTCTTGATGACTGGAAGCAACGTGCCCAGGACCGTCAAGAAGGGGAAGCAGCTAGAAAAAATCTTAAATTCAGTTTTCCTAAAAACTGTAGGCACAGCGAGTTATAAACCAAAAAATGGAGAAAAATTCACATCACAAAAATAAGCATATCACGTGCTCCAATAAGGGGATTTTTTGGATAGGTCAGGCTAGCCAGAGACCGTGCTAGCTGGAGAGGCTTGTTGGTTGAGGCCCAGGTCCACCCCGGACTGTAGCGCCAACTCAGCTCCGACCCGAAGAGTCTTCGATACCGAACCCATTTACAACGTAACAGAGGACGCCCACGTTTAAGGTGGCGCACCCAGGTGGAGAATGACCTCAGAGCCAGAGACCGTGCTAGCTGGAGAGGCTTGTTGGTTGAGGCCCAGATCCACCCCGGACTGTAGCGCCAAATAAAGAAGACGAATATGGAGATTTGTTTTAACATCTAGCATGGTTAATTTAGCGTTCATTGATCAGTAAATGTATGACTTCGGATACTTGAACAATCTCTAGAGTAACCTGAGTGAAAACTCTTTCCATGCAAATCGATTTTGGTGCAGCAGGCTAAGCAGGAAGATTCAGTTCAGTGTGGCGGACGACGGCACGCTTATAGTTACATGACTAAGCTTGTGTGAGAATCTGATCGCGGGGGCTTACTACCCAAATCCATTATACCACGAAAGGGTACGTCACAATTGCTCCGTCCCCACAGAAACGCTTCTCCATCTAGATAAGCACAGTCTGATACAAGACGTAAATGCCTACCACATCGCCAGATCAACTGTGGGTGTGGGACTTAACCACGACCGTACCGCCACACAACGAGCTGAGGAGGGTATTCAGGTGGGACATTCTGGAAGTTGGTAGGCAGCACTAAAACTTCTAGTGGCTGGGAAGCGAGGGAACTCCCTCGTTGAATCCTTTAGACCCTGGTTGGAAAAGTTAGTTTAGACCCCCGCTGGGAACCAGTCGGTTCCATGCCTTGCAGTATATTGAATGTACAATATTTATATCTGAGTATCAACTGCAAACTGCCTGATAGGTACCCCAATTCAGACAACGGGCGTGACAACTAAAGATATGAAAAAGAAGAAGTAGATGAACAGGAAAGGTGAAGAAGGAAAGTGTGTTCAAGGTCTACGCCCCTACCACAAAAAGAGCTAACTACCTGCCTGCTCTTACTACTTAGCTCAACTCTACGACGAGTTAAGGTCTTTCCAGTTTACATCCACTTGCATTTACAGAAGGCTTGATACGAATGATCGTCCTACCCAGCAGACAAACACTATAACGTTTGTAAAACATTTGCAATCCGACAGCTCTAATTAACCACTTTTATCACGCAATTGCTTAGAGATGATCTTCCTTTTAGTGTGCCACTTTCGAGTTACTGTGTATGCACGCACACATGAGGTAATATGACAATTACATTCAGAATGCACAAGCAAGCTTCGGCCAATCTGAACGAACAAAGGCGACAGGAGGATGACATTACTTTTCCCACGCAGATGAGCTCAGAATAGTAATGGGAAAATATAAATAAAACAAAGTTGCTGTAGTGGAACAACTCTCTGCTGAAATAAATACTACAATGCCTGAGGCTAGGAATAAAAAACCCATGATCACATAAACGCACCCACATAAGACTCTGGGGCGCCATGTCGAGTAAAAGCGGTTTTTTTATCAATGCATTTTAATTAGTGGGGTCTCCTTCTCTTTAGTGGTGCTCTGGATGCATCTTAGCCACAACCAACGTGCTGGTCCATATTTTTTTCTTCTTCTTTATTTAGCGCTACAATCCGAGGTGGACCTGGGACTCAACCATCTTTTATTCTGAATGAATGAAAAATAAAAATACCCAAATTCCCTAATCTTACGTTTCATTTTTGAGCGGTACGCGGTCATAGTTAATTTCGTAAAATCTGTAAAAATGTCACTGGTGTCATCGACTGGGAGTCATGGCCACATACCTACGTGCCATAGAACTAACTACACTCAGCGTCAAAAGTGAGTGTACAGTATAAAGGTGCCTGCGTTCTCAACAAAAAAAAAAAACATGTCAAACGAGACTCCAAGAAAATATCTTAAATGCAGTTTTCTAAGGTAATTAATTTTACTTTCTTACATATGTCCATCCATTGTGTAGCCCCCTCTGCGCCACGTACTCCCTGCACCGCCGCGCATCCTGCCATCCTGAGTAAGCGGGTTGGCTAGCTATGGAGTTTTAGGAGAGTGTGACCAATCCACTGCCATTTTCGTCGTCGTATGGTTGTGGCTATAGGTTCCTGGCCCGTTCTTTGCTGGTTCCTAAAGCTGTTCGTTAGAGATATGGCTTAGTCAGGATATCCTTAAGATGTAGCGTAGGCACCTACTGACAGGTGATAGCGTTTACAGATTCCTAGTGATAGTGGTGGTCACCCTCCAAGTACCACATGTACATAGTACCACGGTTTCCACGTACTTCGGCAAACTGTGGATACCATCCCAAACTCAGATTTTGCTTTGCCACTTCCACCATTATAATAATAATATTGATGGCGCGACAGTCCGAGGCGGACCTGGGCCTAGCTTCTCAGCAACCACTCGTGTTGTGCGGGCTATTGTTCTTTCACGCGTGGAAGGGACCTACAGCTTAATGCCGACTCCGAAAGGCGAAGTTGAGAAGCTTTTTCTAGACAGGAATACTCTTTGAGCATTGTCAGTGACTTGAAAGAGGTGGAGCCGTGAAATATGAAAGGTGGTAAATTCGGGTATCGAACCTGGCACCCTCTGCGTAGGAGTCGACGCACTTACCCACTACGCCACCGCAACCACCAGTTCCACCATTGGTTGAGCCAATAACCCCAAGGTATGGGAAACTCTCTACTCGATCAACGAGTCGCTGAGTTTGCTCTAAGGCTGATCATTTATATTTTCGCCGTGTTCACTTTTTCCAGCCCAGCGACGTCTGCTTCCCTCTCCACATTTGTTGTCATTTAGTGAAGGCCCATTATTCTGGGAGTCCGGAGGCATACGTCGTCGGCGTAGTCAAGGTGTTTGAGTTGAGATGTAAGTGTCCATCGAAATCCTCGATTTCCTGTTGACAAGGCCGCATTCAGAACATCGCTAATCACCAAAAGAAACAGGCTTGCTGAAAGTATGCAGCCTTGTCGCACCCCATTTTGAACTTCGAATTCCTCAGACAGCCTTAATCTGTGAAAGACGTGGCATGTGGATCCATCATATGTAGCCTTGATTATTGCTATTAATTCATCAGGAAGGCCTCTCCTGCGCAAGGCACGGCGGATAAATTAAAAATAAAGGTTAGGATTTTCTTGACTGAAAAAATTAAAAAAAAATTATAAAACACTTAAAAAGCAAAAAAAAAAATATGAATAGGAACGTAAATCTACGTTTACTTATAGTTGCATGGAACTTCCAAGGGATTTTTAAAATATCTGTTTCTGCAAATTTTCGAAAATTCATTTTTTGGGTCGACTGAAGTAGAATGTGGGTTGGTGTGTCGGTCGCACAGTGCGGCGAGTAGGGAGACAATTAAAAAAAACATTAATGACGCAGTAATCTAAAAATAAAGGATGACTTCTAAGATCACCTAGAAAGGACTTACGATCAGTGCCCCAGCTTCGACACCAAGAGCGTTCTATGAGATTTCATTGCAAAGTTGGTTAAGGAGGACATCTTTGCCAAAGTCATTGGGAAACACAGTCTGCACGACACCACATCCGATAACGGACTCAGGCTGGTGGACTTTGGCCCGGGACGTAACCTCTCTGTAGCTAGCACGCGGTTGTTACACCTCAACATCGATAAAGAGACCTGGCGGTCCCCTGATCAATCAACCGTCAACCAGATTGATCATGTTGCTTTCTACGTCAGGCAATCCTCTAGCTTTCTTGATGTCCTAGGAGCCAGCATCGACTCGGACCACTTCCTTCTTGTAGCCAAAGTAAGAACTCGGATACCAAGAGATCAAAGGAGTCGAGAAAGGACACCACGGTTTGACGTCGGAAAGCTACAATCGCAACGGACTGCAAGGATCTTTGCCGATCGAGTCTCTCGGAATCTCTCTATAAGTTCGTCGCCACAATCGAAGAAGATTAGAGGCGTTGTCAAGAAGCCATCAAAAATGCTGCCACTGATGTGCTGGATATTACTGCACCATCCAGAAAAAACCCATTGTTTGACAACGAGTGTACGCTGGCACATGCAGTGAAGCTGGAAGCCTACAAAGTAACGTTGCAACGAACAACGAGAGTTGCTCGTGAGCTCTACGAACAGAGACGAAGGGACGAGACCCGGCTTCGCAGGAGATGGAGAGATGCTACGGCAAGAACGATGTCCGAAAGTTTTACCAGACTGTGAAACAGTTATCCAGTGGATATACGGTTCGGACAGAAGCCTGCCGGGACGAGAATGGACAACTAGTAGTAGAGTCGCAGTCGATACTGCGAATTTGGAAGAACCATTTCTGAAGACTGCTAAACGGCGATAATGACACCAACACCGCTGTCAGGCAGAATGTTCCACTCAATATAGACGATGATCGACGAGAATTTCGTCCCCCAGACTTAGACGAGGTCAAGATAGCAATATCAAGACTGAAGTCTAATAAAGCTGTCGGTGCGGACGGATTGCCGGCTGAAATCTTTAAGCCAGCTGGAGATGATCTGGTTGGGCGCATACACCAGCTCACCTGTAAGACATGGTCGGAGGAAAGCATGCCCGATGAGTGGAATCTCAGTATCGTTTGCCCGATCCACAAGAAAGGAGGCCCCTTCAACTGCGCCAACTACCGAGGGATAAGTCTCCTCAACATCGCCTATAAGATCCTCTCTGCCGTTTGGTGTGAGCGCCTGAAACCATTCGTCAACAAGCTGATAGGTCCTTGGGAGGGACTTGTGTCAGGCCGGGCAAGTCCACCATCGACCAGATTTTCACACTACGGCAGATCCTGGAAAATACCCAAGAGATGCAGATCGACACCCACCACCTATTCGTCGATTTCAAGGTGGCATATGACAGCGTGCATAGGGACGAGCTATACAACGCCATGTCTAGTTTTGACATTCCTGCCAAACTAGTCAGGTTGTGCATGATGACGATGGAGAATTCTCGCTACTCCATCAAGGTCGGCAACGAACTCACCGAGACCTTCAATGTCAAAAAAGGTTTTAAACAAGGCGATGCGCTGTCATGTGATTTCTTCAACATCATCCTGGAGAAGATCGTGCAAGACTCACACGGCAACGCTTGAGGCACGATCTTCCAAGAGTCCGTACAACTGTTAGCATACGCGGATGACATTGACGTGATTGGCGGAACACAGCGAGCCGTCAATGAGGCGTTTGATGGCATTGAGGAGGAAGCGGCTAAAATGGGTCTAGCGGTGAATGCGGGCAAAACGAAGTATATGCCGTCATCAAGGAAGGACACACAACATCGACGTCTTGGACAGAGCGTCACAATGGGCAGCTCTAACTTCGAGGTAGTCAAGGACTTCGTCTACCTCGGCTCCGCAGTAAACAGTACAAACAACATCAGTACCGAGATCAAACGCAGAGTAACTCTTGACAAACGCTGTTTCTATGCGCTCAAGAGGCAATTGATTAGTAGAGCCATACAAGACCTTAATCATCCCAGTCCTGCTGTACGGCGCAGAGGCATGGACAATCTCAAAAGCGAATGAGGAAGTCCTTGGTTTCTTCGAGAGAAAAGCTCTGCGTGCGATCTTTGGTCCTGTTTGTGTTGACGGTTTCTGGAGGAAGAGATTCAACCACGAACTGTACAGGCTGTACAGCGACATGAATCTAGTCAGGCGTCTCCGGATCCAACGCCTAAGATGGCTGGGCCATGTAGAGCGTATGGACAACTCAGCTCCGGCCCAAAGAGTCTTCGACTTCGAACCTGTGGGACAACGCAACAGAGGACGTCCGCGTTCAAGGTGGCGCCCCAGGAAGAGCCTCAACCAACTTGGCGTGCGACACTGGAGACAGCTAGCCAGAAACCGTGCTAGCTGGAGCGGCTTGTTGGTTGAGGCCGAGCTCCACGCCGGACTGTAGAGCCAAATAAAGAAGAAGAAAGAGTCCACTGTATAATAAAGTGGCTGGCGCTACAGTCCGAGGCGAACCTGGGCCAAGCTTCAAATAGTACATCGATTCATCACTTTTCTAAATTTTCTTTTGCTAGAAATTAAGCCAAAAGAAAACGTCTGCATTGATAGACACGATTAAACGCAGACGATTTGAAGTCAACGTGCCTCACTACGAAACAAATTGGCCCTAATCCCAATTCAAAACCTCCGCCCATTGTAATCAGATTGATCAGATTGTATGATTCTCATTGGCTACACAATGAGACACACGCTTTGTGGGAGAGTCTCCCCTACAAGGACTTCTACAGATGGACAGCGACGACTATGAGGAGGATCATTACACAACATTCTTCTTCTGAAGCGCCCTTCCACTCGAAGGAAAAGCCACCTAGTAGCTTAGGCGATCAGAGTAGCATACCCTTAACGCCCATGCTGGCCTTAAGTCTAATCTGCCCTAGAGTGTACCATCCACCAGTCGAAGGATTCAATACAACTTGCTTAAACTTTAGTACAGCTAGTGAACGTGAGCAGAAACTCCTTGGCTCATGTTTCTATGCCGCTCATGTCTGTCTGCCAACGTCTTCAATGTTCAATAGCTTGCTGGGAGATGAGAGAAATGGATTCAATTTGAGGTTAAAACTTCCCCCAATCGACACATCCCGCCGCGATGTTCCCCATCGACTGCAACGACGACTAGACCGCGACTTCCTCCTCGTGACATAAGTCGTAGTATTTTGTGTACCACCTGTGCCAAGACCTGTACTCCAGATCCCTTGCCTTGCCGAAATCTACACCAGCTCTGCCGACGACTACCACCGATGAGGCCATTGCCCTAGTTTCGACTCCAACTTTCTAATAGTTGTCACATGGGCATTGAATAAAAAATGGGTTGGTTTTTCCGCAAACTTTATTTGCCACTTACTCTCGGGGAGGGGACCCGTCCCAGTCAGTCACCAGCCTGCAGAAGGCAAATTGATTTAAGCTCTTAAGTGAACAACACGACAGCTGCAGGTGTAGATTCCTATCAAGATGCCTGATGGCTTGTGTCTGTTTCTGATGTCGAATCGATTTCAAACACTCACGACACCTGCAGGCAATCCCCCCGAGTCCTGATGCTGTTGCACCTCAAGTGGCATTCAAAAACATTTGCATTCCTCCTCATCTGACGAACAAACAGCGTGTATCCGCAAACGACCGCCTATAGCTGTGTGTATCTGGGATTTATACATTCATAACCTCACAAAAGACTCGTCATTAGGCCCGCGGATCGACCGCTAACAACGTGCACCTCGTATTTAACGTGTTTACGCTGCTCATCGCGCCGCACCGCGCCGTGGGTGAAGCGCTTTGATGGGGCACATGTGCGTTGGCCGCTGCAAACGTGTTAAGCATACGTAACCAGAAAATCGCGCAGCCTTGTTGACAGTAATCATGTTGGAGACAATGTGTCTGGCGGTGATTTCTTTTCTTCATTCCGGCGTTTCAATAAATTATACATATCCACGGTGTGACAGCTAATTGTTTTTTAACGTTTCCTAATGCGCGCTGCTCGGACAGTTGAGTTGACGGTGACAAGCGCGCAGACAGGCGACTCTACGTGAACAACAATAACAAGAGAAAAAAAGAGTCACAGTTCATATTGCGCTACTTTAATGGATTATCATCTGGCCCAACCCAGGGGTTTTGATGTTACAGGGTTTGGTGAATCACGAAATCATATGTCAACCACACCCGTACCGAGTTTCTCTTGAAGTGCCTGAGTGACTGGCTGACGATGCCTAGAGAGGTATTGCATCAAAGTGAAAATTTATTGCAACAGCGGCAGTCGAAGGAATGATTCATTTGAAATGGGCTGGCTTTGTGAACGCATCCCCACCGTGCTCATCGCACACGCAATGACATCTTTCATCAACAGAGCTTGAGTTTAGAAAACATTTCGAATGGCCATGGACTCCGACGGGAAGGAATGACTACGTTTAAGTGGTGGAAGTTTAAGATACTTTGATTTGAAAACAGATATAAGCTTATTAATTTTGCTTTCACTGGGATTCGAACCGGGGACCCCGCTAACCAGGGGCAGGCACTCAACCAACTGCGCCATCCAGTCCTTCAAGATACTTAAAACCAGTCAAATAAATTTTGACCTTGGTTTCTGGTTTGTATGCGGAACAAGGACGAACGCAAAGGACTTATTCATCGTGGCCTGGTTTCAGATGAGATCGAAATTGCTGACAAAGTTGGAATAGTCAGTCCGGAGATAAATGTGAGTGCTTCGAAGTAGTTCGTGTTAATTCTAGTCCTTGATGTTTTCTTGATAGGCGGGAAAGAGTTCAGAGAGAGTTGAGAGAGAGAGATAGAGAGAGAGATAGATAGAGAGATAGAGAGAGAGAGAGAGAGAGAAAGAGAGAGATTGATAACGATCATGAAGATCACTTACTATGTGTTTAAAGGCGATCTTGTTATGAATGGATTACATTTTTCCGGTGATCATTCGCCATCTATTTGCATTCATGGCAAAGGACTGTAGTTCAGTGAATGCAGATGTTACACGACTAATGTGATCATCTCAGGCGCTAGATCTGTAGAGGCCCAAGATCGTGGAGATTTCTTATGATTTATATTTAGCATAGATATATATTTGGATAGCAGTTCAATTCTTATGACAGTGGCTTTTCGTTGTCTTGCTGCTCTTGAACCCAAGCTGAGCTTAGTACCCTTCTTAAAAGGGCCACACTGATGCTGTTATCAGAAGATCATGCAGTCGATGCATACTCCCGTTCCCTCGACTGTTGACATTAAAACTGTGAGTCTACTCAGAGTATAGACTTCTCCATAAGGAATTAAGGTTGTACTTCGCGGTTAGCGTCCTGAGGAAAGAATCTAAATCCATCGTGAATAGTGGAATCTAGAGTAAAGTGACGTCCATATATATCTGGCGGAGGAAGAATACGTAATACAAGCTCTATCCTTAACATCTCGCTAATGCGTATCTTTAATCCTTTAAAAAGGCTGCACAATTACCATAATGCAACTACTCACATGAGCATAGGCCTTACTATTTATGTCGATAGTCACAATCCCCGGTTTGAATTTTTCTATTCAATGGCAATTTTCAGCAGAAGCTACCAATTTTGCGGAAAGAAGTAAAAAATTTCGAAGAAAGTTGAAGCTTGAGTACTCTTTTAGACCTTGAGCCAGCAAGCAGACAGTGATGCGAGGCAGAGCAGCTGAATAGGTCATCATCCAGATAGCCAACCTGGCTTATCGTGGGGTGGGCCTTGGGTCTTCATGCGTATAAGGTTATGCAGACGTAAGAATTGAAGCCGGATGACTATAACAACGTCATGATTTTGTTGGAATCGGCACTCGAAATTTAGGGTGGATACCCGGATTTTTGGCAATCGAAGCTCATTTTTGGCTCAATAGCAAGAAAGATAACACGCAAGAAGGGAGTAATTTTTGTCTTGGTAGCAAGTAAATGTCAACGATGCCTGTTATTGGACCGAACTCAATCCACAATTGGTTGACAAAGTATTCACAAGGATCGACTGTTTTCTGTTCGAAATTGTGAAAAAGAAATTTGTCGACTGGGTCTTTTCCCGGCGAGCGTTCACCAATTAGCCGACACTATCATGTCACTGGACACCGCTCAATTATTTGACCTGGGAATACGTTGTCTTTAGTCTACCCTAGGGGTTAGGTTAGGTTAGGTAGGGGACTGCTAGTGCATTCACCAGTACACTTAGACCATGTTGGTCCATTGTGATACCCATAAGACAGACTACTACCACTGAATGACTACTCCAGTGATAGCGCCGTGAATTTGATCACAACGGCAAATGGTGACTGGAGCAGATTTTAAAACTTTCACTGGGATTCGAACCGGGGACTCGGCTAACTAGGAGCAGGCACTGTACCAATTGCGCCATCCAGTCGTCTTAGTCTTCCCTAACAAGCCACAAGCTGGCGACATTCGAGACGCTATTTCTGTAATAACGCCGCGTAAATAGGAACAACTCATCGAAAATGAGATCGACCGCTTGAAGCACTGCCATCAAAGCCGAGGTGGCTTCCGTACTAATGTGATATTTCAGACCTAATGGCATGAATGTAGCTTCAAAATAAACCTACAATTAATTTTTCGTCTTACGCCATTGTTGTTCTATTTAATATTCTTTTCCTATCTTTCTTAAGTGGTCAAACCAATAAATAAGGAAAGTGTGTTAGAATAGAGCTGCTTGCCATCCTTGGTCCTGATTGCGTGCTTGTACTACGACATGGGCCAAGCGGAGTATTCACGGATCCAACGCCTAAGGTGGCTGGGTCATTTAGAGCGTATAGAGAACTCAGATATGGCCCGAAGAGTCTTCGCACAAGAGGACGCCCGTGGAGATCCAGGTGGAGAAGGACTGTAACCAACTCTGAGAGAAACTGGAGGCAGCTAGACCCAGATCGTGCTAGTGGCAGGGGCTTGTTGGTTGAGGCCCACCGGACTGTAGCATCAAATAAAGAAGAAGCAACAATAAAAAAATGGAAAAACGCTGGTATTAATCAATTTTGCAAAAAGAGAGAAAAAAATATTTTTGTATGCCAAAGGTCATTGACTTATCAAATGATTCTCGTTTCTAGAAGAGACACCAGACATGAGCTTTGGTCTTAAGCTTGGGCTGGATCTACATCTCCTATAAATAAACCCAGTTCAGACCCTGAATCAAAACTATCTTTTGACCTCAATAACTGCTCTGACACTGCTGACACAAAATTCCAAAAAAAAGGACTAAAATAGAATTGTTATTGACATATCACAAAACAAAAAAAAATCATCATAAAATCCAGTCATCTCACATGAAGGTTAAAAGCATAAATAAATATTCAATGATACCCACGGCGACCGAGTCAAGAGACCTTATCCAGTTTCGAAATCACTCAATCATCATCACATCCATCTGTGCGTCGTGTATCGTGTATCGTGTAACACAACCGCGAGCGAAGACATCCTCGCCTGACCAAATTTATTTCACTTCAGACCAAAGGCCAGATACTTACCCCTCACACGGACTAATTTAGCCTTTTCAGCAAATCCATGAGGTCTCATTTTTGTGAAAATAATTACCGAGAAATGTTTGAGAATGGTCCATAAAAATCGTGTAGCCGCACAAGGTCTTGGGCAAAGTGGGCAAAATGAATATCAAAAAGGAAGAAGAAGACGAAGGGAAAAAAAAGGAAGTGGAAACCTCTCGCCGGGACCGGCCAAATTATGTGGAGTTCCACATCAACTGCCGTCGAGTTGTCTGTGCATGTATTTGCTGAGGGGGGCAACAGATATCACACCCAGGCAACATGTTGCGTGTTGTAAATGGAGATGGGGTACACTATGAAGAGGACATGGAATTGAGGTCGAGGGTTAGAACTTTTCTTGGCCGGTCTTGTTGACACACTTTCCTTCGCATGTGAGTCAATTTAGAGCTTTATTCAGTTGCTCACTGATTCTGTGGGGAGTGCAATTTCGGTGTTTATCACTCTTGTCATATGTGGAACTGTTGTGATGTGCCAGTTGCCAGTTGATCACAACCGATGTCTGATGAGCCGGAGGTTCCTAGTCAAATTGTTGTCTTTCTAGTTCACAGCCGTGACAATGTCCAGTGGCAAGTGACAAGTAAATTTTACGGAAATGCTTAGGTGACTGGCAAGGAATTCTGTCAATTAGACGTTCACTTGGGCTATTGACTGTGGATAGACATAGGTGCTTGGTTTCATGCTACTCTAGGATGAGCCAAGTAAGTCAAGTTCTTCTTTCTTAGGCGTCTTTATAGGCGCTGCCATCCAACGTGGATCTGGGGCTCACCCAATATGCCCCTGCGGTCGTCAGCTGTCTCCAGTTTCGCACACCGAGCCTCCTAAGTATCCGCTCTAGTTTTGTGCGCTGCCTTGTCCATGGATGGCTGCCATATTTTTTCATCGACGATAACGATCGTCACGTTACTGTGAATGGTCAGCGTTATTGCGCCATGATTACCGATTATTTTTGACCCGAATTGGAGGATATGGACTGGGACGACATGTGATGGTTCAACAGTGCCATCAAACCACACTTGGTGCCACAAGCCACACGGCACACGTTACAATCGATTTATTGGAGAGTAAATATGGTGAGCCTGTAATCCCAAGAAATCGGCCAGCAGATTGGCCAGTGGATTTAACGCTGTTTGACTATTTCCTGTGGGACTAAGATAATTCATTGGTTTATGCCTACAAGCCGGCGACATTGGAAGAACTCAGAGCCAACATTGAACGCGAAATAGCTGCCGTTGCGGCCGAAATGTGTGGCCGAGTCGTTGAAAATTGGGCCAAACGAATCGACCGCTGCAAACGTGCCCGCTGTGGCCATATGAATGAAGTCGAGTTTCATTCATAAATGTTTTGATTGTACTTCAAGCCAATAATAAAGTTTTTAAATTATCTCAAATAGTTTGCGTTTTATTTAAAAGAGAAGTTGTCAAGTCCTTATTGGAGAACCATTTACTAGCAACCAATTTACTGTGCTCCTCTCAGCTGTGTACTAAACGACGCCTCTGCACATGTAATGCACTCTCCCCGCGGAACAGCCATTAGCTACTACTTCTCTGGTTAGTTGTTAGTTGGTTGGCTGGTTAGCATATCACGGTATGTGTTGATCCGGCGGTCTTTACTCTTTCGACCCGTCTTAGCTCATTCTGGATGCACGTTGTAAAGGAGCAGATCTCAGGTGACTCAGTCATATGCTTGACCAAGAGCTCGAGAGTTGACAGGCTTCGGCAAGTCAAGCCACCTGCAATCCTCTTCACCAGCGCATTCTGGACAGAAGGGTGACCTCTCATGACCAAATCTGTGGCTGTATTTCCGATAACCTCCACGGCTCGATAATATTTGAGGGAGGTGGTAGTATCCGTTTGCCTTTGGTTTTGGTGTGCCATCTGGCTTCCCACAGTGCCACACAAGTTGCCCTTTCTTTTATGTTCAGGCTTCTGGCGCTAGTATCCTTGCACTGTGGTGTGACAAGCTCACTGATCTTCTGCTTATTCTTCTGGTGACTCTACAATCCGGGGTGGACCTGGGAATGGAAATTGGACACACTTTTGGAAGATCGTGCCTCTTGTGTTGTTCCGCACAATCTTCCAGGATGATGTTAAAGAAGTCAAATGACAGTGTGTCGCCTTGTCTCACACAAAATGGCAGAGAAGATCATATAGACGATGTTACGGATACATATTCCTCGAGAGTTGGCGCAGGCGAAGGGGTCTCCTTTCAGAGATTCCACTCGTCGGGCATGCAACACACTTATCTTACAGATGACCTGGTGCGTTCGACCAGCCAGATCGTACAGCAGCTTTATTCGACTTCAGTTCCGATATCGCTATACGATCTAGACGATCGGGGACGGACATCTCTTCTATCATCATCCAATTTCTTTTGATTATATTCTTTGCTCACACAAAACGACTTTTTTTCTTTGGGTTGGCTGAAGTCAAAAGTCTTCGCCGATAATCCACGTACGATCCAAGAGCTGGCAGACGGTCACAAATCTGGATCTTCACAAATGACCTTAAACGGGTATTCAATCCTTATTTTGGCTAATGAAAGTGTGGATTTAGGGCATCTGCCACCTGCTGTCAAGCCACTAGAAATTTCAGAAGGCGGTTGGCGCATATTTGGCCAATATTTGCTGGTCTATATCTCGAGAACGGTGCGTACTGCAGTAAAATAATCAAGGGCGATCTTATGGCTTACTCCTTGATCTATAAGAGGATAAGTACCAATTTGCCGTTATTCTGTTGAGATTTTCAAACGATCATCTAAAAGGTTTAAAAGTACACAAAAATAGCCACTCCATGCTCTAGATCAAGTCGCAAGCTACAACATTGACTTTCGTCATTTGATCGTCGAGATATAAGTGCCCTACTAACGTTTATGTTCTTGGAAGCGGTGGATCGTACGACACAATTACTAAGATCGATGTGGCAGCTTATGACTTGATCTAAATGGATAGGTGTTGGAAAATGGTGAGGACGATGTAATTATAGTGACGAAACGTTCTGTTAAATAAATTTGCACGTTCTGTTGAGTAAACTCTTCGAATTTACTCTCCTTCCATGAAGAATATCCAATAAAGTTCATTTTTCCATGTTTTCTGATCCACTTTACACGTGTTTCAGTCATTCTCATCCCCCAAAATCAATCCAAATCCTTTAAAACCGCAAAATTCAAAATTTGCATTCTCAGACCGAAAAAAGTCCACCCATTTCATTTCACATTTTATTGCATTTTTTTCGCTGAGAAGTGTCAATTTCTTAAAAGTCTATTTTCGTGACGAAATTAACATTCAAATGACGCAAATATGATGGAGTTGTGTGCGGTTGACTAAATACGAGGGATCCTCATTCAATTTTCTTTGAATTGTTCGTGTAATTTGCCTGATAAGTGAATTTTGTCGATTTCGATAACGTCATAAATCTGTTGGCGAAATGCACATTTTTTCAGCATGTCTGGCAATGCCCTAATCTAATTTCATTGGATTATGGGAAATGTCAGTTGAAAGTGTTGCCAGGAGCGAAAACCGATGATGTAACATGAGGAATTTTTGTTTAAATGATTTAAAATTGTTGAATTTTGTGGAAGGCGTTTGGGGTTTGATGTGGTACTGCGCATGCGTGGTGTGTGACACGTTGGTGTAGGCTTAAGAGGCAATGAGTTTCTTCTTTTAAATATTATTTAATTTAAACTTGGTTTACTGGACGTTTAGGAACGTGCTGAAGGAGGACTGAGGAGGGTGTGGTGTAGAGCCACTATAGGAGTCTTGCTTCTCAGTTGTAAGCTAGATGTTCACCCACTCACCTTACTATACTTCCAAGCACTGTGGACATTTGTCCGCTCTCTATTTTTGAGGAGGTGCACGCAGTCGCTTTAATGCGTCCACCCTGCTGTCGGCAAGCACTCGGTTCAGTGATCTTGAAATCACTATTCTTTCAGATCAATGCACAGTCTCTGTGTGGAGCTTTTGTTGAGCCCCACTAAGAGTTAGTTTTTCACCGTGAATGCAAAACTTTGAGACGGAGTGATGAAATGTCATCAAATAAGCACATTCATACTCGCGCTTATGGCGTAACAAGATCATGTATTGTTCATGGAAACCAGTAAAGTTCTTTGAGCTGTGTACCACGGAATAACGTCCGTACTACGAATGGGATGCTTTCTTAGCGAGGTGGCGGGCTATTTTTTGTCTACAATATCACTGTGACCAGATACCCAAATCGTAGAAAGTAAGTATCCTTCAACTCAACTCAGTCAGGTGGACAGATACACTTATCCCCCTAGAAAGCATATTCAGAGTACCGCAGTATGTATGTGCTACAAATATTGGGAGACTACCTTAAGGATAGGGAGCTGCTTTGTGATACATTAGAAGGGCGCCGGAGTAAAATCGTCACATCAGGTGCTGCGCAAGGATCAATTCTTGGCCCTGACCTCCTGGAATTTTCCGGCTGGAGATACCCGAAGACACCTACCTTATAGGGTACGCCAACGACATAGGAGCGGTAAACACGGCAAGAGACAAAGAAGAAGCACAACGTAAGCTCAACCAGGTCAAGAGAAGAGTACAAGAGTGGATGACGGACCATGGCCTACAACTTGCAGCAGAGAAGACCGAGATAGTTCTGCTTACCAGGAGACGAATTTCGATCCACGTCGAATTCCAAGTAGGCACTGGGAGGATCACAAGCAAAATCTCAGTTAGGTATCTGGGTCTGTCTGGTCTGGTCAGTCTAGGTTCATGACTGCAAGCTCACCTACTGAAACCGAATTAAATCGGTATCAGAACTCGCTGCGAAGGTTACACAGAACCTAAGCAGAATTATGGCGAATATCGCCGGCCCAGCCATGAGTAAGCGGTGGTTGCTGATGTCCATCACTCTCTCTATTCTCCTGTATGGCTGTGAAAGTTGGGGAAGGAACAGGGGGCAAATGGCCGCAGTACAGAAAAGAGGAGCGCTTCGTGTCGTAAGCTCTTACCGCACAGTGTCCGAGTCAGCTGTACTCGTTGTTGCGGAAGTGACCCCATAGATTTTCTAGCAGGAGAATGAAAGTACGTCAACGACAACAAGATGGAAATAGGGGTTCTAGCGGCAGTGGCGGCAGCAAAGGAGCGCACTTATCAAGGTTGGAAAGGAGGTGGAACAGATGGACAGCGAAGTGGTCAAAGAACGCACACGGTGAAGTAAATTACTACATCAGCTAATTCTTAACCGGATTTAGATGTTATAACCGGTATCTCTGCAGAATAAGGAAAAACGACAGAGCAGCCTGCCAATACGGCGACTCCGAGGAAGACGACGCCTACCATACCGTCTTCATCTGCAGCAGGTGGGCTGTGCAGAGGGCCATGATAGAAGCACAAACTGGTACACTTTCCCCAGACAATGTTGTCCATAAAATGACGGCGAGTCTCACTAATTGGGATAAGATCTGTGCTTCTGTTGAGACTGTACAAAGGACCAAGAAGAGAGAGGATAACGATTTAATACCCCAAAGAAGATAAAAGCCTTACCGGCAAGAAAAATAAACCCGTAAGAGTAGATAAAATTAAAAATCCGGTCCCCATAGAGGAATGAAAACGACACCACAGGCGTCAAAAAGAATAGGGGTCCAGATGGGTTTTTAGTTATGTTGTGAGTACCACACTACTTGGAACAGAACGAGCCAGTTCCTCGCGCTCATTAGCGTTTTCCCATTGTCTCCAAAGGCAAAAAACTAAATTACCACGGGTATAAGGAGCAAATCAAGAGGCTGCTTATCTTCTTTCAATGGGTGCTTAAACCGAAAAGTCTATTGTTCTGAGTATAGACAACCAGGCGACCATAAAGAATGAACGGACAACCTAACTGGGAGATCATTAGCATCAGACCAAGCGAAACCCTTTTTCTCATTACAAGTAATCAAATCACAATTATTTCCAGAAACCATGAAAGAGATCAGGGCTGGCAGGATGTCTAGACTTATATATGAATTTTTGAGACGAGTGAAAATCTGTACATGTAAACAGGCCTTGGAAATGAACAACTAGTTTACAGGCGCCATCAGTAGTCACTGCCTCATTGGCAATCATGCAAGGATGGGATAGAGACATCTGTAGAGGATAGAGAGGAAGTAAGGAGAAGGAGATCCCTTATTGCACTTGGACTGGCCATGTATACTCATTCAGAAAAAGATCGATAGTTCTACAGCCTGGAACAACTGACTCAAAAGCCCACACCATTCAGAATATTATTTAATACTTTAACTGCCGCGGAAAAGGTGGATGTGCGTTGACGATAGGTGTCGAGGTTCAATTCCCCACACGAAAAAGTCACTTATTTCTCTCTCTCTCTCACTCTCTCTCTCTCTCTCTCACACACTATCTCTCTTTCACACTCTCTCTCTCACACACTCTCTCTTTCTCTCACACTCTCTCTCTCTCTCACTATCTCTATCTCTATCTCTCTCAGTCTCCCACTCTCTCTATCTGTCTCTCACTCTCTCTATCTTTTTCACTCTTTCCCTCTCTCTGACTCTCTCTCTATCTCTCTCACTCTCTCTATCTCTCTCACACTCTCTTTCTCTCTCTCTCTCTTCCTACCTCTCAAACTTTTCCCGATTCCTAAGTTGATCCTACAACTGACTCGTCAAAGACAAGTGGGCGCACATAACGAGGTATTGCTGTCGACGGGCTACAACACCATACAAATTCCTTGAAAAAATCCATCGATTAATTTTGAGAGGGACTGCTTATTTATTTATAGGCTAGTGTCTTGGCATCAGCGAGGACCAAGGTTGGTTGTGATACTCAAATGAACCTTAGTGAGTCTTTCATCTTGAGAGACACATATCTAGAATGGAACTCGCCAAGGTTTGTATTTCGAACAACAGGACTGCTAGAAGTTGTGTTAAAGATTCACCTTCCGAAAGGCCAAGAGACCACTGAAAAAAAACAAGAGACAAGTTTGGAATGTTTCGTTTCGGTTTGTTCCACAACCATGTTTTGGAAGATATTATTCAATAGCTCCTTATATAGCTCATACAAAAGCACGTACAGCCAAATGTGTTCAGTCTAGTCAGACGCCTACGATTCATTTTGGACAACTCGACACGAAGTCTCCAATTACCCAGAGAAGGTTTGCAATTGAAGCAACCAGTGTAACAACTGAAATAAACCTGAAGTCAGTGCGTCTTGCACAGTTTTCAGCAAAACTCGATTTGGATTCCGACGTAGGTTCTTTCATAGAAGGGCATATCTGCTGGGGGGACATACATACATATTTTTTTGCCAATGTTAAATGGTCATACTTTTTAGTTGAAGAGAGAGTAAGAATGATGCTATGCAGCATGTCTGGTTTAAGGAGTACCTTTGAAAGTCTGCTTTTGTTTCAATCTCGAATATCGTTCATTTAACTGTGGTCACTAGTGTGTAAGGTCACATAATATGAAGACAACAAAGAACGCAGACTCACTCGAGAATGTATCGCCTTAACAGAGTTTATTCAAAAGAGAGCGTTAATAACATCGATCAGCCTTTTTATAACATTCGTATAACACAGTGAGTATGACATGAGAACATAATCTGATTGAGAGCATACAATGTAACAGAGAACTTACATAATTGAGAGCATAATTGTACATCGTTGAGAGGATTATAGCAAGTAGATAACTGAATTGCATTAAGAATGATTGTGCATGTGTATGTGGAAGCGTACAGGGTGACACGATATTTTTGTTTATTTTTTTTATAATAACATAATAATAAATTAAACGCTTACAAGTGCAAGCTGAGATAGACTGTGTTCCCACCAAACGAAATCGCGCGGTTTCATCATATTTCTCCAAACCTCCGAGGTTTCGATATACATTTTTTGGGGTGTCGAAAGCTCGCGCTTCTTCTTCTGATGGCGCTACTGTCCGCCAGCTGTCTCCAACTGCGCACACCAAGTCGCAGCGAGAATTCTCCATCGTCATCCTGCACAACCTGACGAGTTTGACAGGAATGTCAAAACTAGACATGGCGTTGTATAGCTTGTCCCTATGCGCACCGTCATAGTATACGGCCTTGAAATCTACAAAAAAGGTAGTGGGTGTCGATCTGCATCTGTTGGGTCTTTTCCAAATGGTCCGAGTCGATGTTGGCTCCTCGGAACATTCGGACATCAAGAATGCTGAAGGAGTGGCTGACGTCGATCGCAACATGATCAATCTGGTTGACGGTTGATTGATTAAGGGACCGCCAGGAGCCTTTATGGATGTTGAGATGTGGGAACCGCGTGCTAGATGCAATAGCTACAATGAGATTACGATCCGAGGCAAGGTCCACCAGCCTGAGTCCGTTATCGGATGTGGTGTCGTGTAGACTGTGTTTCCCGATGGCTTTGACAAAGATGTCTTCCTTACCCAGCTTTCAATTGAAATCTCCTATACCGATCTTGGTGTCGAATCTGGGGCACTGATCGTAAGTCGTTTCTAGGAGATCATAAAAGTCATCCTTTCTGTTGTCAGCTTTGGCCACTGTAGGGGCGTGAGCGCAAATCAGGCTGATGTTCCCGGACTTAGCCTTTATGCGGATTGTTATGAGGCATTCGCTTTTACAGACAAAGCTTAAGACTTTTTGCCTAAGTCTGCCTCGAACAACAAATCCACATCCAAATATGTCTCTGAACCATAGATTTTTTACGTGGTGACGGAGTTAACCTCACGCACAACCCTGAACTCGGAGGCCAGGCCCTATTCTTTAACCCTCGGGCGGAGGGTCCGGTGTCGCTGACGCTATGAGCGCCGCCGTTGTCTAAACGGAGCTAGATCCCTAAAACTATAGGGATCTTCCACCTCCATCTCAATTCCAAGGCCCCGACCTGGCCTTGGAAGAACCTTCTAGACCTGTGCTCCGAAAATGTCGAATTAGCTCCAGAAGGACTGCGCACCAGGTAGTTCCTTTTGACTGGAGTTTCGGATGCCGCCGTTGGCCAGACAGTTTTCCAGCTCCTCCGCCGTCATCCATAAAGTGAGATGAGCCCTGGTACAGGCACACAATTCATATATAAACCCACTGTTTTTCTTATTTTCCCAAAAAATGTCCCCGACCCAACCAAGAAAACCACCATAATTCAGAACCACTTCTGTGTTCCCATTCACCCACCAAACCAGAACATACCCTACACCTGATTTAGTATAATAAAGAGGTATGTTTGTTTTAAGTTGATGTTGCTGTTGCGTCCTTTTCTTCGTTTCATCGTGTCTTTTTGTTCGTTCTGTTTCGTTTCTTTTTGATAATAACATCTTCAGGTAATAAGTCATAATATTTTTATGTTGCTTTTTCGAGAGCGTAAGAGATTCTGGTTGTGTTCCTCCTTTTTGTGCTCGTTTTACGAGCCCATATAGCCTGGTGTGTGGTCTTATTGGGATCTCAATGGTAGCGAAAAATGCCGAAGATTTAGGGGTTTTATTAAGTTGTTGCGGTTTTAGCTTTGTTTAGTCGTTTCGTTCGCCTTCTCTGGCGTTTATTTTATTTTGCTCGCTGTTTGATGCGAGTTGGGTTTTGTTGTGTGTTTAAAGTGGTTTTTGTTTCTTTTGTGTGCTTCAGAATTTTTTACGATTTTTCGTTGGGCATACCTTTCATCTAGTTATCTCTGAGGAGATCGATCGATTTGAAGCCTTAAAATACAGTAATTATAGCGAGGAGTAATTTGAGCCGAAATATCTTCATTTTCAAGATGAGAATGAGCCGAGGAGTGAGTCGTGAATATAATTGGATCAACGTTTTGAGGTTGTCTTCTTTGGAAAGTGCTACTTTTCACATGGGGTTCAGAATGAAAACGAATAGAGGGTGATTTTTGTTTCTTTTTTATAACAACTGAATGTGGGTACAATTTTTGGATTATGTTGATGGCTATGATACAACTTTCGAGTTCGAATGTCGTAAATGTGATTGTTCTATTGACGATGGAACTCGCCAACTCTACCTAGGTCACATCGGGTTATCGAGCACCCAGTATAATGATCCAATGATTGGTATCAAGAACATTCTTGTTTGCAAGCCTCCAAGAGGGGACTTTTAAAATAGCCATAGATAGCAAGGCTTAAGTAATGTATCTACTAGTATCCGGGCAGTGGATACTGCATTGGACGAAGATCCCGGAAGGATTAGGAGAATTAACTGTCGGGGTTCACACGCTTAGTAAAGATGGATTAAGAAAGGCTAGAAGTCTCTGAAAAAATAGAGAGAAAACATTGAATTCGAAGTAGTCTATTTATTTGACACTCTTTTTGGCAATCTTGCCGGAGCTAAAGATTTGTCTTTGCTTACACTGATTGCTGCCCGACAAGTTATTGCCGATTGATAGGCAGTGGTGCGAGTATCCTTTGTTGCGGCTTCGAATGTCCTGGTGGTAGGAGCAGATGAATTGCCCTTAACCGTCGCCTAGCTGGGGGAGGCGAACACTAATTGAGGCAGATTCCATGTAATAACCCGATGCGTATATTTAACTAAAACCGAGTTTGGGATGTCTGGATACTAAAAAAAAGTGTTCCAAAACTAAATTCTGCTGTCACTTTTATCTATAACGGCGTAAGTAAAGTTCCCTTTAAGCTTAAACCCTCGCTATACGGCGATGTGGCTTGTTGGTGCTTGAAGTACCGCCTGCCTGTTTTTTAGCTTCTTTGAGAGGTTGGGTTACGAATCTGTTGATCTGGCCCGCTTGGACGTGGAGTCCCTAGAGGCCTTACCCTCGCCCAAGTCCTGACCCATGGACCGTTTTTTCGAATCCAGAAAGTTTCTCTTGAGGAATACTCTTCAGGGGCTCTAGAACCCTGGAGCCGGATCCCAGATACTTGCATCTCTATTGAACACACCCAAAAAAGAAGCCAAAGCATGTACACACCACACCACAGCGACCATATGGATCGTGATAGACCTTTATATTAATCGGTTCTGCGGAATGGTGTTCAGCTCGCTCAGTTAATGGAAGATGGTTGCTTTTGGACGCATCCATGGTCAGCTGAAACTGTCAATGACGGTCTTAATTACTGGCATTGTTCTACTCTATGACTTGTTCTACCCGACGAGACTCAGATTTGTGAGGTGATGAGGCATTTCACACCTTCTGTCCATCTCCAGGAGAAAATCTCTCTTGAAAAGTTCGCTAGGTGTATGTGTCCAGTGGTCTTAAATATCTGCGGATTGTAGTTCGTGGGAAATATTAGTCTGGGAGACCATTCCATATTCGTAAAGTGAAGCTGAAGCAAGAGTCTCTAAATTGAACTGCGGCCGAAAGTAGGCCTAAGGGTATACTGCTGATGGGTATTTCTGGCGAGACGGGTATTGCGGGTGGATTCATGGAGGGGAGGAATGTAATGGGCTAGCTCGCTTGAGCATCGTTTCTTGAAGTAGCGATGAAACAGTCACAATGAATACACGGCACGTCGATGTCCGAGCGAGTATAATGACTCTGCGATATTATTGTCGCCTATAAGCTTCTCGCTCGCTTTTTGATTCTATCAAGTAGGTGCAGGGTGGTCTTGGGGGCATCAGACCAGATATGAGCGTTGTACTCAAGCTTGGGGCGGCTGTACGCCTTATAAATAACAGCCAAATCAGAAGGGGTGAAATATTTCTTGCATCGATTAAGGAAACCTAAACTTTTCGTAGCAAACATTTTCATGCATGTGTCAGATATCCTGAATGCACGAACATAGACGGGAGCAAACGTTGACTCTGACCATTTCCTCATAGCAGTAAGATTCAGGGCTTGACTGTCCAATTTTAGAAAGTTGCACCGGCCAACAACGAGGACTTTGGACATTGGACGCCTGAGAACATCGGAGATTGCCAGAGCCTACGAAGAGCATCTAAGTGAGAGACTCTTCGGTATGCTTACGCCGAACACCAACGCCAACAAGATGCGGTTGTATTGCCTCTCGGCTATCAAAGAGGTAGTCTACCTACCACCTCCGACGAGGAACCCTTGCTATGATGGCGAGTTTGAGCAGAAGAAACATGCAACTGACGAGGCATACTAAAAGTCGCTGCAGCGAAAAACTAGAGCAGCGCAGAAGGAGTACCGGTCTAGAAGGAAAAGAAACTTCTACACTTGAAGCAAAGGTCTCTCGCAACCTCCCAGATGAAGGATATTGAAGGGTCTAGAGACATGGCCTTCTACAAAAAAACCAAAAACCTTGCCGCTGGCTTTCGGAAGGGTACCAAGGCTCTTCGGTTACTGACTTGCAGGGAATGGTGGATGTGTTTAAGCAGCACTTCCAACAGCTTAACGGGCCTAACCCGGAGAGAGTGATAGGGAACCTAGAAATCCCAACTCCAGTCGATGAAGTAGTCCTTCCACCCAGCTTTGAAGAAGCCGGCACAGCCATTAAAAGACCGAAGAACAACAAAGCCGCAGGCTCGGATGGCTTACCATCAGAGCTCTTCAAGGCCGGTGGCGATGTTCTGTTAAGGAGCATGCACCAGATAATCTGTAGAATTTGGGAGGACGAAAACATGCCCGACGACTGGAATATCAGCTCCACATGTCCCATCCACATAAAAGGCGATCCTATCTCTTGCAACAACTTAAGAGTTTTATCCCTGCTCAACGTCGGTGCTACAAGATCTTGTCCAGCGTACTGTGTAAACTTCTTAAGCCGTTTTTTCACCGCACTAATCGGCACGTAACAGTGTGGCTTCCGGAAAGTCGACAGTATACCAAATCTTCACACTAAGGTAAATCCTGGAGAAGACTAGCGAGTTTCAGATCAATACGCACCGCCTCTTCATCGATTTTAAAGCCGCATACAACAGCATTCATCGCAAGGCGTCATTCGATGCAATGGCCTAATGCGGGATCCCAGAAAAATTGATCCGGCTGTGTCGCGCCACGCTAACACACACTCGATGCACTGTGGGGAGCGGCTCAGGGGCTTCCGAGCCGTTTGAAATCTGCGGATTTCGGCAAGGAGATGCGATTTCGTGTGATTTCTTCAATCTGGTACTGGAGAAGATGGTGTGGTGCGCTGCTGTAAACACGGAAGGCACTATCTTCTACAAAACGCAGATGACATTGACAACGTCGCGCGTTCCCAACGTGCCTTAAAGGAAGCTTTTACGGCGAGCGAAGAACGGGACAAGCGAGCTGGTCTTAAGGTCAATGAGGATAAGGCGAAATATATACTGTCGATCAAGAAACGATCTGCCGCTCACACCTGAGGTATTGAAGGAGTCTGTCTACCTCGGGGTAAACGTGAACTCCACGAATGACATCACTGTGGAAATCCGACGTAGAACCGCCTTTGGCAACCGGTGTTTCTTCGGTTTGTCAAAACAACTGGCGTCAAAACTCCTAACTCGAAGGACTAAGGGCCTGCTCGACAAAACCCTTATTTTGCCAGTCTTGCTAGATGCAGCCGAAAGCTGGATGCTAAGCAAAACTGCGCAGCTGAGTCTTGGTGCCTTCGAAAGAAGAATTCTACAGCGGATATATGGTCCCGTCTGCGAGGAAGGCGAATGGAGGAGAAGACACAACCGAGAACTCTACTAGCTATACCAGGATGTGAGCGTACTGGTTCGGCCACATCGAGCGCACGGACAACGATGCTCCAGCTAAGAGGGTCTTCGAAGCTGAGACTCTTGGCTCGGGAAGGAGAGGAAGACCGTATCTGCGGTATAAAGACCAAGTAATCGCTGATGCAAGACAGCTTGTTTTTTTTATTTATTTAATTCCCATGACAACTTATACTAGACAAAAATGGCATAAAAATCTATCTTAAAATCTTAATATCTAACAATTCGTGTACTTAATTCTAACTTACTCACCCTTCGGAATAACTCTAAAATAATCTAATCTAACTTACTATTTGCTTTTTTTTTGTCCTTAGGACAGACTTTATTATTTAAGACTTACTGGCCAAGAAAACTAAGAAAAAAACTTGGCGCTCTAGACATTCTTATTATTACCTAACCTAAATCTAAACCTAAACCCTATTACCTATTGAAAAAACCCACAAGACAGCTTGGTCTTTATGACAGGAAGCTGCGTGGCCAGAACCGTCAGTACGCTTGGTAGCACGAGCCAGTGCAATTGATGTATTTGCCTTACAGACTACATCCTCGTCTTTGGATGCGTGGTAGAGTTCGTGGTTCAATTCCCTCGGGAGGGACCGTATACCCGACGCAGAATTTTTCTGTCGAATCCAGCATGTTCCCGGCTGTACAGATTTCGGCTCTACATAGCAGGACTGGCGAATAGAGTTCTGTACGAGAATACTCTCTGGCGAATAGAGAGAGGATTCTCTTACAGAAGTCTATTCGCCAGTCCTGCTATTTGAAGCCGAAAACTGCAAGGCCGAGGAACATGGTAGATCCTTCGAGTAAGGAGTTTTGAACTCAGTTTCAGTATCTTCAGTTGCCATGGAAGGTTCTTCATTGGATCTTCACTCGCATAGCCTTTTTAGAGTTCACGCTTGTTTGGGCTTCATACTTGACGACGAACGTCGTAATGTACTGTCCAGGAGGTGTGCGACGGGATGATTCTTGACGGACAGCGACTTTAAGATCCACGCATTTCTCCTGTTCTTCAGTCACTGTAGTCAGGTCTACCACCGTAACGATGTCAATGTCATCAGCGTAACCCAACAGTTGGGCTGATTTCTCGAAGATAGTGCCTTCTGGGCTCTATCCACCTGCCCGCAGCACCCTATTCTCCATTCCCTGATTGCAGAAACCCCAAGACAGCGCATCACTTCGCGGAAGTCCATTGCAGTTTGCTTAAATGCCTTTTGCCGCCTAAAAGCACCTAGAATCTGTTGTTTATTTCCATTCCCTCAGTAGATCCACAAGCCCGCTCATAACTTTCCAAGAGATTTACATTCCAAAGATTACATCAATTCCCAACAACAGCTAGGTAGATTTAATTACGAATTCATCAAGTCCTCACCCGCGCAGAGTACACATTCCAGGCCTGTTTACAATTTCTCCGATTTCGAAACGAAAGCATTTCTAATTAAGCCACGAGCCGAAGAACGCCGCGATAAAATACAAATTGATCCAATTTGTGTGCAAATTTCAGCTTCTATCTGTGAAAGCAAACAAGTCTATCGGCGGGAACGTTATCGATTCGCACGCGAATCGCATTCCCCAATCAGCTGTTTTCGCGTAAATCGTACACAACGTGAACTGTTTTTCTGTTCACGCCGACGGGGGGTGCTTCGCTTCGCGAGATCTGCAGCCACTTGGTTGAGTTGGATCGTAATTCACGGACGTAGCTATTACGAAATGGAAATGTTTGGATTTTTTTTTTGGAGAATAGGGAACATTCCGTTACAAGAATAATAAACTTTTCGCAAAAGTGATGGGAACTCGGGAAAAAACATTTTTGGAATATTTACTTAGATTTTGATGGTGTTGCTTTAAGAGGTTCAGAAGCTGTTCGAAAACAAATGCATACAAAGTGTGGAGATGCAAGTTGTTAGTTAGTTGATGGGGTAACTTGCTTGGAAAAGCTTGGTGGCACATGAGCTGTTTTACTTAGGCTAGGTTTGGTTTGGGCGCCCATTCTTCTGGCATAGATAACGAGAAGGTAGTAGCCGGTGATAAGGCCTTTTTAGGTGTAGGAGTGTATTTGTTTGGTTTGGATTTAGTGAGGGCCAAATGAGACTTGAAGTCCTACATGTATCTAATTCCATCCATCCCCGATTAGCGGAGTCGACGGCATCTGTAAGTAACATGGTATTTATTACTTGGAGTGAGGGATATGGGGTGTCCTCATCATTTGCCAGTGCAAGTTCAAGCCCTATTCTTGCTAACTCGTGGGCCCTTTCGTTGCCTGAAATACCACTATGCCCAGGGACCCAGCATAGGGAAAGGTTGCATTTAACCGCTATCTCCCTAAGAGATAGACGTCAAAGCTTTCCAATCTTCGATTGAATTGATGGTTTATCCAGAGCCTTAATGGCCGCCTCACCATCTATGAAAATGGCGATAGATAGTCCGTCTATCGGGTTCACCGACAGTAAGCGGGCAGCCTCTTGGAAAGCTTTAACTTCTGCCTGGAATACACTACAATGGTGGGTCAGTGGAAGAGACAGAGAAAATGATATGTCCGGCGATATCGCGAATACTCCTTGTCCGGTGCCCTCGTCTATTTCTGAGCCATCTGTGTAGATCTCCAGGTAGCCTGGTTTACTTACCAGATCTTTTTCTCAATCATCTCTGTCTGGGATAAGTGTTTTGAAGCCAAACTCGAAGTCTAAATCGGGTGTTGTATAACCTGTATACGTTGGTAGTCTCGCATTGCTGATTATCTCTGTATGACTTAAGGTATGTGAACAGCTCCGTAGCCTTAGCGCCGCCTTAGTGGCTACCAGATTCCCAGAGATGCTTTACTTAGGATTGCTTGAAAATAAGCTCATCCCAGATGAGGTCTTTCAACTATCCTTAGGGCTGAATGTAACAGGCTATCGTTGGACACTTCACTTAACCACATACCTTGTCGCAGAAGTGGACTCCTTTATACCGGAGTCGGAGTCTGAGTTCAGTTAAGGTACGGTCGGTTCGGAGAAGCGTTTGAACGTGTCTCGTTTCAGGCAACTTGTTCGTGTTAACCCAAAGTCTTAACTCGCGAAGACTTCCTAAACAGTCACTCCTCTCTTGGCGAGATGGCGCTGTATTTTAGAATCCATGAAATTGGAGACACTCCAGGACATTACGAGGTTACGGATCTTACTAGAAAGGCGTACTTGTTCGTGTTAATCTCAAGTCGTAACTAGTCTTAACGAAATGAGCTAGTTTTTTAGGATCGGTTTTAGAAAGGACATTAGCTCACCGTTCTTTCCGAGTTCTCCAATCCATTCTTATCGCGATGCGTAAAAGGATTGATCACAATCCTATATCCTATCTGGGGACGTCGTGTACCTCATTTCAAAACAATTATGATCCTTTCTCAATCCTTAACCAACACATAGTCTGATCAGACTAATTAGGTTAGCTTTTAGAGCTCTAGTTAGCGTTAACAGTCCCTAATCGGCACACGGCTTCAGATGGAGTCTTACCTAGAAAGTCTTCTGCATAAGTTACAGAGGCTAGGAAATGAATGAAACCATTGCGCAACTTTCTGGGCCAACTTAACTTGACCTCGAGTTCCAGGTATCTTTGGTTCCTTGGTCCTGTTTGCGTTGACGCTTCTTGGAGGAGAAGATTCAACCACTGACTGTACGGGCTGTACCGCCACATGAGTCTAGTCAGGCGTATTCGGATCCAACGCCTATGATGGCTAATTCATGTAGAGCTTATGGACAACTCAGCTCCGGCCCGAAGAGTCTTCGACTCCGAATCCGTTGGACAGCGTAACAGAGGTCTCCCGCGTTTAAGGTGGAGAAGGACCTCAACCAACTTGACGAGCGACACTGGGGACAGCTAGACAGAGACCGTGCTAGCTGGCTCAGGTCCACCCCGTACTGTAGCGCCAAATAAAGAAGAAGGAAGAGTTTCAGGTATGTTCTCTGAGATAACTTATTCTTATCTGGTTAAAGACGGCAGCGGCTTGGAGAACTAAGGTAAGATTGAAGTTGCTGACTGCTGTTAGCAAAGACAGCAGCCATACTTTGGCCAGCAGTGGCCTATTGTGCTTCCACGCGGATTTATGAATACCTATTCCGGCAACCAGTTAATGCCTATAAAAAAAGCAAAGAAGATCAACACGTCCTTGTGGTGTAATTCTATTAATAACTCCGAAGATCACGTAGCTTCGAGCTTATCGCTCTGTTATTAAAGAGCTGGTGAATAAAAGGCAACCAAGGGCTTTAATACCCAGAGCATGTTAAGAGCTGTGGTTAATGCATGGGGCTTGATGTCGTCGATTCCTTATGCACGAGAGATTTTGCTATAATTCCAACAAGCGAGGGCTGTATTAGACTCATATAAGCCCCTTGGGTATCATTTTGACAGGGTTTGTTGAGTTCCTTCCGACCTTCATCCACCAAATTTGCCGCGTTTGACAGGAATATCAGACATAGTTCTGGCGGTTTATAAAGCTTGTCTTTGTGTGCGTTGTAATATGCGCCTTTGAAATTTACGAACGGGTGATGAGTGAACTTGGCACGCCGCCTGACTTGGATCTTCCGATGCCTCAGAATGACAGTGTCAGCTTGAGTCTTTCACTAATGTCGATGGCCCATTCTCCTCTCGAAGTCAAAAAGTGATTGCATATGGCAGACTAGGATCATCATCATCATCATCATCGTGACCAGCATGATCCACTAATGGGATCGCGGGGGTAAACTTTGGAAGAGAGATCTGCAGGCAACTCGAACCTCCGCCATCGACTCTAACTCATCAGGCGAGCATAATGTGGCGAGCTTATGGACTTGGTCCAACCATCTCATCCTGGGTCTGCCAAGTGGTCGCCTACCTGATGGAATCGCACTCACGGCTCGCCTCGGAAGTCGTGATGGTGGGGATATTCGTGCTACGTGACCAAACCATTGAAGCATAGCTCTTTCCATTCGGAGAAGCGGCTGCTCAACGTTGACTGTGGTGTTTCTCACCCTATCCCGGCAAATAATTCCCACAACAGCACGAAGAAATCTCATCTCAGCAGCTTGTATTCGTGATCTTATTCTTTCGGTCTTTACCCAAATTTCATGGCCATAGGTGAGTGTTGCCTACGGTGGTGTGCCAGGGCCCCATTTGGAGCCAGGCCTGTATGGTGACAGTATGCGACGGTCTGGTCTGGACGAACTGTCGCGCTCGGCAGCCGGTCGAGCTTAGCCCGAAGGAACTACGAGCAACCCGTCAATGGCCTCGCCATGCACTAACCAGTGCGTGCGAGAATCAAACGGCAACGGATAACAGCATCGAATAAGACTAGGATCATAACCGCCTTAAATCGTCAGTTATTCTAGCAACATTTCGTGGAAAAAGTCTTTGAGCCTGTTTTGCCATTTCTAAGTTCGATTTCAACTCAAAACCTCTTGAATTTTTCACTAAATGATTAAATCCATCCTTCTAATGACATGTGGTTGACGAGATACGATTGATGAACTGAACAGAATGATCTGCATGCCAAAACTCGCTTTCGAGGTTATTTTTACGTGCGAATAAAAAGAATAGAGCTCGACTTATAACTTAGATAACATAGTCATGCTTGCTGATGATGTAGATCTGTGACATGGCGTGCATAACAAGTGCAGGTTTCGTGTGTTCTAAAAAAAGACTCTTCGGAAATCCATCGAGGGTAAACAAGACGAGGAGATGGCCAAGCCATTCCGAGGGTAATTAAGTCACGTTGATCAAGATGGGAACGGTACGCCGTTTGAATGGGAGACGAACCTGCAGAATTATTGTCAGCAAGCCCGATGGAAAGAGATCGTTACGAAGAAGACCCAGGCATGGGAGGCTTGCGTCAGATTGTATAATCACGGGGTCAGCTGTGAGTGCGATGACTGCACGAAGGACGCACGGAATGATGGCGAATTGTGGATCGATCGTGAGCGAGCTTAGAAATTTTCGATTTCATACAACTAATAGTTATACGATTTTGAGTTAGTCTTCGATCGAAGTAGAGGAATTCTTTGGGATGAATAAGGCCTTTATGGCTGAAGCCCAAAGCTGCGTTGGTGCTACCGCTGTCTTCCAGCATTCCAGCATTGGGAACACAAAGGCACGACCCAAAAAATGCATTCTACTTGTGTTGAAGAGTGCAATATATGAGAGCAGGGGATTATATTCTCCAAGAAAATTTATTCGACATGTTGATGTCTGAAACACCGACATCATGTTACTAAGAGAGTGCGATGACGCACTGTGTTGAAATGATTACTCAATTTATTAGCTGTTCTCTCTCTCATCTAGCAAATGAAAAATATTGCCGTTCATCTGCATACCAGAAATGAAGTATTACAGAGATAGCCGACCTCACAGCTGATTGCCCCCTAGTCCATCAACGGATTTGATTGCTTTTTTGAAAGATATTCATGCATTTTTGACGGTTATTCATGAAATAACTTAAATGCCGTCCTCTGATTGGTCAATTTGGTTTATGAACACGTTATAAAAATCAGTTGTAAAAAATCTTAAGGGGAATGAGAGTTAGAAGTCGGGCATCTCTGTAATATCTCATTTCTGCTGCATACACTCATTTAAAATGACTAGTCGTTAAATTATTTTTAATCAGCTGTTTTCATTTCTCAAATGACAGTTGACACAAAATACTCTCAATTTGGAAGAAAACTCACTAGCTTTCTCACAGCGCACCCCCTTTGTCAAAAAATATTCAACATGTTGAATAATGACGTGCGATGGACTACCCCCATCTCTCCAACTCTCCCATCCTCTCATTTTTCACTAACGCAGGTCGAAGCTGTATTTTGTGCATAGCCATTGAATTGTGTGCGTTAAAAGCCAACGCAAGCGCAAACGTACTATTCTGTTTCAGGCACGACAGATTTGCGTGAGGTGGTGCGTTCTGCTGACAGTATTTTTGTGCATCAACTGACGTTTGAGGAATGAAAACAGCTGATAAATTTGGATTGTCACTTCAAAGTATTCCTTCAGAGTATGGATTGGGCACCAAAGCATTATATGTTTCTCGCATTAACCCTCTGCGACTGACGTGTTCTAAATTTTGCAGTTCTACTGAAGTGGTAGTACACAAGAAACCATTTTGACAGCTGGTATTTTCGAAATTCGTTTCATATTCGTATTTTTAACTACAGTCGAAATTTGATAACACGAAACAGGACTTGCCACAAAAAAATATCAAGTTATCAAGAAAAATACAAAATTGATGTAAGTATTTATTTATCTGCGACGTTACCAGAAATGAAGTATTACAGAGATAGCCGACTTCACAGTTGATTGGCCCCTAGTCCATCGACGAATTTGAGTGACTTTTTGACAGATATTCATGAATTTTTGACGGTTATTCACGAAACAACGGAAATGCCGTTCTCTGATTGGTGAATTTGGTTTATGAACATATTATAAAAAACAGTTGTCAAAAATCTTAGGGGAAAGAGAGGTAGAAGTCCGGCATCTCTGTTATACTTCATTTCTGGACATAACACATAAAACGTAGAGGAGCATAATTATGAATTAAAATAGGCTGTTACACATGACTGAAGAGCGAATATTATTTTGTTTTAAAAAAAAAATCTAAAATTTTAACCATTGTGGGTACACAAAATCGGTTGTTGTTTCATGAGTATTTTAATATAAACTCAAAAAAATGAATGAAGTTTCAACGAACTAATGTGAAGGTGGTTGAGTCAGATCATCCTCAATTGTCGCCAAGTCTTTCCCTATTACATCGCTGCCGCTGTCATCGTTATTGTCAAGCTGAGAAGGTTCGAATTCACATCTACACATTGTGGAGATACAATATCTTCACCTGTGGGAAACTCCTAAGTAACAATATCCCCATCAGCCTTCAGAAAATCTTCATACGTAATACCTTGTATATTTCTGGTGTTTTTTCAAGCTTCAAATTCCATCTAAAGTTGAGTTTCTTCCTCATTTCTTTCGTTCAGATTTGACAATCAAAGGAATTATGGACATTCCCTTCCTCCAGCTTAGAATATTCACCAAAACCATGATTTTGTTTATACTAGGTTAAAGGAAGATACAAACGCATTGCCCCGAAAGCGATCCTTTTAAAACGAACTTGGAGAATACGCAGGATTTAAGAATTTCTCTTCAGAATTCGACTTATCGAAGGTGACGCCAAACAATCTGTTCGAGGTATCAAGACATTCGAGTAATCGAAGTTCGAGTTATCGAAGTATTATATTTTAAAGTTAAGATTGTGCATTAGTGTTTTAAAATACTATGAAATTAAAGCAGGTGGAGAAGTTTAAGTATCTCGAAGTCTTCTTCACGAGTGATGGGAGGAGTAATACTGAACTTTCCTGTAGGATTGGTCAAGCTGGGTTAGTTTTGACACAGGTTGAGAGATCTGTAATCAGGAAGGCCGAGCTTGTTGTTAAAGCCAAGTTAGCAGTTTTCAATTCAGTATTTGTTCCAACTCTCACCTATAGTCATGAAATTTGGGTAATGACCGAAAGAATAATATCGCGAGTATAAGCTGCTGAGATGAGATTTCTTCGTGCTGTTGTGGAAATTACTCGCCGGGATAGGGTGAGATACACCAGTCAGTCAACGTTGAGCAGCTGCTTCTTCGAATGGAAAGAGCTATGTTTCGTGGGTTTGGTCACGTAGCACGAATGTCCCCACCATCACGACTTCCGAGGCGGGCCTTGAATGCGATTCCATCCGGTAGGCGACCACTTGGCAGATCCAGGATGAGATGGTTGGACCAAGTCCATAAGCTCGCCTAGTTACGCTTGGGCGTAACCCCTGAGGAGTTGGAGTCGATGGCGGAGGATCGAGTTGGAGGTTTACCCCCGCGACCACTTTAGTGGATCATGTGGGTCAGAAGATGATGAGATGATGATGAAATTGAAGAAATTAACACGACATAACATTATTATTGACATGGCATAAATCATTTTTCCAAAAGCTTACACATATTAGCAAAATTTATAAGAAATACTAATTGGCTGTAACCCAGCAAAGAAGTGCATCATCCAGGATATGCCACAGTATCTTCAGGTGTTTTATTTAGTTAGTATCCAAAGAGGAACCGGCACGTTAGATTTTCATGAAGCTAATTAACCTGCGAAGTTTGTTCAATGTAAACCACAGCTAACCTCTAGCGATTAAGGAAGGTCTGTCATAGAAATAGTAATTTGTTCCGATAGCCAAGCAATTCAGTTACTTTTAATTCGGAAATCAATTGCCGCCTATCTCTTGACGAGATGGTATTTTAACACCTAACTTATATGTGTGCCGGGACACCGAGACATTCCAGAGAATTGAGAAGGCTACAAGCTCTGTAATCTTTCCACCATCCCTGCATATACCATAAAATATCTACGAAAGCTAGAAACGCTTGGACAAATGAATCGTAGATGGTCAACTGTGCACAAGATGCCTCGTTACCAAACAAATCTAGCCTACGCTTGACCCTAGGCTTAGACTAATCAGCTTGAGCAGGCCGAATCTTAGACCTCGTTGGCGTAATTACAGGGCATTGCGCCTTTAGACTCCGCATTCTCTACAAAGACTTCTGCAGAAGCTGCAGAGACGAGGATGAGGAAGAAAGCATTGTACTCTTGCTATGCAACTGCAGTGCTGTCTCATCCTGTAGGAAGCCTTCTACTTAAACAACCATACTGAACTAAGTAGCATAAGCATCAGCCATCCTCTTCCCTTTATCAAAAGCATTAACTGGTTTGCTGAATAGGATCATTCAGATCTGCGTGGTATGGGCCTAATCTGGCTGTCACCCAGTGCAACCTAACCCCACAATGACTGACTAGACGTACTCTCAGCAGTGGTACCACACTGTTGACCAAGATTAATCTATTCGTCGAGCTCACCCATCATCATCCTTCTTACCCTAAGATTTACTACAAGTCAGGCCTTGTAATCTAGGCCATATCCCATTGTCTTCCCCAACATCCAACACTCCAGACCTCTTCATTCTGACTCCTGGAAGGCGGGGTTCCCTTAAGAAACAAAGTGCAACAAAGTCGCTAACACTCAGCCTCATTTTCCAAACACGACTTGACACATTTCTTGACTCAACAACCATTTTCCAAACACGACTTGACACATTTCTTGACTCAACACCCAGCATACGTGCGTCTCCCTTCACATGTCACTCCTCAATGACAGCTGTCAAGCTAACCGCCACTCGCTGACCTACTCAATCCGTGACACGTGCAGCCATAAGTCAGAAAATAAACACATTCACCATTTTGAGTGGCTTCCAAGTGAAAAGTGTCAAGAAATTGGGTCACAAAAATCTGCAAATCTATCAAAGCGCCCCACTGCCCAAAAACTTATGCATTCAAATCACATCGCATTTCTCGTTGGCATAGGCGACCGCTCGCGGCGGCACAACGCATAACACGATCCGTACCTGTTTCAAATTTTCCACTCGCATCAACCGGTTCAAGCGATCTATCTGTCGTGATGCAATCCAGCACGTTGGGGCGGCCCGAGAAAGAGCGCAAAAAAAAAAGAAACAAGGATAAGTGACAGAAAAAGGCCTTGTGTCTTACCCGTCGTAAAATCGTAAACAAACTGCCGCTTCGACGGTCACGCCCCGCTCTGAGGTTCGCATGGGCTTGCAGAGGAATTTCAAATATTCCCGCCGATCAGGAGATCCCTCGCAGTTGGTTGTCCTTAGAATTAGAAAAACGACTGGGGCATAGCCCGTTGGCGCCAATTATATCGAACCGGAGAGTTGGCTCGCTTGGCGCGTACCGCCGCGCCGCTATTCGCCTGAAAGCTGCTTAAGCAGGTGGTCTTCCTCGCTGTGATCAGAATTTGTTTAGACACGGGCGATCTCGAATGAAAATCATGTTTTTGTTTTGACATTAGAGGCTGCCCGGCCTCCCCCCACCCCCCACCGGCTGACGGTGCACGCCGCAGCGTGAGTGTGCCGATTTGCGACTTTCTCACGGGAAAATTTTCGTTGGCTTCTTGCCAAAGTCAAGGCTAAACGCTGGGGTTTATTTTTTGAGAAATTGATTGTATTTTGGAACCACTTAACTGGAATAACAATTTCTGCGAGTTCGTACACGTAACCGCTGCGTGCCTTGGTTTTCTTCGAAAGTGCTGTTGTTTAGAATCGAGCGCTCTCTTGATTGACAAGACGATGGTTCTGGAAAGACTCTATGCCAGAGGGAATGAGGAACGGACTGGGCGAGCTGCTGACTGGATAGAGACTGTATGGAGTTCTCGGCGTGAAATCCATAGATCTTAATGGTTGTCAGCACTAACAGCACTAACGGCAGCCAAGACGGATAAGCTGGGCTCTTCGAGTATTTGTTACCGATTTGCCCATGCTGTCCTCTTGTACATGCAACTCACTTGCAACAGCTACAAAGCATCCTGTTGATGTACCATCGATTGTCCCACCCATCGTCTGACAGCTTAGTCTGGTGCCAGACTTTCCTGAAATCCACGAACCTAAGGGTGCCGGCAGACTTTCGGCAGAACGAGGATCCCTCGCAAAAGAATGCTCGCATCAACTTGGCGTCCTCTGGACATTCGAAACGCCAACCTAATCGATCATGTGCTCGTTGACACAAGGCATGCGTCAGATACCTGGATGCACGAACATATACGGGAGCAAACGTCGACTCTGACCATTTCCTCGTAGCAGCAAGATCCAGAGTTCGACTGCCAAATGTTAAAAAGCTGCACCGGCCAACAACGATGACTTTTGACATTGGACGCCTGAGAACATCGGAGATTGCCAGAGCCTACGAAGAGCAGCTTAGTGAGAGACTCTCCGGTATGTCCACGTCATACACCAACGCCAACGAGATGTGGTTGCATTGCCGCTCGGCCAGCAAAGAGGTAGCCGAAACCACCCTAGGCTACCTATCACCTCCAACGAAACATGATGGCGAGTGTGAGCAGAAGAAACCTGCAACTGACGAGGCATACCAAAAGCGCAGGAGGAGTACCGGACCAGAAGGAAGTTTCTTCTCCTTCTACACTTGAAGAAAAGGTCTCTTGCAGCCTCCCAGCTCAAGGATAACGAAGAGTCTAGGGGCAAGCAGAAAAGATGGGTCTTCTGTAAGAAAGCCAAGGGCCTTGCCGCTGCCTTTAGGAAAGGCACCAAGGCAATTCAAAACAGTGAGAGTAACCTTGTTACTGACCCTGACACGCAAGGATTAGTGGATGTGGTTAAGGAAGACCAGGAGAGAGTGATAGGGAATCAAGAAATCCCAAATCCAGTCGATGAAGTAGTTTTCCCACCTAACTTTGAAGAAGTCGGCACAGTAATTAAAAGGCTGAAGATCAACGAAGCCGCAGGCTCAGATGTTCCGTAGATCTCCTCTGCCGTTTTGTGTGAACGTTGGAAACCATTTATCAATAACCTAGCCAGAGAAGTCCACCATCGACTTAACCTTCACACTACGGCAGATCATAGCAAAAACCCCAAGCCACCCACCACCTCTTCGTCGTTTTCGAGGCCGCATATGACAGCGTGCATAATAATGCCAAAATCGATGGGTTGTGCAGGATGACGAGAGAATTTTCGCTTTTTCATCAAGGTCGGTAAGGAACTAAGCGAAACCTTCATTGACAAGCATGGTTTTAGACAAGGTGGCCCGCTGTCATGTGACTTCCTTAACATCATCCTGGAGAAGATCGTGCAAGACTCACACGCCAGCACAAGAGGCACGATCTTCCAGAAGTCCGTACAAATGCTAGCATACGCGGGTGACATTGACGCGATTGGCGGAACACAGCGAGCAGCGTTTGCTGGCATTGAGGCGGAGGCGGTTAAAATGGGTCTAGCGGTAAATAAGGGCAAAACAAAGTATATGCTGTCATCAACGAAGGACACACAACATCGACGTCTTGGACAAAGCGTCACAATGGGCAGCTATAACTTCGAGGTAGTGAAGGACTTCATCTACCTCGGCTCCTTAGTAAACTGTACGAACAACACCAGTACCGAGATCAAACGCAGAGTAACTCTTGCCAACCGCTGTTTCTATGGGCTCAAGAGGCAGTTGAGAAGTAGAGCCATCTCTCGAAGGACCCAGATGACTTTATACAAGACCTTGATCATCCCAGTCCTGCTGTACGGCCCGGAGGCATGGAGAATCTAAAAAGCGGATGAGGAAGTCCTTGGTCTCTTCGAGAGAAAAGCTCTGCGTGCGATCTTTGGTGCTGTCTGCGTTGATGGTCCTGATTCCTGATCATTATTGGAGAAGAAGATTCAACCATGAACTGTACGGGCTGCACAGCGAGATGAGTCTAACGAGGCGTCTACGGATTCAACGCCTAAGATGGCTAGGGCATGTCGAGCGCATGGACAACAATGCTCCAGCCCCAAAAATGTTCGACTCCGAACCAATGGGAGAATGCAATAGAGGATGCCCACGGACCTGATGGCGCACCCAGGTGAAGAAGGACCTCAACCAAATTGGCGTGCGAAATTTGAGGCAGCTGGTCTACACCGGATTGTAGCGTCATCAGAAGAAAGAGAAGAAAAGTGAGCTTGTCCGAGGTGGACAGGGGTTTAGTTTCAAGGGGAGACTAGCACAAGGTACCTGAAGATAGAGGAAAAGTTAACTTCTGTGGCTCTGTGGGAAGCCAGATGGGAAACCACAACCAAATGCAAACAGTTTCCCGCGATAGAAGCCTGGCTATTGAGAGCTCATGCGAACTGCAACTACCACCTCACTCAGTTCATATCGGCCCGTGGAGGTTATCGGAAATACCGACAAAGATTTTCTCATGACAGCTCACCCTTCTGTTCAGGAGGCGCTGGTGAAGAGGAAGATGCAGAGCACGCAGTATTCCATTGCAGGTGCTTTGCTGTGGCGAAGTCTGTCAACTCTCAAGATCTTGGTCAAGCACATGACAGAGTCAGCTGAGAAATAGCTGGAGATCTGCTCCTTTACAAGGAGCCTGCAGAATGAGCTAAGACGGCGCGAAAGTGTAAGGAAAGCCGAATCGACACGTAGCGTCATATGCTAACCAGCCAGGCTAGGTAATAGCTTACGGAAGTTCCGCGGGGAGACTGGTTTTAAGTGTGCAGAGGTGTCGTTTAGAACGGAGCTCAGAGGAGAACAGTAGAACGATGTCCCGCGAGTAGTATCTTTCGAACATTCCACAGTTTAGTCTAGTTTCCACAGCGGCCACTGTTCTGGGCTTGTGCATGATTTCCCCGAATGTGCGGTGCTTGAGAGGTCTCTTCTAGATAATTTCACCTATCCTCGAACAAGGAAAGCAATTTCTAAGCCATCAACGATTCCTACCACACTCATGTCTCAGCCGCAATTTAATTCTTATCATCAACCAACTCTTTGACATTTCAAAAGCTGTCACAGACTGGTGCACCTCCTACCAATTACCGATCCCTGCAATTACCTTAATTGATGAAAGCTAAAAATACGCCAGATGTATGCATATGCAAGTTGACTCTAACAGCCGACTGCAGCAGCACACAATCCCAAGTGGGCGGCAACCCAGGTACAACTTCTGAAACCATACATATTCATCGGAACTAAATTTAGACGTATCCACAAACCTGAAAATAGAAGCAAATAATAACTAATTGCACCACATTACACTGTTTTGCATATAACAAAAAAAAAAAAAAAACGAAAAAATCACCTCGCTTAGCAGCGCTTTCTATTCATCGGCTAGCGATATAAACCGCATTCGCACCGCGGAATGCGGTTTATAATCTCGCCCCGGTAAAATTCCACAAGCGTACTATCTTCAATGGGAAATAATTTATCTTCTCGAGAAGTCACGGATACTCTACTCTGCTCGGGTATATCTAAATGCGACAGGGTGTAGAGTGTAGAGTAGGAATCAATTACGAATGGACTTTCCGAAATCCTTATCGACAAGTGACTCACCTCCGGCCGAAGGGCAAAAAGGAAACCGACAATGGACGGATATAAAAAACTAAAACACACTCGTACACGCACAAACACACAATGAGTATAAGATTCAATCACAGCTGAAGAAGAAGACGAATCCGAACATCTTGCCGCAAACACTCATGTGGATCGAGTCGAGGCTATTACTATTTAGATCTGAGGGCAGCAGCAAGCTGTGCGTGTGTGTGCCCGTGGAACACCCAAATTGTCAACAGGACGCCACCTTCTTCAAAGTCAAAGAATTCTCGAAATGAATCATCTAGAGTTTGTCTTCGTCGTTTGCCTTCTTCTCGTTCAATTCGTTATTTTTTTTTTGTGTTTCCTTTTGTTTTTGGTTTTTTTTTATCGTTACTCCGATAAACAAAAAATTAAATAAAAATGTAAACCCAATCAGCCGACAAATTTAAGGCCTCCTGCCACTTAATAACTGACCACCGGCCCAGAATGTCTTGGAATTTCTGAGACCGGGACGGGGAGGAGGAGACAGAACGAATTCAAGCCGAAACTGAAAAATACCTGACGTCGAACGAGAGGCAGACTGACGGTGATTCGCGGCGGATTGCCGTGCACCCTATGATTGTTGTGAGAGGAGGTGCTGACGAGCTGGGTGGAAATTGGCGATTTTTTGGGAAAAGTGTACTCGGAGGAAGTTGCTGGATTTGACGAGAAACGAGTTTTTTTTCTCCGTGAGTTGGTGGAAATCTTCACAGGGAAGACTGAGATTTTTACTCACTCAAACCACCTCCCTTAGTGAAGCACTGAACTAGTAGCTTGCATATCATAATTTAGGTACTGATCGGCAGGTAGGGAAGTAGAGTATATATGTATATCCACTGAGGTTGAAAAGGACTTGCTAATATGGCACAGAGGAGTTACGGTGTACCCGTCAGATTAATTTTCATGTCTGATATCGGTTATAACGACCAAATTCGCCAGTCCCTTGAAGGTCGTTATACCCAAAACCTCTTATCACATCAATGTTTATCTATCTACGCTCGAAGTTCTTTCGCTCACGCTGTCTAACTTTCCTTAGTCACAATGAAAGCCCCCACGTATTACATTCGTGTCAACCATGCGCGGTGTAGACAATCGCACGAGATCAAGGGGTCTAGTCGTTTGAAGTCGGTGGAAGACATTAGCTTCCTCATGAATCGGGTAAACTCCAGGCGGCGCTTATGTTTATAAGCAAAGTTCTTAACATCATCTTGGAGTGGTAATATTCCAAGATCTCTGTGGATATCGTCGTTTCTGATATACCCTGGTGCATTAACGGTGGTTCTTAGCACCTTATTTTGAAAAGTCATGGCATCATGGTCATATTACTTGCTTGGGTACAACCTCAAAGTTGTACGCCACTCGACAGGTTTTAGGATTTGCTTTGTACAAGCAGTTTGTTGTCAATACTTAGCTTGGAATGTTTACCAATAACCCAGTACAGGTCTTTATATTTCATGTCAAGTTCTTCTTAACTGCTCATTCCACTTGAGTTTTACGAGGTATTTCGCTTCATTGCTTAAGGTATTTGGATACGATTTAGGAAGACTGGCAAGTTATTAACGCAAAATTAATATGAACAGAATTGTCTTCATTAGGTGCCCCTAATTTGCCAGAAGTTCATCCATTCGTGTATCCGATCTAGTGAACTTTTTAATTTTGCTGTAGACTCTTCAACCGTTTTGGCTGTTACCAAAATGCCGTGTCGTCAGCAAATGTACCTAGAACAGTGTGTTCTTCTTGCGGTAAGTCACTAGTATACAGTAGGTATAGCAGAGGGCCAAGAACACTCCCTTGCGGTGCACCAACATTTATATTTTTAGCAGGGTATTCATTTCCATGCTTCACACGGAAGATCCTATCAGAGAGACAATTCGCTAAAATACTATACAGTTTATATTTCAGGCCTTCATGCCAAACGAGAAACGGGTAATTTGTCGAACACTGAAAAGAGCAGCAATAGGTGAAGGGGCGGAATGAGAGGAGTGCCACCCGGAGTGGTAGAACAAACTTTTAAAAATATTTTGTTTAAAGGGACTTTCGTGCTTTTATTGCACTGAATATTTCGATTAAATCATTAAGATCTTTTTTTTTTTTCACTTAAACTATAGCCAGATAAATCAACCATACAACATATTTTGGATCGTTGATGATCTTAGAGAAATCTTAATTCATTTCATATCGAAAAATTACGTTCACACAATGCCACTGGAACGCACATTGCTAAGAAAAATGCTCATCACCAATCACCGACAAGGTAACGAGTCTTAAATGCCTCACTTAACAATGAAGCTTACAAATTATAGATAATATAATAATATTGGTGGTGCGACATTCCGAGGTGGACCTGGGCCTAGCTGCTCAGCAACCACTCGTTTTGTGCGTGCTATTGTTCTTTCATGAGTGCAAGGGACCTACAGTTTTATGCCGACTCCGAATGGCAAAGTTTAAGAAGCTTTTTCTAGACAGGAAAACTCCTTGAGCATTGTCAGTGATTCGAGAGAGGTGGAAGCCGTGAATTATGAAAGTTGGTGGATTGGGCATTCGAACCTGGCGCCCTCTGCGTAGGAGTTGACGCACTAACCCACTACGCCACGGCGACACACTTAAAAATTACAAGACCATAAACACGGCAACCCACTGTGGCGTTGTGGGTGTTTGCTTCGACCACTACGCTGCCTGGTTTCTATACCCGTCCGATAAGACCAAAAATAATTTTCACGGTTCTTTCGAGTCACTGACAAATGGAGCCGGTAGAAAAGTGTAGGTCCCTTCCACTCGTTAGGAATACGAGACATCATTGCTGAACGCCGTCTTCTGTGTACTAGGATATACTCCAATCCAAGGAAACGTAAAGGCGGGCAGTCTCGTGAAAAAAAAGGTCAAAGCTCGAAGAATCTCTAGCAACACCGTTTGCAAATACGTCGCTTAAGAAACTAAAAGAATCCGATGGCTTGCACTGAGTATTGGAGCAACAGCAAGGGCTCTAGGCCGACGCGGAGCAAACAAAATATTGACATCATTGATCGACTTTGGTCGCAAGGATGTACGTATACTAGTCCTTAACGTACCACAGGCACTTGCAATGAGTCTGAACATATCGTGCACAAATTTGTGCAGAAACTACAGAGATGAGGAAGAAATAGAATCACTCTTCGATTGCCCAAGCCTCGCAAAGAAAAGGAGGCAGTTCCTAGGAGAGCTCATTTTCATGGAGCTGAAGTACTGAAGCGGTGTTCAACTGGCAACCCTTATTGATTTTATGTTGGGATCCGGTTGGGTTTCGTACTAATGAAATAAACCATTTCAAGGGGCAATGGACTCAACACGTTGGTCAAAGTGACAGGCACAATTAGCACCTATCCATGTTTTTTTAAACACATTGCAAAGTCCTTGCCAGTAAGATACGGCAGACTTCAGTTCAAGGTGGCTGAATTAGCACTGGCCCTGAAACACGTCCGTGTAGCCAACTGACATATCTTCCGACAGCCAGGCTGTAATCAGAGCCGAGGCTATGGATAACATTGCAAGATTCGAAGCTTATCAAGTTATGCAGGCCGTAACTATGGTGACCCTCTGCTCGGTTCCGAGCCGTATTGGTTTCAAAAGAAATTAAGGGAGCCGCCAGATTTAAGTGGGCGAAGGCTCTGACGGTGTCTTATTCTAACTGTCGGATCAGCAGGGCCCTACGGCCATCAGTTTTGGTTTCAAAGATGTAGGAGTCCTTACCGTGGACTCATGAGATGATTCTTTTTAAGCATCGATACCTGTTCAACTCTAACCATCGGGCCTGGTTTGCAACATCTGTCCATTGTGCGTACGACCATGCAGCCAAATTCGTGTTGCCCGGTTCGGGCAAAAATCAGTAACTCTTGTACATCAACAAAAGGCCAGATCTGATGTAAACATCTCTACTGTCCTATCTTTGCTTCGGCCTTTTGCAGATGGCGATTTTGCATTGGGTCTCGGGACGAGATTAGGTTGGGTTGCCTAGAGGATCAATTGATCCTATTCCGGATACCATTTCTTCTCGGCCTCAGTCAAGGTGCATCTTCAGCTGGTCCGAGCTTTTGCCAACTTCTGTATCCAGTTTCACAGCCCAAGCTGGCTGGGGTTCCCTCCGATTTGTGTGCACCACCTTATACGTGGGCGTCCTCTGTTCATTGCCTCACAGGTTCAGAGTCGAAGATTCTTCGGTCTGTAGCTGAGTTGTCCACACGCTCTACATGACCTAGCCATCTTTGGCCTTGGATTCGCAGACGCCATACAGTTCGTGGTTGAACCTAGCCATCTTTGGCCTTGGATTCGCAGACGCCATACAGTTCGTGGTTGAACCTTCCTCTCCAAATGCTTGGGAGTTCAGTTCGTTGGTTGGGAGTTCTGCTAAACGTAAGCAGCGATTTTAGTCTCATTATAGTACTGTCCCTTGCTCACCGTGGGCTGGCAAGTATGTCTATTGGTTGAAGATCAAGGTGTTAGTTCCGGGACTTGGAGGGTGGTTGATCTCAGCCTACATCAGTGGCACATGCCATCCGTTGAACCCTTTCGAGATATAGACCTGATTACGTACATAAATTGCCAGTGGACCATACAAGACTATAGTCCCCATTGGGACCCTGTAGTCCTACATATGACCCAGAACGAACAATACCACGCACAGCACTAGGGCTTGGTATAGAAGCTAGGCCCATGTGGACATCGACTTTATTATTATTGAGCCGTGAAGGCCCTTTTTTCACGTTCCTGGATGTTGTTCGTGTTCGGAATGAGACTTAGAAATTTTGCTCTGTTGCTCAGCATCTAAGATTAGAATTTTATATTTCCCGTTAAGGGAATAAATTCTGTTTTCCTGCGGATTAACACCTAGGCCGCATTCTTTAGTCCACCGACTGTATTATATCCCTGATCGTGAATATATTTTCCCCAGACGACGGGATGGCAACATCGTCAGCATAGGCCATGACATTGCATAGTTTTTCTTTACATGGTCGGTAGAAGTTCATCCTCTACTGCGTTCCAGCAGAGAGGAGAGTGACCGCGAGGAAGAGCCTCGGAACTACATCCATACAAAATCCAACTGACCCACGAGCTGAAAGCTGAGCACACTTGAACAGCGGAACAGTTGGTGGTAGACAAAGAGTTCCGAAATGCCTATCCCAATGCACACCAGCTCCACTAACTGGCAATGGATTCGCAAAATGCCACTTCTGCCAGATCACTTTGGCAGATCGCAAATCACAGTTTGGCGATCAACATAAAGCGCATCCGATCTGTGATCCCTCTGATTTGGATATTTCATTCAATTTTCACCCTCAAGGAATTTTCTGCAAACGACAGGTGTCGACTAATCGCGAACATCACTCAACTTATGCCATCGCAAGTCGGGCCTTCACCTAACGAGCGATGTCATATTCCAGACATAATTCACAGGCGCACAGCTTCTTTTGCTCACAACACGTCCTTGTTGGAAACCTCTCCACAATTCGATGCGTCCGTTCGTCCTTGCACACCCAGTCAGTCATGCAGCCCACCACTTTTCTACAAGCCGCCAAATTTCTCCTGAAAGGCTTGCACCACGTGAGGCATTTGCGTCCAACGGCAAATGGCCGTAACTCAACGCAGGTGTCTAACGAAACTGATCCCTTTTTCCCGATCCCCCTCAGAGATTCCAATCGTCGTGTGACACTTTCGCAGATCACCACAACAAATTGATTCAAATGACAGCCGAGAACAAAAAAGGAAAATAAAAATAAATAAATAATCTCACGCTACCACGATTTCTCATCGCTGTCATATCCTCGGATACTTTCACCCCTAATTGCTGGCGCCACCAATGCTCGTCTGTCTCAACCTTTTTCAATGGAACACACAACATCCAAGGTGAGCCTAATTTACCCTATGGCCATAGGAACAAGACCCATCCATGTATACAACACTCATTTGCTTAATTCTCACAGGATGTGCTCCTGCTGATAGACTAAAAGGCGCTTCGATCTCACACGCACAAATTGGAGATGTAACTCACTGATAATCTCTAGCATAAGAATCAATACCACAATGTAGCCTGGATTATTGAGCGCCTCGCCGCTCACCATGGCGTGAGTTAAGATGTAGACGATTCTACCTGTGGCTACGGCTACATGCACATCGCACACAACAAGCCATCGAGGGATAATTTTCCTTATCGCCACTGCCACAGCGAGAACGGTTTGTTGGCCGACTCATCAAAAACCATGCTACGACACAGTGTGTCCTAATGTCCACTTACCTGGGATTCTTCAATTAAATACGAATCTCATTGCCCTCTCGAGCTCGGCTAATTGCCCTGCGTCAAGGGCACGGTGACGGCCGATGGGGATGTGCGACGTTCAAGACGTTTCATCTTTTAATTTCGTTTGTAATTCTGTAAGTGCGAGTTATTTTGTCAAAACGATGTCTAATAAATTAACGTTGAGGTATCCAATCCAGTGACGAAGGGAGCCACAATGAACGAGTGGAGAATGGCATTTAATTAGAAGGGGCTTGCATGCATTTAGACGTCAGGAGCTGAGGGAGAATGGAAATTAGGTTCGATTTTTCGGTGTACGAGCGAGTAGTGGTTCGTCAGTTAATGGGTGGAGGATTGACGATGATTTTGAAGGACAACTTGTATTAATTGAGACCCTCCCAACCGACCAGAGGATTGAGGATGAAATTGTGATGATATCGTTGAAGTATAGCACCCGTAAATCAACATCCTCTCGGAGTTGATGGTAACTTGTGCGAAATTAAAAGAACAGTAGATAAGACCCCTTCCTGAGGTTCCTCAAGAGTTTCACTGATTTCAAACACAACTGACGTTAGTCTGATGTCAAGCCTGCAGAGCAATCATCTTCAAACATACTTAACAGAAATTCATAAGTTGGGCTGAATAGCAGGATCAATTAGGTGACGACTGACATCAGCGGTAGAAGCAATCAAAGTCGAGCAGTCGAGTCTTATGCGAATGCCCTCTGTATTAGAGCAGAGCGACCTTATCATCGGCCCTAAGGTCCAACAGATCATGGCTTTTATAATGAAAACCGCTTTGGTGATGCGGGTATAGATCCTAAGGTAAGGTGGGCATTGTCACAAAATTAATAAAAATACAGACTACCTACCGACACTGTCTTTGGAAAAGTTTTTTTTTTCCTATTCGATTCCCGGCCAAAAATGTCGCAGTCGGTGGGTAGATCAATCTACACCCGGTGTGCTCAGAAAAGAGCAGGAGTGGGGTATTTTTTTGAGTTATTTCAAAGGTCCATGTCAATAAGATATGAGTCTCCTACGGATCGAGGTGTGTGCTATAAGTAGCTCTGAAAGACACCAAATGGCATATATTCCCACAGCCAGACTGGGCCTTGGCGTCGGATATAATTACAAGACTCGAAAGTTGTCAAGTGATGCAGACGGAACGGCAGTGAAATGTGCCTGGTAACTATGGGAACATCCGTTTAGTAGGCTTTCGCTGGGACGGGATGTCCATCTATCCCAGTATGACCATAGTCATAAGTTCTATCATTACTTTTTTTGCACGACATTTTAATGAACAATGTTTTCTCAAGTTCTCAGTCAGTTTTTCTGTGAGTATTTTTCGAGTACTGGTTCAACTTACCCCATACCATCATTTTCATACATGTCACTTGTCAAATAGAAGTCAATTTCAAACGAAGGCGTTCAATGCTTTTCGAGAATCAATGACTTCATTCACTCATTAAGGCCACAGTTGACACAATTGGTTGGCCTAAGTGGGCCGCGATTGTAAGACCACAAGGGCAATCGTATACCTTGTGGCCGACGGCAAGGCCTATGAACTAGCTTAGGAAGAGTTCCCTCTTATACATGATAATCGCTACAATACGCTACTCTTATTTAAGACACACACAATCAAACTACCAATGGCTAAAAATACCACATGCTTTAAGAGAAAAGGATATATGGCCACCACTTAATCTTAAGCTATCGCTCAGTTTCCTTAGACTTAGCAGACCTTCACTCATAACGCTCGCAAGTGGCTTTCATGGATGGTTGTTCATGGATGAGCATCTTTGCAGAGGCGGCATGGATCAAGACAATAAATCACCTACTCTGCTCCTGAGCAGCGCTCTGACAAGTCGTGGGTACATACAACTAGGAGCCCACTACTTGAAAGATCTTAATGAGCTAATCTGTATCTGCATCAGTTAGCTAAACCGCTTTGTCACAAGAACCAACTGGTTGTAATGGTGAAAATGGAAATTAATCCGCGTGGCATCACAACTGACTTAATGTGGCCTAAGTGTGACTGCCTTCTAAAGTCAGCCACTACAACCTCACCTAACTTATAGTAGACAAGCCAATGTACTCGGTAGGTGTCTTCCAAACTTCTATGCCGGTCGTTACAACCTGTCATCTCCTTAAGATTCACAGAATCAACCACATATATGGCTAGATGCCACCACTTGCCTTAAAAGCAAGGACGCATGGCCAGCACTCAGTCCTAAACGGACACTCTGACTGCGCATAGTTAGCAGACGGACACTCAGGTCCCTCATTAGGCGCATTTGACAACCACAAATCAACTCCTCTGATCGTGTCCTCTGACTTCGTAGGTACTCATACCTAGTGGCCGCCTTTTCAACAACTTTAGCGAACTGAATGGTATCATCAGTTAAGACCCTTTGCCACAAGCTGCAACTAAAGGACTCATCCTAAATCGAATTGTCACGGGATACTATAATTTTTTCGGGTTAGAGAGAGTTTGGATTAGGGAGGGTTCGATTAAAGGATAGCAGCCTTATGCCTACCACCGCCTCTAGTTAGCCTCTAGTCTTGCGAGTATTAAGATTTAACAGTTAATTTTTTTTCCTCAACTTTCAAAGCCTTACCTCTAGTTTAAGCATTGCACTTTCCGTTGCATCCTATTTCACGGTTGTGGTGTCGAAAAAAAAAAACTAATTTTGGACGAAGTCATGATATTCATGCAGTCAAGATTTTCGACAAAAATGAACATTTTCATTTAAATCAACGTGAAAAAATAATAAATAGAAAAATCTTACAATATTATCAGGAATCCTTGGCTCTTTTTCAATTTCACACGAGTGTAAGTCTTTTGTCCCTTGACAACCCAAGGCGGTCTCAAGGCCAAAATTAAATATTTTTAAATTTTGTTATGTAGATTCTTCGTTGGTTCTGAATGAAACCAATTTGAATCGAATCAAAAAATAAGGCATTAGAGGCTTAAGAGTAAGCCAGTCCGCATGGCATCACAATGGCCAGATGTGGTTGCTGTCTGCAGCCGCCCACTCTTACCTTACATCTACTTCTTATTTATTTGGCTCTAAACAGATAGGTGGACCTTGGCATCAATCAACAAGCTTCTGCAATTTTCAGTATCTCTGATAACTTCCTCCAGTGTAGCACGCCAAGCTGGTTGGGGTCATTCTCCGCATGGTAGTTCTTCTTCTTTATTTGGCGCTGCACTTCGCGGTGGACTTGGGCCTCAACCAACAAGCCTCTCCAGACAGCAATGTCTCTGGCTAGCTGTCTCCAATTTCGCACGCCCAGTTGGTTGAGGTCCTTCTCCACCTGGGTGTGCCACCTTAAACGCGGGCTTCCTCTGTTACGTTGTCCCACTGGTTCGTAGCGAAAGACTCTTCCGTTCGGAGCTCATTCGTTCATATTCTCTACATGGCCCAACCCCCTTAGGCGTTCGATCTGTAGACGGATCCTCCAAAAACCGTCAACGCAAACATGACCAACGATTGCATGCAGAACTTGTCTCTCGATGAAACCAAGAACTTCTTCATCCCTTTCTGATGAAGTGAGCAGGACCGGACAAGGTCTTATAAATCGTCAACTTGGTCCTTCATGAGATCTCCTCTACTATTCAATTGCCTCTTGAGCCCATCAAAACAGCGGTTGGCAAGAGTTGCTCTGTGTTTGATCTCGATACAGAGTAACCTTGGCAGACCTTGCCTATACGAGACAAGATGTCAGTTCCTGCACCTCCATCTTTGTACAGACTACGAACAAGTTCTTACCTCTTACCTAACAAAACGTTTATAAATTGTGTGTCGTCTAGATGACAACAAATTCTTCGACCTCGGCAGCTCTCTGTGCGGAGATAGAGGTGCAGGAACTAACGTCTTGTCTCGTATAGACAATGCCCACCACGCCTACTACTCTATTGGTAAAGTCTAGAGCTCCAACACAGCTCTCTACCTCACTCAAGGTTCCGTAATCCGTACCGCTTTACGGGTGCGAGACTTGGAAGCCAACCACCGTCATTGTTCAGGTCTTCGTCAATAAATGCTTGCATGAGTCCTGAAGGTCGTGGATGGAATGGATAGCAGAGCAGAGCTTCACAGAAACCCATCGCAGCTGAAATCCAATGTGGAATGGATATTGTAACCGGAAACTGATATTGCAAGAACGGTCCTTTCTTGAACCCCACAAGAAGTACGTCCAAGCTGGAGGTGGACCATGGAGAAAGAGCAGCGACGGGCTGTCAACGCCTGGTCGGAAGTGACTAGGCTAGTCCGAGACTGGGACCCGTGCAGATCGTTCGCCGAATCCATGATACCGCTATAGGAGTGTTTTATTTATTCTTAATCTATTTATAATTAAATTTGTTAAAAAATGAATAAAGTACAAGAATCATTTGAATAACCAGTAAACCTGACAACACCTAAAATTTCCACCAATCATTGAATTTCTCTTGCGCAGCGAATAGCTCGAAAATAGTTCAAAAATTCGAAAAGAACAGAAAAACGAAAAACGAAACAAAAAGGAGGAAGAATCAAATCTTCTCAATGCCACCGATCGACGCGACGTTGAGCACATTGCCGGCGAGCGCCGAAATTAAGTGCTTTTGTTTATTTGACTTCAATGATTGATATCGAAGCCGTAGGCTAGGCTATCTAACGCCTTGAAAATATAACGAACTACGAATAATTCGTAATCATAATTATGGCGCACTTCGAAGGCAGATTGCTGCTTCAATTGAATTGTTCGCACCCAGGAATGTATGCGGTGTAGGTGTGATTAACAAATGCGAATTCCAGAGAGTAACTCGCGAATGCGTTGAGGTAGTCCGCCTCCGGTGGTGATGATTTGTGGTGCAACCGGCATTAATTCTCAGATTTGATGAGATTATCGAATAATGAGGTCGTTAGATGTGTGCGCATTTTTGAAATGGTTGAGCGTGGATTTTTGACTATAAAAATGGCACGCTGTGTTGCCCATAGATGATTCACGATTGCTGACTGGAAGGGTAATTTGCATGTTCTTTTAGAGATTAGGAATGCGTTTAACTGGAGTCAAGACACAGAACGGGGCGAATGTTGGAGAGGGGGTAAAATGCGCACTTTGCACTGCACAGTGTGTTACATAATACAGCGGAACTTAAATCAGAAAAAGAACACTTTGAATCACTTCTAAGTGCAGCGCCTATGCACGTTGATGAATTCCTAGATACAGCTTTCACCGAAGCTTTAATAAAAAAAGGTCATAGGGAACCCCAAATAAAATAAAGCCCCTGGCATCGACTGGATTTCTTTCGAATCTTATAAAAATTGCACGCCTGAATTCATTTCAGCAGTTACTCAGGAGTTTAATCGAATATTTGAAACCGCTGATGTTCCACAATGTTTCCAAAACTCGATAATCTTTCCCTTGCACAAAAATGAGACTACAACAATCCACCTAATTACCGTGGCATATCATTTTTAAATACATCAACCAAGTTGTTTGCTGGTGTCCCATTTAATAGAATTACTCTGTCGGTTGAAAATAAGAAGATCCTACGCGAATTCCAGGCTGGTTTGCGGCATAACTGTTCAACTATAGATCAAATATTCTCACTTGTGAATATAGCGGTTAATATACAAGAAGACTTTTTCGTCGACTTTCGCGCTGCTTTTGACTCTATACCTCGTGAAACCCTTTTTTATAAGCCATCCGGTTACGGGATCTCAACAAAAGTTATTAAAGTATTGAGAGCTTTGTGCAAAAATAACTCAGCATGTGTTTGGGATGGAAATAATCTATCAGCGGAGTTTAGCAGAACAATGGGGGTGAAGCAGGGATGCGTGCTGAGTACAATTTTGTTCATCCTATATATAAATGATATGACCACGTTAGAGGTGGAATCGAGATAAATCAAGCCAACATACCAGCTCCCATGTTTGCTGATAACATTGTTTTCCTCTCAGACTTGGTGGACACAATGGAGTTAATGATAAGCCAGCTCAGTCAACCTATCAAAGTCTATAGACAGATACTCCCGCAATGAAAAGTGGAAGTTTCAGCTATCTTGGGGCCTTGATTACGCCTAACTTAAATATGAATAAACACCACCAAACCAAATTAACTGAAGCGAAAAGAGCTATTTGTTCCGTTTGGGGTAGTTGTATCAACAATAAAAACATCAGCCACTTTCCGAAACAGAAAATATTTCGTGCCACTGCAGTCTCCATCCTCTTTTACGCTGCGCAAGTATGCGGATGTCGTCCATGTGAAGCAGTTGAAAAATGTCTAGGCTATTTCATCAAGCGAGTTTTTAAATTACCAAGTGGCTCACCCAACTACATGCCTCACCTGGAAACTGGATTAGCGCCCCTATTTTTGGAAACTCCTTTAACTCCACTTCGACTATGTGGTAAGAGTCATGGGAATGAATCAAGAAAGGATCCCGAATATAGTGCTTACTCAAATGCTGGTTAACGGTGGAAAATGTGTCCGAGAATGGGAAAACTTTGCATCGCAATGTGATTTTAATCTCCGAGTTGCGCCAGACGAGCAGCAAATCCACCTTAGGCATAAGTTCTACACACTGTTGGAGAAAACAAGACATAGAATCTTCAACCAATTTGTAGATGAAGCCAAGTCGTCCCAATACAGGACATATTACAGCAAATTGAACCACTATTTACAAGACAGAGCATATTTCATGGCAAGTTTCACAACGGATATTATATGATCACGCAACACGCTATTTGGCAGCACTCAATAATTCAACGAATGTTTGCTTCGTTAATTTTGCTACAACTATTCTCTTTCTCATTGTACTTCTCACATTCGCTTTGTAGCCTCCATATTGTTTTTTTCTCTCGAGTGAACGCAAGTCAATATAAAAAGGGGAATTAATTTTGAATTAAGGGGTTTTTTATTTAAACGGTTAAAAATACAGTCCACTTATAGGTAACAAAGTAATAAAAATTATTCATCAAATTTATATCGCATACCAGATATGATAAGCAACATCTTTAAAATAAGAGGTGAACTGATAAGTTTAAACTTTATACCCCATCACCGAGAACTCCCTCTTTTGTGCAACCTTTGCAACCTTCAGGAACGAGAGGACGTATTCCACTTCATCGCTATATGTCATATTCTTAAAGAATTCCGCTGCCACTTCTTTAGACCACAGGTGCTCTCGCTTTAAGAAGCGATAAACATCTTAAACGGTGACCGAGGCTGGGATCTATTGTACAAGTATGCAATAAACTCACTGACCTTAAGAAATTGTAGTATGGAGGAGAACTTTTAGAAACTTCTTCTTTATCTGGCGGTGGACATGGGCCTCAACTCTCCAGCTAGCACGGTCTCTGGCTAGCTGTATCCAGTGTCGCACGCCAAGTTGGTTGAGGTCCTTCTCCACCTGGGCGCACCATCGGTTCCGTGGGCGTCCTCTATTGCATTGTCCCACGTGTTCGGAGTCGAAGACTCTTCGGGCCAGAGCTGAGTTGTCCATACGCTCTACATGGCCTAGCCATCTTAGGCGTTGGATCCGAAGACGCCGCACTAGACTCATGTAGCAGTTCGTGGTTGAATCATCTCCTCCAGAAACCGTCAACGCAAACAGGACCAAGAATCGCACTCAGAGCTTTTCTCTCGAAGATACCGAGGACTTCCTCATCCGCTTTTTAGATTGTCCATGCCTCCGCGCCGTACAGCAGGACTGGGATGATCAAGGTCTTGTATAAAGTCATCTTGGTCCTTCGAGAGATGGCTCTACTACCCAATTGCCTCTTGAGCCCATAGAAACAGCGGTTGGCAAGAGTTACTCTGCGTTTAATCTCTCTCTTTACTGATGTTGTTTGTACTATTTACTGCAGAGCCGAGGTAGACAAAGTCCTTGAGTACCTCGAAGTTATAGCTGCCCATTGTGACGCTCTGTCCAAGACGTCGAATGAAAAAAACGCTTTCTTATAAAATAGCGCGTGCGTGCTCATGCACTGATTTGTATCCACTGTAAGTAAAACCACCATTAAATCAGATGAACATTTTGTATCCATTTTACTCTAAAAGTAGATATCCACGGCCACATTTATCAAATATAATCCCGGTTGCTGTTATGTTTTTGCACAGTGGGCCTTATTAGGTTCTGGACCTTATTTGGACCACCTACCGTATGCACATCTCAAGGGAGTGGCTCTTCACAGATTGGTCCGAGTCATCAATACTTGAACTGATAGCCTGAAACGCTGTCAGGGAAGGCGAAGCCTTCCAGGCATCAATTCCACATTACACGCCGTTGAAACGTTTCATTTACATTTTTGTTCCTATCGTTCTTACTTGGTCAACCTGTAACATCTAGAGTTCGGCTGGTGAAACTCGAGTGAGTCATCTTAGAAAATCATCATTGCCACTGAATGTATCTGTTAAATTCAATCGCGTCCCTTTTGAATCTGAATGAATTCTTTAAGTCCTTGCCGGAAATACCTCACATTTTGCACGCTTCAACGTCATGTGTGTCGTCCTCAACTATTCGCATTCGACCACCTATTTGCGAATCAGTATCAATTGCATATGAGATAAGCAGTAATCCCTCGCATCCGGCCGTCGCATGAATGAACGCGTCTAATCCTCGAAAAGTCATTTTCCCGTCGGCCACTCAGAGCGTGTGTGTGGCATCTTCATTTGGGCTAAGTGCATTGGACGGGATGCCGGACGGGATGCCGGTCCCGTACCCGCATGCCTGCATTTGTTTCACCTCCCAATGCCAAACCCGAAGGTTGAGTCCCTTAAGGTTACCTGTCGGTAAGTGGCTCTTTTCCAGTCGATTTCTCACTCACAGCACAAGTGCGAAGATGGTGAGCTGATAAGATAGCAGAAGCGCCCAACTGCACCAGCAAGTGGTACACAAAGTGAATCTTATCTGCCTACAAAGGAGTTTTATTGCGACGATTGATTTTTGGGCACCTGTACTGCCGCTGGTCGCTGGTGTGTGTTCCCCTGGTGATCTTATCTCTCACCTAGGTACAACAACAGACCAGAGTTCTCTCATCTCACCAACCATTCATCTTTGATAGGCCGTCAGAGCTGACAGAATTGGGCAATCGCTATCAGCAGCCGCATCGCCCGGCTAAGATGCGACTATGGCAAGAAATTTGTGCGCAATTTTCGGCTATCGCCTTGACCGTGCTGGTGTTCCGATTGGGCGGACGCTTCGCTTTGATGGAACTTCTGGGAAGAGTGCGATGAGGGTCGGCCAATAAAACAGCCGCCGACCGACGAGTGTGTGGCAATGGAGACTTGCTGAAGGATGCCCATGGACTGGATTGAGATCGGATTTTCCCGAGGTTCTTGAGCGGTGCAAGGACGTACGGTCGATCTCTAAGAGAAAGTGATTAGAAATGCGATTTTCGCAGAACCTGCACCACCTCCTGCGCCTAATTGGAGTGTGAATGTCCTGCGAAGGGCCCACCTGTTGCGACTGCAATTCACCGCATTCTTATCGATCCACTCGAACTGCAAATCAGATCGGAATAAAAAGTCCTTTGGGATGTTTTATTTTAGCAGAGAAACAATAAAATATTCACGGCAAAACTTCACAAAACGGTCGCCAAAACAATTTTAATTGCATGCCCAAAAGGAGTATCTTTTAATGGCATTTCGTGTATCTTCACTGATTGTGTGTTCTCATGATCTGGGCTGGTTGCAAGTTATCCCTTGTCGTCGACTCCGGCTCAACATACGCAACCCAATCCACAAACAAGATTGCTACATACTGGATCACCACAATGTCTACATGCACTCCACACCGTCTGGCCTGGCTGAGATGTGCCGGGCCAGCAAGTGGCATCGCTTGGCATGGGATGGCTTGGCGTGGCGTGGCATGGCGTGGTGTGGCGTGGCGTGGCGTGGCGTGGAGTGGCGTTCAGTGCCGTGCCTTGTGCGCCTTCTTTCAGTGCCCGCTACGAATAAGACAATAAAGCGAAGACGAAGAGTATTGTAAACTCTTAACACAATAAAGAAATAAATTACTCAATCATGGTATGCGTAGATAGTCTTGTGCAGCCGTATGGGTTCGGATTCATTCTCAAATGGGGGGATTGTACATCAATTGATTTCGCCACTAAAAGTTTTCCCATCGACCACCCCTAAGCTTAGGTGCGATTACTGCGAGAGTTTTGTTCCCTATTTGAGTATAGTGTGATGCGAATGTTTGTTGGTCACTTTTAACACTTTTAACTGAACAAATTTATAGATTTTCTGCAATGTCGAGATGAAGGCAGTGGAAATGACTGCTGTTTAGTTCGAGCAGGTTGTTAAAATAGTAAGCCTCCAGGGGACTAGAGCAAGTAGGCGTACACGCTTACAATAGTTGCTTCTTTATCCTTGTCTCTGAGTCTTCTGCAAAAGTCATTGTACGGACAGCCTTATCCAGAGGCTTGAGTTCCAATGGCCCGTATATAGGTTAGGTTAGGTTAATGTTGTTGCCACAACTGAAGCAGTTCTGGCCCAGATCTTGATTGGATCCATTGTGATATCACTAATCGGCAGCTAATGTGCCGGTTCCTCTTTCCTAAATAAAACACCTGAAGACACCTACTGGTATGCAAATGGCATATCCTGGATGATGCACTCCTTTTCTGGGTTACGGACAATTAGTATTTTTTGCTTTGTCCAGAATTTTTATCCCAGACATTTCCTCAAGGCTATTTAATGAATATCTGCCTGGAGTGTTTTAGGTAGAGGTAGTGGAGTATAGTTTCTTCTTCCTCTTCGTCCCTACAGCTCCTACAAAAGTTGTAGGAGTGGCATCTGTAAGTAATAATATGGGGTGTCCTGATGACTTGCCATTGGCAAACCCACCCCTGTCCTAGATAGCTCGTCGGCCCTTTCGTTGCCTGGAACCACTATGCCCAGGGACCTAGCATAGGGTTAGGTTGCATCTAACCGCTGTCTCCCTAAGAGATAGACGGCAAAGTTTCATCACCTTCGATTTGATTGATGGTGTATCAAGAGCCTTGATGGCCGTCTGACTGTCTATGTATATAACGATAGATGGCCCGTCTTTCGGGTTCATTGACAGTAAGTGGCCAGCCTCTTGTATAGCTTTTACTTCTGCCTGGAATATACTACAGTGGTTGGACAATCGACGGGACAGAGAGAACGATATTTTCGGCGATGACGCGCAAATACTCCTAGTCGAGTGCCTTCTTCCGTTTTATATCCGTCTGTGTATACTTCCAGATGGCTAGCTTCACTGGCTACGTCTGATGCCCAGTCTTCTCTATTTGGAATGAGTGTTTTATACCCAAATTCAAAATCTTCGACGGGCGCAATATAATCTGTATGCTTTGGGATATTCGCATTCTTGATTATTTCCTTGTGACCTAAAATGTACATTTTGGTCCAGCAGTTGCAATCCCTCAATCTGATCTCTGCCTTGGTAGGCCGCCAACTTCCTGTAAATGTCCATGGGAAGTAGCTGTAGCATTGTTTCCATGGTGGCTGAAGGTGTGGAGTGAAGTGCACCCGTAATGCAAATGCACGCAGATCTTTGTATACTACTACAGATTGATTGTATATATTTCGTACAAGGATACCATATGTTAGAATTGGTCTGGCGACTGCTGTATTTACCCAGTGTGTCATTTTCGGATCGAGCCCCCATTTGGAACCGAGGATCATCTTGCAAGTATACATAGCTACCGCCGCCTTCCTAATATGGTCCTGAATGTTTGGTTTCCAGCTTAGCTTACTGTCTAATATTACGCCTAAATATTTGGCCTGACTAGTAAAATTTAATTCCTTGTTCTTCAGCATTGGTGAGATTAAAGGAGGTATATTGTATGTTTTTGTGAACAGTACGAGTTCCGTCTTGGATGGGTTAACATCTAGACCAGCTCTTCCCGTCCACCATTCCAGCTTCTTTAGGGGGCTTTCCATAAAGTCTCTAATGGTTTGGTGAAATTTGCTTGTTACGACTAAGGCTATGTCGTCTGCGTAGGCGACATGACGTTCATTGAGAATTTCGTCTACCACTAGCATCCAGAAAAGAGTGGAAAATACTCCCCCTTACGGGTTGCCGCTTCTTGTTATGCTGTGATGTCCAAGTTCTGTTTGCATACTTCTACGGTATAAGACATTCTTTATCCAGTCACGAATACTACCAGTTGCTTTTTGTCCAGTTAGGGCGTTAGTTATCGTTTCACTTTTGACGTTATTAAGAGCCCCCTCTATATCAAGGAAAGCAACCATTGTGTAATCTTTGTTATCAAAGGATTTCTCAATGGTGCTGACTAGGGAGTGAAGTGGTGTTTCTGTTGAAAACCCTTTGCCAAGACATGTTGGGTAGGTGATAGGGAGTTAAAGCTTGTACTTTCTCTAATATGTGGATCCACTATCCTTTCTAATGTTTTCAGAATAAATGAAGAGAGGGTAATGGGTCTGAAGTCCTTTGAAAAGCTGTGAGTTGCTTTCCCACACTTTGGTATGAATACCACCTTAACTTTCCTCCACAGTTTTGGAGTGTAGCTGAGTCTCAAACAATTGCAGAAAATAGCCTTTAGCCACGGTGATAGAATGTCAAGTCCGTGCTGTAATTCAGCCCGTCTGACTTCGTCTATACCTGGGGATTTGAATGGCTCGAAACCTCTAATCGCCCAATCTAAAGTGGACTTCGTTGGAGACCATCTGGGACTATTTTGCAGCTCGGCGTTTCTATTGATGCAATCTATTTCGTTGGGGTATTTGTTCCATGTTGGGGTTTCCTCAGCCCAGACTCCGTAAAGTAAAAGCCTTAGTCGATCGCAGTCTTTGGTGTTTTCTATAGTGCCACAGAAAGCATTCCAGGCTTGTTTTTGCGTCGTCTTGAGCTCTTTTTTATAGGCCCTGAGACTTTTTTTTATAAAGGTCCCAGTCCGCCTCCTTTGCCTTAGCCGACCGCAGTCTTTGGTGCCACAGAAAGCATTCCAGGCTTCTCTCTTTTCTCTTTTTTATAAGCCCTGAGACTTTGCTTATTGAGGTCCTAGTCCGCTGTTACCCTAGACGACTTGCCCTGTTGAAACACTTCCCGCTTTCTTTGCGTTGCGCTAACAGGTCTGGGTTCCAACATGGCGGCCTTCTATTCTTCTTCTGTCTATTAACAGGGCATGATGTTAGGAAGGCAGAATTCATAGCCTTTGTGATTTTCTTAACCATGTCATCAATATCAGCATACGAGCTTGGGTCGGAGATGACTTCTTTTCCTAATATTTTGTTAAGGATATTCTTATACCTGATCCAGTCAGTCTTCCTGGGGTTACGGAAGGTGCTGGTTGGGGGTGTCTTGTAATTAATCGAGAATTGGATGAACTTTGCAACTTAACCTCGCTGCCTGGGTACGGTTCCCGGCCATTATGACAAAAATAATTTTCACAGACCTCTTTCGAGACCAAGTAACAAAAAAAAATGGTGGTGGTGGTCGTGGATGCGGTCATGGCCGTGGACGCGGCAGTGATCGTGGTGGCAAGGAAGACAATGGCAGATCCAGAGTCAGAAGAACCTCTCTACCAATGATCTTAAGGATGAGGTGGTGAAGATTGTGCCTGTCTAGAAGCAGACACGTGCCGGTCATATTGGTTGAGAGTTAAGAGCAGCAAGGAAGTCGCTACAGACATCCGTGAGCTATCATCTTGGCCAAGTTGTCGGCTGTTCACGTTCGCCGTGGTTACTGGGATAACGAGATCGGTAAACCCCATATCGTACCATGCAAGGTCACTGGCAAGTGGGGCTCCATTTCGGTGCGTTTGATCCCAGCTCCCCATGCTTCATATCGGCTCAAGTCTCCGAGAAGCTATTGGCCATGGCTACAATTGAGGATTGGTACGTATCGCTTCCACTGTTACCTTGGGTACCTCTGCCAAGGTAACATACGCTGCCATCGGTACGACCTACTCTCAGATTTGTGGAAGGATATTCCACTTGGCATGATCCTATAGCAAGCGTTTGCCTATTTTTTGGCTGACTTGCCAGGTGGGCGCCATGTTGAGGCCTAAATACAGCAGAAATTTACCCACTGAATGTCTTGTTGATGGGAGGACCCTTCCCGACAATTGAAAATAAAATAAACACGTTCTTCTTTTTTAACAAGAAATGGAACAGTGGCCTGCCCAACAGGAGCGGTTCCTGTGGAAGCTAGATCTTGGCCCTGTACGGGCTGCCCCCTACAAAGCTGGCTGGATAATTTTATTTTTTGTGGTTTTTTATCTGGAAAATTGTTTCCTTACGACGGACTTAATTCAAATGTTCAGTTTTCCGTAGGACTGTTGATTTTGACTCGTTTATAGTTTTCTGCAATTCAGTTCTTAATTTATTTGCCGAAATTTTATCGGGCCTATATTTTTTTTTCTATATTTTTTAGTAGAGTGCTGTTTTTTTTAATTTTTAAGGACACCAGCCCTGTTCGACTCAGTGTCCTTGTAAAAGTAAATAGCTTTTTGTGTTGTGGAATCCACTTTTGCCATACCGATCTCAATCAGGTGAGGATAACAAGTTTTGGGCACTCTCCTTCATTATGCACGATCTCAATTGTTTTCCCCTTTTTTTGTACCATAAGTACGTTGCGGTGGCATAGACCACATTCCTGTGCTATTTTGCATGATTAAAGCCTTTTTGAGATTGTAAAACGATGTTGTTCTGAGTATTTTTTGCATATTTTTACATATATTATTTTTTGTAAATTTAAAGTTTTAAAATTTAGAAATAAAAACCTGATTTTTGAACTAGAATATCGCTGTCAGCGGTGAGTATGATGCCAAGATCATAATGACGAAATTTGTTATAAAGTATGATACGCCAAGTGTAAGCCTAACGGTGAATGTATAAAAAAAAAAGAAAAAATGAAAACGTGCACAACTGGATACATGGGATCCTCTTGGTTTTTATTTTATTTCAGCCCTTGTGATTGCACGATTTCTTTCATCGATGCATCGTTCTTTTAGTAATGAAACAAGGAAACAGCTCTGAAAGATTGGTGAAAAACCACATAAGCTAAAATGAGATTTGCTCACCACTGTACGTTCCAGGTACGAACTGGAAGCTGCCTGGGCTCTCCTTCTCGGAGGAAAGCTCAAAGCATTTGTTTTGTTCATGAAAGCCTTTCGTGCGTGGCTCCTTTGTCATCCCGCCAAACTGCCAATCACTGCAGTTCACAGAATGATCCACGAAATAGCATCATCTCACGAAAGGAAAAACTCCCATGGGATGAGTCCCTGTGATGTGTCCTCACGTCGGCTTCCCATGAGGCAACCGAACGTGAGTAGGACAATCAAGGGTCCGAGGCTGAAAAGCAAATGCCGCTCCATTCATTCGAGTGTAATTTAAGAAATTTAATGACCAGCCGATAACGAAGAGCGGATCAAGTACCTTTTTGAAAACAAACATCTGACAAGGATCCATCCGTTCATAATGTCTGTCACGGCGCTGTGTGGTGGGGCGCGGTGAGGTTCGGCGCGGTGGCGGCGCAGCTTGTAGGGAATTAAAACAAAAGGCATCGGGCTGAGTGCTATATGAAAAGGAATGTCCGTTATTAGCCGGTTAATTCAGACAAAATGTCTGTGCAGACTGAAAGCCCCCCAACGCGTCCATTGTTCGATGGCATGCAATTCGGCAGCCAGAGGCATTCAAAGGCATTCAAAGGTATTCAAAGGCTCCTTGGCGGCTGGATGGCCTCTGAAGTTTACTCTCATTTATCACGATTTGTGTGTGCGATCCCTTTGTTTTAGAATTTAAATTCGAGTTCTTGTTTGATTTCACTGCTTGTTATTCATTTTGGCTTGTCGCTTGCCTTTCTTTTTGTCAGGAATTCCAATCGATGGAGATTTACGTCGGTGCTTGCTTGTTGGTGGCTTCGCGCTTGGAGGACACGTGCCGGATAAACTTTGTCGATATTTTAAAGAGGCTCCTCGCTGATGCCCCGTCCTAGTCTATTTTGAAGACGCCCTTCTCCCAGTCTCACAGCTCTCCCTCTCACTGGTCACTGAAAACAATGTTGCTTCGAGAATTTCCGCGTCTCTCCCTATCGCTGGGGCCTTTGACCCACCGTCAGCTGTCCGACAGCTGCGTTTGCTTTCATTTATTCGCGATCGTCTTTTTCTGATACGACTCCGGTGTCATTGACGCCTGCCTGTGACGACGCACCGCCGCCTACGCCTCGCCGCGCCCAGTAACTCGTCGCTCGCTCGAGACATTCTGGAGTCACGGTCCAGCACCGGTCTTTGGTTCACGGTCAATATGAACATCTGATAAGCGTGTCACGCTTGCCCCCCAAGTCGCTGACAGAAATCGACTGTGTGTGTAGGTATTGAAGCGAATTTCGCCTGAATCTCAAGCCCTCCGCGTCGCGAAAGGGTGACAAAGAACGAAGACATGCCAGTGGCAAGTGATGATAAAAATATCACAAGTGAATCAGCCGCCTTCGGCTTTCGTCCGGCTATCGTCGCGGGCTGCTATTAACCTCAAAAAAGTCGATAAGAATAAATGCGATTAGCAGGCTCTCACTAACGACTCAATTCTAAGTGCAAACGAGAGCCCAGTGTTCGATAGAACAGTCTAGTGGACTTCGGTGAAGTGTGATTGTTCGCTGGATCCGTCTACTGGCCCGTGCAGTGAAGGGTATTCCATTGTACTCTGTTATTGCGTGAGATTTTCGTGATTGTGTCAGTATTGTGCAAGGTCATTGTGGTGGGCAATTTTCGACTCACTGGCTCTGTCTGATTCACCACGTGGTATTGGAGGTTGTTACGAAGGCGTGAAGTGAACGAGGTCTTTAGAAGAGGGCTCTGTTCCATTCAGAGCCTCTATTTCGACAGCACCCAGAATCAAGGCCACTTTGGTCTTTATCTGATTGCTCCCAGCGCCATCTAGCATTTCACTTATCCTCGATCATCCATGTCAAGGCCATGGTTACCTGATACCAATGACAGTTCCTCCAATTGGTATTTTTCAGCAGCTGTCAAAGTGCCGGATGGCATTTCATCACACTTCGTTTGAAGCTTGGCGAACGTGCGGAAATTATTTTAAAAAAATTGTGTGGTTATTCCGGCTGTCATACATTTTTCGTGAGGTCGGTCGTACTTTGTAAATTTGTACGTGATTAGACACTTTTGGACATTAAGCCTCCCACCAGACAAAGACTAAACACCGTCTGTAGCGCAAGGACCGCGAAATGTCGATTCGGCGCCGATCAGCTCAATTGGGCGTCACCAGAAAGTCTACCTGGCTTACCTTCCGATTAAATTCGAGCCTTCATTCTGTAAGATTGTGCCGGTGATTGATTCGAAGCTGGACGACCATGATCAACGCTAATCGGACGTTGGTAAAGATGTCCGACGATACGAATTTCTTCAAGAAAAATTTCCATTACTAGAGCGAACACAACCCTCAAGTACTTGACTCAACGTACGTATGTCAATACTATATTTTGCTGTTATTTACATCCTACAACTACCTTAAGAACTACCCTAGGATATGTAGGCCGGCCATAGGTTGCAGCTTGTAGATTAGCATTTAATTTGCTGCAAGACAGTGACCGACTGCTGCCTCATTCGGAGATGCGTACTATCCTTTCTACCTTGGGTCTAAGGGGTTCGATGCCGGAGTTCCCTCGCTCCTCAGCCACCAGAAATTTTGGTGCTGCCTAGCAACATCCCGAATGTCTCGGCTGGATACCGCCGTACTGAACCGGATGAGTTTTTGATCGGGCTATGTGAAAAATAGGGTGTACCGCATTCATATCTTGTGATAGGTCGTACACATCTAAACGGAGAAAAGCTTCTGGGGGGACGAGGCCACTCTGACGTACCCTTGGTATTCCAGATTGGGGAAGTATGCCCCTGAGATCGAGTTATTGGACGAATTCATCGCTCTAGCAGTATGACCTCGAATCAACTTCAACTGGAAATTATCCACTCTTACCAGGTTCGCCCTGTTGTATAAGACCTCATTGGAATAGAATGTTATGTACTGGGACTCTGGAGTTCTATAAAGGCGAAGGCAAGCCCTAAGACAAGCCCTCTCGAAGAACCGCATCTTTTCCATTAAGCTTGCAGTCACGTTGAACCACAAGGGACAGCCATAGGTGTCTCTTTGTTAGAGCAAAAGCGTCTCGGGCCTGGCCAGAGCAGCATCTACAATGATGAGTGGGCAAAAAGTGATAAAGAAAAGGCGGATCTCTTTGCCAAACATTTGGAGGAAACATTCCAGCCCTTTGATGGACAAATGTTGGAAGTTGATCCAAGTGCAACTTCTATATCTGACAGCTCAGTATTGAGAGAGTATCGCTAAACGAACTCTGCCAGGCAATCAAAAATCTAAAAAACAACAAGGCTCCAGTCTGTGGTCATATAACCGGACAAATCCTGAAGAACTTGCCGAAAAAGGCGCTACATAAGATCCTCTACTTAATTAACGCTTCCTTAAGGCTATTTTATGTGCCAGACTCATGGAAGGTTGCAGAAGTGATTATGGTTCCAAGACCGGGAAAACCGTTGAACAACCAAAAGTCGTACAGACCCATATCGTTTTTACCAGTAATATCCAAATTTTTGAAAAAATCTTATTAACACGCATTCAAAAATTTATCAAAGGGAAGCAACTAATACCTGACCATCAGTTCGGGTTTCGAGCAAATCCCTCGACAATTGACCAGGTATACAGAATAACGAATGAAGTTGAAGGAGCATTAGAGGGGAAAAAGATCTGCTCCACCGTCCTCCTTGACGTTTCCCAGGCCTTCGACAAAGTCTGGCATGAAGGCCTAAAATACAAACTAAACAGGTTTCTACCGACAAGCTTGCATAAGATATTAGAATCTTATCTCGATAACTGAATATTTAGAGTTAAACACTGAACTGAATACTCCGATTTTAAAGAGATCCGAGCAGGAGTCCCTCAAGGGAGTGTCCTTGGCCCTACATTGTACATGTTGTACACTAGAGACATACTTCAAACTGAGGGTACACTTGTGGCTACATTTGCGGATGACACAGCGATCCTGTCAATGGAAAGTTCAGTTGCGTCCTCAACTGAAAACTGCAACGAGCTCGGGACAAAATAAACTAATGGTCAAAACGCTGGCGCATTGCTCCCAATGAGACCAAATCAACGCACATAAATTTTACCTACAGAAATATTGAAAATCTACCAGTTTTCATTAATTCTGTACAAATACCGTACGCTAATGAAGGTAAATATCTTGGTATGACACTCGATGCGAATCTCAAGTGGAAGGCCCACGTGGAAAGAAACGGGATGAGTTTGAACACCGGTATAGTATGTACAACAAACTGCTATATATGCAAGCAAGTACTGAAGCCTATATGGAGGATAATAGAGGATTTATTAAGTCCTTTCAAAATAAAATTATACGGGCCAGTGAAAGCTCCCTGTTATCTCTCAGGAATTGTGATATACGAAAGGACCTAGGAACAGGGAACAACAAACTCCGTTTAGTACGCCGACTTCAGCGTACGAGACCGCTCGATTTGGCGCAATAGGAATAAACCATCCTAAGGATGGCCATGGCAGGTGATTTTACCGAGATCTACCTACAAACGCGAAAATGTCCTTAAATGTAAGCTACTTGATAGGGAAACTTAGTTGTAGTAAAGAAAAACCAAAAGGGAAGGGTGTTATTAGTCAGTAAAAATCTGACACTTCTCTGTGAGCACGAGTCGCATAGTTTTCTTAATATTAAGTTGTACATTCAAATTTATTTTCATTTCGTTAAACAGGCAGTTAGGTTAAGTCGAAGGACATAGTTTAATATTAAGTTTAGCTTGGAGAGCCCGCCGAGGGCCAATAACTTAAAATAGAATCTTTGTTCGTCCAACTAGTTTAAGCATTTTTGTCTAGTATGTAAGCATATACGTAATCAATTGAGAAATAAAAATGAAAAAACGAAAACAAGACACTATGTTTTGTTGAAGATTTTCACCAACCCAAGCAAAAAAACAAATAAAAATAAATCTACATGTTTATTAAAATATAAATACTGATCTAACCAAATCCCCAGGTATCTGACTACAGTCCTTTGCGCCAGTGGTTCTCCGTGTCGTCCAACGATTGAGAACTTTCGCCAATTCTTTTTCGTATCCACCGAGGCCTTATACAACGTCTTCCTGAACAGAATGGCTTCCGACTTCCGGAAGTTGATACTCAACCTCCAGTCATCGCAACTTCTCATGAATGAATTCTCAACTCTCACCCTGCGTGAGAGTAATGATTTCCTCGATCTTTTTGCCTGATCTTTACACGATCAAGACATCGGCATACGCAATTACGTGAGGAAGAGAACTTATCAGATCACTCAAGTAAATGTTGAACAGGATCGGCGAATTAACGGCACCCTGTTGGAGACCATTTTGGTGGAGGTCACGTTGCCATTCTTGACTACGAACCGTCTGCCGGTAAGTATGTTACAATGTTACACAATAGGCACAGCAGTGGTTTTCTAATGCCTAGCCGATCGAGCTTGTAGAAAAGACCTTCTAACCATACGGTGTCGAAGGCCTTCTGCAGGTCTATCAAGCAGGCACCCGTACATTGTTTCTGGCTCTTGTTCCATTGGATATCCGACACCAGTTTTGACGCGGCATGAATAGTGTCATGCCCCGCTTTGAAACTGAATTGGTTATCCGGAATAATATGTTTGTCCTTAGTCCCGTTGATCAGATTTCTATTGATCACTTTCTCGAATACCTTGCTGATGTTCGGAAGGAGACTAATTGACCGGAGGTTGCAAGGATGGGATGAATCCTTTCCTCGCTTGGATATGGGTTGCACAATCGCAGTTTTCCAATGCTCTGGATAATGTGCATTATTCAGAGCGTTGTTAAACAGGATTGTGTACATATTAACCACTTCCAAGGGGAGGTGTCTTAACACAATGTTCGAGTCCCGTCGACTCCAACTGACCTTTCCTCTTTAATTATTCGAAGACCGTTTGGAGATCTGTCTTCGATATGAACGAGGGATGAACCCATTAGACGTGACATAAGGCCTCAATGCGTTGTGGTGACCCACGACTAACGCCATTCACCAACATATCCGTGGTGTTGCAAGAATTCACCACACTCCGGACATATGACAAAATCAATGACAATTGACAGGACACGTGCCCTCGTTTCTTTTTGGTGTCGTGTCGTGGATCAAGTCGTGGACCCTCTCGGATACGTCGCCAGCAGCATTTCAGGCTTTCACACATTATAGCAGGTATATATTTTGTACACTTCATTTAAGTATTTAAATTATTAATAAAGTTTACGAGTACAAATCGTCACGTAACAGTATCATATTTGTTGCGACTTGTGGCATGGCGGTACCATCGAACCTTCTTTATTTCGAAATGCGGACGGAGACACTAAGGATCTCAAGTTTAGAGCGATATCTACCGACTTTCTGCCACCAGAACTTGACAACATCGATATATCTGTTTGCCTGCCATACAAGCGACGCAACTCTCAAAGTTGTGAAGGAGAAATTTCCGACACGATCATCTCACGGCCAGTGTTCATAAATTCGCCGATGCAATCTTATGACTTCACACATCTCGATTATTTTCTCTAGGGCTAGCTCATGTCCTATATCGAATCAATCCCCGTCCGTCCGTTTGAGAAGTAAACGCTTGACATTATATGTGAAGAGAAAAACCGAGTGAATAATGAAATTGAAGAATTGGAAGAGAGCTCAATAACTGTTGGAATGCATGTTATGGCCATTGAGCTCTCTTCCAATTCTTCAATTTCATTATTCACTCGGTTTTTCTCTTCAGTTAGATACAGTCTTTATTTTACGATCATTGATGGTAAAGTAGTTCAAGCTGTATCGAATACTAGTTCTGCTAGCAAAGCGGCAAATGATGACTGGACCAGATTTGAAAACCAGATAAAAGCGTATTAACTTTGCTTTCACTGGGATTCGAACCGGGGACCCCGCTAACAAGGAGTAGGCACTCTATCAACAGTGCCATGCAGTCGTCTCACTGAGTCATTAGATTCGCTTGAACACCGAAGAATATCGTGTATCCTTTTCCGTGTTTTATCTCTTCTTCAACAAATGATGATCAAGCAAGATATCCAATTGCTTTCCTCATCTCCATGAATTCACCAGCAATATTCGTCTCATCAGGAATGCACATCAGTTTACCCATAAGCCTACTTTCGGACGCACAGTTAAACTTATGGGCTCGTTGTTCAGCCGCACTACACGAATATGGAAAACTCTTCCCCGCCTAATACTTCCCTCAGACTACAATCCGCAGATATGTAGGACCAATGAGCACATGTACCTCCTCTCCCTTTATCCCTGAATAGCTTTGGCCCGTGTTGTGTATTGACCCTGGACATTTAAGGGTATTAATAATTCCTTGAAAACATTTATAAAAAAGAAAATCTGCAAAGAGCCAGTCCCTTCAGCCTCATATTTACACGACTTAGGCGTTATCTGTGAGCGTGATCTCAAGTTACGTTCCCATATTGACAATATTACAATTAGAGCAATTTCCGGGCTTGTGGGACGCCGTGGAGTAGTGGGTAAGTGCGTCGACTCCTACGCAGAGATTTACCACCTTTCATATTTCACGGCTCCACCTCTTTCGAGTCACTGACAATGCTCAAAGAGTATTTCCTGTCTAGAAAAAAGCTTCTCAAACTTCGTCGTTCGGAGTCGGCATTAAACTGTAGGTCCCTTCCACTCGTGAAAGAACAATAGCACGCACAACACGAGTGGTTGCTGAGAAGCTAGGCCCATTTCCACCTCGGACTGTAGGGCCACCCATATTATTATTATTATTATTATTATTTCCGGGCTTTGCTTTGTTAAACTCTGTTCAAAAGTATTTTCCTTGATCTGTACTGTCACAAAATTTCTTTACTCCCGGTCCACATTCGCCATTTCCAAGCTGTCCACCGTAGGTTTTTACGTTTCGCTTTTCGCAATTTTGGCTGGACTGAATAGACAATCTGAAAGCAAATTAGAACTTATTCGCATTGAATCACTCGCAAACAACTCTTTGCTTTTCTTCCACAACTAATTACTGCTAACACAGAAGACAGACGACCCCGGTGTCTTTTGGCACCAATCCCCACAATCGTAGGTTTCCAGCTCTCTTCCGCAGACCACATCATATTAAACAAGACGCTTGGTTAACACCATGGAACTCCCTTTCGAATTCCACCCTAGTAAAGACTCTCTTGGCGACCTCCCTCAGTTCCGTCCTTTCCTACCTTGACCGTAGCCAGCTCTCTCTCTCTCTCTCTCTCTCTCTAACTATCTCTATCTATCTATCTCTCTCTCCATCTATCTATCTCTCTCTCTAACTATCTCTCTCTCTAAGTCGTTTTTATGTCTCGTTTTTAAGCTATTGCATTTGGCCAAAAGCGATACTATACTAAGAGAAGCCAACTCATCTTGGCTCACAAGAGATGACTGTCACACGACAAGCTCAACATGACCAGGGCTTAACAGCGGCAAAACAAAGAATCTTCTGGCGTTGAACCGACACTCGATCCGTGTGCTCGTCGGAGTTGTCACAGTCCCAGGACACAGCCTCATCGGGGCAATGCTCTGCACATGGAATGAGGAATTCAGCGATCTCTGTCGGAGCTGCGACGACGAGGAAGAAATCGAGACGATCCACCATCTGCCTTGCCACTACCCAGCTCTCCAAAATCGGCGCCTACCTTCGCTGGGCCAAAGATTCTTCACAGAGACTGAGGACTTGGCGAACGTAAGTAGAGAGGATCTTCTAAGGTTCGTAAACAGAACGGGCTGGCTTAAGCCATCACGAGACGGGATAGATTAACAGAATGAGTACTCCACAAATGAAGGGATTCACAATGGGCCCTAAGGCCTCCAAGTGGAAGTGATATTCTCCAATCACACTCTCCTTCCAAAACCTAACCTAAACTAGTAAGGTTCATTGCTTGTATTAAGCTTAACAAATCGGGAGTATTGCACCCATCATACTATACTGTCTGCTTGTATTAGAATTTAATTGTTTTACAAGGCGATAACTAAATCATTGTAAAATTTAATACGAAATAAATCTATCTATCTATATATCTATCTACAAGGCGGCAGATGCATGTGACCGATATCTCCTTTAGGGGAATTTTTGACCGTCTTCGAGTTCGTCGATGGTTTCGCCAGAGCCTTAAGAGGGAGCACCTCACTGCCAATATAAAGATTGACCGCATTTTCTGTCTATGTGACTCATTTGACTGAAAGACAGTTGAACAGATGTAAGCTCTGCTTGGCATACACCTCAACAGTGACTTGATAGTCTAAAGGACGTCAACAGGTCCATAATGTAATGTAATGTCATCTTGGCATACACCACAACAGTGACTTGATAGTCTAAAGGACGTCAACAGGTTCATAATGTAATGTAATTTCATCACAGATTTTCTAAAAATGACCATTGCAGCATCAACTTCACTCTTGTCAAAAGGATATCTTACAAGCGGCCGAATATCATAGACCTGCATCAAGGGCTGTAAATTATTGAAATCCGTGGAATGACTCCAACTCGTGGTGGCACCGGTTACGGCTTCAGCGACACAGGATTGCTTATGGTTTTGTAAGAAAACTACTTCCACTATTTTTTTTTCAGAGCAATGCCAAACCCGCCCTACGAATCTGATGTCTCTGGATTCAACGTAAGTTTCTTTTGATTTCTTTCGGAGTGGAAACAACTCGTGATATACACCAAGATCTACGAATAGCTTTGCAGGTTGATCAGCGTCTGACGATGGAGTTCATTTCTCTCTGGAATGATCTTGGCAGTTTTCGCAAGTTAGCCGAGAATATGTTAAAAGTTCCCGACGATTAAAACTAAACCACATATCCTCACACATGTCAACAAGTCATCGCTGGTTTCATAGAAGCAACCGACAGATGCTTGGTAAATCGCTCCAAATCGCATCGTCAAAAATCAGACTAAACGTCAAACCGTTTTTATCTCAAAGCAAAGCCCAACCAAAATTCAAATGAAAATAAAAAAAATTCAATCATGTTTGTTTATATTTTTTGGAAAACATTTTTTTTTAGTTTTTGTTGTTTTTGTAATCTTTTTGTTTGTTTATTAATTCTCCTTCAATTTCTCTTAACATAAAAAAATAATATATATTAATATATATATATACGATAATATTATATAAAAAAAATATCTTAACATATTTTCCTCGAATATATACACTCCACATTTGACATGGCATCTAATTACATTTATAAATATAAATAAATCATTTTTACTTTCGTTTTCGTTTCTTTTCCTATAAAAAAAAATGTGCAAAGTTGGTTCTTTTACGGTTTTATTTGCTTTTCTCATTCGATTAAAATGACAAAATAAAAAAAAACAAACGGACTTTTTTTTTCTTTTTTTAAATAGCTACACTCTCGATTGGTTTATATTTTCTTAGCACGGCTAAATGAGTTTTTAACAAAAACTTTACCTAACTAAGAATTGGAATATAACATACATACATTACATATACAACAAGGGAAAATGCACAATTATGAAACTATTAACAGAATGTATGATGGAACATATATTTCACCTTCTTTGCCAACCTTTTTGTTGTTTTTTTTTGTTTTCTGATTTTTATTTTCTTTTTGTTAGTTTGAATATTTATATATTAAGTCTTAGAATTTATATATAATTTAACTAAATCACATTTTTTTTTAAATAATAAACAATACACAGAGGTCGATATTACTCAGGTTTTGAAAAACGAACAAGAAAAAGAAAAGAAAAAAATATGTAAAACAAAGCAATTGTGTGTGTTTGCAGTTTGATCTTGCGTATGGTGATTTTGGAAAATAATTTATTGCAAGCCTTGACGGGCGTCATTGTGGTTGTTGTTGGTTTTGGCAATCTTGTAATTGATAGATTGATTGATGCGAATAAGTGGATGAAATTTGAAATTCAAACGAGCACAACGCAGTTACGAGCACATTAAATTTTCGCAAACAACATTTCCACATTTCGTGTTTCCTGGTAAAGTTTGCATCTGTTAGCGGTAAACATTGAATGCGAGGCAAGTTTACACTATCCACCACTTGAGTTTGTTGTTTACACTAGGCATTTGCGTTTTCTTCTCATTCGTTCTCGAATTTCACAATTTAAATTGAATTGAAAAAAAATGAAAAAAAAAAAACCAAAAAGACAAGAAGAAAGAACGAGAGAAATAAGATAAAAAGATATCGACACAGATACGGATACAGATCGAGGTCAGTTTCTTAGCACAAGACAATTTGAATGTATCTTTGCACTGAGAATATTTCTGAGATATTTGATTGCAATAAATCTCCAGATACACACCATAGTTTCGATTGGAATTCAATTCAGTGTACTTGCAAGATGAAATCCTATAAATAAAGTACGAGTATCTACAAGTTGTACATCTTACACACACACCCACAACACATACGCTTGAGTTGCCTATCATCTGGGTTATGTTTCTTCTTGTGTTTCCCCACTTGCTCGCTTCATTGTTTTATTTGTTTCCTCTTTTTTTTTTCTTTTTTGTTAATTTCATTTTTTTTACAATAATTTAAGATTGTTTTAAACATTAGATACATATTTTTTCCGTAGAGTACTTTATAAATAAATCTCGTTGCTAATCGAAAACAAGACAAGAAGGTTTTTGTTTATTTTTTTTTCTTTCCTTATATTTTTGTTTTTGGACAATTAAATAATAAATTAAATACAAAAAAATATTAAATGTCCTGTGTAACGATGATGATGACGACGGCGACGACGACGACGACGTGTACGATGACGAAGACGGCGAAGGCGACGACGACTACGATAACGCCGATAACGACGATAACGCCGATAACGACGACAACGACGATCACAATGATCACAACGACTCGTTGCATCAATTCGAGTGTGAGAAAGTGTCTTCCTCCTTCATAAACAATTCGATTGGCAATTCTTTTCGATTTCTGTGTGAGTTTGCTATTGTTTTTGATTATTTTCCTGTTGATTCCTTTCGAATGCCTGTAGCCAGAGATTGTAGCGTCATCAGGTCATATGTGTACCTTTTGTGTAGCCTCCCATTGTAGACGCTATGCCGTCCGTCCCAAATAGAACTTTGGTGTGTGCCGGTTATGCGGTTTGCTTGGCCTCGTCGGGGAGGGGACCGGCAGCCAGTGTACTCGTATAGTAAGTATATCTACACACACCCCACATGCAGATCGATCACAGTTTTTCATTTTTCACTTGATTGCTGTTGTTGTTCAAATTTTTATTTTTATTTTTTTTTTCATTTTCTTTTTCATACATTTTTTTGGCACAGATGGTGTTGATTTTTCGTTTTTATATGAGTGTGTACGTGCGTGTGTGTGTGTGTGAGAGAGAGAGAGTGGTCTGTGCGTGAAGTTAGAGATTTGTTCATTTACAATTCGCAACAATCATCGACAGCCGCATCCAACCACTGTCATATCCTGGTAGCTCTTCAGGACAACGGATTTCTGTTCGTTCAGATACAGCATTGAAATACCAGTGAGTTGTGTTGGCACACAGCACGGCTTTGGAACTTTACCCGGATGGATGTTGTTGACTAAGGTCTGAATGACTGCATGATTTGTTGTGTTTAGATGATCGGCCAGCGGGAACGGGCATTTCCCGTGACAGTAGTATGCATCGTAGCCGGGCGGCGCTACAATCCAATCTGACCATCCGACATCGGTGAAGTCAACATACAGCGAATGCCGTCGGCATATTTCGTCGTTGTTTTTCCTTCGATTTGACTTTCTCGGATGGTGCGCCCTCTTTGGACGGCTCATATCTCGCACAGATCGAGACTTGTGTCGTCCATCGTCTGTGTACGTAAAAAGCAATGGCTGTTTGTGCGCCCATTCATCGGGTGTCTCATTGGCGCTACGTCGAAGACGTATATGATGATGGGGCGCAGGTTTGAGGGTTTTCGTTGTTCTCACCTCAATCAATAGGCCGTAGTTATTTTTTGGTGTAGCTAGCCATCGGTCAACAGCTGGTTGTACATCAAAACTGACGACCTCTGTGCTATTAAGGCGAACTTGTTTGCTATCCAACAATAGATATGTTGGTTCTCGTTTGCCTTTGATACCAACTTTAAGGATATCATAGACCAGAACTTGATAGCTACTTCGATTTGCAGCGGCACTTCCAAGGCCACGGATTAGATTTCGACTTAGGCTGAGTTCGGCAGCTTTTAGTTTCTCCTCAGCTGGTATTGTGTTCACTTCGAAGTGCAGTCTAAATCGATGATGATGAGGGAATCGATCGTCGATTTTACTATCTGAAATTGAAAGAAGGGAGAAATGCTGCGATTAATTTAATTATTTTGGGTTTGGAAAGGATTAGTGTACAAGAATTGGAAAGGATTTGATTTAAGTGGCGCCCGACTAAAGACCTTGCGGGCGTTTGGTTGTTCAATTTTTTCAAGGAACGGAAGGGAAGTTACTTTCTATGGGTCGATGGATAAGCTAGTTTCTTTTGAATACAAAAATGTACGGTTCCTAGATACTACTAGATACTATCTATGTGAATAGGATTGCCAAATCCGACAGTGTATTAGGATTTTTATTAGGAACAGGCGTAACTTGGTGCCTTGCGCTCCAACAATTTGCTAAAAATACGACGTTGAAGTAATTCTTAAGAGCAAAGGGCGTAACTTGACATCATGCGTCCATTAGAAATGATGAAGACGAGAACCATAATGGACGTAAGGAGGCTTATGTCAACTTAAACAGTCGAGGGAATGCATCAAAATGATGCATTGTGACAGTAAAAAAGACTTCGCTATTTCGTTAAGTTTGGTTGAGTTTCGTTAAGTTTCGTCAAGTTGCACCGACTTAAGTGGTAACGAATTCCTGACAGTTGGTGACTTTTCTTTCACTCAAATTCTCCGATGCAAGAAGGGGGACATTGAAATTTGAATTTGCTACTCTTCGTTCAGTTCGCTAAAGTGTACCAAAATCAATGATGCGTGCCATAGGACACCCCTAGTTGCAAAGATTTCAAATCAGTATCTTTTATTTTCGTATCTAGGTTAAGGAACCACCACACCTGATGAGTGTTCTCGAACACCCACCATTCCACGTCACTGCCCGATCTACTTGGCGCAAGAATTATGCTAACATTTTGTGGAACCATCAAAATGTACTCCTCTTAACTCAATTCAGCCAGCAGATAAATAAATTTTCCACAACACCTCCGTGGCCGACCGATCATCGGACGTTTCAAACAACAAGCCAGACATCTAGACAAGTGGCTTAACGCAAATCGCAATCCCCGTGTGCACACAACACTCTTGAGTTCGAAAATCGCCTAAACAAACGCACAATAACGGGTGTACATCCAAGGATAAGTTTTCATTCGTTTTCGTGTTTCTTTTTTTTTCCTTTTCTTTTTTTCCTTTGGTCTTAAATAAATAAAAGTTTTAGGAGAAAAATCGAAAGGAAAAAAAAGAGCTATCAACGAACCACCAGAAGAGATGCTACTTTGAGATACATTCGGTTAAACAACACAATGTAAACAACAGCGCCTGATTTATATTCGTGGAAGCGTGGCGCAGAAATTTTAATTGCACAAAATTGTGAAGGAATAAACCTCACTTTATTTCAAATAAACAAAAGAAAACAAAAAAAAAAAGAAAAAAAAGAGAAAAAGAAAATTGTATTCAACAAACTTGTTACGTACGTCTGTTTCGTCTGTTTTCGGGAATAACATACAAAATTTCGTGTGTCGGTTCGCAGAAGGTGGAGCGCAACCTACTCTAGTTTTCGACTGAATTATAAACTAAAACCGAAAGTGAAGCCGAAGAGAATTAGCAGATTCACTTAGCGGCAGCCACCGCCGGCCGCCACCGTGGGGGTACGAGAGTCTATTCAAATCATCTACTGATTGCCTTTATAAATTCATCTTCACTTGCGTATTAATTGACGTGATTTACCGAAGCCCCCATGATGGAACTTCAACAACCTGATTTTTGTTTTTAGGTCTAGGTCTGTTGCATAGAGGAAGACAAGAATTGCGATGCGATAGAATACAGTTTTTGGCAAATTGGCGCGCTGTCACTGACTGTCAGTGGGTGAGTGCAATTTTGAAATTCACCACACACAACATGGTGGTGAACTCGAACTTTCCCCCATGTCGTTTCGTTTATGGTTTGACATCGATGGCGGGCCGATGACATAATTCAAGTGTCACACGCCTTGGGTGACGTTGTCAAAAAATCCCAAAGCAAATTTTTTATTACGAAAAAAACAAAACAACGAAAATCTGATCAAAGATACTGCTCTGCAAATAACAACAAACAATTTAATAGATTCGCTGAACAAAAGATTTATTGGCTCGTACGGGCGATGGTTTTATGATCGTGTAGCATCGTAAAAAAGAGACAAAATGGAATAGTTACGTTTTGTTACAATTGGTCGCGAATTTTAAGGTTGATGACACAATTTTATTCCGATTGGACTTGATGGGTTTGCATATGAAATTGCAAAGATGACAGTTCTCACGGAACTGACCTTTTTTTTTGTGTTTTTGCTTTTGCTGAGTTGTTGGGTTGGGCAGAGAGCAGTCATAAGATGAGAATTGTGATGACATGTGTCATGTCTTTAAGCTAAGGATAGAAGCCCGGATGTAGAAAACAAATGCGAACATAATTTTCCACTCAAGGTGTTGTATGTTGCGTGTCAGCAATTATACGTCAACCCAGCTCGGAATTATTGGATGATTAATTGTGTTTTAAGCACTGCCGCCATCAAGGGAATAATTGATTTTTCTCTTTTCCTCCATCAATCTGTATATCGAACCGATCACATTTGATTAATTTGTTTGGATTTTCTGTGCTCGGTGCTCAGGATAATGTCAAGTATCGGGTTACATAGTGGTTTAGTGTGTATGTGTGTGTGTGTGCAAAAGACGAGGGCAAAGTCTAGCAGGGGATTGCAAATGATTGATTATACCACATCGGCCTTAACTGGCAACCTTGACAGATTACAAATGGTTTTCCGATTGGCTGGTTGCAATACGAGTTCTTTTCGATTGCTGACATGACATTGTTTTAATAAAAAAAATTTCCAAATTAAATTTTTTATTTTTTATTTTGAATTGGCTCGTGTCGTTTGAAAGCTGCCCATGGAATGAGATGTATTAATTGGAAGGCTGTCAAGTGATGGGGGTTGATCGTGTTTCTAGAAAGCTTCAATCAGTGATTGAGTTTGGAGATTTTGGGGAAAAGCATTTGAGTGCGGCTATGGATGATTAGTCGGTTTTTAATGGACAACTGCATGTGTAATCATGGTTAAGGACAGCATGACATTGTTTTAGCAAAAAACAGCCTTAGCACTGCGAAGGGAGGCTCGTGAACGTAAATGACAGCGAAGAGGAAGGCGATTGACAATCGGGACCAGCAGTGTTCTTGTTTGAGATCCGGGTCAGAAAATTAGGTTTTAATATTCATTTGAAATTTATTTGACTATTTTCTTAGGTTTGGCATTCATCTTGGCAGCACTCCTTGTAGTGACAGAAAAATTTACAATGGAAAGGGCTTCTGGTTATTGACACTTTGTGCTATTTGGCTATCTTCAAGTAATTTGAAAATCATTTGGAGCTTTTTTTTTAATTTGACATTCAAGCTTAGCAGCACTCCTCGTAGTAACAGCAACATCTACAATTGAGAGAACTTTTGTGCATTTAAGCTGTAGTCAAATCATTTGAATATTTTTTTAGGTTTGACATTCATCTTGGCAGCACTCCTTGTGGTCACAGAAAAATTGACAATTGAAAGGGCTTTTGCTTACTGACACTTTGTGCTATTTGGCTATCTTCAAGTGATTTGAAAATCATTTGTCGTTTTTAAAGTACGTCATTAAACTTGGCAGCACTCTTCGTTGTGACGGAAAAAATGAGAAATGAGAGTCTTCTTGTCAATAAGCTCTGTGAATTTTTGTTTATTTTTAAGTAATTGGAAAATCAATTGACGTTTTTTAAAGTACGCCATTGAACTTGGCAGCACTCTTCGCAGTGGCAGAAAGAAATTGACAAATGGATAGCAGTTTTGTTGTCAGTAAGCTTTGTGTAATATGGCTTTTTTAACGTATTCATTCGACTTCGCAGGTCCTGTAGTTTTGTCAGAGTTGACGTTTCATAAAGAATCAAACAGCGTTGCTAATTTAAAAAAAAATCAAGTACAGAGAGACAGCTGACTCAACAGCTGAATGACCTTTTGTCTATGAATGTGAATGAATTTGAGCGACAGCTTCAGATGAATTTTGTAAAGTTAGTCACGAAATCATGTCAATAGAATTCTCTGAATGGACCACTTGGCTTGAGAAAACTAGTTTGTGTACAAATCAATTCGCGAATATTTGGTAGCACTCAAGAGAAGAGCCTTTTAAAGTGTCAAGCTAGGTTAGGTTAGAGTGATTGCCACAGCTGAAGCACTTCCGGTCCACTTAGATCCTGATTGGATCCATTGTGATATCACTAGTTGTGCACTGGTTCCTCTTTAGGGCACTAACTAAACACATGAAGATACCTACTGGTATGCTAGTGAGATATCCTGTATGATGCCCTCCTTTGCTGGGTTACCGACAACTAGTATTTTTGTTACATTTTCATATGTTCAGAATTTGTATGGCGGTAACTAATATTTACCGTTAAACTTTTAAAAACAATTTAATCGGCCAGAAATGCAGAAGACCACTGTCTCTCCATTATCTGGGTCATTTAGCTTTACTTGTCGCCTTCCCTGGGTGCACAAGTCAAAGATTAGACAATTATCAATTTAGACATATAACGTCAAAAAATTGTTTGAAGTTCAGACTGTCCTACCCAGAAATGAAGTATTGCAGAGATAGCCAACTTCATAGTTGATTGCCTTCTAGTCCTCCGACGGAGGTTATTCACGAAATAACGTAAATGCCGTCTTCTGATTGGTCAATTTGGTTTATGAACACGTTATAAAAAACAGTTATCAAAAATATTAAGGGGAAAGAGAGGTAGAAGTCTGGCATCTTCTCTGTAATATTTCATTTCTGGTACTAGCATCCACGATACCGAAGCAACACCTGCAAATTCAGTCAATTCCTCTTGAGAACCATGTTCGTGAAGCACACATAGATTGTTCCCCACGTCACTTCTGACAGAATAGCTGTCATCTCTCTAAGTGACAATTGCCAGTGAGTCGAATTCCGTTCAATCGCACATTATCTACTTTCGGCTTTCCAGTTATCGAACTTCGAAAACAGAAACTCAAATTCATCTCTCCACTGCAAAATTTCTGTCCCACTTGTTCGCCATCTACCTGGTAACTGTGTTGAACATCTCAAGCGAATCGAATGAAAATTCTTCGCATTCCTCCGACCCCAGTTTGAGTGACCTGTCTGGGAATATGTTCATTGTATTCCAAAAAAAATGAGTTCATCTGAATGCGGTCAACTTTCACTTGGCGATTAGAGGAAGCAAGGGCATCTCGTTGACAGAGTAAGTGATCTGATGATGATACATTGAAGGTGAAGGACTCAGCATTCAACAAAAGCCACAAAAATTCCAATCGTCTCGACTGACATTGGCCAACACTCACGAAATGTTTTTCTTTTTTTAATCTTAAAATTTATGAAGAAATCCATAAATAATGCTGTTAAACTTCTTACACAAGTATTTACACAAACTCCTGTCAAATTCTGATATAACCACAAAGCAGACGACATGATCCGATCATAATTAAAATATTTTCAATCCCCACCCCGCTCGATCTCTCCACCCAACCCGCTCACTCACTCACACTCTGATTAAGGCTTTAGAGAAACAAAAAGAGATCCGAACAAACAAAAGATATAAACTGGGACTATTCATTTAATTTGACACTTGTTTGCCAGCCGGTGTGAACGCATAGAGAACTGGAATAAAATGTCATTTAAATATGTATTAGCATATTTTATATATTTTGTGTTTTTTTTTTTTTGTTCTTTTTTTGCTTTTATCTCAATAAATTTTAAATATGAATTTGAAATTTTATTTGAGAGAAGATATATGTATGTATCTAACGTGGCTATAACTTTTTCTGCGCCATAAAATTAAATGAAATTCCATTCAGATGGTCGTAAAAAAAAGGCATATCTTAGTTGACATTTTTTTCAAACCCCGACCGCTTCTCTATCGGTCTCTGACGTTGAAATGGATTTGTTGCATTCACTGTGGTTTGTTTTTTTTTTTTTTTTTTGTGTAATACACTTTGTGTCCGGTTTGATTTCTGTTGTCACTCAGGCGGAGAGATGTTTGAAGGAGACTCTTTCAAATGCAAGCAGTTCCACGTCACGAGTTGGAAGGTTTCCAACGCGGTGAACTTTAAGAGAGGTTTTGTCAAGCCGATGAAGACACTTAGAGACGTTTCTTCAGACAAAATAGTGATGCGAATCCTTTTATGGAAGCTAGACAGTGAAATTAGATGAGTTTTGGTCCCTTGAGGTGATTTTGATTCGTCCACTTTGTCTGGAGTCAAGCCACAAATGTCCTAAAATTGTGATTCCATCTGCTAATCAAATGGAGGAGCTTATAAAATATGGACTGACTAAAATCGCAAAACGCATTAACAGAGTCAAAGTCTGCAGCAAAAAACGAGATCGTCTGCCGAAGATGAGAGCTTGCATCCAATTTGAAATGATCACAGGAATTCGCGTGATTTAGATTCGCCAACTATAATCCCAAAGTCAATATCAACAAGACTAAAATCTCCAAGAACTAGGCCTACAAAGCAACAGAGCGGTGAAAGAATGGCAAGTGTTTTGAATTTTGAAAGTAGTCGGTTTGGAATAAAGGGTGTCGCGTTTTGTGATCTGCGAAATTCGCAAACTCTGACATTGCGTTCACATGGAATTTTCGCTATCCGCTACGGACAGAATTAGCCAATTTCTCGTGAGTTTGTTGTTCGCATTTACAGTTTGGCAAGTTAGAAAGGATTTGACATGCAGAGATAAAGAAATCGTTTATTTCTAAAAATTCGCAGTCGCAGTCGCGGCTAAAGTGTACACTAGACTTGTCTCGTTCCGGATATGTATTGGCTCTTGATCTATGTCCTCTGTCGGAAACATTTCCTGTCGTTAGTATACTCAATCCAATCAAGTCCATGTCCACCCACCAGACCATAATTTGTGTACAAAAATTCTACACACAAGCAAGACATGTTACACACATGTCACGTTTGGACATAAACTTCCTTTTGCGGAGGTATATGAATGGAACTACAGTGGACTTCTCCTAAGTTGAATTGTCACGGGATACCATAATTTGTTCGAGTTAGAGGGAGTTTCGATCTAGGGAGAGGTTCTTGTATGGAAATTTGAAGGAAATGTGCGTAAAAACCAAAAAGTTCGTGTTTGAAAGAGTTTTTCGACTTACGGAGAGCTCGACTTAGGGAGATTTCGACTTAAGGAGAGTTCGACTTAGAGGGAGTTCGACTTAGATTGAATTTCGATCTAGGGAGAGGTTTTCGTGTGAAAATTTGTAGGATATGTACGTAAAATATGGGGAAAATGTTCGACTTATGGAGAGTTAACACGCATCTACGTAGTGTAAGTTAACACACATCTACGTAGTTCCGCGCCCATGTTTAACGCATGGAACCGAAGAACCAGTTTCGACTGCGAAAAGAATCGTTCCATATCTCTCTAGTCTACACCACTTAACGTCGAATTTCAAAGAGAGTAGCAAACGCCTGAAATATACCCTCTTGCTAGCACAATTTTTTCTCTGACCGTCTTAACTGGAATCAACTGCCACACTTTCTTGATTTAGACTTCGCGTTCCAGGGTCGGTTTAGGCGCCTAAGCGAATTCGCTGCTCCGTGAAGGGTACCATTAAAAGTGTCTGTCAAAAATAGCGCCTCTGACCAAAATGTTGTATAAAGGCTGTATTTCGTTTTTCGAAGAGAGAAGTTTTGAGAAGGTTTTTCTAGACACTCCTTGAGCATTGTTAGCGAAAGATGCGGTGCCGAGCGAATTATGAAAGTTGGTTAATTCGACGATTGAACCTGGAACCAAACCACTGCGCCACTACGACCTCGTGGATTGATTAATAATTCCTTTTACAGAACTCGGCAAATCAACAATTGTTGATATGTTCAATGTGCAACAGAATCGGTCTTCTTCTTGTTCTTCTTTATGTGGCGCTAGAGCCCGGGGTGGACCTAGGCCTCAACCAACAACCCTCTCCAACTAGCACGGTCTCTGGTTAGCTGCCTCCAGTGTCGCACGCCAAGTTGGTTGAGGTCCTACTCTACCTGGGTGCTCCGCCTTGAACGCGGACCTCATCTGTTGCGTTTTCCCACGGGATCGGAGGTGAAGAGTAGATTGTAGGAATCTCATTGAGTGCATAAGGGATTTGGTCACTGACTTGAAAATAAGAACGATTGGGGGTGTGAATAAAAACTAAGGGAACACTCCATTTTTCACAACACAACATTTATTCTTTACTCAAGTTGACGTTTGAAAACTAGAGTTCTTGAAATTTAAGAGTGTGTGCAAATGCGGGTGCAATGTTTATGCAATCTTAGACATATCTCCAAACACGTATAGCAAGGAACTATTGTAATAAATTAATTTAAGGCGTTTCGGGGACACTGTGGATGATTTCAAAAAACTGTATTGCTTCGATATTCATAATGGAATGGTTGAGTAGTCATTTCCTATCCGATATTCCTGAAGAAACCCGTGATCAAGATTTGAGAAGATGAATATATTCCTTCGGTACAAAACCGAGGATGAGCTCTTCATTTCTCACTCTATACATTACACATTGCCCAGGGATTCCAAGTTGGAGTTGGTGAGGACTTGAGGGATTCAGAGATCCACTAGAGTTGTGTTACATGAACAAGAAAAAATCTCTGGATGCAATTTTTGGCTTCCACAGGTTCCAACGCAAAATATGTGGAGTTTAGTTTTTTCCGCTTACACGAATAAAATTGAAACCATTTTATGAAATCGATTTTTTTTAAAGATTTTTCACTTCCTCTTCCGAAACAGTTATCTCTTTCTACTTTCTACTATATCTTCTACTTTTTTTTTTCTTCTTCAAGAGTTCCCTCAATACATTTCATCTTTACTCACACCATCTTTGCCACAGTCAGCTGTCAATATATGTGAGTGCAGGGTTTTCATTAAGCTTAACGAAGATCGCACCAAATGGAGAATTCCCTCCAAAATGCTGAGAAAGCACTCGAACTCAATTTTTATTCACACCACCCAATGTCTTGCGATTATTTTGATCGCCGCTGTACTCACGTCGCTTTTGAACACACAGAGATGGAGTTTGGCGACTGACTGCGGGTTTTGTCTTTGGACAACGGTTACGTATTTTTTAAAAGTTGAACGATCAGTCTTCCCTGATCAAGTTTCCGGCAATGATCCACCAAGGATCCGTGTCAAATAAGCCACGATTTGGCGTGTAGAGATGATCACGATCACTTTGAGAGGATCACAATCACTTTGAGAGGATCACGATCACTTTAAGACGATCACGATCACTTTGAGAGGATCGCGATTACTTTGAGAGGATCACGATCACTTTAAGAGGATCGCGATTACTTTGAGAGGATCACGATCACTTTGAGACGATCACAGACCACTATATTAGTCCTGTTTGAATTTTCGTTTTCTATAATCGATGTAAGGTTAAGTCGAAAGACATCGAATTAGATTAAGTTTATGTTAGAGTACCCGCCAAGGGTCATTAAGTTAGTATAAGTAACACTGTTCCAACTAGTCCAACTAGCTTTAACTTTGTTATGAATTCTATAATAAAAATGAATTAAAAAGAAAATCAAATGAATGACAGACCACTAATCATTTTGAAATCAACGTCAATCATGTCGCGTCTTCACTAATGAGTCATGTCAGAAAAGGAATCATCTGAACCAGAATTCGCGAACTAAAACCGAAATCATGCGAAAAAGACATGAGAAATTTCTTACAAAACCATGACGGTTTTATAGGCAAACCCAAGACGAACATATCGCCGGACTTGTATTAGAAGGCAACCCATCGACTAACTTTGATTCCCCGTAACATCAAAATGCCAGAAGATTCCCACGAAGAGAATCACTAAATTGCATTGCCAAGAATAGTACTTCGATTCAAATAAAAAATAAGCCCATTACCATATTTCACAAAAACGACACTCCATCCATCCTTCTATTGATTTCGAATGACACCTCCTATTGAATGACGTCGCATTAGAACATCAAATCCAATGCAAATGAGGGACTCCAGTTTTATTTCGTTTATTTGTTTTGATGATTGACATAAAATTCGACAGAGTTCTTGATTTCCCAAGACGCAACAGGAAACGACTGACATCGAATTAAAAAAAGAAACAAGCATCTTCTTTCGCAGTTGATCATTGTAACGCCTCGAAATGATTATTCAAGGTCGGCGATGTTTTGTCGGTTTTCTTTTCGGCGTTAAGAACCGTAAATGTTGTAAAAATTTAATTGAATGTAATGAATTTTTACGATGCACGTTAAATTGCAGGAAATTCAAATTCTGGAGGAGCAGTTCTTCATTCCTCATTCAAATGTGGAACGTACGCGTTGGTTAACGTGTCAGATCGCTCAATTTGTTGAATCAATCTAAGCGGGCAGAATGATGCGGTGGTTGTCTAAACTTGTCTGATTTTGGTCGGATATTAGTTAATTTTGATTAAAAATTAGTCGTGTCTAATGAACGTGTGACGCAGCTGGCGTCCTTGGCGAATTCGCACTTATTGCGAAACCGGAAAATTGCGACGTTAAATACACGTTTTATTTCGCGACTAGTTTTAGTCAATCGTTCTGTTAGACAAGAAGGCTGAAGGACTAGGGGTGTGCTGTCAATCACTTGGGGGACGGACCTCTCTAACGAACGTTGAAAGGTAGTCTGATGTGCGAACAACTCACACTTTGCCGGTGTTTTAAGACAAGAGTCAACAACCGTAGATGAATAATTAGTCGTGAACTTAGGTTTAATCATTGGACTTAAAAGTGTGCCCAAAGTCGCTTACGCTCAGCAACAAGCAACTCCAGATGATGGACAAGGAAAAGTTTGTAACCGATTCTGACAATATTCCGTGCAATGTTTGAAGAAGGAAACAAGTATAGGTAGTGACTAGTGGAGGGACACAGGGTTGGCATTGTATATATAATATGATTCTCTTATTCGTGTAAATGTCGCTGTGACAAATTTGTATGCAATTAGTCACATAAATGTCACATAAAGTGACTGAAACTGCCTGTACAAATTTGTGATCTGCGAAATTCGCAAACTCTGACATTGCGTTCACATGGAATTTTCGCTATCCGCTACGGACAGAATTAGCCAATTTCTCGTGAGTTTGTTGTTCGCATTTACAGTTTGGCAAGTTAGAAAGGATTTGACATGCAGAGATAAAGAAATCGTTTATTTCTAAAAATTCGCAGTCGCAGTCGCGGCTAAAGTGTACACTAGACTTGTCTCGTTCCGGATATGTATTGGCTCTTGATCTATGTCCTCTGTCGGAAACATTTCCTGTCGTTAGTATACTCAATCCAATCAAGTCCATGTCCACCCACCAGACCATAATTTGTGTACAAAAATTCTACACACAAGCAAGACATGTTACACACATGTCACGTTTGGACATAAACTTCCTTTTGCGGAGGTATATGAATGGAACTACAGTGGACTTCTCCTAAGTTGAATTGTCACGGGATACCATAATTTGTTCGAGTTAGAGGGAGTTTCGATCTAGGGAGAGGTTCTTGTATGGAAATTTGAAGGAAATGTGCGTAAAAACCAAAAAGTTCGTGTTTGAAAGAGTTTTTCGACTTACGGAGAGCTCGACTTAGGGAGATTTCGACTTAAGGAGAGTTCGACTTAGAGGGAGTTCGACTTAGATTGAATTTCGATCTAGGGAGAGGTTTTCGTGTGAAAATTTGTAGGATATGTACGTAAAATATGGGGAAAATGTTCGACTTATGGAGAGTTAACACGCATCTACGTAGTGTAAGTTAACACACATCTACGTAGTTCCGCGCCCATGTTTAACGCATGGAACCGAAGAACCAGTTTCGACTGCGAAAAGAATCGTTCCATATCTCTCTAGTCTACACCACTTAACGTCGAATTTCAAAGAGAGTAGCAAACGCCTGAAATATACCCTCTTGCTAGCACAATTTTTTCTCTGACCGTCTTAACTGGAATCAACTGCCACACTTTCTTGATTTAGACTTCGCGTTCCAGGGTCGGTTTAGGCGCCTAAGCGAATTCGCTGCTCCGTGAAGGGTACCATTAAAAGTGTCTGTCAAAAATAGCGCCTCTGACCAAAATGTTGTATAAAGGCTGTATTTCGTTTTTCGAAGAGAGAAGTTTTGAGAAGGTTTTTCTAGACACTCCTTGAGCATTGTTAGCGAAAGATGCGGTGCCGAGCGAATTATGAAAGTTGGTTAATTCGACGATTGAACCTGGAACCAAACCACTGCGCCACTACGACCTCGTGGATTGATTAATAATTCCTTTTACAGAACTCGGCAAATCAACAATTGTTGATATGTTCAATGTGCAACAGAATCGGTCTTCTTCTTGTTCTTCTTTATGTGGCGCTAGAGCCCGGGGTGGACCTAGGCCTCAACCAACAACCCTCTCCAACTAGCACGGTCTCTGGTTAGCTGCCTCCAGTGTCGCACGCCAAGTTGGTTGAGGTCCTACTCTACCTGGGTGCTCCGCCTTGAACGCGGACCTCATCTGTTGCGTTTTCCCACGGGATCGGAGGTGAAGAGTAGATTGTAGGAATCTCATTGAGTGCATAAGGGATTTGGTCACTGACTTGAAAATAAGAACGATTGGGGGTGTGAATAAAAACTAAGGGAACACTCCATTTTTCACAACACAACATTTATTCTTTACTCAAGTTGACGTTTGAAAACTAGAGTTCTTGAAATTTAAGAGTGTGTGCAAATGCGGGTGCAATGTTTATGCAATCTTAGACATATCTCCAAACACGTATAGCAAGGAACTATTGTAATAAATTAATTTAAGGCGTTTCGGGGACACTGTGGATGATTTCAAAAAACTGTATTGCTTCGATATTCATAATGGAATGGTTGAGTAGTCATTTCCTATCCGATATTCCTGAAGAAACCCGTGATCAAGATTTGAGAAGATGAATATATTCCTTCGGTACAAAACCGAGGATGAGCTCTTCATTTCTCACTCTATACATTACACATTGCCCAGGGATTCCAAGTTGGAGTTGGTGAGGACTTGAGGGATTCAGAGATCCACTAGAGTTGTGTTACATGAACAAGAAAAAATCTCTGGATGCAATTTTTGGCTTCCACAGGTTCCAACGCAAAATATGTGGAGTTTAGTTTTTTCCGCTTACACGAATAAAATTGAAACCATTTTATGAAATCGATTTTTTTTAAAGATTTTTCACTTCCTCTTCCGAAACAGTTATCTCTTTCTACTTTCTACTATATCTTCTACTTTTTTTTTTCTTCTTCAAGAGTTCCCTCAATACATTTCATCTTTACTCACACCATCTTTGCCACAGTCAGCTGTCAATATATGTGAGTGCAGGGTTTTCATTAAGCTTAACGAAGATCGCACCAAATGGAGAATTCCCTCCAAAATGCTGAGAAAGCACTCGAACTCAATTTTTATTCACACCACCCAATGTCTTGCGATTATTTTGATCGCCGCTGTACTCACGTCGCTTTTGAACACACAGAGATGGAGTTTGGCGACTGACTGCGGGTTTTGTCTTTGGACAACGGTTACGTATTTTTTAAAAGTTGAACGATCAGTCTTCCCTGATCAAGTTTCCGGCAATGATCCACCAAGGATCCGTGTCAAATAAGCCACGATTTGGCGTGTAGAGATGATCACGATCACTTTGAGAGGATCACAATCACTTTGAGAGGATCACGATCACTTTAAGACGATCACGATCACTTTGAGAGGATCGCGATTACTTTGAGAGGATCACGATCACTTTAAGAGGATCGCGATTACTTTGAGAGGATCACGATCACTTTGAGACGATCACAGACCACTATATTAGTCCTGTTTGAATTTTCGTTTTCTATAATCGATGTAAGGTTAAGTCGAAAGACATCGAATTAGATTAAGTTTATGTTAGAGTACCCGCCAAGGGTCATTAAGTTAGTATAAGTAACACTGTTCCAACTAGTCCAACTAGCTTTAACTTTGTTATGAATTCTATAATAAAAATGAATTAAAAAGAAAATCAAATGAATGACAGACCACTAATCATTTTGAAATCAACGTCAATCATGTCGCGTCTTCACTAATGAGTCATGTCAGAAAAGGAATCATCTGAACCAGAATTCGCGAACTAAAACCGAAATCATGCGAAAAAGACATGAGAAATTTCTTACAAAACCATGACGGTTTTATAGGCAAACCCAAGACGAACATATCGCCGGACTTGTATTAGAAGGCAACCCATCGACTAACTTTGATTCCCCGTAACATCAAAATGCCAGAAGATTCCCACGAAGAGAATCACTAAATTGCATTGCCAAGAATAGTACTTCGATTCAAATAAAAAATAAGCCCATTACCATATTTCACAAAAACGACACTCCATCCATCCTTCTATTGATTTCGAATGACACCTCCTATTGAATGACGTCGCATTAGAACATCAAATCCAATGCAAATGAGGGACTCCAGTTTTATTTCGTTTATTTGTTTTGATGATTGACATAAAATTCGACAGAGTTCTTGATTTCCCAAGACGCAACAGGAAACGACTGACATCGAATTAAAAAAAGAAACAAGCATCTTCTTTCGCAGTTGATCATTGTAACGCCTCGAAATGATTATTCAAGGTCGGCGATGTTTTGTCGGTTTTCTTTTCGGCGTTAAGAACCGTAAATGTTGTAAAAATTTAATTGAATGTAATGAATTTTTACGATGCACGTTAAATTGCAGGAAATTCAAATTCTGGAGGAGCAGTTCTTCATTCCTCATTCAAATGTGGAACGTACGCGTTGGTTAACGTGTCAGATCGCTCAATTTGTTGAATCAATCTAAGCGGGCAGAATGATGCGGTGGTTGTCTAAACTTGTCTGATTTTGGTCGGATATTAGTTAATTTTGATTAAAAATTAGTCGTGTCTAATGAACGTGTGACGCAGCTGGCGTCCTTGGCGAATTCGCACTTATTGCGAAACCGGAAAATTGCGACGTTAAATACACGTTTTATTTCGCGACTAGTTTTAGTCAATCGTTCTGTTAGACAAGAAGGCTGAAGGACTAGGGGTGTGCTGTCAATCACTTGGGGGACGGACCTCTCTAACGAACGTTGAAAGGTAGTCTGATGTGCGAACAACTCACACTTTGCCGGTGTTTTAAGACAAGAGTCAACAACCGTAGATGAATAATTAGTCGTGAACTTAGGTTTAATCATTGGACTTAAAAGTGTGCCCAAAGTCGCTTACGCTCAGCAACAAGCAACTCCAGATGATGGACAAGGAAAAGTTTGTAACCGATTCTGACAATATTCCGTGCAATGTTTGAAGAAGGAAACAAGTATAGGTAGTGACTAGTGGAGGGACACAGGGTTGGCATTGTATATATAATATGATTCTCTTATTCGTGTAAATGTCGCTGTGACAAATTTGTATGCAATTAGTCACATAAATGTCACATAAAGTGACTGAAACTGCCTGTACAAATTTGTCACATGTGACCCTACTAATTCAATCATGGTCTTCTTCTCGACTGTCGTAGTCACTTTATGTGAGATTTAAGTGACTATTTGAATACAAATTTGTCACAGTGACTGACATGTGACACGACTAAGAGATCCAGGATGATTATCATAGCAACGGCAGGAGAACAGAGAAGAAAAAGGAGCACTAGGCTTTAGCAATTGGAAGTAAATTGACAATTGCTTCCAAAAGTAAGCACATTTATATATGAACTCGACCTTAAAGGCTTGGAGTGCCTCTCTTGATTGAATAAAAATTTGAAGCAGGCGACCCCTCTGAGTCTTACTTCAGAGTCAATGACCAAGAGACTGAACAAGAGAGCTGCCTATCAGCTACACGATTTTCAGAGTTGAAGGAAAGTTGTCCATCATTATCTTCATCATCATCATCTTGCACGGCATGATCCATAAAAGGGTTCGCGAGAGTAAAGCAAGCAGAGGGATCTCCAGGGAACTGGATCCTCCGCCATCGACTCTAACTCAACAGTTTTTGAACTTGGGCTAATCAACTCGTACTGGATCTGACAAGCGGAAAAGCATTCAAGGCCCGCATCGGAAGCCGTGACGAAGGGTTCATTCGTACCACGTGACCAAACCATGAAAACATAGCCCTTTTCATTCGAAGATGCAGCTGTTCAACATTGAGTTCCTCGCGCACTGGTAAAGAAAGTTAAGAATAGCTGAACATTGAGACCGGGACGAAGGTTGAGGTGACTGGTGGAATGCAGTTAGACATGGTTTGTCCATTGTGATACTTCTTGGATTAGAGATTAATGAGCAAGGAGATCTCCAACTTCGGCCAGAACTACCCCTTTTCCACGACCAAGAAAAGCACGAAAATGGCTAAGAAAGTCGCTCAGCAACATGGATCCACCCTCCCTGGTTGGAGAAGGGTTTCATCTGCTAACAGCAGCTCAAATGTATTCACAGAACATCGCTGTCAGATGAAAGGGCAGAGGAGGTAGAAGTTGGACCTCTCTGATGGCTCTCTCACAGTTCTGGTATGATCTACTCTGCGGAACCATCCGGGGCAAGAAGTTTAAAGAACTCAAAGGAACCAAAGGAAGAAGGAAAAAGGCTAAGAAGGGTTTCATCTGCTAACAGCAGCTCAAAAATAGGATCGTCTTGCACATGGAGTGCTCAGAGTGCACATACCGACATCATACCCCACTCAAGCGCTGCAACGATTTCGAGTCGGGCGGCAAGAAGAGAAAAGCCCAGACAACAGGCAGACTAGATTAATAAAATAAGAAAAGGAGGTTTTATATTAAGCTTATATTTTTTACCTTGAGCCCTGACTTAACATTGAATTAGAACTCGTCTGTCGCGCAAGTGAGTGTCGATCTGTTCCGCCATCTTTTCCTGAGCTGAACGACAGGATGATCAGATAGAAGTTAGGATGAATACACAAGTCAACTGAAACTGGATTCTAGAAGTCCTACCAGCGCATTGTAAGTTGTGATTTTCATCACTTAAACGTGGCAGAATCACAGACTGACTATAGATGCCATGGTAGAGTGGGTATGTCTGCCGACTTCTTTAACTTTGTCGTTTGAAGTCGGCATGGCTTGGAGATCTTCTTGCTCTCGAACATGCACTCCTGTTGGACACGCTATTGTTGCCGTACGAGTGGGTGAGAGTGGGAGTATGGTCACACTGAACAATACCGGTTCCAACAGGAGTGGGATGTTGTAGAGACTGGGTCTCAGATCACCACAGAAGGTAGCGTAATACACAGTCTGCAGGAGTCATATCGAAGTCTAATGCAAGGTCGGGCATCTAGTGGGTTTCTTTTAAATCATAGGTTATTTTGACACTGACAGCTGTTTCCCGCTCGAAGTCTTGACAGAAAGTCATCATCATTCCTCCGCGGAGCGAAATAAGTCGTCTTAGGCTTGGACAACGTTGGGAAATAATAAAAATTTATTTCTAAAGTGAGTGCTGTGTAAGCCAAACAGTGCGTTTTTGGAAAAGAAGGTTTGGTCCAAATGAGGGACCCATCGCTACTGCTGTACCCAAGTTTGTGCAAAATGTTCTTGAGACTGGTAGGCTAGTTGCACTGATGGGAATGTGGCCGAGATGGGAACAACGTTTTGGTCGACGGTGGGCGTTACAGAGTCATGTTAACTGACTTTTTCTCTACTAAGACCGAAGACATGCATTTGGACGACCGTTCAAGCACGTACATGCGCCATGCCAGATCAGTTGCGCACAAAGTTCCCATGTCCTGTTATCAGCCGTCTTGGAGTTGCGATTTGTGGGAAACCTTGAGGGACAGATGTCATGCGAAAATTCCGGGAACGAGTCCAGCCCTTAAGGCCAATATCATCCAAGCAATCCATGAGCAACCGTCGGAACAGGGATCTGGGAAAATTGGGGTGACAGATTGAGCTACTACGAATCCAGCCGAGGCAGCCTCTTGAACGATGTTGTATTGCAAAATCAATGGGAATGTTTGGTCTTACGAATAAAGCCGCAATACAAGGACAACATTCCATTTGTCCATTTTACTGAATTTTTAAAAGAAACTTGTATTTGATTAGCACTGCGTATCCCATAAAATATTATGTTTTGTCGTGCTGGACATGGATTTGTTGGGAAAGTCGTACGTTGCCTTTGGCAAAGCAGCACATAATCTTTTTCTTCTAGTGTGGATACAGTTCGGGGTGGACCTGGGTATGAGTAGGTAGGTGTATAGAGGGTGCCTTGATGGCCTGTTCGCCGCGGCTCTCTTACATCAACGTGTTGGGCCTATTGTGCCCATCGACCTAGGCATCAGCCAACACGCCTCTCCAGCTGGCACGATCCTTTGCCAGCTGCGTCCAACTTGAATGAGGGTTCACTGTCGCGCCATGCGTTGTCCCTCTGGTTCAAATCAATGGATTTTTTGAAAAACGTTCACACAGAGGAATGCCCAATTCTTATCGGAATCTTTACACGTTCTCTTTCGACCTCAAAAACTCGCAGTTCTGTTCCAGTGTCAATTAGACCGATCTCTTCCCACGAGAGGCAACAAACCATGCTTCCACGAAATACTAAACCAAACCAATGTGATCGTCCCCGTGACAACAGATTCTCAAAAAATTCCACTCATCCACCCGCACCGTGCATTAAACAAATAAAACTCTTTCAACTCAGAGATTACCACCAGATGGAAGGATTATTCGGCCAGAGCCCTAAAGTAAATGCGCATACGACTTAGCGCCTTTCCCTAGAAAATACACAATCAATTTGAAAGCTGAATAGAGTTTCCCATCGCGAGAATGCGACTCAATCTCATCCCTCGAGCCATTCAACTTTTATTGCCGCCGTCATAATGCACTTGTTGCAATTAAGTGGGCAACGCGCAAACAGAAATTCACATATTTTTCAAGGTCATTGCGTGTGAAACACTCTCAGGTACACATCTCACGGTGAGATGTCCTGGCGACTTTTATTTTTGTGTGTTCATAATTTGTGTGAAAAATTAAAAAAAAATAACAGTAGCGGCCAACAAAATGAAACTTACCTTGATGTGTAAAACTTCTCACAGTGTTCGCTGATTTCGTCAATAAGCCAGGCTTTGGAATATTTACAGAGTCAATCTCTTCGCCCATTATCTGTGCGTACAGTTTTTTCATTGCTTCTGGTATAACAACCTTCGATCGGTCAATTTTCGGCGGCCTCTTCATGTTGAACAATGACAGTAGGCTATTTTCGATTTCGACTAGAGTATCAGGATCAGGCTTTTTAGCAGTAAGTATGCTACTATCACTATAACTATAATTTATATCGTTATTACTATTATTTATTGTTTCACTGTCCACTTGATTGTCATTGTCATTGTCGTTGTTGTTGTTTTCTTCATAAATGTCACTTTGATCATTTCGATCATCACCATCACCAAATGTCATTGTTGACGTCTGATCATCGTTATTTTTGACATTCGCTGCTGTTTCCATTTGGTGGACGATTGTCTTTTCTTGAACTAATTTGTTGTTTTCACTTGAATGATCACTACTAGCACTATCACTTAATTTATTATTAGAATTAAAATTATCAATCACTGGAAATGGTAACGATGGAGATGTCGATGGCGATGATGATGGCGATGGCGATGGCAATACCAACATTGACGATGACGACAATGATGTGGTGATGGTGGTGGTGCTGCTGCTGGTGCTGGTGGTGGTGGTGGTGGTGGCTGCGGTGGACGATACCGCCGACGAGTACGAAAACAATTTCGATTTTGATACTGATGATGGTGATGTTTCATCCGTGCTAGCAACTTGAACTATGGGTTTAAAAGTCGCCAGCACTATAAGGAATAGAAGCCATGCGCCCATGGTCGCTTGCAACTCTGTAAAGATACAAAAAAAAAAAACACCACAAATTAATCACAAGAACTGGTTTCAGAAATCAGAAATATTTAGTAGATTATTTTTTCTTATTAAAAACTAACTTAAATGTATCTGAATGTTCGTACGCAATGCCGAGCATTATTATCGCGTAATGTCCACTACTCTGGGTGACACTTTTCGAAATGTCAAGCAACGGATCGTATTCTCGATCGGCGAGGGTTTGCCAAGGCGTTTCAGTGTGTCTCGCTTCATCCCCCGAGTGGGACTCTTCACTCGCGCTCCTCGGCGAGGCTTCGATTAAACTCATAACGAGTGCGTATACAACAGCACACTTGAGTGCCTATTGAAGTCATAAAAGTCCCTGATCAGGTAGGTGCACCGGCAACAACTACCTGTTTTTTTTTTCGTGCAGACCGATCGCGCTGCGTCAAGTGGTGGTGCGCCTTACCCTCATTTATGTGTACCTGTTGCAAGGGTGTTCACAATATTGTTATTATTACATTTCAAACAATACCTGGCGAGAGATTAAGGAATGCGAAATTATCTTTTATTGCTTTTAACTGATCTTTCTCAAGTGGGTATTTATGTGTGCCCCGACAGGAATTGTGCGTGCTGTTTGCTCCTTGAGAGGATGCTAGTTGCTCTTACAATGCACTCATGAATAGAATTCCTCACTCGGCCGACCGGTACCCGAAGGAATGAGAATCCAAAGGCAAGCATGACAAGAATCAGAGAAATCTTCAACCAGATCGTGCGTCGCGTCGATCGGTTGTAGCGTTTGTCAGTGAATTGCGTTGCACCTGTGGACGGTGTATGCTCATTTATGGCTGTTCATCTGGAACTAGTTTTCCTCTCGGCAAATAGTACATATTTGCATTTCCATTCAGACATAGACAAACCCTTCGTTTTTCGCGACTGACGCAACCGCGAGGGCTTTTACAGGCCCTCTGCCGGAAGTTCGCCGCCGTCCTGTCAGGTAGGGGACCGCACTGATTTGCAGAATGGAATTTCCACTCGTTTTGATTTGACATCCTCCGCTCGCAGAGCTGCGAGCGGTAGCTCTTCCGGTGATTATTTCGAGGAGTCGCTTTGTCTGGCATTCTGATCAATAAATGGGGGCAATAAACAAACTGATATGAAACGGATTTCGGTTTTGCATATAATGAGCGTGCCACCGGCGCGGCGGCAGCTGGCGCGGTCGTTAAATTAGTGCTCCGTCTTATGTCATTTGATTTGTGATTGTGCGAACGAGGAGCGGTCTTATAGCGCGCAACATTTCCCCGGCAACTTGGTCGTTGATCAGTGGACGCGCACAGATTGCAATTAAATGGCGGCTTTGTTTTCTCGAGTGATGATGGGTCTTGTTGGTATTTTTACGAGTTGTGACTCTTTGAAAATAAATGCTCGCTAGTCGTTTGCTGATCGCATACAGCTGTTCGATGCTGTCAATAGTTTTGGACACGAATGGTCTTGTGAAGGATGCCGGCATGCGTCACAGCCGATTGCTCTGAATTGTCGTCCTCGTGTGATGAACGTTTGGAATCTTTCCATTGTCTCATCCGATGAGGCATTCTCTGTGTGTGTTGCTAAGCCGGACGATGTCTGGGAAATTTTGATGACTAGACGGGGGTTTGTCATCCAACAAACGAATATTGAATACATTGGGGAAGGAGATGCGAATATAATGCGATCCACATAGAGTCCAAAAAGTCTCCGTGCACCAACACGCACAAGAACGTGGGAACATCCTTATTTGCAATTTCAAGAGTTTCAGTTCGTCTCTTCTGACGAGTCTCGTGTTGTCTTGATTCGAGCAGTCGGTGAGTTAATTCATTCCTTCGGTAATCCACTTAAGCCACGATCACCTCGCAATTAGGACTCAGCTCACCACTTAAGCCAGGGAATCGACATGAATGTTGGATATTGAATTTCACTCCCACGACCACGGCGTGGCGGTGATCGGGAAGGAATTATGACACTTAATTTTCCCTGTGACAGCAAGAGTGATCCAAGGAAGTGACACGCGGTAGTTTGAAAAACAGTCGAACCTCCATAATTGGAATAGCCACGGGAACAAATATTGTGTTCGATTTATGAAGTTTGAAATATGGGAAAATGTATGTCCCTTAAGTCGTGAAACGTTTGTTCGACTTTATAAAAATATGACTTAAGGATGTTCGACTTAGAGAGGTTTGACGGAATATCATTAAATTCTTTCATGGAGCTAGGTAGGTAGCTAAATGGCTGTCCTTACCGCACTACGGTTATAGCTCACTTAGACCAACAAGTGGCTTCAATTTGCTCCACAAAATGGTTCATGGAGCTACCCCTGTGAGCCTGATCAACGTTTAGGAGGCTTTTCGATTCAGAAGCATGTTTTATTGGCTTAAGGCAAAGTCAAGGTTCGTCTAAAAAGTTGATGCTCAACTGATTGAAATACTCAAGGGGAACGGTCCAAGAAATTACTCGACAAACCATGGCTCGATAAGTCTTTTTCCGTACCGGAAGCTAATTAAGGTCCACATATGCTTACAGAGCCAAACTGACTTCAACAGCAAATAAAGTGGACTCCCCCTAAGTCAAATTGTCACGGGGAACCGAAATTTGTTCGAGTTAGAGAGAGAGTTTGACTTAGGGAGAGTTTTACTTAGGGAAAGTTGGACATAGTCAGAGTTCGACTTAGGGAAAGTTCGACTTAGGGAGAGTTCGACTTAGGGAAAGTTCGACTTAGGGAGAGTTCGACTTAGAGAGAGTTTCGACTTAGGGAGAGTCCACTGTAGTTCCACAAGGCGTGTTTATTCAACTAAGAGCCTTGAATAATTGTGTTTTGGAACCACTAGATGGAACACCCTGTACAAGAAAGGTTAAAATTCGTCCATCAAATTTCGCTTCCTTTTGACTTAAAATTCAACCTGTTTTCTTATGCATCACATGTGCATGTCCATTTTTAACGATTTGCCAAATAGTCTCTTTCTTCCGTGAACCTTAATCTCAACCAACAAGCCTCTCTAACAAGAGCGACCTCTGGGCGGATTTCAAAGCCTTGCCGCTGTCACTTTGCTCTACCTTGTCTCAAAATGTCATTTGCAGTCAGCACTTATATGAACGTTCGAAAATATAAAGGCGATGTGATTTCCCTTCCGACCACCCTTAGTGTCAATTGCGTCAGAAGCCTGGCTCTACATCCTATCAAGAGTAGACATTTTGGAAATTTCAGGACATCGCAAGCTTTATTGGTACTGTTTGATCGCTGTTAAGAGGCTAGTTGTGTCTGCATCGTGTAGATGGTGAACCGAAATTCCGGTTAAGTGGCTTTGCAACGTAGTCAAAGGCAGGTCTAAGCGAGTTCGAGCAGATGCCACAGCAGTCTCTATTCACCTCACAATTTTTACTCAACTCATACACGGCTTTAGAAACAGATCTCTCAAAGTTGCGAAGTTATCTGTGGTTTGCCGTTAAAGGGACTGTATGTCTAATGAGTACTCAGTCGCTTCACAGGCAATGGGTTAAAATAAGTGGTGCTTTTTTGGAGGTTTCTACACACTGTCAAATTGGCAGTTGAAAATTGATGTTTCATAGTATGTTTTGCCATTAGCCACTTTGCATGCCAGAACGACGCGTGGTTCGTTTTGCCAAGCTTATACTGCGCGTTAATATTAAGGTCGAATAGTGTTCGACCTCTGTGTTCTCAAACCTTTAGATTCCTTTCTTGGGAGGTATGTGAAATCAAAAGTCTATGCCGTTAAACCAGAGACGTTGGAATGGAATGGATAATTTGGAAGTCAACATCTGCCGTTATGACTGATATATCAGCTCAGTTGCTCTATAAAGTTGTCGAAAATTGGCCTTGGCATTGTGCTTCATTTGAGCTCGCCGTGGCGCGTCTTGAAGGCGGGGAGTGTAGTTATAGTAGCGCCCTTGACTCAATTAGACATAGATGTTAGGCCAATTGTGATCCTAATAGTAGAGACACTTCTACCGAATGACTGAAACCATACAGATCCATATATAAGAATGTTCACGAGGTTTTTCAGTTCAAGCCTGTTTAAGTCCCCCAAATCTACAAAGAAGCGTATTCCCAGGAACTGCATTCGCAGAGCAAATGTCGAATAATATTTCCTCTTCGTCTCTGAATCTCTACCAGAAGTAGTCAATATCCTAGCATGACATTTGTTGTGGATCACTGATTGATTTATTTGTGATGTCACAGGATGCCTGAGGTCTGAAACCAACGAGAAGATTGTTCCCAAAGAGCCCTTACTCACGTCAGTCTCATCAATCGAAGAAGTCTTGGACTTGGATTCCATGTTTCTCTGAATTCAAGAATGTGAATCTTTTAAGAGAGAGAGAGAGAGAGAGAGAAAGAACTCACATAGATACACGGAACTTCATCTAGACATAAGTCGGTTTCATACAAAAAAGATTGAAATTTACCGCCAGCTTCGATAGATGGAGTAGAAGGAGTCGACAGCCGACTACCTGGTGGCGCACAGTGGTCTAAAAATGGAACTCTGAGATATTCATCTCTAAGATATGATCTTAACTAAGTATACCTTGGCAGGCGCATGTTTTAAGGTTTCTTGGACTGAAGAAGAAAAGCTTCAAGAAGCTCCTGTGGAAGAACTAGTTCTTCTTACAGCCGGAACCATACGCCGAATTCACCACCTTTTATAATTCACGGCTCCACCTCTTTCGAGTCACTGACAACGCTCAAAGAATATTCCTGCCTAGAAAAAGCTTCTCAACTTCGCCGTTTGGAGTCGGCATTAAACAGTAGATCCCTTCCACTCGTGAAAGAACAATAGCACGCACAACACGAGTGGTTGCTGAGAAGCTAGGCCCAGCTCCGCGTCGAACTGTAGCGCCACCCATATTATTATTATTAATGAAGATGTTATTCTTCAAAATCTGATAAAATCCGAACTCTGGATTACAAATTTAAGTCGAGAACCAACAGCAAAATATCCATTTCCATGAGGCAATGAAGCGGCGGCCTTATTCGGCTAAAATATTATTAAATAATAAAATATATATTAAATAGGTTCAATGAAAAATAAATATATACATAATTTATGTTAAATGTGTACTATACATCTATCAATGACTTGGACATCATAGACGAGATTAATATGAGATATTCCGCATTGAAACAAAAATTGGTAATTTTATTTCATTAAAAAGCTTTTATATCTTAGGTTTTGAGCTCTCTCTACAATTTTTGGGCCATAAAAGGAGCGCATACCATTTTGACTATGTCAGAAAGCTTCAAAAAAATGGTATAGATTTTACAAAAATTGCTCCAGTCTCCCAAGAAAATCGCGACTACCTCTTTTGCTTCTCAAAATAATATTTATAACACTTTTGGGACCAAACGGGCCAATCAGAGAATGCCATTTACATGGTTTCGTAACTGTCAAGTGTCAACGAATCCATCAAATTCGTCGGTAGATAAGGAGACAAGCCCTTCTGAAATCAAATGTCTAAGTAAAACGTCTAAAGTTTTGAGGAGCTCTTTGTTCAAGAATTCTGGTGACGATCAGTCAATATTGACAGCAAACGTCAAAACTGACGTTTGTAGTGTAGTTCAGTTGACTATACACTTGATAGTGTCCGAAATAATTGCCGAATAAATTTAAATGGAAACATCTGTCAAACGCAAAAAAAGTTAAGAGTTGACCAACTTCATCCACGGATGAATACATTCCACTTATGGCAAGTATTATGAATTTGTGGATCGCGTTTGTCTCTCTGTGTATTGCGATCACAGCTTGACAGATCGCAATTATTATAGAATGATTGATTCGCTAATTATACTATTTTGTACAATTTTGTGTTGCATTCCAGTTGCAGACAGTTCCATGAAAAGAACTGTCATGGCCTAAAAGAGAAGAGTATGAAACAGAAACTATGTATTACTTGGACCAACGTTTATTCCGATGACTCAACACGCGTCTGATGTCCCCCTTCATCCCATCACATTCATTTTGTATTTGAAAACAACTTAATTTTCGACGAAGAAAAAATACCAAAACTATGTTCAACGCAGGCTCAGACATCCGACCATGTGTCCCTCATATCGATCATCTGACCTATTTGAGCTGATGAGCTCAGATCGGCTAAAGTAAGGCCACGCTTTCAAAGTTAGAGACCTTCATTAATTCATTAAGTTAGAAATTATAAAGAATATTTTCACCTAATTTTGGCAATAAATTCAAAACTGAAACCTGAATCTAATGAATGCATAAGGAATAACGTAAGAGTCTCTAGAATCCATACTAATTAATAAGATACAGTGACAGCAGTGACTAAGCACCGAACACACTGGTGGATCCGGTGATCTTATGTATCGTCAAATGACATTTCGACGATGCGAATACCGACGGCATTCTGAACTTGTCAGAATATCCACCATCGAAATGCATTTCCTGAGCATACCGGAACATCGAATGACTACTTACTAGATGTAATCACAGCACAAGCATGGATTCTAACTAAATATGAGTTACTTTGAATTTAAGTGAAACTACAATCGAAACGTGAATCACCGTCAATTAATTTGCCCGCACTCTATGACACATTTCATTGAGATCGCTGCTCGCCAGTCTTCGCTATGCCCAGCTCGGCACAAGCGTCTACATTTCATTGGCAAAGTGTCTGGGCAATTTAGAGAAAATTTGCAAACGCTTTTTGCCAATTGAAAATTTTATTTCCGTTCCGTGGATTCCTTAAATAGAATTCCTAGAACTGCGAGTGGATAAATGAATTGCTTCGAAACGCCATAAGTTCATCATAATTGATTGCGAAGCGTTAATCGTCTACAGTTGAGGTCGCTGGTTGGCAATTCGGCCTGTCACTTCTGAAGTTCATAATGTTTTGACAGCGACAGTGTTTTTAGTGTCCCATCAAACGAGAGTGTCATTAAAACAAAATGGAACAAACCCATATAGAGGCAGTTAAATACTGTGTCGCAGGTGACAGGTTGTCAGTCTCAACGAACACACCCCGATCACACTTCTGTGGAAATGCACGTGTATCAATGTCAAAATGTTCTAAAATCCAGTCGTTATCTTGAACAGGAACACAAATTATTCAAGAACAAACAACAACAAGTGACATAAGTCAACGACGCGATTCTTGTCAGCTCATAACTCTTGACAGGCGTGGCCAATGAATTATTCTACAAAAGCAGATCATAACCTTGACAATTACACATCGTACAGGCATTCATTTTGCATGATCCCAAGGAGAATGAGAACATAACCGTCAAATCGAATGACATTCCCAGTGTACACTCCTATTAGTCCGCACGCTCGAGTCAACAGTTGAACTGTCAACCTGAAGTCGAAAATGGTGAACAAAAATGAAAAACAGGAAGTCAAACAGGGTTGCCCGTGTTGTTTGTGATAACTACAGAAAAGTGGAAGACCAAGACCAAGTGGCGAGAGACCTTTGCCTCGTTCAGTGAAAAAAAAAAAAAATAAACAAAACCCCGTTGTGCATTTGACATCTGACTGAGTTGACATTTGGCTGCTCGCTAAGGAGGGTGTGTTCACCTCTGCGAACTGATAAAGTACACCACACATGCATGTTGATGATCCTCTGACATGTGTGCGTAGGACGACCTATGTCAAATGTCAGCGATGACAGGAACACCCACATGTCACTTGACTCGTGCCCGTGGATCGTGACAAACAGACATTCCTTTGTGTGTGTCCCCCCCCCCCCCCTCGGCACCCATTGCATACGTAACATCACTAAATCAAGTGGAGTGCAAAAAAAGAACGTGTAAAAATATGCAAGACACCTTGAACTCTTAGTAATTTAATTGAATCATTAAATAATAAATACCAGAATATACTCCAAGAATCTAAGAACGTCACGGAGTAATACCGGCTATAAATAACCGCATTATCACATTCCCCCCTTTCGGTCGGTCTCCCCCATTCGCCTCCTGGGTGTGACTGTGTGTGTTTGTGTGTGCCGATCTCGCTTGCTCTGTGAGTCTAGATGCAATGGATTTCGAAAGAAACTGGATTTGTGGTCATAAAAACTAAGACCACATGAAAACTTTCACACTCATAGCGCTTATAATACACGTAAGCCAATTTGAATGAGATTTGCTAGGTCTTGGATCTTGTTTTCTGATCGTAGAGCGTTATTTTTTTTTGGTCGTGTCTTCTACTTCGATCCGGACGATCTTGTGGCGCGGGAATTTGGTGTCAACATTGAGCTGAGGATCGGTCATCGTTTTGACATTTAATTGGACAGTTATTGGGGGTTCTTAAGAGAATTTTACCCGAGTCTAGTCTTGATGGGCTGATCTGGATGCCGGGACGATCGTAGATCTTGCTGATCGAATTGGTTTGGAATTGATGGGATGGTGGTGATTGGATGTGAATGGAAGATCGTGGAATTAGGTTGTTGTCTTGAAGGAGATCAGTCTATGTCATAGTGATCTGGATTGTGGGGGATCACTGGGAGAGACAGGGCAATCACTTGGATTGGAGGGGGAGTCGATTAGCTTGTCTTTTCTATCCGCTCAATCTCCTCTTTTGAAGCCAAAAATGCATAGCATCTGAAGGGCCTGAGCGATCACCCAGGTAGGTTAAAACCGGGCAGTTGACTTTGTGCTAAAAGAGCTCTTGCACTAGTCTCGAACGCGTACAAGTTCCACATCAAAAATTCAAGACTTGATCGCCAATGAAGTTAAAGGTTCCGGCTGTAAAGGCTGTGCCCAATATATATAATAAACTTGTTCCATGTCTTATGGCTTTATTGACGACTGGATGACGCAGTTGGTAGAGTGCCTGCTCCCGGTTAGCGGGCTCCCCGGTTCGACTCCCAGTGAAAGCAAAGTTGATACGCTTTTATCTGGTTTTCAAATCTGGCCAACAAATTAACGTCGCTGCCACTGGAGTGGTCGATCAGTGGTAGTAATCTGGTATCACCGTGGACCAACATGCTCTAAGTGTACTGGCGAATGCACTAGCAGCTAACCTAACCTATGGCTTTATTAGTAAGAACAAACATTCCCATTGATAATGAAATACATCGTCGTTCAAGTGCAGTAGCGCATGTGTCTGCCCAATTTTGCAAGACCTTGTTGATGGTTTCGGGCGGTGGCTCATGGATTGCTTGGATGATATAGGCCTTAAGGGCTTGAATCGTTTACGGATTGTTGGCATAACATTGGTCCTTGACGCTTCCCCACGACCATGATTTGGGAATTTGGTGCTCAAGTGATCGACTGTGACGTGAGCTGTGTGGCATGGCGCACCGTCCTGCTGGAACCAGAGGTCATCCAAATACATTTCATCGATTTCAGTCGAGAAATAGTCGGTTCCAGAGTCATTGTAGCGCCCACTGTTGAACGACACGTTGTTGCCAGCCTCGATTTCGAAGGAAAAGGGTCCAGTCACACTCTTGGCCACAGCAGCCACATTCTTATCGGGGACACTCTGTTCACTAGCACACCAGTCTGACGAACTCTTTGCTCAAACTTGCATACGGCGGTGGCGGCCCAAACGGCTTCATTCCGGTCCAAACTTCTTTTCAAAAAACGCACTCTTGGCTACAAAGCTCTCAGTTTGGAAATATGTTTCCAACATTTGCCACCAACGTTGTTCAAAAGTAAGGCGGCTCAATTCGTTCCCCGGAGGAATGATACTGACTCTCTGTCAAGATTTCGAGCGGGAAACAGCTGTCAGTGTCAAAATAACCTATGGTTTAAGAAACAACCACTAAATGGCCCACCTGCTTAAGTGTATGGCAAACTTAGCTCCGGCTCAAAGAGTCTTCGACTCGGAACCCGTGGGAAAATGCAACAGAGGACATAAGGTGGCGCACCCAGCTGGAGAAGGACTTCAACCAACTTGTCGTGCGACTCGGAGACTGCTTGCCAGAGACCGTGCTAGCTGGAGAGGCCACCCCGTGCTGCAGCGCGAAATGAAGAAGAAGAAGAAAGTCCTAGTGCAATTTACAAACAAACCCCAACAGCTCCACCTTCTTATCCGCAACTACGCACCGCAACGACACACGTACACGCCTGGTGTATCCAGCGTTTACTTAAATTAGAAATTGCCACAATCTGAATAAGGCGATGCTGCTGCACCCACAAAAGGAACGATGTGACTGCATTTTGCATGCATAATTACACTGCCACCACACGTGGAGTTATTAACATTCATCATTACGATGAGAATTTATTGTTTAACAATAAAAAAAAACACGGTGAGTTAATTTGCACAATTATTGTGCGGTCAATTAAAGTCATTAGAGCGGGTTGTAAACCTAGCTACACAACATGCACATTAAATGAAATTGAAATTCCTTCCCGTCGACAGGCGATGAAGGCATCTCTCAGGCCGCCTTCAAAAGCCGCAAACCGTCAAAGAGTACTCATATGTTCACAACATTGTTCGTCTTTTATGCATGGGAGGCAGTCGTTGACAGCGGCAACTGTTCGGCACACACTAATGAGGCGTGAGGACAAATCGATGCTGCTCGGCTCAGCTGTGGCAGCTGAAAACCTCAGTTTGCCTTTTAACACGCAGCATGTGGCCAGAGGGTTGAAAGGACCTAAATTTGTGTCATTCTTCTGAGGACTCTAGGTGTTTGCTGAAAATAGATCGTTTCAATAGCATCGGCTCAATCATGTGGACTCTGAAGGTTTTCTGGTGATCTTGGAGGGTTTTCGCAAGGGATACCCTATGACTGTCGGAAAGAGTATTCGAATGGTCATGCGAACTGGAAGAGGCCTGTGTACTCAGCAAACACAGGGTTTGTGGAGTGGGGCCAGTGGATACAGATCGAGGGAAGGCAAGAACAAGTCTAGGTGAGGTAGGGGGGCTGCTAGTGAATTCGCCAGACTTAGAGTATGCTGGTCCATTATGACCACTAATTGGCCCCTCTATTGACGGTGCCTTTAATTTGTGAACCAGATTTGAAAACCAGACAAAAGCGTATCAACTTTCCTTTCACTGGGATTCGAACCGGAACCCACTAAGCAAGGGCAGGCACTTAACCAAATGCGTCATCCAGTCGTCTAAGAACAAGTCTAGTCTTGCATCTAAGTGGACCACAATTGCTACTGCGTGGGAATCACCCTAACCTAACCCATGCCATAAAGTCTGATTCTTGGATTTTAAGAAAACACAGTCGAACTCCCGCTGACTCGAACAAATTTGTATATCCCGTGAAAACTCTACATAGAGGGAGGCAAAGGCTCGAAAATGATCTTAATCACTGGCATAGAATGGTTTTCATTAAGATTAAGTTTAGCTTAAAGTGCCCGCTAAGGGCCAGTAAGTAAGAAAGAGGAAAATTGTTCGTTCAACTAGTTTAAGCACTTTTGTCTAGCATATAAGAATTTTCAATGAGTTTAACACTTAAAATGCATTTAAAAAAAAAAAATGTTGTGGTTTTCGGAGGAGGAGTCATCTGATTCGCCTCGTACCACAGTGTCTCCAGGCAGCCACAACTTCCTCCTTCCTGGCCATCACCCAAACTTTACATCCGCACTGCATTTGTAAAGCCTGTAGAGGGCATTGCCAACTCAGCTCCGGCTCTAAAAAACATCGACTCCAACCCTGTGGGCAACCTTACAGCGAAAGCCCGCGTCTATGGTGGCTCACCCAAGTGGAGAAGGACAGCTCCAGCCAGAAAAGACATTGACTCCAACCCTGTGGGAGAACCCTGCAGAGGAAACCCGCGTCTATGGTGGCTCAACCAAGTGGAGAAGGACCTGAACCAACTAGGCGTGCGAAACTGGAGCCAGCGAGCTAGAGATCGCTTTAGTTGGATGGGCTTTGTTGAGGCACTGGTCCACCCCTATTATGCCGTCAATTAAGACGAATAAAAAAAGATGTATAAAGCCGCAACATCCTGGCTGTGAAGTAACACTACTAGATGTGTGCTAGCACTTGCGAACATTTACGATGCGGCTTGTCATCCTGGAAAGTCTTGATTTAAGACAGTTTGGCTGCGTTTCTAGTGTCAACCCCCATGGCTGCTTTTCAGTTGCAATACGCTTGCATAAAGAAAATGTTCCAAATCCAGGTCGAATTTTTTCGAGAGCTTTACGACATAGAGATTGACATTCGTTGTGTCAAACTTGGCCCGTTTTTTGGTGTATAAAGCTAAACTGGAGCTGGGCCTGGGTTTGTTGGTTGACTTGAACTCCCAATGGACTGTGTTCAAGAACAACGAAATGAGGAAAGGATAAGATAAACTATTTTGAACTCAAATCAAGACTGGGACCCAGGTCCATCTCAGACCGTAGCGCCAGTAGAAGAAGAAGAAGAAGAACTTAAATCATAGCTTTTGGAAAACGGTGGAGTGCTCATCTTTCGATTCCTGGGAATAACATTTATTCAAGTTTGATACTCCTTACCATTCCATCTTGCCAGCACCGCCGATTATTTCCAAGTGCACGGGCCACTGACGAAGTTTACAATCCTCCGACATCGCTGTTATGAGTCGGTGCATATGTATGTACTTCCCGCGAGAGAGAACAATGTATACAACTCATAACATGAGCGGTAGCGACGTTCACTAGGCATTCGCTCACCACGAGCTCGAATGACCGCAATTATTGTTTTATTGAAAATCCGACGGCGAAACGCCCAATTTTTATAAGCCTTTTACAATGGCTTCCACTCAAACAGAGTGCGACCAGGACACCGAGGAAAACTGTCGCCAGCCAGCAGGCTTTGAAAGATGACTAGAACAGAAGGGTCTCAGGATCGCGAATAGAGAAGGATGACAACCAACTTAGCGTTTAAAAATGCAGGCAGGTTGCAAGATAACAGCCCATCTCGGGCCAGAGTCTGTTTGGGAAACGTCAGATTCGCCGTGAACATTCTGGTCCCTCATGCGAAAGAAGATTGAAAATACTTAAGCGAGTGTGTAGACTGATTGTCGTGCTTGTGGAATCGGAACGAGATCGGGGATTGAACCGGGATCCAGAAGAGGACTGCGTTCAATTCTGACTGAAAAGCCAATAAAACAAGAGGTATTAGTTTCTTTACGGCTAACACCATGTCGAGGGAGCCCTTACAGTATTGTGCGCACACGCTGAAGGAGGCTTATGCTAACTCTGTACGACTGGCAAGCATTGCCAGAGACTTCAGAGAGCTGCAGCAGTGAATAAAGAATCCTGTTCATCTCGGAATTCGGTTGGACATACCGTACTCACTACGCCAAGGCGAGGCGCATCGGCCTCCATGCTGAACTACAACCAGTTGTAAGAAGAAGTTAGCCCCGACCTCTGCAGACTTCACTGCCTGTCTAGACGGGAAGGGAAGACGGTACGTGTACTCGTTTATAGAGGCTATTCGATATTAGAAGAGTAGAGAGTTGTACAAAAATGACAATTTAAGGCGACGGCAAGTATCCGGTGCCCGTATGAGTTTCATTGAATTAAGGGCAAATATGACTCGGGTTGGACTTGGTATGAGGTCACTGGGCGCACCATCGACATAGGCCCAGGACGGGCTAGAGCATGGCCTATAATGGACTAGGGTGGCACTTGATATAAGGTCACTCGACGAAGCACCATCGTCTTAGACCCAGGACGGACTAGAGCATGGCCTATATGAGTTCAAGTCTGTGGCGGAGAAACCTGAAGAGGTGGAGGTGGTTGAGACAAGACCAGTGGACTGGGTGATGGTTTTCAGCCTAATGTGACTAGGCAATGTTGAGCGCTCCAGCTCGAAGAGATTTTGCGTGTCAGACAACGCAATAAGAGGATGCCCACGAAATCGATGACGCATACGGGAGAAGGACCCCGGTCAACTGGGCGTATGAAATTGGAGGCGGCTGGCTAAAGATCATGCCAGTTGAGGAGGCATGTTGGCCGAAGCCTGCGTACATCGCGAACTGTAGGGTCAGTAGAAGAAAGAGGAAGCTCTTGATGGAAGGTGGAGGTGATTGGGGCCAATCTGACGAGTTTCTCGTTGTCGTTGGAGAATGATTTGGGAAACTTGGCGATCTGAACCAACTTGGAACACTGTCCGAGGCTGGTCAGGCCATTGCCTATGATTAGTTAGAAGAGGATTGATGGAAGATTGGCGAATGATCGAGAATCTTGAGGGCCTTTTGAATCGACAGGACACGTTAAAACACTGTAATGCAATTCCACATTAAGAAAACAAATTTGTTAGAAAGACAGAGAAGAGAAGCCTTCAGGCAAAATTGAAGTGGTCATGATTTATTGGAGAGGCTCTGCAGACGGGCTTGAATTAATTAACAGGCATAGTCTCTTAAAACTTATTGAACTTTATCCACTCGTGAAGGAGACATCCCTTTGATGATCACCGATTTGGTCAAGAAAAGTGAAGGAAAGAAAGAAAGGCTTACGAAGCTCTTGACAAGCATTCAAAAGCGATTCACTTTCAACGATCACTGATCTTATTGGGAGCATTTGAAGATCTATCCTCACGCCTCTGCAGATCCAGACACTGCTTGAGAGGAAGAATGAGGATACAAACAGATTAAATGGACCTATTAACCCGAATGTGTCCCAGTTTGAATGCACTTCATGATCCATTGGGTAGATCACTTTCTTGGGTGGACAAAGACGTTGTCACCGTCGGGCAATTCAACCTCGAATCGGAAGAAGAATGTATAGCCAAGGCAAAGTTCAAAGGGCCTCAAGGCAAATTCCTATGTCGAACCTAATTTTGGTGAAACGCTCTCTGGTTGAGAGTGTCGAACTCGAGTGAAGACATTTGTGTCAATTGATTTCAGGCAAAACCCTTGGAAGATATAGGCGTCTGGTGGATGAATCCCGGTTACCGACGGCTTTGACTGATCGAAAGTTCACCGAGCTCTTGGAAAACTGATCCTGATCTTGAAACAAAATCGGTTGGCTCGCATCTTCCGTCATAATTGAATACAGAAAAAGAAATGTATCAACAACTCAACCACATTTCCATCGCACTGCCGACGGAATAACCCGCGTCTCGTCATCACTTATAAGTGAACCGAAGCCATGACTTCAGCCAGACATTGAGGCAACATTCTTCGCGCGTTGTCTCCAAGGGGAGATCTCATCCCAATTCACTGGCCACAGCATTGAGTCACACACAGCTATGTACTCGTTTAATTAATCCAATAAGTGAGGCTCTGCTGCTGGACCCCATCAACGCACGTGGGTCAAACTCTGCACACATCATCACTTCAGCGAAAAAAAAAAAAAGAGAACCCATTGAGAATAATTAAAAATCAAAAAAATTACTAAATTATTCAACTTTTGGAATTATTTTCACCGGATATTGTTTGAGAAGAAATATAGTAATGCCGACTGCTCGTGAAGGCTTTCCTCAAGGCTCTCCTCGACTTCGAATCGAATGCCTAATGAAGTGGGGCAGCCAGAGTCGACAAATTATATTTTTATTTTCTACATGTGTGGGCAGCGGGCTGTTTTTGCTGTATTATTATTATTTTTTCCCTCAAAATAGTCAATCTTTAACAAAGCCATGACAAGTAAACAATAAAAAGGAGAAGAAAAAATGTGAAAAAAAAGAACAAATTAAAGAGAGATTCTAGTTGAAACCAGTCTAAGGCTTCCATCACACACACCCAGAGAGAGATTTTGCATCTAGATTTCTGCTGCATCTACTGGAAAATTGTTTACAAGACGACCGATTGCCAGAGACAGAGAATGAGAGACGAACAGAGAGAGTAAGAGAGAGAGAGACTGAATTAAAGGAATGATAAGATATACTGCAAATGCAAAAGAATTAAAAATTTACCTCAGTCTTATGATTTCTTGTTTTTCCGCGTGCGCGTGTGTAAATAAATGTAGAATTAAATATACGTATGGATATTATATATATATATATTATTTTCTTTATAAAAGCAACTATTCAACTGATTGATTCGTTTTACACTTCTTGTTCTTGTTGGGGTGTTTTTTCTTTTTCTTCTCTCCGTTCCTTGATTTCTTATATTTTTTTTTTTTTGATAAGAACTTGCTTGCTTGGTTTTATTTTTTTATTTTATTCAATAAATTAGAACAAACTGAAGTTAAATTAAATTATTTGTAAAAAAAAAAAATAAAAATAATAATAAACTTGTACAACAACAAAATGATAAAACACAGACTTGTAACTTGTAACTTGTAACTTGTTGGTTGTTTGGTTTTCTTATTGTTTTCGGTTGTTTTGTTTTGTTTTGTGTTTTTTTTTTTGTTTTTATTTTAAGTCAGTTTTTTCCGTCGATAGTGATAGATAAAAAATATGTAGTTTTTAAAAACTTTTTTTCTCCGTTGTGCTATTACAATTGTCACAAAAATGCCAAACAGCATCTATGAAATAATTATGATCACTAATTATTGTCACAAGCATGTCAGTTTTAGTTGCGTCTTTGTGCGATGCCGATGCACTGTGATGGTTATGATGACAGTTTGTTGTTGTTGGTGTTGCTGTTGTTGTTGTTGTTGTTGTTGTTGTGATGTGCACGTTACAGTAATATTTTCTTTTCACTTTGATGGATGTAACTCTGCAACAATGCAGCAACCAGAGTAACAACAGCAGCAGGTGCATTAAATTATATGATGACAACAAAATTCAAAAAACACACAATTATATTGACAGTTCAAATATACAATACAATAGCATTTGAAACAAAATAATATACAATCTATATATGTATATATACAATCTACAGGTGTAAAGGTGATATGATTGAATTGATTTCTTGTTTATTTGATTTGGTTTGTTGTATATCAAGGGACAGGTATTTAAATTTCACTTTGGTTAACTTGTTGTTGCTGTTTTGATTTCCTTCTTCTTAACACACACACTTAACTCTTTTTTTTTTCTACTTTTTTCTGCTTCTGCTTCTTTTAATTTTGAGACACTTTTTTCTTATTATGCAAAAAAACGAGAGACAAGCGAAATTAATGAATTGTTACAATTTATTTACTCTCATATGAGATTATACACTTGTTGGTTTGATTTTATTTTTTTCTTCCGATGGCATACGATGGATTTTTCTTTTTTATAAGATTTTCACTTTTAATCGAATCGACGTGCTATTCGTTTCATTTTTTTTTTATTTTTCAAAAATTTCTCATACACTTTATTGTAATGATCTTCAATTGCATCTTATATGGAATGATCATAAACATCATTTTGAAAATGCGGAACAAGAAGAAAAATAAATAAGCCACAAGACGAAGAAACGAACGAGAAAAAAAAAAACGGAAACGATGATCACAGCAGAAGCACAACAGATCACATAGATCAGAGCAGATCAGATCAGAGTGTATACGATACGAGAGAACCGATAGTGGTAGAGTATGTAAGTAATCCAATTGTTGAAGATTGAATTCGATTCACGGTATCGGTCGCACGGTATTTAAAACAAAAAAAGTTAAATTAAATAAATTATTTGCTTTCATTTGCACGACGACGACGACGGCGACGACGGCAACAACAACGACGACGACGGCGACAACGACTTGTTTTCTCTCTTGTGAGGCACACAGCACACAGCGCAGAGATTTCCTTGCGCAATTTTTTTTTTCTTTTTTTTTTATGACACACTAATTAATTGGTTAACATTAGTAACTTTATACTTTTCGCTAGTCTGTATCTCAAAGATGGACATAGTATTTATCATATTTTGTGTTTGCTTTTCTTTTTTTGAAAAAAAGGCTTCTTGGAGATTTTTTCCTGTTTTTATTTTTTTTTATTTTTGATCTCGTTTTTGAGTTGATTTAATAAATTAATAAAATAACAAGAAATTTAAAAAAAAACAAAAAAATAAATAAATTACATATTATTTCGAACGAAAGATACAAAATCAGAAGAAGTTTAGCGAGGAGATCTCAACGGAATAGATTTAAACTCGATCAGGGCTGTAGAACGACTAACGCCTATCTGTCTACCTGATTCAATAATCCCAAGAGTGTATACACTACACCAGCAGCCAGTGTACGCAGCTACTGCTGCTGGATGATCACTTGTTCACGTTGTTTAGTTGCTGCTGCTGCTGTAGCTGCTGCTGCTGCTGCTGCTTCATCGTTGGAGTTCCGTGACTCCTGCTACACTATTTGTTGAGTGTTTGTGCTGGCATACGCTGGTGCGGTGTCTGTGTGCGTGTGCGAGAGATGATCAATGGTTGAGTGTATGGGAGGATTTGTTGTTTGAGTGTTTGTGTTTTCTTTTACTTTTTTTTTTTTCTTTTTCTTCTTCTTGTCCCTCTTGAAAATTGTGGTGTACGAGGTGTACGCGAGTGTGTGGTGTGGTGTTTTTTCTCTCTCCTCGATTTGAGTGTATATGAGTGAGCGGCCGCGGCCGTGTGCGGTGGTGTGGCGAGAGAGTGAGAGAGTGCGCACACTTAACACTCACTTATACAAGGGAAGATACACATTATTGTGATCTCAGTTGAATTGAAACCCATAAGATACAAAACTTTTTGTGTTTTTTTTTTTTGGATTTTTTTCTATTTTTTTTTCTCGTATTCACGTTGCTTTTGTTGGTTGTGTCTTGTGTTGTTGTTCCCTTTCTTCTTGTCGTCGTTGCCGTCGTCGTTGTTGTCGTTTGCGTTTGCGTTTGCGTTGTCGTCTTCTTCTTGTTGAGTTTTGTGTGCATGAGCAACAAGTAAACACATTCCATTGAGATGTGTTTCCTAAAAGATATCTCGTGCAATATATTAACCATCATAGTTTGTGAGGGTTCTCGCATGGTAAATCGGGCTATCTGCTGGATATGGCATCCCTATTTTGTATCTGCCTTTCGTTGGCCGCCGCATTGGTATTCGCAATGAGAGAGCAGAGATGACATGCTCTGGTCATTCTCTGCTGTTCCGTTAGTAAAAGTTGTTTTAGATACTTTTTACTTTTGATTGCATGCATATTTGTAATTTTTATCGTCGATTATTGAAAAGGTTATCACGATGGGATGTGAATGAATGGGAATTTCGGTTCGTTCGGTCGCTTAATTGATTTTGTGTCATTTTACGCGAAATGTGGCGATATTAGTCGCGTTGCCTGGGTCACTTAGCGGTGTGCGCTTGCCTTTGAAGATTGCCACCACTCCCACCGATGATGCTGGATTATTTTTGTTCGGTTTGTCTTTCTTGTTCTTGTTGCTGGTGCTGTTGCTGTTACTGGTTCTGGTGCTGATGCTGTTGTCTGTTGTTGCTGTTTGATGATTACTTTATCTGAAAGCTTGGAATGAATGGTTGAGACGGACATGGGTAATTAAGCCTCTGCGGGTCGATATAGACGGAAAGGAGCCACTTAAAGTCGAATGTTTTGTATTGTACTGGTGATGGTGCTGTTGCTGCTGGTGTGGCGTCATCTTATTCGTCTTTTTTTTTTTCTTGAGAGATGTGGGATGGCTATTAAGTTTTGCCATAGGTTCTTGGGCAGTTGGACACGCCTTTCTGAAGATCCAATTAGGCTATGGAATTGGGATTATTCTCATTGGGAATGGCGAAGGCAGGTAAGCCAGTGTGTTGTTGTTAGTTGGGTGTTGTCACTTGGAGTTGATCACTTAAGGAACTTATCAGCGATCTGCTGAGGAATTTTTCTTTTTTGAGTGTGTTGCACGTTGATAAATAGTCGATCCCAACGCGGGGGTCTAGAGCAATTCATGAAAAAAACTTTTGGTGAGGAGCTGGAGATTTGTGTTTGTAGACACAGTTTTCAAGACACAATTTTCAATTACAGTGGACTTTTACGAGTAAGGATTACGACTTACTCTCCCTAAGTCGAACTCTCCTTAAGACGAAACTCTCTCTAATTCGAACTTTTTCGCCATATTTTACATATGTACATTTCCCTCAACTTTCCATACAAAAACCTCTCTCTAACTCGAACAAATTTTGGTATCCACTTTGGTGACCCATTTGGTGACAATTCGACTTAGGAGGAGTCCACTGTAACTTGAAAACTATAGTCAGAGGAATGCTTCTTCAGTTAGTTTCTGGGGATAATCTCCGTCCATTACGTGCCTCATAAGAAATCATATTTGGCCAGCACTCAGTCTTAGACGTAAGGCGCACAGTCCTGCTTAGAGTAAGGAGGCCAGCACTCAGGACAACCAGCGGCATCAGAAGAGGATATTGCGCAACTGACAAGCGCGCCCATACAAAAATGTCCGTAGATATTCCATGGATCTCTTCTGAATATCCTCGTTGACCCAAGGATAACTTGAGAATGCTGAATGACATCAGTCGCTGTCACTTTTTTTGTCTACCTCTTGTACAACCCATTCCCTAAAGACAACCACAACGCCGCCTGAAGAGACCTATTGTTAGTATCGACGCCTTAGAGATAGTAAACTAGTTAGGTCAGTTCATATACCCGAATAATCAACTTTTTTCTTCAATTCACAATTATGTACGTGAGTCTACAAATCAGTTCAACGGTTGGGATACGCAGACGACATCGACACGTCGCGCGTTTCCAGTGTTCTTTCACGGCGACTGTAGAACAGGCGAAACGGCCTGGTCTTAAAGTCAATGAGAATAAGACGATGCCGCACGCCGCACACTACATAGGGCAAAACATCACAATCGACAGCTACAATTTTGAGGTAGTAAAGGAGTCAAGCGTGAGCTCCACAAATGTTATCGGAATGGACATCTGACGTAGAATCACCCTTGGCAACCGGTGTTGCTTAGGCTTGTCGAAACAACTGGGCTAAAACTCCTGACCCAAATGACCAAGATCAAGCTCTACAAAGTTCTAATTTTGCTAGTCCTGCTATATGGAGCCGAAAGCTGAACGCTAAGCAAAACGGCAGAGATTGATTCTTGGTGCCTTCGAAAGAAAAATTCTACGTCGGATGTATGGTAGGAAGGCGAATGGAGGAGAAGACACCATCGCGAACTCTAATAGCCATACCAGGATGTGGATGTAGTCCGGTGGGCAAATATCCGTCGAGCGTACTGGTTCGGCCACATCGCGAGCACGGCAACGATGCTCCAGCGAGGGTCTTCGAAGCCGAGCCTCCTGTTTCGAGAAGCAGAGGAAGACCGAATCTCCGGTATAAAGACCAATACCAATCGCGGATGCAAGCGAACTTGGTCTTGATGACTGAAAGCAGCGTGCCTGGACCGTCAATGATGGAAGGCAGCAATTGCTCAGGCTCAGACTTTCCATGGGTTGGGATTGTAGTGCGCTATAGCAACGTAATCGCTCTCACCAAATGAGGGGTGGACCTGAATGGTATATTTATCTTTTTAATCCACGCTTAAAAAATCAGCGACGTCGCTCTTCTTTATTGTTTGTTTGTTAAGGATTCTTCGTGCGTACCTGTCTGATAATTCGCCACGCAATTAATTGCTTTCTAAAGAGGATTAAGGTTGAGTTAAGTTCCTTTAAAGTCATCACCAAGTCATCTTAAATAAAATACGGCATAAATAAACACACAAACTTGTTATTAACCTCGAAAGGTTATTCATAAATCTGGAAGCGATATTTTTTACCACCGGAAGAATGCCCTAAAACTGCTTAAAATAAAGCAGTCCTTTAGTTGATGTCCTCTTAATGAAGAATAAATGACGGTACCGACTAAAAGGAGGAAAAAAACAAATAAATAAAATCCATATTTTATCCCTTCAAGGGATTCTTCGTGGAAGGTTCGTCTGGATGCGGAATCTAGTCTCAACACTGCGAGGGATTGTTTTTCCGAAATTCTGAAAAGATGAATGTTAGCCTAATGGAATGGTCCCGAGGCCCTTGTTTGAAAAAAAGGATGAGTTTTTAATTTGGCGGAATGTGGACGGACAAGTCATGGACAGGCATGGACTTTTTCAAAAGCGAACGTACCGATGGTAAAAAGCGGGTGATTTTAGGTCCCATCTGCATAGATGGTCAGTGGTGGAGGGGTAACAATAAACTGTATGAGTTCTTCGGCGACATTACCTGAGTCGAAAGAGTGAAGATCCAACGATTGAGATGGCTAGGTCATGTAGAGCGGCTGGAAACCAGTGCTTCGGCCTGGAAAGTCTTTGAATCCACCCCGAGGGACGGCGCAGTAGACGTAGACTGCGACCCAGGTGGCACACCCTAGTGGAAACTAATCAGTTCACACACGAGTGGAAAGCGACCTCAATCAATTATGCATGCGAAACTAGACGCAGCTACAGATCGAGCTGGCGAGAGATGCTTGTTGTTTGAGGCCTAGGTCCACCCCGGACTGCAACGCCACCTTAAGTAAGTAAGCACGTTGATGGATAAGTGAAGTGGTCCTTCCTTAGCTGTGCGGCATTGGAAATGTGTAACAAAGAGCGAAGTTTTCTACCTAAAAGGTTGTCTTCTGCAATGCCTTTCATTGTGGATAGGAAGTCAGACTTCCTCTTTAATTGTGTGGGCCACCTTAACCGTGCTCTATGGGTAGGTAGGTAGGTAGTAAGGGGGTTTAAATAGTTGCACTTAGGCCCAGGTATGCCCATTGTGGGTTTAACAAGGGAATGGATCGGCGTGGTTATTATGACAGCCAGCCAGTTTTGTCAATCAATTCTAGAATTGATTTGACCGGTGTTTCACTAAGATCACTTTGGTTGGCAAAGAACTAGGAGCCAATTATGGCTTTTCTGATCGAGGCGAGCGCAGGGCAGTAGCAGAGAAGTGTTCATCTAGACGGCTGCTGCAGAAATCATTTCAGAATAGTTGTAGTCTTTTTGCGAGTAGACCTTGTAGGCTGTGTCCGGTGATTATGATTATTCCCTCTGCGGTGCTAATTTTGGATCGTTTTAAGGAGATTAAGGTATCTGACCCTTTTGGGTCCAGATTTGCGTGGTGATATGGCAAAAGTCTTGACTTTTTTTAGATTCCTCTGAGTGTTGGGTTGTAACATGAAGGTGGCTAGGAGACTACTTATGTCACAAAATCTTCCATCATCTGACAGTGTTGACAGCGATGTTTGCGAATTTGACAGCTTCACGGTTTTCGATAATGTCTCTATGGCCTGGTACCCAACTTAGGCGAATGTGATCTCGCCAAGAGATGTGCGACAGTTAATAACCAGAGGTTATAGAGAACGCTGTAAGGGATTTCGTTGCTGCCAGGTTATCCGTAAAGATACAGATATTGCGGGCGGATATCTGGCTCCACCACAACTAGTACAGAGCTTCGCTAATCACCATTATTTCCTGTTGGAAGACATTGCAGTGATTAGATAGGCGATATGATTTACTTAAATTAAGATGTTCGAGTTCCGTTTTGCCATCCATCTGTGTAGAGTCTAGTCTGTATGGTCTTTGGAAAAGGAATGTTGCCGGTGTACCACTGGAATCAGTGTTGTCTCCCAGGTTTCGCATCGATTTTGTTATTCTACCTCAATTAACCAGACTCCTGTCATCTTACATCCCACTTAGATCACAGATGAATGTCCTGCTCCCACGTAAAAAAGGGGATCAAGGTGTCACTATGGCGTGGTCCCACTAGCTCAGTGTCACAGTTATTTGGTGATGAAACCGGGGGCCGTGTGTAGTACTATAACTTCGAGGGAGTTGAAGACTTCGTCTTCCTCTCCTCCGTAGTAGAAAGTACGAACAACATAAGTCCGGGATCAAAGACAATGTAACTCTTGCCAACCGAGGTAATTGAGTAATAGAGACGTCTTTAGAAGGACCAACCTGACTTTTTACAAGACACTGTTCATCGCAGGAAACACAGGCATGGACAATCTCAAAAGCTGATGAAGAAGTCGTTGGTTCTGTGTGCGATATTCGTTATAGTTCTGCTTACATTGACGGTTTTTGGAGGAGAGTATGCAACCACCGACTGTACGAGCTGTACAGCGACATGAGCTCAGTCAGGCGACGACGGATCCAACGCCTATGTAGAGCTCGACTCGGAATCTGTTGCATTGTCCCGTACAGACGGTGTAAAACTGGAGGTACCTATATAGCCAGATATCGTGCTAGTGGGAGAGGCTTGTTGGCTGTCGAGGCCCAGGTCCACGCCGAAACGCAGTAGGAAGAAGAAGAAGTTCGGAGGCGACCATTCTGCAGGAGCTAGAGGCCGTGAAGGTGTTGAAGATATAGGTGACGGGCGAAAAAAATATATTCGCCAATCACTAATCAAGCGCAGACCAAATATCGCACGCAGAGCCTTTCGAAATTTCCAGACTTCTTCATCCGCAGCTGATGAGTCTTACTTGCACAAACCTTCTCACTTGTGATACCCGTCTCATTCAAAACTGAGCTGACGGTGTATTTCCAATGGCTAACGCGACATTGATGACTCAAAATGTGTTCAAAACTCATCCAGACACTGTTCTGTTTTCATTACAAATGAGCTTCGTACTCATGCCGTTTAGCTGGCTTGAGGTCTAGCTGGCTGGCTGGCAATGTCATGTAAACAAAACCAGTCGCACTTTGATGACTCTGTCTGCCTAAACGAAAATAATCAGCAGATACGATTCTTGGGAATTTTGCAAACTTTCCCTAGATAAGCATGTTCATTGATGTGTATTCACTTATCGCATGTTAACAAGAAATAACAAGGATTTGGCGTGTAAATGAAATTCGTGCGCAAATGTGACAGATGAACAATGTTTTGTGGTCACCATAGACCGTCGGACGGTGCACACACAGTCGTGAAGTCAATTCACGGAATCGGAAAAAGCGGAAGCCGTTTATTTCGCGACGCAGTGTGTGCGTACTTTAATTTTACTTGGATTCGAATCGGGAACAAGAGCAGGCACTTAGCCAACTGCGTCTTCCAACAGTTTGGTAATTGAGTAAGAGTGTCCTCTTGCGAAGGACCAAGCGTCTTTTGAAAGTCTGCCAAAGCCTCGGAGGTAGGCTGCAATGATAACAAATTCTAGTGAGCAGAATATCGAGACTAGCCGTCTTCTACCTCTATTGTCACATTTTTTTTTGACAGAGTTTGTTTGGGGACCTTTTTAACATGACTTCGTGAATAACTGTCAAAAAGTCGCCAAGATTCGTCGATGGACACGGGGCCAATCAGCTGTAAAGTCGGCACAGAATCTCCTGGTTTCAAACCTAGCTTCAGATGTCTTCTATTCTTGGCGGCACTGTACTCGCAGTTTCAGTCATCATCTTTATATCGGCTAAGCTCGTGAATAACTGTCAAAAAGTCGCCAAGATTCGTCGATGGACACGGGGCCAATCAGCTGTAAAGTCGGCACAGAATCTCCTGGTTTCAAACCTAGCTTCAGATGTCTTCTATTCTTGGCGGCACTGTACTCGCAGTTTCAGTCATCATCTTTATATCGGCTAAGCTTTTACGAGTGTTTGTAGGCCATGCATTGAACATTTTGTTTTCTTACGCCCTCATCCATGGACAGAAAACAGCTCATAGAGCATCGATAAGTAAATTGGGTGCCCTGATGCCACTTACATCAACGTTTGGGTTCCTTTTGCCCATGCTTAGGAGTATTAAGCTACCGTGAGATCTACTTTTTAAACCAACACCGTTTAAGTCCTCTTGGTCCCAGAAAAAAAGTTTTCACAGAAAATTTGGAAACAATTGTTTATTAGGGATGGGCCTTCGTAGAGCAGATGTTGGGTGGTTTCCATTTCTTTCTAGTCTCTGCAGCTTCTGCAAAAATCCGTATGCAGTAAGTCCCGTCGCATCGCATGTGTACCTATGGCACAGTGTTCGATAAGGAGTGCTATTAGCGGGCGAACGTCGCTGCGACTTAAGCCGATCAATGATGTTGCTCTCTTCTAGTTCAGCTTCGGCCATAGGGCCCTAGCCGTGGCTTTCATTCACGCTGAGCCAGTGAGGACTCGCTCTATCTTGTGAACTAGCTTCTTTTTTATGGAGCTGAGTGGGATCTGTCCGTCCTTTCATTACCTTGGATTCCAGTACGTCCCTGTACCCAACCGAGTTCTTCGATGATACCCGCGCCCTTTGTCGACAAAGTCCCACCGGCTTCGATGTCAGAATGTCTGATGGTGTGGCTCCCGCTTGGCTATCAGAAAGGATGGTGATCGATCCGCCGGTAACGCCTTGGTTTTTTACCGCGAGCGTCGTCTTATGTAGGGCAGTCTCTTCGGTCCTAAAGGTGCTACCGTTATCTAGAGATTTTTGAAAGACGGAAGATCCCTGCCCATGTACCAGCACTCGTCTTTGAGCCATGGGTGAATAGGGCGATCTCCCCCTGTCTCGCCAATCGTTCCTTCCATTTTTCCCGTCGAAAGAATCTGTGATTTTCGCTGCTTAGTATGTCAACGTGGTCGTGTGTTTCCTCCTTTCAAAATGCCGAGTGGGCTGTACTGGTACTGCAGAATAAGTCGAGGGGAGGGAGGAAGAGCATATAGTTATGTCGTGTACTTTAGTTGCACAGGACTAAAAGTGTAATGTATCGTGCACTGGCGCTTCAACTCCGACTCCATGCAGAGAGACTTTTCTTTAAGGTTATTGGACTGAGCGAAGATGCATCGATTAGGTTGCTTTCTTTCAGACTCTTTGATTGCTCGATTACTTCGGGACCCAGAAAGGTATATGTACTCCTTAAGGGGGGTTGACTTAGCTGGGACGTCCAAAGACAAAACGTCCGTTTGTAATCATTACAAAATTGTAGCTATCGATCACGATGAAACCGAAAACATAAAATCTTATGCCAGCAAGATGTAACAGTATTGAACAAAACCAACAGTCGCAAAAGGTAAGATTGCGTAATTGGACCCATTTAGATTCGAAACATATCCGTTTGCTATCGTTCGAGGTTGCTATTGGTTCAGTCACGTCATCGCTTTGATGTATCAGAAACGACAAGGTGATGGGATATTTGCTAATTCCTATAAGCTCATGGAAGAATAGGTAATCTCCTAGAGTTCGGTGCAGAGAGATGAAATATTACAGAGATGCCAGACTTCTACCTCTCTTGCCCCTTAAAATTTTTCGGTTCGGTGTTGGTAGTGAAGAGTAGCCTCTTGTTTCACTTCAACGTGGAAGTGACTCATGATTCATCAAATGACTGTTCCCAGTGAGTGTTTAGCAAGTTATTGGTTTTTGCACTGTCACACTTCGACTAAGACACTTTGACTACCAGATACTACACTTTGATCTTAGCCATAAGGCCGAGAAGGATATCGTTCATTCGGAGCAGTTGGAAAACTGCACTGAACAGGCCCCACTGCCTAATGCACCTGAGGCCCAAGGCGTAGTTCTGACCATTTTGCTTAAGATTCAAGAGCAGATTGGGCAGATACAGAGCCAGTTACATGAGCAGATTGGGCGTGTGGACTACATATACACGATTCTGCCGAGTCTAACGCAACGTTAATCATGATGGGTGCGCATGTGTCTGAAGACTCCTTGAAGATCCTAGCCCTGAATGTAAATTTATTGATTGGGATCGATCGTAGGGAATCGTTGTACAAGTTGCTCGATGACCAAACGCCTGATGTATTACTGGTGTGCGAAACTAAGCTCACCCAGAAATACAAAATAGAAAGAAGAGACCGACCCAACTCTATTCGAGCAGGTGGTGTCGCGATCTTCATTAGTAAAAAATTTAATTATAAAGCCGTGCACAATGGTGTTGTGCGAAGATTCCAGGGGCTAGAAGCGTGCATTATATACATCCGGCTCCATAGTGGAAAGAAGATGTATATCGTCGCACTTTACGCCAATGATGAAGCGCAATCCACCCTATTTCTGTCTGAGCTTGAGACCCTGTCTGCCGCTGGAATCGGAGGAGAACTATTATATTATGGCTGGAGATCTCAATGCCCGACACAGGGATTGGGGAAATCATACGCCAAACCATAGAGGGACCTGACTACTCAGTTGGTGGGTCCAAAACAACATTGAGTTCCGGCTCGATATAAAGGCTACTGATAGCCCATCGTTTCCCAGAAGCGGCTCCTATCTGGATCTACTGCTGTTGGATCTACCATCGAACGACTACAACTGCCTGACATCGACCGACAAGCAATAAACTGCCTGCGCACCTTTATGCACGACAGTGACCATTGCGGACTTAGTGCCGAAATAACGATCCCTAATGAAACTACGTAGCTCGAGGAGTTCAGTCAAACGTACTCCTACAATTATAGTAGGACTCATTGGACTCGCTTCTCTCGCGACTTGACAAGAGCCCTCTCCTTAAATTTGATCTATCCACCGCCCAACAGGAACCTGTCAAATGAAGAGGTTGACTGGTACGAATGGACGATACAATCAAACAATCAATGGACAGAACCATACCCAGGTTTCAACCAACTGACAACACTTTACGAAATGCGGCTATAGACGCATTACACTCCCAAAAAAGTAGGCTACTTACAAGACTGAAAAACTTGTATAGGCAATTTGTTGACAGACAAAACGCTGAGATACGGACACTAAAGTCGTTGATTATGAATTAATAGGCAAATTATAGGCAGTCAGCCAATTTTCACTGGGGAAATAGGATTAGGGCTATCAGATCTGATAATCTGAGTATGTTCCCCCAGATTAATAAAATATTTCGGAGGAACGATGCTAACGAACTTCCGTGTCTCAAAATATCGCAAACAACGAACTACGAACGACTACTCACAGCAGCAGGAGTAGATCCAAGGGACGCTGCCGATGGTAACAACATCTTTGAGATCGAGGATCCGCAAAAGAAGGTCGAGGTCATAGGGTCTATATTTGAGGAAGTGTATAAGGTGAATGCTACCATTCGCTCGAATCATGACCTAGAAAGTATAGTCCGTGTGCACAACACTCGTCTTCGTAACGACATGGAACACTGGCGATCTGAGAGCACTGGTTTTACCATGTTCGGTGACGAAAATCTGGCATTCAATGCCATCGCCAATGAAGGCCTTCATACCATGTTCGTATCTAAGGCAGAGCTTCAAAAGATCTTCGAGTCATTAAAGAATAAGAAATCAGCGGGAATTGATGGAATATCGAACATTGTTCTTCGGCACTTGCCCCCAATAGCGGTGGAAATTTACGCCATTTTATTCAACAATGCTATTAATTATGCACACTATCCAGAACATTGGAAACAGCAGTTGTACAGCCGATTCATAAAAGGGTTAAAGACAGCTCCAATCCGATGAATCTTCGGTCTATAAGTCTCCTACCGAATATCAGCAAGGTATTCGAAATAGTTATCAATAGAGTGTTGATAAAATGGGTCGAAGACAACAAGATAGTTCCGGTTTCAAGGCGGGACATGATACAATACATGCCGCGTCGAAATTGGTTACCGACATTCAATGGAACAGAAACAAAAAACACTGCACCGGTGCCCTGCTTGTCGACTTGGAAAAGGCCTTTGATACAGTTTGGCTGGAAGGGCTCTTTTACAAATTGAGTAGGCTAGGTATTAGCAAACCACTATTGTACACAACAGAAAGTTCGTGGATAAGAATAGCAACGTAACTTCTGTTGGTACGTTCACAATTAAAAATGGTCTGCAACAGGGAGCGGTTAACTCACCGATACTCGTACGCAGATGATCTGATTGCGTACAGATCAGGTCCTACCATCGAGGGCATTGTAGCACTACGAGACGATTCAGCGATTTTGCGATGACTGGAAGTTGATCATCAACCATGGGAAATCGGGAACAATCTTGTTCAGAACGCCGTTATGTAGGGCTTCGGCGGACACCAAAAAGAATTGGCGAAAGTTTTCAGTTGATGGACAGCACGGCCAACCACTGGCGCAAAGAAGTGTAGTCAAATACCTGGCGATCTGGCTAGATCTGTATCTATATTTTAACAAACATGTAGATGTTGCTCTGTCCAGAGCTCGAGGTGCTTTCGCTCTTACAAAGAGACTGTTTCGCAACAGCCAGCTCGATGCGAGGGTGAAGGTGATCTGCTACATGGCCCTTATTCGGCCGATGCTTGCCTATGGTTGTCCCATGTGGTTCAACGTGAGAGCCAGCTTGATGGAAAAGATTCGGGTGTTTGAGAGGGCTTGTCTTAGGGCCTGCCTTCGCCTTTATAGAACACCAGAGGCCCAGTACAGAAAATTCTATCGTAATGAAGTCATATATAACAGGGCGAACTTGGTAAGAGTGGACAATTTCCTAATCAAGGTGATTCGCAGACATGTTGCAAGCTCTATGCTGTCGGCAAACAACCTGATCTCTGGGGCTTACTACCCCAATTACAGGTACCATGAAAAGGTGCGCCATTACGGCTTCATTCCCCCGGAAGCATTCGTTTATTTAGATCAGACAGGTCTGATCCAGGATAAATTAGCAGTTCCGTTAATCTTCCACTTTGCTCGGACAACCGCGGATACTCGACTCAACTACAGTCGAGACGTATCACTGAACACTGAGGAGCTTCTCCGATTCATCAGATCGGTATCCATCCGAGATGTTAAAGAGGTGAATAAGCAACACTAGACATACTGGTGGTTAAAAGAAAGAGCTCACTCGTCGATCGCTTTCGACCCTGGCTAGACTTCTGGCTTGTCGGCAGAAATATTAGGTCCTATGGCCAACTTTCATCGTTTCCTAGGTTTTAAGGTAGCATTAAGAAAAAAAATTAAAAATAAAGAAAAAAAAAGCTAAGATCTATATATAAGTATGACTAAAATACAATGGAATGCATGTATGTAAAGATTACTTACATATTGTGAAATATATGTATATATCAAATCATGCATATATGCCTTCCACTTAGCGTTAAGTAGTTTAATATTTTCTTTTAAGGTAGGCTTGAGTTTTATTTTTAGGTTTAGGTTAAAAACAAAAAAAAAAGAAAAAAAAATGCATATACTAAGGTTTTTGCTTTTTTTCAAAATTATTCTTAGTTTTCAAATGTCCATAAATGCGTACTAGCAATGTTGTAAGTAGATAGGTTAAGTCGAAAGACATAATTAAGATTTCTAAGTTTAGCTTAGAGTGCCTGCAAAGGGCCAGTAAGTTAGATCCAATAAGCTAATTAAGTTAGTTCTTGTCATTTTTTGTCTAGCATGTAAGAGTTTAAAGAAAAAAGAATAAACAAAAATGAAAAAAGCAGTTGAAAAATGTTAACGTTATTTCATCAAGCGAGTTTTTAAATTTCCAAGTGGCTCACCCAACTACATGCTTCACCTGGCAACTGGAGTAGCGCCCCTATTCTTGGAAACCCTAAAACTCGACTATGTGGTAAGAGTCATGGGAATGAATCAAGAAAGGATCCCGAATATAGTGCTTACTCAAATGCTGATTAACAGCGGAAAATGTGTCCGAGAATGGGAAAACTTTGCATCGCAATGTGATTTTAATCTCCGAGTTGCGCCAGACGAGCAGCAAATCCACCTTAGGCATAAGTTCTACACACTGTTGGAGAAGAATCTTCAACCAATTTGTAGATGAAGCCAAGTCGTCCCAATACAGGACATATTACAGCAAATTGAACCACAATTTACAAGACAGAACGTATTCCATGGCAAGTTTCACAACGGATATTATATGATCACGCAACACGCTATTTGGCAGCACTCAATAATTCAACGAATGTTTGCTTCGTTAATTTTGCTACAACTATTCTCTTTCTCATTGTACTTCTCACATTCGCTTTGTAGCCTCCATATTGTTTTTTTCTCTCGAGTGAACGCAAGTCAAAATAAAAAGGGGAATTAATTTTGAATTAAAGGATTTTTTATTTAAACGGTTAAAAATACAGACCACTTATAGGTAACAAAGTAATAAAAATTATTCATCAAATTTATATCGCATAACAGATATGATAAGCAACATCTTTAAAATAAGAGGTGAACTGATAAGTTTAAACTTTATACCGCATCGCCCAGAACTCCCTCTTTTGTGCAACCTTTGCAACCTTCAGGAACGAGAGGACGTATTCCACTTCATCGCTATATGTCCTATTCTTAAAGAATTCCGCTGCCACTTCTTTAGACCACATGTACTCTCGCGTTAAGAAGCGATAAACATCTTAAACGGTGACCGAGGCTGGGATCTATTGTACAAGTATGCAATAAACGCACTGATCGATAGAAAATGTATTATGGACAGCCCTAAGCCCATCCATATAGGCTAAGAATATTTTCGTTTTATTGTTTAAATCCATTCTTTTATTGTGAAATAAATAGTCAACTTAACTAATAACACTTCGACTAGATCCACGTGGTCACACTGCAGCCACCTTCTAATGGCAGCATCTATGATTATAGCTGACCTTTTTCATTCTGGGTCGCCGTGGGTTAGTGCGTCGACTCCTACGCAGAGGGTGCCAGGTTCGATACCCGAATTTACCACCTTTCATATTTCACGGCTCCACCTCTTTCGAATCACTGACAATGCTCGAAGAGAATTGCCTAACTAGAAAAAGCTTCTCAAACTTGGCCGTCGGCATTAAACTGTAGGTCCCTTCCACTCGTGAAAGAACAATAGCGCGCACAACACGAGTGGTTGCTGAGAAGCTAGGCCCAGGTCCCCCTCGGACTGTAGCGCCACCCATATTATTATTATTATTTTTTCATTCTTGGGATATGCGAGTTACGGCCCAATTCATGTTAAGGCTTTAATAAGTTCTCATAAATGGATGAGTGGACAAAGTCCTTGTAGGATTTCCTTCCTCCTCAGGGAATGCTATCCTTACTTCTGCACTTCCGTACAGCCTTACGTTGTTGTGTTTGGTCTTAAAAACAAGAAAACCCTTCAGTTAGCTTTGATTTTGCGCTTCCTAGCAATTTGTTTCTGATCAACGTGATCCTTTAGCATATGTGTAAATGTGCATTAAGATACTACAGTCAAGTTTTGAGCGAGCTGCGTCATATAGTTTAGACATGGTTTTTATTTTTTAATAGAAATGTGCAAAATGTGAACGTGACTTTTTGCCTAAGAAGCTATCACTGAATAGAATGAAAAGCTTGGTTAAGACAAGGGGGACTCTGCACCATCAATTTCAGTGAAGTGGTTTACTAGTGGCGTGTGACGCTAAAGGCTCAGTTCGCCCAATCGTCGGACAACATTGGACGTACGGAGAACTGTGAGTACATGAACACTTTTAGAGAGCTGTCCTCACTATGGGTTCATCAGAGTGACCTCATCGATTCGTCACCAGACCACTACTCCATGCAGCATATTCTTCCTCGACGACTATTTCCTGTTTCCAAACATTAAGAAATGGCCAAATGGAAAAATTCTTCCAACAAACAGAATGATTGGATGGGATTTCTGCTCGGTCATCACGAGCTGCGTCTGAGTACATTGCGAGAGTTCAACGTGGCCACCTTTCAACCTCTGAATTTATGGAGAGTCACTTATGATGGAGTCACCCAGAAGTTGATGGCATATTGAATCGTATGGCCACCAAAACATGCTCATCGCTAGCAAAAGATGGTATGGCTTTGACAGACCAAATCAAAAGCACACCTCTAATGTTCCAATAGAGCCGATTGCTCTCAATGTACATACACTGTTAATAGCGTACGCCGACGCCTTAGTAGCTTATATGTAGACGATTTCCGAGGTGGTCCATTTAATAAACATATTTTTGCCACGTTACTTAGAAAAAATGCAGCGATCTTGCGATGACTAGAAGTTGATTATCAACAAAGACAAGTGCCTTCTTTACGACCCAGCTTTAAATTGCATCATGGGATACATAGATTAACTGGTGAAAGTTCGGCATGGTTGACGGTCGTTAGATTTTGGCATGTCTATTAATCTATATCTAAATTTTGGCAAACATGACTCTGACAGAAGCCAAAAAACGGGCAGACGACTTGATACGAGATTGACATGACCCACTACAAAGACAATCCATATTTTCCTTGCACCATCCTTCAGGACTCAATCATTTTGCACACAACTGTTCCCACGTTCGCTAGGAATTCATTTCACCTTCTTCTAGGCTTCTCTGCCTCGGAATTCAATAATTATTCATATAAATATTCATCCACTGATCACGCTACCCGAAGAGATACCCATCACAAATTGTGAGAAAAAAAGAAATCGTTTACTAAAAGCAACCGCGACGTCTGTGTCGTATGTCACTATAAATTTTAATTAGCATCAACTTATCTGAAATGCTTAGGGATTTGATTGAACCGTTAATGTGTGACCGATGATGTCATCGTTATTTCAATTGAGATTCCTCTCTTTGTCGTCCCCTCCAAGACTTGGCCCGGGCATCGCTTTGGGTCAGGTCTGAGTTGAGTTCGACTGGACATGCTTTTCCCCTTGAGGGTGTGTCACTTGTGAGCTTACGCCTGGAACGCCTTTACGACGGCGACTCTTGACCTCTTGGTCGGCAACCGAACAGCGATTGAGATTCGCAGATTCATTCTGCTGCTGGAATTTACATACGCTCGAGCGAGTGTGTGCTTATGCTAATGCGCGGTGGCATTCGGTGGTCAGGGTCAGTTGGTGGCCAAAAATCCGGTCTGCTTGTCGCAGACGCAGTCATAGACGTGGACATCGATGAAATTTGCAATTTCTCGAGGGAATCTGTTGACTTTGTAGTTTCTGGTGAATATGATGGCGATTCAAGGGAATGCTGATGACGAAGTGCGATGGCATGCGTCTGTTCTCCATTCCCGCGCATTTCAGGTTTTTAGGTGAATTATTGATACTGCTTCTGCGAGTTGGGACTTGTGGCTAAATAGTTGATTAGGAAGTCACAGCCTAGAGCTGTGAAGTCATTTCGAAGCCTAGAAAAAGGTTTAAGAATTTCCAACGACCGACAGTTGTGCTCAAAATGATTGAGTCCTGAAGCATGGTGCAAGGAAAATATAGAAAGGCTCAGCATGCAACGGTGGAATATATAGCAGCTTGTTCCTTAAGTAAATGATTTTGATAAGATCGACACAATGTAAGCAGCTACTGAGAGACATTGCTTTGAGTGAACTTTTTTTTTTTTTCTCAAGTTGGGTCATGTCAGTTCAAGTGCATTTAAGTCATTCACTGGCCTTATTTTAGGAAACAATACTTCAATTCCCTTGAAAGATCTATAATCAGGAAAGCCGAACTTGGCATCGAAGCCATCGGCTTTCAACACAGTCTTTGTTCCAACTCTCTCTTGAAATAATATGATGGGAAATGCATGCTCCCGAGATGATATTTCGTCGTGGTGTTGTGGGAATTACTCGCCGGGATAAGTTAAGAAATACGTATGTATGCAGGGAACTCTGTCTTGTGATAGAACTAATTGGCAGACAGACAGCAGCTAGCACGGCGATTAGATTAAGATCGCTGAGCATCTGGAAAGAACTGCAGTCTGGACATTCAACGATCCTACGCAGGTATGCCTTTATACCCATAGATACAGACCTCACTCTACCTAAACTCCTCTTCGAGAAGAATTTCTCAACCAGCATACCGCCCAGATCTTACTGGGAGTCTGAACACCACACGCTGGAAGTTCCACTTTGAATCTTCAGAGATGGATCGAAGATGGATGCAGGTGTGGGTGCTGGTGTCTATTCTAAGGATCTAAATTTCCAGCTATCTTTTCGACTACCTAATCACTGTAGGGTCTTTTAGGCTGAAACTATAGCGATTAAGGAAGCCCTGTCCTGGCTAAAAAAAACAATCTAATATCGCGCGCAGATATCGTCATCTGTTCCGGAAGCCAGGCAGCGATCAAATCTCTGGATGCTCAGGACTCCAAGACTTCGCTTAAAGGCCGCCTATCTCTTAACGAGATGGCCAAGTATTTTAGCATCCAACTTGTGTGGGTGCCGGGACACTGTGACATTTCAGAGAATTACATAGCGGACGAACTCGCTAGAAAGGGCACAAGCTCCGTGCTCTTTCCGGGTGGAGACCCACCCTCCATGCCTATCGCTACTATAAAACATCTGCTAAAGCTTGAAAGGCTTGCTCAAACAAAACGCAGATGGATATCTGGAACAGAATGCCTCATTACCAAAAAACTCTTGCCTATGATCGATCCCAAACGATCGCTTAGATTGATCAGATTAAGCAGCCCAAATCTGAGATGTCTTATTGGCGTTCTAACAAGCCATCGGAACTCACGCCTTTAGACTAGGCTTTCTCTATAATGATTTCTGTAGAAGCCGCATGGACGAGGATGAGGAAGAAACCATCGAACACTTGCTATGTAATTGCAGTGCTCTCTCATCCCGTAGATTCAGACTTCTGGGGGCCCATTTCTTTGTTAATTTGGCTGAACTGAGCAGCATCAGAATCAGCCCTCTTCTTCGCTTTATCAAAGGTTTGCGTAATAGGTAGCCTAAGATCCGCTTAGTAACACAATGGGCCTATGTTTGGCCTAAGTTCGCCTGCTGTCCGTATGCGCGGCAGTCAGCCACCTCAACCTAACCTAACCTAGTAGTGGCGAGAGACACCAAATCCCTAAATGAAAGCAATTAAATCATTGCTACTAACAAACGCGCCACCAATCATAGGTGAGCAGAAGTACATACCTGCGGGTAAATTGAAAGCTCTCCTCTCTCCTCCTTACAAAAATTGGTAATAACCGGACACATTGATAGTGAATGAGCCAGAATACTTGGCGCGGCCTACAATGAATTCTATAGAATATCTAGTCTGCAGGCAGATATGAGGAGGAAGGTGAAACAGTACTGCACTATCTAGAAAATGCTCCCAGGTAAGTACATTTAATTTATTTACATTCAAGAATTGATAAACCTTCAAATAAAGGATATCTGAAGACCACGACATGGTCAAATATGAAATCTTATTATGGCACAGTTTAAAATAGGAGGTACTGATGAAATGTTCATCGAGGAGGTTCTAAGGCCAAAAGTCAAAGCACAATGGACCAATGGACTTATTTCTGGTCTTATGGTCTTATATCCTGTGTCACATGTACATTGGTCACTCTTCAAAAGTATGCGAAGGACGTTGCTTCTTGGAGTTAAATCTGATGACGACCAATATTCAATCGATCAGTATTTCTATTGACGTCGACTAAGTACAACATACTAAGTTGGTTGAAATATCAAATTGGATGATGAAACAATTTGAGTAAAATTTGCTAGGTCTTGCTTGGATCTTGTTTTCTGATCGATTCGATGTTTAGACGATGTTGGTTATTCTGGTTATTCTGGTGTCAACTTTTTAGTTGAAGATGTGTTATAATTTTGACATTTAATATGACATTGTAATAAAATCATACGATTTCTTTCCGTTGAATTGCTGAAGTGTTACCTTGATGATGAAACGATCGTAGATCTTGCTGATCAAGCAGTCATTTTTAAGAGTTCTGGTAATTGGATCGACTCGAATGGGGAACACATTGAATTAAGGGCGTGATTCATTTTGCTGATAAGGAATTCAGTAAAGTTCAGTCTAGGTTGCACAGATCAGGATCTTGTGATCTAATTAAGGATTTTGAAAGGCGGTCAACTGAATTGGAGGTCAGGTTACTAATTCGTCATTTCTTTCTACAGAATCCCGGTATGTTTTTCCCTTTAATGATACGTTCGACGTTTTTTTCCATAATTTTCCTTCGATGGCGTATTTTATTTACTGCCTTTTTCAATAAATAGATACTAAGTCATTTGTAGTGGAATTTTTTAATTCCACTGATGTGAGTATCTCCATATGGAAGATACGTTTCCTTAACCAGATAATAATATAATAATATGGGTGGCGCGACAGTCCGAGGCGGACCAGGGCCTAGCTTCTCAGCAACCACTCGTGTTGTGCGTGCTATTGCTCTTTCACGAGTGGAAGGGACCTATAGTTTAATGCCGACTCCGAGAGAGAGCTTTTTCTAGACAGGAATACTCTTTGAGCATTGTCAGTGACTCGAAAGAGGTGGGCCGTGAATTATCAAAGGTGGTAAATTCGGGTATCGAACCTGGCACCCTCTGCGTAGGAGTTGACGCACTTACTCACTACGCCACGGCGACCCAAGATCAGATTATTGCCGGATATTCACACATGATGTGCTAGGAAGTCTCATCCTCTTCGAGACAAAGCCGATAAACCGTGTCTTGACACAGGTTTAGTTTGTTAAGGTGATATTTTAGGCCGCAGTGGCCGGTAAGAAAGCTTGCTAGCAATCTTAAGCTATCCTCATTAAGATGGAGTATTTCCTTATTAGGCCTGATTAATCTCTTGGACTGCCAAAGACCATGACCATGTGTTCACTGGTCTAGGCGAAGTGTGTTAATACAAATAGGGTAACATTCAAATACCGAAAATTGTATTCTTTAGTAAGGTTTTTATAACCCTATCTCCATGCAGGCAAGAGCCAATTAAGCCATTGTTGTGAAAACTATGAAACTTGACTATGAAAGAAAGAAAATAAATCTATCCAACATTTTTAAATTGACCTTAGGACACTTCTCAGTCTGGTAATTATAATGAGGATGGCTCGAGTTCGAGATGGGCATGAGTATGGTAAGTTCGGCAAAAATGGCACACCTTTAACATTTTTCGAAATGTGTAAATTCATCAAATTATGTTGAATTCAAATGAAAATTTTAATTATTTTTTTTATAATCATTACAATCAATTTATCTTCACACTTAAGCATTATGAACATTTTTTAAAAACATAACAAAAAGAAAAAACTAAAGTAACCTCATAATGTGTTTTTAAAAAAACCTGAGGCTAATATGGCCTACCTGGTGTTGAATATGGCCTGATAACAATTTTTGGATTTAACTGCATCAAGACTCATATGCATTGTTGCTCGTTGCCTGTACAGTTTTCTTGTACCCACATTGACCTAACAACACATTGTAAGCAAGCTGGCGCAATAGATGCATCTGGTAAAGATCATGTGTAAAATATGGCCTACTAGGCGATATTGCAGGCACATGGGGTACGCCATATTACACACAAAGTTGTTTTTTTATTAATGTTCAATTCAATCACGCTTCATAAGCTTGTTGTTAAACTTTGATATGACTAAAAATGAGAACACATTGAGTATTATTTAACATTAGGAAGATATTATGAAATCAAGGAACATTCACTGTAAAAACACGACATGAAATTACAATGAAATCAGAAAAAACGTAATTATACTCTTATGTTGCACATTTCTCGCACCTGGCCAACGACGAAATCCTCGGGCAGAACCGATTCTAATATGTTTGTAGTGAAATTAAGTTTAAGTTTGTGCGTTTCCGCTTTTAGGAAATATTGGGGTGGGTCATATTACCCACGTGAGCTATATTTGCCGCACTTCCACAGCATACAGCTTCCACAGCAAGTACTCTTTTTGTGAGTGCTATTGGGTGGTGTGGTGGTGACCGTGGCGTTGGAGGTGGACTCATACACAAGTTAACCTCACTGGGTTCGATTCCTGGCCTGTACGACTAAAAATAATTTCTGACGGTCCCACCTCTTTCGAGTCACTGACAATGCTCAAATAACTGTCTAGAAAAGGATTCTCAAGCTTGGTCCTTCGGAGTATGCATAAAACTGTAGGTCCCTCCCACTCGTGAGAGAAGGCCCAACAGGAGTGGTTGCTGAGAAGCTATATCCTGGCCCTCTATGTACTGTAGCCTCAATCATATTACAGTGGACTCCCCATAAGTCGAATTGTCACGGGACACCATAATTTGTTCGACTTAGAGAGAATTCGACTTAATTATTATTATTATTATTATTATTGTTGGTTAGTGTGAATAGAAATTGAGTGTGAGTGTTTTCTCAGCATTTTTGAGGGAACGCTCCATTTTTCTTGTGAATAAAAAGTAAAATTCGTTAAGTTTAACGAAAACAATGCACTCACATATTTTGATAGGTGAGTGTTGCATCCATTTTGGTGTGAATATAGGTGGCATGTTTTGAGGGAACCCTTGAAGAAGTTGAGTGTGCATTGGAGGTGTGACTCCAAGTTTATAATTATAACAAAGTTTATAAATATGGCGAATACTTTTCCGGAAGAGTAATACTTTGACGGCTAAAGTCAAAAACCTTCAAAAAAGGAAATCCGGAAGGGAATGAAGATGATTTTATACATTTTTTATTCTATCCATGCTTGCTTTGAAAGACTCAAGACATGTTGAAAGTTGGAAGTTGTGGAAGAAAAATGCATCCACAGAATTTCACGTAAAGCACAACACTTCAAAAGTTGTGGAGCTGTGCATCCCTCTTGTCCTCACCAACTCCGACTTGGAATCCCTGGTCACCAATGTATCGAAGGAATACCTTAATCTTCTCAACTCTTGGTATGGCACCACCACGGGTTTTGTCAAAATTTCGGAATGGATGTTGATTACTTAACCCTTAATATCCTACTGGTACCGCAAGCAACCAAGCAAAAATAATTAAAATTTTGTTAAACGATTATTTTGTAAACTTCCCGCTGCCACTTTAAAAATATTTCTTGACACAAGCGCCACCATTTGCGCCGATCTTGACTTGAAACCTACTTCATTTGACTAGTGTATGTTCAGTAAGGTGTCACAACTTCGAAAAAACAAACTCTTGCGAACTGTATTGCGTACTTTCAAAAACATGTTTTTGTCTAAAATATGTACAAATTGAAGAATAGAAAAATATTTCCGTGATCGTTATAGAAGCTATTGTGAATTTGTGAAATAGTATTACTTTTTTTTTGTTTTAGTCTGTTTTTTTTCAAATTTTTGGTCCCTTGCGGAACCGTCAGGCACCGGGAGTTCCAAATTTACCAAATATAGCATATAGCGGTTCTGCACGTGGAATGTTAGGTCCCTTAACAGACCACGTGCAGCCGAAGAACTCGCGGAGGCCCTGGACTGTTACAAAGCAGACATCACCGCAATCCAGGAAGTGCGGTGGAATGGGCCGGGCAAGAAGAGGATGAGAAACTGCGACATCAACTACGGTGATTGCAACAGAGAGATGCGCTTATTTGGATGTGGATTTGTTGTTCGAGGCAGACTTAGGCAAAAATTCTTAAGCTTCGTCTGTAAAAGCGAACGCCTCATAACAATCCGCATCAAGGCTAAATTCAGGAACATCAGCCTGATTTGCGCCCACGCCCCGACAGAGGAGAAAGATGACAACAGCAAGGATGACTTCTATGACTTACGATCAGTGCCCCAGTTTCGACACCAAGATCGTTCTAGGAGACTTTAATGCAAAGCTGGGTAAGGAAGACATCTTTGCCAAAGTAATCGGAAAACACAGTCTGCACGACACCACATCCGATAACGGACTCAGGCTGGTGGACTTTGTCACGGGACGTAATCTCTATGTAGCTAGCACGCGGTTCCCACACCTCAACGTCCATAAAGGGACCTGGCGGTCCCTTCAACCGTCAACCAGATTGATCATATTGCGATCGACGTCAGACACTCCTCCAGCATTCTTGATGTCCGAACGTTCCGAGGAGCCAACACCGACTCGGACCATTTCCTTGTTGTAGCCAAGCTAAGAACTCGGATATCAAGAGATCAACGGAGTCGAGAAAGGACACCACGGTTTGACGTCGGAAAGCTACAATCGCAACGGACTGCTAGGATCTTTGCCGATCGAGTCTGCCGGAATCTCTCTCTAAGTTCGTCGTCATCTGCGCAAACAATCGAAGAAGATTGGAGGCGTTGTCAAGAAGCCGTCAAAGATGCTGCCATTGATGTGCTGGGTTTTACGGCACCACCTAGAAAAAACCCATGGTTTGACAACGAGTGTAGGCTGGCACATGCAGTGAAGCTGGAAGCCTACAAAGTAATGCTGCAACGAACAACGAGAGTTGTTCGTGAGCTCTACGAACAGAGACGAAGGGACGAGACCCGGCTTCTCAGCAGAAAGAAGAAAGAGCACGAGAAGCGCGCGATCGAGGAGATGGAGAGGTGCTACGGTTGGAACGATGTCCGAAAGTTTTACCAGAGGGTGAAACAGTTATCCAGTGGATATAAGGTTCGGACAGAAGCCTGCGGGACGAGAATGGACGATACTGCCGATACTGAGAATTAGGAGGAACCACTCAATATGGACGATGATCGACGAGAATTCCGTCCCCCCGACTTAGAGGTCAAGATAGCAATATCAAGACTGAAGTCTAACAAAGCGGACGGACTGTCCGCTGAAATCTTTAAGGCAGCTGGAGATGATCTGGTTGGGCGCATGCACCAGCTCATCTGTAAGATATGGTCGAAGGAAAGCGTGCCCGATGAGTGGAATTTCAGTATCGTTTGCCCGATCCATAAGAAAGGAGACCTCTTTGACTGCGCCAACTATAGAGGGATAAGTCTCCTGAACATCGCTTACAAGACCTTCTCTGCCGTCTTGTGTACTCGCCTGAAGCCGTTTATAAATAACCTGATAGGTCCATATCAGTGTGGCTTCAGGCCAGGGAAGTCCACCATCGACCAGATTTTCACATTACGGCAGATCCTGGAAAAGACCAAAGAAATGCAAATCGACACCCACCAACTTTTTGTCGATTTCAAGGCCGCATATGACTGAGGGCAAAACGAAGTATATGCTGCATCAAGAAAGGACACACAACATAGACGTCTTGGACATAGCGTCACAATGGGCAGCAAGGACTTGGTCTACCTCGGCTCTGCAGTAAACAGTACAAACAACATCAGTACCGAGATCAAACGCAGAGTAATTCTTGCCAACCGCTGTTTCTATGGCCTCAAGAGGCAATTGAGTAGTAGAGCCATCTCTCGAAAGACCAAGCTGACTTTATACAAGCCCTTGATCATCCCAGTCCTGCTGTACGGCGCAGAGGCATGGACAATCTCAAAAGCGGATGAGGAAGTCCTTGGTATTTTCGAGAGAAAAGCTCTGCGTGCAATCTTTAGTCCTGTTTGCGTTGACGGTTTCTGGAGGAGAAGATTCAACCACGAACTGTACCGGCTGTAAAGCGACATGAGTCTAGTCAGGCGTCTTCGGATCCAACGCCTAAGATGGCTAGGCCATGTAGAGCGTATGGACAACTTAGCTCCGGCCCGGAGAGTCTTCGACTCCGAACCCGTGGGACAACGCAACAGAGGACACCCGCGTTTAAGGTGGCGCACCCAGATGGAGAAGGACCTCAACCAACTTGGCATGCGACACTGGAGACATCTAGCCAGAGACCGTGCTAGCTGGAGCGGCTTGTTGGTTGAGGTCCAGGTCCACCCCGGACTGTAGCGCCAAATAAAGAAGAAGAAGCATATAGCAACGTTGTTGTTGTGCTTTTTTCCTGTTTATTGATAAGAAATGTCGCGTAGAATTCGTGTTTTTAGAACAGAAGGAGAACTTTCCGAGTTTGTCAATTCTGTTGCCTGGCCGGAAAGCGAAGATGATGGTGACTTTTCTTCTGACGACAGTGATCGTGGGCCACATTTTGATTTTGATCTTTCCGTAATGGAAATTTTGAACAAAACGAGAAGTATCTGATGTACAGAACAATGAAATAGTGAATGCAAGCTATGTCGAAAGGGGTAATTCCGAAGACCCAGTTATCATTGGTGATTGTTCCTGATGGTGAGAATATGCGACAATACTTGAATGCGACTGATAATGATTGTAATGTTTTTAAAACACCATTGCGGCGTAAAAGAAATCTTCAACGTAGACGCCAGACTAGGCTCATGCCGCTTTACAGCCGGTACAGTTCGTGGTTGAATCTTCTTCTCCAATAACCATCAACGCAAACAGGACCAAAGATCGCACGCAGAGCTTTTCTCTCGAAAAGACCAAGTGCTTCTTCATCCGATCGTGACATTGTGCATGCCTCTGCGCCCTATAGCAGGACTGGGATGATCAAGGTATTGTATAAAGTCAGCTTGGTCCTTCGAGAGATGGCTCTACTACTCAATTGCCTCTTGAGGCCATAGAAACAGCGGTTGGCAAGAATTACTCTGCGTTTGATCTCGGTACTGATGTTGTTTGTACTGTTTACTGCGGAGCCGAGGTAGACGAAGTCCTTGACTACCTCGAAGTTATAGCTGCCCATTGTGACGCTCTGTCCAAGACGTCGATGTTGTGTGTCCTTTCTTCGTTTTGCCCTCGTTCACCGCTGAACCCATTTTGGCCGCTTCCGCCTCAATGCCAGCAAACGCCTCATTGACGGCTCGTTGTGTTCGACCAATCACGTCAAGGTCATCCGCGTATGCTAGCAGTTGTACGAACTTTTGGAAGATCGTGCTTCTGGTGTTGGCGTGTGATTCGTGCACGATCTTCTCCAGAATGATGTTGAAGAAGTCATTTAACAGCGCTTCGTCTTGTCTAAACCCTTCATTGACAATGAAGATCTTGGTGAGTTCGCTTCCGACCCTGACGGAGCAGCGAGAATTCTCTCGTCATCCCGTACAACCTGACGAGTTTGGCAGGAATGTCAAAACAAGATATGGCGTTGTACAGCTCGTCCCTATGCACGCTGTCATACGCGGCCTTGAAATCGATGAACAGGTGGTGGGTGTCGACCTGCATGTCTTGGGTTTTTTTCCAGGATCTGCCGTAATTTGAATATTTGGTTAAAAAAAATTACTGATGGAAAATACACCATTAAAATTGTTGATCTCCAGTGCCTAGTTCAGGTAAAAAAAACCTATGAACAAAGTCGTAGAACAAAAGTTGTTCAGAAACGCGAGTTTTATGACATTAACTTGTTTTCAGCTCAAAAAAAAAGTCAGGCTGTTAAGGGTTTACCTTTCTGTGTTATGAAACTCCTATACAGGTTCTTCTCCCCTGTGTGCCGAAACTTCCAAACCTTGATTACCGCACAACACGGCGAACACTCTTTCAGTCAGATACAGATGTTCATTCAGTTGATCTGGTTTTAAAATTGAAGTAGCACATCTGAGTGCATCATCATCAGAATTCTTTGAATTCTTACTCCTCCGACTTGCGGGAACAGATTCCCCCTAATTGCCCGACATCTAACACCGTTTCCTTGGAAGCTCAACTAGCATCATTCTTGTCCCACAAGATAGATCTCACCTAGGAATGCGTCGCCACTTCCCTGGAAACCTGGTCAGAACGTCAATTTGAATGGAATATGTTCCGTCAATGAATTCCTCACTTCCGATTCGCAAGGAATTCAGCCTCGTTTCACGTGTCTCAGATCACGGCAATTCACGGCTCGAGTTACTGAAGAACATTTGGTTTCAAATTCTACGCGCTCCTCTCAAGTGATGCACACACATCTCTGTACTTCCTCTTCTCATCAGTCCACCCAAAAAACATCCGACTGTCATCCGCTTGCAAGAAGAAGCAGAAGAAACGAAAACGAAAAAAAAAAAGAAAAACTATTCAAGTATGTAGATCATCTTACCAACAAACTGTCAATGAAGTCATCTCAAATTTTCTGTCATCGACGTCAAAATTACTTTCCACTACATTACACAAATAATCATTGAGATACATTTCGCAAGAAACCAAAAAAGATACACGTCTGCACACATATTGTATGTAAATGTGTCCCAAAGACGCTCGCAGTGAGCGTGATGCACAGAGTTTGTTTAAAACAACAAATAAGACCTAATTAGGGTACGGCTTCTCTGGACTACCAGTTTGGTTATTTATTTTTTCTTCTGTTTTTTTTTTTTTGTCTCTGTCTGCGCTTCATCCACTTTACCTAGTAACAAATCTACTTGTCATCTGCTTCACATCATATTAGTTTCAGATAAATTAATTCATGCCTCCACATCCACACACACACAAACGATGCGATGTGATGTGGCTGCTGCAGACAGTCCTAGACTTTCAGACTACTACCCTCTGGTGTGCGCAGCTACGCGCTGGGGGCTGAGCGTATGGATGGCGAAGTGAAACAGACGAAAAAAAAGAGTGTCTCAACTCAAATATGAAATATCTTAAAATCTGCCAAACAACAGAAACTATTATAAAACACAAACCGAAATGCTGCTCGACTGTGGAGTGGATCATGTGGTACCCTATCTTGTGGATGGTGCTTAGGGGATGGTGTCTGTGCACTGGGCGATGAGGTGTGAGAATTCATGAACAGAGGTATCCCGATTATGGGATGACTGTTAGTTGCAACGGAGATGCGTTGAAAGCGCCGCACGTATGGGAGAGTTGGAAATAAATCTGTAACTTTTGAACCCGTGAACCGATCTTAATGAAATAAAACATAGTGCAAGTACTATGAGATGTTATTATGTTTCAAAAATGGTTGATGTATTACATAAGCTAACGGAGTAATCTTAAGTTAAAAAAAATAAAAAAAACACTTTTTTTTGCTTAAAAGCATAAAATAATTATTTATTATTGTCTATTACTCGAAATTGGGACTTAAAGCAAATTTGTAATCACTGTTTATAAATATAAATTCAATTTTAAAAGTTTTGGTAACGTACACTTTATTTGGAATTGAAGAAACTAAGCAATTCAGTATAATAAGGCTTGCGCTTCAGTACTAAGTGGCAGCGAATCTTTTGTTTTTGGTTCAGGCCTTAAATACGCAATCCAGGGATCAGATGATACCAACATTTGATGAATAACATCTTCATTTATTGCCGAACGAGAACATTTTCTACTATTATTAATGCGATAGTACCTATAGTCTTTATTCCGACTTTCCTGCGCCTCCTCTGACAATGATCCGACGGGCAAGGCGGCTGATGATATTAATTCTGCTCCGTGGAACAGAATTTTATGCACTGTTGCTGGCATATAATACCAGGGATATAAATTTGTAGCCACTGTAGCGGTTTCCTAGGCATAAGCTTCAAACTTGTCGGGGTCAATCCAAAAAGTTGCACATCTATTTCCGTTATTTCTGCCGTTGATAATGGGTCTTCAAAACATCTTTTAGATGTGTTCCCATCGTTGGTTGTGCCAAATCCTTGCTTTATTATATCTACTTTAATACCCATTTTTTGTATGAACTTCTGCTGAATTTGACTTTTCCTTGCCTGGTGTATGGGCTGTGTCGTTTTTGTTGCTCTCCAAGCTTTAAAAAAACTGTAGCCTACATGTAGAAAGTATTCCATAAAACGGATGCGAGCGTGCAAGGGTGAAATTAATAATCTTTTAACTTCCTGATTTCTTGGTTTTGCTCTAAGTAACTTCAAATCATCCATCTCTGATGGTTTCGCGCCACATATAACACATGAACTTGCAGAAGACGTGTTTGTCACAGCCTGTGCTACTTTGTCATCTATCATCGTGCCTTACTTTAATCGGCCTTACTAAAAACAGTCGATTTCACTTTTAATCATAAACTAACTCCCGATGCCTCAAAGTCAGAAATAGATATTCGCCAATAACGCTCTAAATACCCCCTTTTTTGCCCCATTGCGACATGCATTTATGACACCGCAAACAAAACAAGATAAAAAGCAATTAGTTTCATAATTATAACAATTTTATGACCCAAACAATTCTAATTCACAATAATAAAAACATCCTCGGCATCTCGCATAGCGTTTGCACAATACATGTATTGTAAGGGAAATCGTTTGAAAATGCCGAAAAATGCACGACATTGCTCCACTTAAATGCCTCGTACTCCCAAAGTGATCAGAAGTGATATTCTTCTAGTTTTTTCAGCATTGATAGACAATACTTTTAGCTTTCAGAAAAAGTTGGTCTCTCGTTGGAGACTCTTGGAGCATTTTTGTTATAGTCCATCAAACATTGAAATGCCCCTCTCAAAATGTGCCTTTACTTACAATCCTGGTTTAAAAAATTTGTATGCAATAAGAAAAAACTGAAAACGCAGTTTGAAAGCAAGATGTATGACCTTTTTAGTTTCCAATGTACATAGTTTAAGGAAATATGGCACATCAAACTTGCTTAAAAAATACGTCAATTTTTGTAATTTTCAAAGTCCCAACATTGAGCTAACGGTACAGCCAAACGGATGATCCAAAGTCAACAAAATTTTGGCTTTCTAGGTTCTCATATTTGTAGAATCGAAAACATAAACCATTTGGCCGGGAAAAATATGTCACTGCGGGACCACTAGGCGCCGGCGTGTATGGTCTGGAAAACTGGATGTGGATCGAATGAAAGTAGGTTCTACAGAAACTAAGTGTCCACAAATTTGTCGGCAAAATTAAAGACCATTCTACAGCCTCGTTCGATTACATTCTCTTGAACAATAAAAGAAGTTTTCGACTGTGTTTATTTGTACTTAACTGGGCGTTGTAGAAAGTATGTGTTTACAAACTTGTGGCGCAAGTTGTAACAATTTCAAGCAAATCTTAACACCTGCCGTAGCGTCTTTTAGGCTGAAACGATAGCGATTAAGGAAGCCCTGATCTGGCTGGAAAACAATGTTCGCACGGATATCGTCAACTGTTCCGATAGCCGTCTGGATTCAGTCACCCTTAATTCCAAGACTTCCCTTAATTGCCGCCTAATCTCTTAACGAGATGGCCAAGTACTTTAACATCCAACTTATGTGGGTGCCGGGACACTGTGACATTCCAGAGAATTGCGTAGCGGACGAACTCGCTATAAAGGACACAAGCTCCGTGCTCTTTCCGGCTGGAGACCCACCCTATAAAATATCTGCTAGAGCTTGAAGCGCTTGCTCAAACAAACCGCGGATGGATATCTGGCACAGGATGCCTCATTACCAAACAACTGACAGTGACAGAGTAAGTTTCGTGATCACTTTATCATAAGATGTCATCAAGATCGTCGTTGGAATCAGAAAACAAGGGTTTTGTTGTGCCCAATATAGCGTGCAGCTTCCCCCGAATAAGACTATATGAACTACAAGATATATATAAGCCGTCAACGATTACAGCAAAATTTCATGAAAAAATGCACAACTTTGTAGAGTAAGTGGGGTTAGGTTAGATAAATGGGCTGCTAGTAGATTCACCAGTATTGGTCCATTGTGATACCGCTAGTCAGACTGCTACCACTGATTGACTACTCCAGTGATAGTGCCGTCAATTTCATCCCAACGGCAAATGGTGACTGGACCAACTTTAAAACCAGATAAAAGCGTTAGGTTAGAGGTCCTGTTGGACACATTGCGATGTCATGGGGTGAAACCTTCCTGTTGTCCTACTCATTAAGGTCTTATTATGGTTACTCATGTTTTCAAGGTGTCGGTGGTTTTTTTTTATCCTGCCAGCCAACCAGAGATCCTTATAAGCCTGCAAAGGGATTTTAATGGGATATCTGATACATCATGTAGGTCATGAAAGAAAAAATCTCCCAGGGTTCTCTGACTCAATTAGTAGAGACTGGGGCATTGACAAATGTAGTGGGATGTATCCCCAGCCTCTGCAAATGGTGTCATGGCTAAGTCCCATTTTATGTTCGTGGTAACTCAGAGGGTTATGTCCAGTAATAGCAGAACCATCATCCCCAGCGGTGTCCTGCTGCATTGGAGGAGGATATCGGTTTTTCTGCTGTCAAAGCTAGGCCATTTCGCACGAGTGGTCTCACATATGAGGAATGAACTCCACCTTTCATTAGCTAACTTCATGATTATAACGTCCACCTCTCTCTTGATGTCAGACAGCTGTGGGGAAGGCCATGGGATTGCCGGGGAATCTGGGCCCTTTCCTGGCAAGTTCATCTGCTACGTCGGTGCCGGTAAAGTCCCTGGGACCTAGAACAGAGTGATCGAATGCTGTGTGCCAAGAACATTCAGCTCTTCTTGATTTCTATATCCGGAATTGCTTTGATAGCCGCTTGATTGTCAACTATGAAGGTTATATCAGCTGATGGTATTTGCAACAATGATATCAGTTTGGTCGCTCCTTTGACCGCACAGAAGTCCTCTTGAAAAGCACTACCGTAGTCAGGTAATCTGATAGAGCAGTGCATGTTTAACAATTCGGAGAAGATGCCCGCGCCTGTTCCTTTTTCCATCTTTGACCCGTCTCCATAGACAAGGATGGAAGTCGAGTCATTGATAGGTTCATATGAGCTCCACTCCTCCCTTGTAGGGAAATGGTTATTGAAGGGTATCTCGAAATCAATGGAGGGTAGAGAGTAGTCGCTTTCCACTTGTTGTATGTGAAGTCTATCTAGAATACACTCATTATCATTGGGACTAAGGTGCCAGTTGTTGGATTGGATGATACTTATGGCTCCCTTTGCAGCAGTCATCTGTGTCAAGTGGAAGAAGATCCAGTAGTACCTCTAAACCCCCTGTGGGGGATTGCCCCTGTCACGCCTATGCATGCGCGTCTCTGTATGCTCGTGAACAGCTTTAAGTTGGAACTTTTCAAACTACACTGCCATATGTCAGGATCAGCCTCACAAGTGCTGTGTACATCCACATTTGTTTCCACATTGTTTTTGTTCGCCTAAGACGGATTACTTTCAACTGGCAGACAAGAGACAAAAGGAGAAATAACACAGTATTGAGCAACGAAAAATAAGTCATCAGGTCAGGTTAGGTTAGAGTGGCTGATTCCCATGTATCCTAGTCACACTTAGGCCAGAGTTGACCCGCTGTGTTACCACGCAGCTCTAGTTGAATCCCAAGGCTCAAACCATTTAGAAATTTTAATAAGGCGATGGAGATAACTATTTCTAATGCTAGTTAGTCCCATCTAGTCGTTAAAATATAGGGCGTCTATGTGAAGGGCAAAGAGATTAACGATGGTTCCTTCCAAGATATTGGCGAAATAGTGCAGTGCCCAGTTATGACACTGATGAGAGTTTTGGTATTCGACTTATTTATACAGATCAGTTTGCACGATAATTTTGGTAGGCCGTAATTGTTTTTGTGATGTGACACACAGTACCAGTAGACCATCTACTTTAAGTATGAGTAAGCGTTTAAAGCTTCTTCATTTATGCTGTTTGACGTTTCTTGGAATGTGCAGCTAATACGAATGAAAAATAAACTTGAAAAAAAAAATGTACATTTGAGCAAGAGTTGTGGCGTTTCAGATCTGTATAGTTCAGTTGAAACAAAGTCCACTTTCGGAATTAATTCCAATAGTTCGGCACGCTTCATTTAAACATGTCCCATAGTTCCGATATGATCGACGAGGTGTGAAGCACAAACGCTTGTCAAGCAACCGAATTTCGCGCACATAGTTGTAATTTATCGATAAACGAAGATTATCGTTTTCATATATGTGTGTCTGCTGTTCTTAACAAATTTTGATGACATATACTCCAAGCATGCAAATCAAACTTTCCTGCATACCGAACATGCCAGTCGGACTACATAGTTCCGCGGACATGTCTCCGGGAACTATCTCCGATATCGAAAAAAAAACGTTCCATGTCCGGTGCATTTTCGGACCTGTTTAGCCCAACTTTTATTTGAATAGTCATTCATCTTCCGCAACGAGTGCTGATTCTCTGCAGAGTGTTATGATTTTATGAACTCGCCCTTTATTCAATCAGAACGAAAGTTTTCTTCGTTTGGCTAAAACAAAAGAAAAGTTGCAAAATAATGATTCTGTGCGTCAAACTTATGAAGCACTTTCACCATATTACATGTACACTGGACATGATTGATCATCTGATTCCGTTATTCAACGAAACTTTAACCTTTTATGATATTTTTGTCGGACGCAGTAGCAGCGAGGTTCAGTAGAATTGTACGTTCTGAAAAGAATGGCAATTTCTAGAGTCATTGTCTCCCACAACAGCTTAGTCTTTGTCAAAATATGCGCCCAAAATCCTGGTTTTTAGGCAAGATTCAGTTCTCGCAAGAATGGATTTTGAATTTCGGTGAATTATCCACTGTTTCCGAGACCTGGGATCGGAATCGCTCTTTTCGACGTTTTCTTAAAGATTCCGTTTTTCATTAACGTTCAAGCTGTAGACAATTAGTCAGTCTAACATGTCGCATTATGTGCGTTTCTCTGACAGAGGGTTAATTTATCCTAGTCTCTGACAACATATTTCTCTTTCGAAATCTTAGAACATGGCTGTACTCGTACTTTCGCATAGGTTTTCTGTGGAATACCGTTAATTTCCATGATGAAGTGAGAAGAGCAGGCAATGCCCTAACTAGGCTTTTATGCGCCCGGTGCGACCTTGTATATTTGTGTTCTCGTAATACGTGTAATTTAAGCTCTTCTTCCTCTTCTGGTGGCGGTACAGTCCTTCGTGGACTTGGGCCTCAACCAATTAAAGTTGGTCTCCTGTGCCTGAGCACCGCTGGCACCGTCCTTGTTACGCCACTGAGTGCAGATACATCACGCTTAGCCATTTCTAGCGTACATCGGAGAAAATCAATTTGGCCACAGTAAGGAAACTGACTTTCGTCAAATTCACTGAAGTAAATCACTTCCGGTGTTTTGAAGCTCTGTCTCTGTCATTGCCAGGCAGGCCCCAAATCTTTGACCAATATCTTGTCATTTCCTTTTGACACGAATACGGCGTCCTCTGGCTGTAACCGCTACATGGTTGTTATATAATTTTTATTAAAAAAAATATGATCAATAAAAAAAAAAAACAGCAACAAAATGCAAAACCCGGCAGCAATGGGAACCTTATATCATGTGTCTAATATTTACAGACATGAGGTCACATCGAACCGGTTCAGCCGGCTTCCAATCGATTGTATTCATTCCCATCGAATCGGATACCTATTTCGCAGATGGCCACCCAACCAATCATACTCATCTAGCTATATACGCGACATACAGGCCACAAGCAGGTGCACACTGTCTGACACTAGCACGCGTCTGAATCATTGAATTTAGATAGGTGTACATTTTTTTTCCGGACAAAACCAAACCGAACGAGAGTTCGAGTCTTCCTTTTCGAACATTCCGAATTATCATACGAGACCAAACAACAGAATCTTATTAGAATATTTTGAATGCGTGAAGACGAGAGAGAGAGAGAGATGCTTGATGTACCAGCACTTGTCACTTTCTCATAGAAATTAACGGTGTTACACAGAGAAACTGTGCACGAGTACAGTCATGTTCGAAAAAACCTCTAAATGTTGGTGATTTTTTTTTCAAGTTTTTTGAGAAAAGTTCAAATGGACATAATGAATTATTTATTTATTTGCAAAATTATGCAAAAAAAAAAAAACGAAAAACGACGGAGATTTCATGAAATTCTTACAAGCAGCAAACTTTCAAACTTGTCACAATTATATCTCGATTTATTGATCATAATTTAGCACGAGAGTACGCTGAGAATCTGCGCGTGAGACTTGGAATGAGAAATGAAATATGAATATCCCTCGCGCCTTCGCACTCCCATCGCCCGCGACGACGACGTCGCTGTCAGTTGGATGGTATTGAATAGGTAACGACTTAATTGAGTTATTCGAACAATTTTAGATGTAGTTTTGTGGTTGTCTCGCTGCGCGATGTGCGATGGCTATGATCATGATATCTTTGCCCTACAGTAATTGATACGCAAATACTGTCGACGGGAGAGTAGGAAGGGAGGAAAAGAGATCTCGGACAGAGTCCGTGATCGACTTTAGGTTCCATCACTGGCAAACGTCACGGAAAGGACGAGCAAGCATAAACGAAGCAAGAACAAAAAAATTGGTAAGTGAGTAAACTCCACCACGTCCCTCTCTCTTTCTCTCTTGGATGGATGACCAGTGGAATTTCTGCGTCCTCGCCTCAACCAACAACATCCATCCCCATGAACAGCAGAGTGTATTGTATGACATAAGCTTGCAGCGACCACCCGCAACCATCCTTTTGCCATCCATCCATTTAGGTGAATTAGTATAATTCTATTGGTTGATCAAATTGGGATTCCATGCACGGGATACATCAGTGCGTCCTTCTCGCGCACCATGAAGCGCCGCCGAGTGTGGGGGAATACACAAGAGTGGCACGGTGGGCTCCATGCTTCGTCTCTGTCTCGACCGTTTGCACCTGTTTCAATCTGATGGGTCTTGAGATTGTTTTCTCGCAAGGAGAATACACACTGGCAAACCAGCGTGATCATGATGATCATCTCAAGAGTGCCTCTGTGGAGAGTCACAGTGGACAGTTTATTATTTCAGGCTTTTCCGTGCACACAATGAAAATCAGCACGCTCTCACGAGTCAAAATAAATATATTCCCCCTCTCCCTGTCGTATCTCGTAGATACACATTTATGAATCTTTTGCATGATCGTCGTATTTTTCACTCACATTTCTCCAGAGAGTGAGTGAGAGCACGAGAGTGTGTATTATTTTTGTTTTTTTTTTTACACACACCTTGTGTATTTGTATAGTCTTCGCGGCGCATTTTAGCAATGCCAGACATTCTGACTATCGGCACAGATGGCAATCGCCTTCATCTGTACACACTGGGAGGAGGAACAGGTTCCCGATCTCGATGTTGATTCTCTGAAAGAAAAATTTTTCAGCAAAGCGTGGAACATGTTATACGTTCATCAAGTTGTTCATCTTTAAGATACATTCTTTTGCTTCTTCTTCGGTGTCTTCTTCGGTTTGATTTTTTTTTTTCTTTTTTCGTTTCGATTCCCTTCCTGCCCCTTCGCTTCTCATTATTTTTTCCTTTCCATGTTGGAATCTGTATGAAGTATCTTGTGTGCTGTAACTAACTCGTACTAAATAACCACACAGAGTGCTTTTGATTAGATTAATCGCGCACACTGATCAACGATCAAGCGATCGGGCGATCGAAACGATCCAAACGATCAAAACGATCAACCGATCAACCGATCAACCGATCAACGATCGACAACGATCGATCTTTCAGGCTCTGGGTTTCTGGCTTCTCCAGCGAAGAAGATCGCACGATGTTGCTGCCGTCACCACACAGCCTCTACATGGAGTGTGCTCTGCCGTCCCTAGTCGTCGTTGTCATAGTCAAAGTCGTCGTAGTCGTCGCCGTCGTTGTCCAAGAGAAGAAGAAGAACTAGATGAGGTGTACATCTAGACGAACGTACAACACGTTGCGAATAAAAATTGGAATGTGTACGTCCTATTTAAATTCAATAAGCCAGCAAAAAAAAAAAAAACATGAAAAAAAAAGAGAGAGATACTTAAATACTGTTGTAGATAGTCGAGATGTAGGAATGTAAATTAATTTATGAAGACAGCACAGCTGCTCAATGGAAGATAATTATCATAAAAGAAAAATACGAACAGAGAGCGAGAGAGAGAGAGAGGGAGAAGAGAAGAGAAGTAAAAATCAACCAACAAAGTATTAAAAACAAACGTTCAGACATACAACATCGTGTTGTGGTGTATCTTGTATCGCTGGTCCATCCATCTCATGCCTTCTGGAGATTCCAGTATCAAAATCGGATCTACCTCGTGGACAGTTATGACATGTATATGAATGTGTGCATAAATTAAGTCACTTAATATATAATATTTCCTTTTTTTTTGTTTTTGCTTAAAAATTTACTTTTTGCTTAATCGATAGAGCGAGAGTTGTTTTAATGTGAAGTGTCTTGTTGTAGAATCTTGTAGAATTTCTCATGATGACGCATTCCGATGGTGTGGTGGCAAAAGATACAAAATGTACGTGTGCCTTGGCAGGTTTTTAGGTTTGTTTTTTGATTTCTGTTTTGCAACTTGCCGCGCGAACCATTACCTCGCGCAATTTAATGAAAACATCGAGTGTCACTGCTTGTTGTAGCGATTGGATTTTCTTGTTTATTTATTTTTTTTTTTGGTTTTTGGAAAAGTTGATCACTTCAGTTCACTTCACTTCTGTTCTAAATTGAATTTGAAATTAAAATGAATCGAAGGTAAACTTCAAGATATAAATTTATGAGTTTCGATTTGAGATATGGAGATTTATGCTGAACGGATGGATGTCGTCGAATGTGAGGTCTTTAGCGCGCGGTTTTTGTTTTTTTTTTTTTTTTTTTTGTGCGCACACTCTGGAAATTTTTTTGTTGTCGAGCAGTGGAGCGGCCGCGGCTGTGGCAGCGTGTAACGAGAAGTGGAACGTAAGGTCGATGATCAGCGGTTGATGTCCGTGATGATTGAAATCGGTTTCAGTGTCGGCTAGTGAATGATGATTTGATTGTGTGAGAGAGTTTCTTTTTGGCGAGATCACTAGACGTGTCTAGATGTCGGTGGCTGAGATAACTGTGCCGCTGGACAATGCCGCTGGTGTTTATGATCGCCTAAAAGATTACTGTTTCTTAACCTCTGCTATTTATAGTTCGGTTTCAACGTCAGGTCTACACGTTGGAACTTTGTGGATCATCGATCGGGAGCGACATCACACATGACTAGTGATCAGTGTTTCATTGCGTATAGTGACAAGGTCTATCAGGTCTACATCACTTTTCGACTTATCGCTCTATTGTACTGAGGACATCGCACCCTCAGAACAATAGAGCGATAACGTCTCACCACCGATTGAAGACAATATATAACATCAATATGGGGAAGCATTCCGTCCGGTTACTGTTGAGATAATTTTCCATGAATTCACCTTTTTTCCCAGCACCCTGAGTCGACTAAGATTTGGCAGTCAATTGAAGCTATCAACGTAAAAGTAGCGTAACTCAAAAAGTTGAAATTATGCTGATTGTTGGTGTATTAGGTGGGCTTTTATGTGCCAGCGCCTCAAAAGACGATAAATTCTCCGCAGAATCCTTAGGGATTTTCTTCTGATAAACAAATTTTCCTTTTGTGCTCCCTGAGTCTGCAGTGTCCTGTAAGGATACTGAGGTTGTTCTTGCTCAATCTGATACACGCCTCAAACTTCTGACGGTTACATTGACTCAAAAGTTTCTTGGCCTGCTTCATGCCATGAGCGTGTTTGTATGTGTTTTTATGGTTCTTTCTCTCTAGTTCCCTTACCTCTACCCTGAGGACGTGATCTCCTACAGCGCAGAATGGTCCTTGGCCTATAAAAGGTTCCTATGCCCCTTTCCTAGCGGTGGAGTCGGCCATTGCATTGCCTTCTATCCCTGTATGGCCAGGTATCCAACAGAGGTTTACTTGAATACTCCTCCCAAGCTTCTTAAGCTTCTGTGGGCATACCCACACGAGCTTGGATTTGATGATACGCGAGTCCAGTGCCATGATAGGGGCACGACTGTCCGAGATTATTGGTTTAAACAGAACTTAAGGAAGAATTGAAAAAAACTCAAACCCAAGAAAGCTCCTGGTTATGATTTAACCACACGGGAAGTTCTGAAAGAATTACCTCAGAAAGCGCTTCTTATGTTTCTCTACATCTTAACGCCGCCTTTAGATTAGAACATGCCCCTAGTCAGTGGAAAGTAACGAAAATAATAATGGTGGCGAAACGGGTACACCCCCAGCAGACAAAAGTCTTATAGACCGATTTCACTTCTTCCGACAACGTCTATTCGTTTTTGTTTAAGCCCGGTTGTAGAAGAAAGACGACTTATTCCTAACCACCAGTTCGGTTTAAGGAGCAAGCATTCAACTATTGACCAAGTACATCGCATAGCGTTTGAACAAAAGCAAGTCTGCTCAGCTGTATTTTTCTAAGTTTCTCAAGCCTTTGACAAGGTTTGGTACGAAGGCTTGAATCACAAGCTTCAACAATTCCTCCCGAGAAAACTTAGCACAATTCAATCGTGCACTACATATTGGATAGAATCTTCCGTGTGAAATATGGGAAAGAATACTCCCTATTTAAATCTATACAAGCTGGAGTACCACAAGGAAGTGTTCTTGGTCCCCATACTTTACTTATTGTATAGCAGCGATGTACTGCAGGACGTAGGCGCATTTGCTGACGATACCGCCATTTTGGTAACTGCCAAAACGGCCCAAGAATCAACTAGAAAATTGGAATGTACTTTAGACCGGATACACGAATGGACAAACACTCAGCGAATTGAGCTTAACGAAAATAAATCCGTTCATATAAATTTTACGTATAATATAATAATAATATGGGTGGCGCGACAGTCCGCGGTGGACCTGGGCCTAGCGTCTCAGCAACCACTCGTGTTATGCCTTGCCTCACGAGTAGAAGGAACCTACAGTTTAATGCCGACTCCGAACGGCGAAGTTGAGAATCTTTTTCTAGACAGAAACACACTCTGAGCATTGTCAGTGACTCGAATGAGGTGGAAGCCGTGAATTATGGAAAGTTGGTAGAATGGGGATTCGAGCCTGGCACCCTCTGCGTAGGAGTCGACGCACTAACCAGCCCGTATATCCCCTCTCAAAAGAATCCACACATCAACTTGACGATTTCTGGACAGTCGAAACGTCAACCTAATCGACCATGTGCTCGTTGACGCAAGGCAGTTTTTTTTTTGTATAATTTGCGCGTGCTCAAGGGATTGCTAATACCCTTATGTGTCCGGGGTCAAGACACAGCACGGGCCGAAGGTTTAGAGGGAGAAAAGGAGATAAGGTACCTGTGCACATTGGTCTTAAATATCTGCCGTGAACTATCAAAGGTGATAAATTCGGGTATCGAAGCTGGCACACTCTGCGTAGGAGCCGACGCACTTATCCAGTAGCATGTATAACTTGCCTGTTTTGATAAATAATGTACCCTTCGGCAATGAAGCGAAATGCCTCGAAATGACTCTCGATGTAAAGCTTAAATGGAAGGAGCACGTCAAAAAGAAACGTGAGGAAATCCAATTAAGATACAAATACATGTACTGGCTTATTGGAAAATATTCCAAGCTAAGTACTAACAACAAATTGCAATATATACAAGCAAGTGCTAAAACCTGTCTGGACGTATACAACTATGGGGTTGTACCAATGAAAGCTTTTCAAGATAAAGTGCTAAGGGCCATCGTCAACGCACCCTGGCTTATACGAAACAACGATATCCACAGAGATCTTGGAATTTCATCAGTCCAAGATGAAGCTACGAATTTTGCTCGTAAGCATAAGCGTCGCCTGGAAGAGCACATAAACTCTGCTGTCCTTCCAATTGTCGACGAAAGAACCCCTGTTCGCCGTCTTCAAAGGACTTAACCCCTTGACCTAGCACGGTGAATTCAATCCGAGGTGTGTTGCGGTGATAGCAATAACTCTCAATGGAGAATCTCTTGCCAAATGCGTCTAAGCCAAGAAAGTAAGACTGCTGGATAAGTGTAAAACTTAGTTGTAGTGGAAATATATTTTATTTGAAGGGAGGTGTTTTTATTGGGCAAACATCCCTTTCGCTGTGTGGGACCGGTCCCCACAGTGCCTTTTGAAGATTTTCACCTATCCTTTCCTGATGTTATAGTAGGGAGCATGCACCAGATCATCGGCAGAAGTTGGGAGGACGAAAATATGCCCTACGACTGGAATATCAGCTCCATATGCCCCATCCACAAAAAAGACGATCCTAGCTTGCAACATCTTTAGAGGTATATCCCTGCTCAAAGTCGCCTACAAGATCCTGTCCTACGTATTGTGTGATCGTCTAAGACCGTTTAGCACCGTACTAATCGGCACGTACCCAGGCACGACCAAATGTTAACACTAACGCAAATCCTGAAGAAGACAAGCGAGTTTTAAATCGATACGCTCCTCGTTTCCTTTGCAGGGGACTCCAGGCATTGAATCCCCTTGCTCGGAATCTCTGTTCACTGTTCGGTTCTGAACCGTACTGAAGTTACAATTGGACAACAGCTAAAGCGCTGATGAACGAATGGGAACACAAACTTCGCCTTGGCCAATGGTTCAAGCAATCCAAACGCCTTAGGCCTACTGACATAAGGAAACCCTCAGCATTGACAAGGCAAGTTTAATTAATTTTACTAGCCACAGGCCACCTCACCTGCATTCGGGGAGAAATGTCCGCACAGAAAGTCAAAAACTCGACTTTTCAAAAATTGGCACATTTCACACGAGAAAATACAGTAGAATGGCATCGCATTCGGGTCGCATTTTTTTGCAGAAAATGAACGTATTTTCAATTTCATGAGTGCAAACTCTTGTGAAAGAAATTTAGGACGAATGCAAGGATGTGGGGTACCAGGATGGAAAGGAAATTTCGTGTAGAAGCGGAGTAAAGTACTGGCTTTTAGGGGGAAAGCCGGGGATGACGTTTGTGAGCCAAAATCCGTCATAACCTCTATTTTCGCACTGAAATTGAGAAACTGGGAGATACGATGTTTTGTGGAACGAATATCTCGGAAACTAGCCCAGGGTTGGAGGGTACCTTGATGAAGAGGAAATTTCATGTAGATGTGGATTGAGGTACGACTTTCTAGTGGGAGTGCCGTGGTTGACAAGTTTGTAGCCAAAAACCAGGTGTCATACCTCTTACAACTTACAACAGCTGTAGAGGTACAAATTTCCCTGCTCAACGTCCACTACAAGACCCTGTCCAGAGTACTGTGTGAACGTCTACAGCCGTTGTGCACCGCACTAATCGGTGCGTTCCAGTGCGGCTCGCGGAGGATAGACCAAACCATCAGACAAAGGCAGATCCTGGAAAGGTTAGTTAGGTTAGAATGACGGACTGCTGAATGCGCTAGCAGTTCGCCCATCTACTGATTGACTACTCCAGTGACAGTGCCCTTAATTTGATCCCAACGGCAAATGGTGACTGCACCAGATTCGAAAACCAGATAAAAGAGTATTAACTTTGCTTTCAATGGGATTCGAACAGAAAAGCCCGCTAACCAGGGGCAGGCACTCTACCACCTGCGCCATCCAGTCGTCTTAAATCCTGGAAAAGACCAGCGAGTTTCAAAACGATACGCACCACCTTTTTATCGATTTTAAAGCCTCATACGACAGCATTCATCACAAGGAGTTATTCGATGCGATGGCCGAATTCGGGATCCTGGACAAACTGATTTGGATTTGTAGCACCACTCTAACACAGAGGCGATGCACAATGCAGTTCGGCTCAAGGACATTTGAAACATGCACCGGCTTTCGGCAAGGAGATATGTTGTCGTGTCATCTTGTACTGGAGAAGATGGCAGCTGTAAACACGGAAGGCACTATCTTCCACAAGTCAGTCCAAATGTTGGGATACACAGATGACATCGACATTGTCGCTCGGTCCCAACGTATCGTAGTAGAAGCTTTCACGGCGATTGAGGAACAGGCGAAGAGAGCTGGTCTTAAGTTCAATGATGATAAGACGAAATATAAGCTGTCGAGGAAGGGAAGTAGAGGTAGGGAAGGAGTTTGTCTAACTCGGGGCAAACGTGAACTCCACGAACGTCATCACATTGGAGATCCGACGTAGAACCGCCTTTGGCAACCGGTGTTGCTTCGGTTTGTTGAAACAACTGGCGTCAAAACTCCTGACTCGAAGGACCAAAGCTTTGCTCTACAAAAATCTTATTTTTACTAGTCATGCTATATGGAGCAGAAAGTTAGACGAAAGAAACATTTTACGTCGGCTATATGGTCCCGTCTGAGAGGAAGGTGAATGGAGGAGAAGACACAACCGCGAACTCTACGAGCCATACCAGGATGTGGATGTAGTCCGGCAGGCAAAGATCTGTCAACTGCACTGGCTTGGCCACATCGAGCGCTTGGACAACAATGCTCCAGCTAAGTAGGTCTTCATAACGACTGGATGGCACAGTTGGTTCAGTGCCTGCTCCTGGTTAGAGGGGTCCCCGGTTCGAATCTCTGTGAAAGCAAAGTTAATACGCTTTTATCTGCTTTTCAAATCTGATCCAGTCACCATTTGACGTTGGCTTCAAATTAATGGCACTGGAGTGGTCAACAGTGGTAGCAATCTGACTAGGGGTATCACAATGGACTAATATGGTCTAAGTGTGCTGGTCAATGCACTAGCAGCCCGCCTACCTAGCCTAACCCAAGTGGGTCTTCGAAACCGAGCCTCCTGGTTCGAGAATGAGAGGAAGACCGATTCTCCTGTATAAAGACCAAGTAATCGCGGATGCAAGACAGCTTGGTCTTGATCACTGGAAGAAGCGTGCCCACAACCCTCAACGATGCAAGGCAGCTTTATTTCAGTCTCTGACCCTAAAAAGGGTCGTTGGCCCCATAAGAAGGTAGGTAAGTTTTGAGCCAACCGATATAGCAATGGGTGTCGAGGAAGATGCTACAAAGAGGCCCCATTAGTATATTATTTGTGAGGTTCACGTTTGCTTCAGGTAATTTCTAAATGTTGAATGTCATCCAAACCATAATGGCGGAAAAGCAAAATTAACATGAACCATACAACGCATTGCATTGAATGGGGGAATATGTACGTCTATACCCAGGAATAGCTGAGTGAACGACTCTGCCTGATGGAGCTTGGATCTCCAAAGAACCTGATAAGGGATAGTCTTGAAGAGGAAAAAATGTACTAACTTATTACTATTTTTTTCTGCCTAATTTGCGCGTGCTCAGGGGATTGCTAATTCCCTTATGTGTCCGGGGTCAAGACACAGCACGGGCCGTAGGTATAGAGGGAGAAAAGGAGATAAGGTACCTGTGCACATTGGTCTTAAATATCTGCGGGTTGTAGTCTGTGGGAAATATTAGACTGGGAAGAGCATTCCATATTCATGCAGTGCGGCTGAAGAACAAGCCTCTGAATTTAACTGTGCGTCCGAAAGTAGGCTTAAGGGTATACTGATGGGCATTCCTTTTGAAACGAGTATTGCGGGTGAATTCATGGAGAGGAGGTATGCAATTGGCTAGCTCACTTGAGCATCGTTTGTTGAAATAACGATAAAACATGGACAAAGAAGAGACGGTGCGTCGATGTTCGAGCGACTCTAATGACTGTGCGATATTGTTGTCTCCTACACGCTTTCTCGTTCGCTTTTGGATTCTATCAAGTAGATGCAGGGTCGTCTTGGGGGCACCAGACCACATATGAGCGTTATACTCAAGCTTGGGGCTGATGTACGCCTTATAAATTAAAGCCAAATCAGAAGTGGTGAAATATTTCTTGCATCGATTAAGAAAACCTAAGCATTTCGCAGCATTTTTGGCGACCTCAAATATGTGACCGTTCCAACTAAGTGTTGTGTTGATACACATACCAAGGATGGAAAGTTTTCCGGTTTCATCGACACAAGCGCCATTCATGGATAATGGCTGATTAACAAGGGTTCCCTTGAGTGACAGCAGACAGCATTGAGTTTTCGAAGCATTTAATTCCAGTCTACTGTTTTTTCCCCAGTTAATTATACTTAACATACACTGCCATTCCAATTCTAAGTCCGAAGGGCGGGGTCGTGCGGCTTGGAACGAATATGAAAAGCTGAGGGTGCTGTCATCAGCGAAGGAATGGATTGGATTATAAGTAGCAGACAAGAGATCATTTATAAAAATGAGAAAAAGTGTCGGAGACAGAACTGAGCCTTGGGGAACACCAGCATTTATTTGGTGGGTATCAGACTTGAACCCATCCAAAACAACTTGAATTGAACGGTAATTTCTAATCCATGGAAGAAGAGAAGCTTGATGCCAAACTCTGTCAAATGCTTTAGAAATATCAAGCGCAACAATCTTGCTTTCGCCTGCATTGTGCAAAGACTGGTTCCACTTTTCGGTGAGATAAGCTATCAGATCACCAGTGGACCCGTCGCTGCGGAAACCATATTGTCGGTCATTAAGAAGTTTCCGCAATTCAAAATATTTCATAAGGTGATTATTTATCAGAGTTTCCTTGACGGTACGAGTTGGGTGACGAAGATTCGCCCTTTTTAGGGACGGGCTGGACAATTGCTGTTTTCCATCTGCTCTGAAGGAGATCTAAAGACAAAAAAGCTTACGAAGTGATTTTGCCAGAGAACACCTCTTCTTATTATTGACAGTTGATATCGTTTCCTACATTCGTGGGGACTTATGCTGGCCATTGTTACTTGGATTCTCATCTGTTATTGGTAACACGCGTCGTGACTTGCATGATGACTTGCTCAACCGTGGTCCGATTAAATGACAGCAGCCTGCATCGACTCCCAATTGCACCTCCAAATGCCACGCGAAAGAGTGCCCAAAACGTGTTCAGCACTACACAAAAACCCGCAATTCTCCTTTTTCTCCTCAAAAATTAAAACAAAGCGTTAAGAATAAACTTTCCTTTTTCAAGGAGAAGACACCCCTTGCATGGCTAAATGGGAATTTGCAAAGTTTTGGAATAATAAGAGACACGCTTGCTCCGTGACCAGCGTGTTGGCACGTTATTGACGTCAGTCCTCACGTCAATTAGAACTGATTGTCACTGTGATCGACGAGCAAATTCTCTTGGCAAAGCGTGTGAGTCGAGCTATGGACTGGCCAATGGCACCATTGCCACAAGCCAGTCCACAGCGCGACTCACGCGTGAATTTGCTCGTCGATCACAGTGACGGGTGACGGTTGGAACCCAAATTTAGTTGTACCCGAGACGAGCATAGGGTATCACATCCAGTCTCACGCACAAGCCGCAGCTTCGCCGCGCGTGATCTCCCCTTGGCTTACCTCAATACGTTGTATCTCGTCGAAGACTGTAAGGCGCCCTGTACCTCTTTGTGGTCAAATTAGAAAGAGAGAAACACACAAAACAAAAAATTAACAAAACGAACAAAAAGCAAAAAAAAAGAAAACCGAAAAATTGGGAAAGAAGGGGGAACGAAATAACTCACGAAACACACGTACATACGATGTAGCCTCGAGCACGACCCAGCTGTGTGGTCGCCGAGGTAGTTTCGTTCCATGACTGTGTTACTGAGTTCTTTTCCCTCCCACCACGCCAGGCCGCACTGTGGTGCGGTGCGGTGCCGAGCTGAGCGCGCAGAGTACGCCATCAATCCGATGTGGCTTCTTGTTGTCGTTTTATTAGGTAGGACTTTGCACAGCGACGATGTATGGGATAATTTTGCAACTTTCAATTTCACGTTAATATCGTGTATGGTCCGTGCTTGCGGCCCGGTTGAGGCCAAGGTCTTCTTCGAGCAATTTTCGTTTGTCTATCGAGTGTTTGGCCGAATGATCAATTTTGTTTTTCTCTCTCGAGTGTGCACTTGGCTGTAAGTGTTTGTTTGTTTTGTTAAATATGAAGCATCTACGACTGCAGTTGGTTCGTGTCAACGATGACATATTGATGGTGATGCTTTGCAAAGGGAACGATCATCTGTCATCTTCATTGTCAGCTATTGCAGCACTTGTCATTTCGATTGTCAGCCGCTGTCGAGTGGCAGTTGAAAAATTAATTCTTAAGCCTGACGATGACTGAGAATTTATGGAAAACAGTAGTTGTGCTCGGTTCAAGGGGTAAATTGCTGGAGAGTTTTGTAAGTGTGTTAAGGGTTGTCCGGCGTGCGATGGGTGACTGCTGAACACGATCTTACATAAAAATGTTGTTTCATTGACATGCCTTCACGCTTGGGGAGCATAGGTTGAATGTTTTTCTACGGTGTGTGGGATTGTGGAACGCAGTTTGGGTTCCTGCCACCGGTCTTGACAAATGATCTTCATCACTCTCTGATCGATGTCGATCGCTGTTATGCACAGATCTACAAGGCCAAACCTTGACCGTCTGTGTAATCTATCGACGCATTTATAGTGGAATTTCCCTTTGATGATCTGTACATGCAAATGAAGAGACCCATAAGGATAGTAGGTGGCACCGAAACTACCCATCATGCTGCAAAAAATGGAAGACTTAGCAATTCCTTGGCTTATGCCGATCTATAGAAGCTGTATCCGGACAATTATGGTGTACGGTTCTCCATTGTGGTTCAACGTGAGTCCTTCCCAGATGGAAAAGATGAGGGTGTTCGATAGGCAGTGTCGTAGGAGCTGTCTCCGTCTGTATCCCACACCCGAGTCTGAGTACAAGAAGTACTATCCTAACGAGGTCCTGTACAATAAGGCAAACGTGAACAGGATAGAGAACTTTATTATTAAGCTGATCAGAAGGCACACGGCACGAGCTATTGCCTCTTTCAACAGTCTGATATTTGGGGCTTCCTAGACCAATAGTATGTACCATGAAAGGCTGCGCCTTAACGGCTTTATTCCTCCCGAAGCATACCTTTATCTAGACACAAGTGGCCTTATACAGAATCCACAAGGATGTCCTATCATCTTCCATGTTGTACGCCGAACAGTGGACAGGCGACTCCAATACGAACCGAATGTCGTCCGCACCCACGAGGATCTCCTCCGGTTCAGTAGAGCGATCCCCGCTCGAGATAAGAGAGAGTCGGCAATTTTACTTGTGGTTACACCAAAACCAGCCTCCGTCATCGCTAGCTTTTCCACAGGATCAGATAGTTGACCATAGTGGCCAGCTTACATAGTTTATAAGGTAGTTCTTAAGAAAAAAAATCATAAAACAAAAATAAAATACAAAAAAAAAAAATTAAGACAAAAAACCCAAAAAATATAAAACAAAAAAAAAATCAAAAAAATCCAAAAAAAAATATAATACAATTTTTAACAATTAATAAAACAAAAAATCCAAAAAAAATATTTATATGTATAAACAAAAAAAAAGGTGCACAACGGCGTATAAGTTATATATGCTAGGCATAAACATAACATATACGCCCTGGTGTACGTGTCCGTACTTTTACATAATTAAGATAGTCTTAAGTTTTATTTTAGGTTAAGTTAGAATAAGGTAGTCTAAGTAGTTAGGTTTAGCCAAGTATTTCACAAGTGTTCTTGGCAAATAAAAAAGTAATAAAAGATTGTCATAAGACTAAAAAAACGTAAGCTGAAAGGCACATTTAGAAAGTACATCAGATTAGTATTAAGAACATTTGTAATTCTTAAGTTGGTTAAGCTAGATTTAAGTAATTTTGTCTAGCAAGTAAGTAACATATTTCAAAATAAGTAAAAACCAGTATCCTCAACAATCCCTCCACGATTCGTGGCGCAAAAGATTTAAGGCCAATTAGTCTGATCTCCTCCGTTTTTGAACGTTAGAGGAACAACTACACAGGAGAATCCTTAGTAGAAACATCGCCTACCTCGAAGAGAGATCCACAGAAACGACTTGAGAAATCGATAAAAAATAATGAGTACAATCTAGCTACCTGTTTAGACCTAGAAGGGGCCTTCAATAACATTCACACGGACGCGATCCTTAACCGAACTGGGTATAGAAAGCTTTCTATGTCAATAGATTGTTACCATGCTTAGAACCAATATCACCAAACTAAATAGGAGAACAGAATGCAAAGACACCACAAGCGCTCTGCCGTCGACTCCGCCAGATGTAACATCTTTTGCACTTAGACTTACACTTTAAAAACACTCCTAAACATAAAGCCCATATTGTCCGCGAATACAACTGTCTAAAAATTATAGCAACACTTGTTCAATCACCTGACCTCAACCCCATCGAAAATTTGTGGGCCGAATTGGATCGGCGAGTGCGGGAGAACCCTGTTACTTACGTAGATACTCTGAAGGTTAGGTTGCAGGAAGAATGGAAAAAATAGTTCCGAAGGATATAAAAAAATTATAGCCAACATGCCAAGGCGATTAGACCAAGTTTTGGAGAACATAGGATACGCTATAAAATATTAATAATTCTTTTTTGTGATTATTTTAATTTTTATTATGTAAATTAAATAAAAGAGTTAAGAAACGGAATATTGGTGAAGGTACTTTTTTCATAGTTTTTCGTGTAAATTCAATATCTTGTGGTAATGGCAAGTGTTTTTTTACTCAAAAAATTGATAATCTCGAAGAAAATTAAGGAACTTACCGAGGAGGAAAAGATTGGGTTAAAAACCATTTGGTTTCAACCTGTAACTGCAATTTTTCACACACTCGAGTAAGAAACCGAATACTAATGACTCCCACTATATATATATAAAAATCAATGTTTTCCTTTATAGACAAACAAACACTGATGTCTTTGGCAACTTTGTTTAGAATTTTGTGAAAAAGGTTTTCGTATCAAATTTTTCCTTTTTTTGTTTTTTATTTCATGCAAAACTTTTTTAAAAATGTTTGCTATGTAGCTAGTTATACACAAATTTCATCGATTTTACAGAATGTTGTCCCCCGCTCTCTTATAATAGAAACAGAGTGCGACGGGGCTTACTCCTCGTCTATCCACATATGTACTCAATCTTACCTATCGGATAACCCAGAACCAAGCTTATTGTTCCGATACAGTTAGTTTTCACAATAGTTGCTGAATTATTCAGAGTCAAGCTTTTAAAATAAGCCAAAAGTCTTGCGGCAGACTTTAGGAAACGCACACGCTCTACGAAATATTGATGGGAAATCTTTGGGCTGAGCATTGATCATCTCAGGTCCCTATTGCGAGTCTCGACTGTCGACCGAATCGCTTGTCGACAAATTTTCCGCTGATATCACTTCTGGTATTGTGTAACTCAGTCGATAGATAGTTTTATCACTGTGAATGAAAAAGTTCATATTGTGAATATTATACAATTTACCCATATTAAGGATAAGGATACTGTTTTGCTTGTGTGAATATTAATTATTCAATTTGAATAAAATATTGATTAATGTGGAGTAATAAAACAAAACGCTTAATGGCATCAGTTGTGTTGTGAAAGGGATGACGAAATTTTAAGTGATTTCCGTGAATTTGCATGTAAATGGAGGCGGCTAAGGAGTTCTTCTGCCCTTTGGAAATATATGACAAGCTATTTACTAATCATATACATATTTGTTACAGTTTTCTGAATAGCTTTATAAATAGGCATTCAAAGACCTTCTCGATGAAATGCATGAAGATCAATACAGTGGACTCCCCCTAAGTCGATTTGTCACGGGATGACATAATTTGTTCGAGTTAGGGGAAGTTTGACTTAGAGAGAGGTTTTTGTAAGGAAAATTGAGGGAAATGTATGTAAAATATGTCGAAAAAGTTCGAGTTAGAGAGAGCTTCGACTTAGGGGGAGTTCGGCTTAGGGAGAGTCCACTGTACATATGTACCTAATGTCATCAACTTGCGACAACTTTGTGATTATGTGCTTAAGATTACAACCACAATAGTGTCGAATGAATTTTGCGTTGGTTTAGTGCAATCAACTGTATTCAAAGACAATCCCAAAACAAATCGTCTCTAAAAACGTTCTTCATTATCTGCAAACTAAAAAAAGTGAGATACGTTGTTTATGATTCTGGGAGGCACAGATATCCAGATTTCTCTTCTAAAATGTCTGGATTTTCCACTAAACCAGCTTTTTATTTGTTACTTGCAGTGACATAAAATCACGATTTGACGGAATATACTTACATTTTCAGTCTTAAATTCTTTATGAATACAATAACAGAACTTGACGCATACAAGACATCATATCTGACCATAGCATCTCCCGATGCGTGCCCACAAGGGACAACCTTTTAGGTCTTCTCGAGAAAAAATTCAACCAAGGGCAGACTATTGTACAAAGTCGGAGCTCGAGGTCGATTTTCACTCATCAGGAAAACCGACATATTGGCCCGCCGATACAGCAATACCCGACTTAGTAGACTTTGTTATTATTAAAGGGGTACCTATACACATGGTGAAAGTGGAAGAAAGCTTTGACCTCTCTTCCGACCACTGTAATGTTGACCATTAGCAATAAATTAAGGAAAGTGGAAGGTGCGCCTAGATTGGCTGATAACAAAACTGACGGGGAAAGTTTTAGACATGACTGTGAGGATGGGTCTTAAGAAACAACCTTGAAAACTTTATTAGTAACATCCAGAAACCGGCCTGGAAAAATACTCCTCGCAGTAAACAAATACCCAAATTTAATGAAACAAATCTTCCGCCAGAAATAAAAGAACTTATTCTCAAAAAAAGAAAAGCGGCCAAGAAATGGCAGCAGTCTCGCGCCCCGCAACAAAAAAAAATACCTAAATCGCCTGGGCAACGAACTAAAAAAAAAGGTTTGCAAGTTTTTAAAAACCACGAGATATCAACTTATCTTGAAGGCCTAACAAATGAAAAATGTAAAAACTCTTCACTTTGCAAAGTAGTAAAAAATATCAAGAAGCCCCAAATGCAGACCGCGCCAATCAAGAAAAACAATGATGAGTGGGCAAAAAGTGATAAAGAAAAGGCGGCTCTCTTTGCGAATATTTGGAGGAAACATTCCAGTCCTTTGATAGACAAATGTTGGAAGATGATCCAAGTGTTACTTCTTTATCTGACAGCTTTAGTATAGAAAGAGTATCGCTAAACGAACTCTAAGTATCAGGCAATCAAAAATCTAAAACACAACAAGGCTCCTGGCTGTGATCTAATAATCGGACGAATCCTGAAGAACTTGCCGAAAAAGGCCCTAATTAAACTCCTCTACTTAATTAACGCTTCCTTTAGGCTATTATATGTTCCAGACTCAAGGAAACCGAGTAACCGTTGAACAACAAAAAGTCATACAATAATATCCAAAATGTTTGAGAAACTTTTATTAAAACGCATTCAAAAATTTATCGAAGAGAACTAACTAGTACCTGACCATCAGTTCGGGTTTCAAGCGAAACACTCGACAATTGACCAGGTATACAGAATAACGAATGAAGTTGAAGGAGCATAAGAGGGGAAAAAGATCTCCTCTAATGCTGAAATGGAAGAAGATATGCCTTCGGCATGAAGGCCTAAGATACAAGTTAAGCAAAAGCTTCTACCGACAAGCTTGTATAAGATAATAGAATCTTAACTCGATAACAGAATATTTAGAGCTAAACACGGAACTGAATACTCCGATTTTAAAGAGATCCGAGCAGGAGTCCCTCAATGTAATGGCCTTGGCCCTACATTATACCTGTTGTACACTAGAGACTTACCTCAAACTGAGGGTACACTTGTGGCTACATTTGCGGATGCGGTGCGACCGTAAATTTGCAATCGTTAAAAAACTTCTGTCGACGAATATCGATTGCGAAAGACATTCGCAATAACAAACTTCAGAATCGATAGTCGACAGTCGATAACGAGCAATTATCAGTCGATAGTCGACACTCACAATAGGGGCCTCAGTCGTGATCTAAGTCGCAGATGTGATTGAAGAAGTCCTTGGTATTTTCGAGAGACAATTAAAGGTGCGATTTTTGTTTCTGTTTCCGTTGATGGCGTCTGGAGGGAAGATTGGACCGCGGGCTATATGTGCCTTTCAGCGACAAGAGCCTAGTTAAGCGTTAACGAATCGAACGAATAAGGGACATGGACCAGCCATGTAAGGCCATGTAGAGCGTATAGCCCACACAAGTTGAGAAGGTTAAGGTCCGGCTTGGTGTAGAAAGCACCTTGTCACTGAAAAGAGGCTTGTGATTGGGATACAGATCCACAACCAACTGTGGCGCCTCACAAAGGAAACTGAATTCGATCAAAGACAATGTGATTGCAGTACCTTAACTAGACTTTTGTACACCCGGTGCTAGTTTTTATATTTTATACGTCCAATTGAAGTTTGTCCCGTAAGCCCTGTGCTTGGGCGCCATGTGGAAATAATGTACATTCAACAAAACAGAAATTCCATGGTTTGAGTGGACTTGTATTAATTTACACATTTTTTTAAGAGTCACCACGATTTTCAGCAAACTTCATCAAACATGCTGGTTGACGTGTGCCATTCCTAACTCACACGCTAGAGTGATGGTAGATATGGCAATCGACTAGAAATTAAGACTAGAGAACTGCCTCGCATTGAAGAACACTGAAGCTGAGCCATTTGCCAAGACTTCAAAACCATCGAAATCGTCTCACATTGATTGGGTGAAGCTGTTTTATTGCTGCATTATCTCAAAACCCATCTCAAGCTTCCAGTAATGCACTTAATCACACAGCGACCATGCCACCAGGCTGCCAGCGAAAGCAATCTAAAGAGCTCTCCAACCGAAATTGTATAACTAATTGAAGAATACCTTCGCTCTAGCGATCGCATGAGAATTTCAAATAAAAGTTGCTCGCCAAGGCAAAGCAAAAAAAAAAAATCGCCGAACAAGGAGAGCACCACGAAAAAAAAACCAAAGAATCCACATTCACGACGGCACGATGGAGCAGAACCTCTGCGGATTGTGTACCACCAACACACACCGTGCAGACGTTCAGACACACTCGGTAGACCACCGGGGACCTCACGAAGATGCTCGTGAATTCCCCACGGACAGTGTTTCGTTTTTTTTTTTTAATTCTTTTTCGGTGATTAGGTGCACAATGCATTCATTCATAACAAGGACTGTCTCTCGGTCTTATTGGCCTTATAACTTCTTTATTTGCCGGCCGATTTTTACGGACATAAAACCGCCGAGTTTTCTCCGAATTTCCGTTGTTTTTAATGATCGTCGGACTCTGGCAAGCCGCAGAAGGGACCACATAATGCGTGTAGACATGTGAATAATGGAAACATATCGTTTGTCCATTCACAAGATAGATACACGAGGAGATAATCATTTGACAGCCAATACGCAGTGTACCCAGCTTCTGGGTATCCGATGGGTCCTTGTGAACTTGAGACATGGCCGCTCCGCATCAGCTTGCTTTCGAGAGTAGATGGTACGGAAACACGTTTTGTTGGAATTGACAAAGAGGACAGCTCAGTTTTGGCTTTTTGAGAGCCGAGCGAAGTCAGTGGCTTCGAAATCTTGTCAGTTTTTCATCAAGTAATCCCTTAGAGGTCGATGAACAATAGACTTGAAGTCATTTTGAAGATGGTTGCATTCTAAGCGCACACGCAGACGACTGCCCCTGGTTAGCGGGGTCCCCCGTTCGAATCGCAGTGAAAGCAAAGTTAATGGTTTTCAAATCTTGTCCAGTCACCATTTGACGTTGAAATCAAATTAACGGCACTGTCACTGGAGTAGTCAATCAGTGGTAGTAGTCTGACTATCATGGGTATGGACCAATATGATCTAAGTGTGCTGGTGAATGCACTAGAAGCCCGCCTACCTAACCTAACCTGAGCGCAGACGCAATTCACTTCTGTCTTCGACGTCTGATATTGCATCTGTCATCTGATCGTCATAAGCAGTGCCTCGCTGAACGTCCAACTTCAGAATCCCTCTCAGTCGGACCAAATTTTATGTGGAACAGCCAACATCTTTCTAAGTGAAACCCTCCCAGCTGATCGTGAACGAACCATCGGACATGATCAGAATCTTTGCCGTTGGTCCTCCGCCAAGGAGAAGGTGGTACTATTCAAGATGCGGCTCGCTTACTGTCAAGCCCAATGGACTGAGGTATCTATTATACTTTGAACTACTTATGGCCTTTCTCTCTATACTCTGACGGCATAAAATCGAGCCCGGGTACAGGCGCAGGGTCTTATGTGACACTTCGAGAAATCCCTACGTTTTCAAACAGAAGAGGCTGCGGAACAGCACTTACGTCGATTGATCACTGATCGCCAAGTGGCAGTGAAGCGTGATGCTGATTAGGCAGACAATTCGTCAGAGAGACATCTTCAGTAAAGCCGGTGACTACCGTGACCCTTTTGTGGGTATCAAGGACTGCTGCAACATTAAAGCGGACCATCTCGAGAAAAATGTATCTAAACGGGGAAAAATCTGGTAATCACTTACGCATTCAAATATTGATGGGACTGTTTCAATTCAAATGAAAGGTGGATTTTTGACGGGCTGATAGCTATAATCCAATATGCAGAATTTTTGGCTGAATGAATTCAGAAGATTGTGTTACTCTGTTGAATAACAAATGTTGGTTATTTTCTGCCATTCATGTGTCGCTAGCTAGTCGTAAGTGGGGAAGAAATTCAACTTTTGGAGTGGCAAGTACGTTCGCCTTTCTTGTCGTGTTTGCCTCGGTTGAGGACTTGAGAAGGGTCGTCATAGCGGAATGGACTCTAATGTCAGCCCACGAGTTCCAAAAAGTGGTTGATTCAATATGCCAAGTCCGGAGGATGCACTTATTTTTAAATTATTTTACTTTAATTGTTATACAGACATTTTATTTTTCTTTAATCGAATCTTGATTGGCTTTAATCGAATTCAGCTGATAGTATTATATGATCGTAATCGTGATTTAAAATTAGAAACGACCCATTCACCATCAACTGGACCGTCTGAGCAGCCGTCAACGGCGGAAGGACACGATTGCTCACGCTTTCCGACCCATTCACCATCAACACAAATTTGAACTTGGATAACAAACTGGACACATTCCTGGAAGCAGCGTTACCAGGGCCGTCAACTGCGGAAGGACACGATTGCTCAGACTTTCCGACCCATTCACCATCAACACAAATTTGAACTTGGATAACAAACTGGACACATTCCTGGAAGCAGCGTTACCAGGGCCGTCAACTGCGGATGGACACGATTGCTCAGACTTTCCGACCCATTCACCATCAACACAAATTTGAACTTGGATAACAAACTGGACACATTCCTGGAAGCAGCGTTACCAGGGCCGTCAACTGCGGAAGGACACGATTGCTCAGACTTTCCGACCCATTCACCATCAACACAAATTTGAACTTGGATAACAAACTGGACACATTCCTGGAAGCAGCGTTACCAGGGCCGTCAACGGCGAAAGGACACGATTGCTCAGGCTTTCCGACCCATTCACCATCAACACAAATTTGAACTTGGATAACAAACTGGACACATTCCTGGAAGCAGCGTTACCAGGGCCGTCAACGGCGGAAGGACACCATTGCTCAGGTTCAGATCTTCTTTAAATTGCAAGCGCGATGAGTAACGTAGGTAGAGACCAAAGGCCGCTTGCTGTTTTCGTGAACGAACCATCGGACATGATCAGAATCACAATGAAAAATACTCAACTAAGTGATTTAAGTTGCACTTAAGAAGTTAAGAAGGACTTATCGGCTTGCACTAATCGTCAAGTGGATTATTGAGTCGGCTAAGTCTAACTTAAACTAAGCGGGAGACGTTGTGAATCATAACTTTTAGAATTGAGAGTGATATAAGATTGTGGAGAAATTTATGAATACAAAAAAGGAATGCTGACGTTAATATTTGAAGACGATCTGGAAGTGAAACATATTTTTACAAAATTAATATTTTCATGTCGCTTTATAAACTATTTCAGCTAACCAAAGAGACATAACCACGATTCTTTGACAGGAGGACTTCACAATTAGAATGTCCTTTCCTTATTTATTTCCTAATATGTTAGTTTCTTAAAAATTTAAGGAATATACATTTTCAATTCGTTTGCGCCCATCAATCAAACTATGTTCACATTGAGGTTATGTATGATAACAGCTTATTAATAAAGGATGTTATTTCGGAGGAATTTGGTTTGATCTTAACTATAAAGCAGAAAGTTTTTGTGTCTGACCGACAAAGGCTCCGAAACTACACGTCGCAGAGCTCTGAAATTTTCAACAAAAATCATTCTAAACTTTAGATGTTGAATGTGACAATTTTTGAGTCGGTACGACATGTTACGAGCACATTTTAAACGGGAATAAAATTCTCAAAATAAGGGTGGTTGCATCAATCCGGTATGAAACATTTCAAGTTGCATAGTCGTGGATATCAACCATCCGCTAGTGTGTTGTAACTTCCATATACAGTGGACTCCCCCTAAGTCGAATTGTCACGGGATACCAAAAATTTGTTCAAGTTAGAGAGAGTTTGACTTAGAGAGAGGTTTTTGTATGGAAAGTTGAGGGAAATGTATGTAAAATATGGCGAAAAAGTTCGTGTAAGGGAGAGTTTCGACTTAGGGAGAGTCCACTTTATACACACACATTTTTCATATTTTGCTTTGGTGCAACCATTCATTTTTTTCTACGTCTCAATCGAACATATACGAACGACTGCCTGAGTCGCCAAACGAAAAGGAAACAATAAACATTTTCGCACTTTTCTTAGGCATGTACATATACACAGCTACACACAATTTTGCTGAGTCGTTCACAGACCTCCAAGGAGCGCAGACGTGTCTCGACTTAGTGCGGAAATTGTAAAGTGTCAAGTGCGGAAAAGATTACAATAATCTAACAAGAATCGGTAGCTTCGGGGTAGAGTGCTCGCCGGTGCTATTGGTGCAGTGTTCCAGAGAGTGTATACGGTCAACGAGGTTAGTAGGCCGAATCACGATCTGGAGAACAGAGCCCTGCTAAACCACTTCTATCTCCGCAATGAGATAAGTCAATGGCGATCAGAGAATCCAGGGTTCACCAGGTTCAATGACGAGAACATGGCACATAGTGCCGTCGCCAATGATGGGAATCACATCTTGATTTCTCAAGAAGATCTCCATGGTATCTTCCACTCGCTGAAGAAGAAAAAGTCAGTGGGAATCGATGGAATACCGAACATTGTGCTTCGCCATCTTCCCCCCGAAGCGGTCCAAATTTACACAACCCTGTTCAACAATGCGCTGAGTAATGCACATTACCCCACGCACTGGAAAACAGCTGTTGTTCAACCGATCCCTAAACGGGACAAAGATAAGTCCATTCCGACAAATCTTCGGTCGATCAGTCTTCTTCCCTGCATAAGCAAGGTTTTTGAAAAGATAGTCATTCGAGTTCTGAAGCAATGGGCTGATGAAAAGAAAATCATACCGGACAACCAGTTCGGATTCCGAGCGGGGCATGATACCATCAATGCCGCGTCAAAACTGGTGTCCGACATACAATGGAATAAAAACAAAAATCAGTGCACGGGGATCCTGCCTGATTGACTTGGAGAAGGCGTTCGACACCGTTTGGTTAGAGGGCCTCTTCCTCAAGCTGGTCAGGCTTGGCATAAGTAAACCATTGCTATACATGGTCTATGACATGATAACAGGTAGAAAGTTCGTTGTGAAAAATGGTGGCGTAACTTCCACTACGGTCTTTAACATTAAAAACGGTCTGCAACAGGGGGCAATCGGTTCCCCGATCTTGTTTTTCATATTCACTGCAGATCTTATAGGTTCCATGCCGCACTTAATTGCGTACGCCGACGACCTAGTTGCGTACAGATCAGGTCCGAAGGTAGAGGTTATAAACATCTTGTTGCAGCGTGACTTCGAGAAAATCCAGAGATTTTGCGACGACTGGAAGCTGCTTATCAACTTCCAGATGTGCGAAACTAGTCTTTTCCGGACCCCGTTGGACAGGGCAACGCGGGATACGCGCCAAAACTGACGTAAGTTCGGCATAGTTGACCCGCATGGTCGGCCGTTAGCTGTAAAAAGTGTAGTTAGATATCTAGGCATTTGGCTGGATCAATATCTGTATTTTGACAAACATATAGATATTGCTCTGACGAAAGCCAGAAAAGCCTTTGCTGCGGCAAGAAGGTTGTTTTTCAGCAGCCAACTTGATACCAGAGTGAAGGAAATATGCTACATGGCCCTAGTACGACCTATTATGGTGTACGGTTGTCCATTGTGGTTCAACGTGAGTCCTTCCCAGATGGAAAAGATGAGGGTGTTCGAAAGGCAGTGTCTTCGGAGCTGTCTCCGTCTTTGTTTTTTTTTGCACACCCGAGTCTGAGTACAAGAAGTACTACCCTAACGAGGTCTTGTACAACGAGGCAAACGTGAATAGGGTAGATAATTTTATTATTAAACTAATCAGAAGGCACACTGCACGAGCTATGACCTCGTCCAACAGTCTGATCTTTGGGGCTTACTACCCCAATAGTATGTACCATGAAAGGGTGCGCCTTAACGGCTTTATTCCTCCCGAAGCATTCCCCTATCTAGACACAATTGGCCTTATACAAGATCCACAAGGATGTGCTATCATCTTCCATGTCGTACGCCGAACAGTGGATAGGCGACTTCAATACGAACCGGATGTCGTTCGCACCCACGAGGACCTCCTCCGGTTCAGTAGAGCGATCCCCGCTCGAGATAGGAAAGAGTCTGCGAAAGAACGGCAATTTTACTGGTGGTTACACCAAAACCAGCCTCCGCCACCGCTAGCTTTTCAAGAGGATCAGATAGCTGACCATAGTGGCCAGCTTACATAGTTTCTAAGGTACATATTAAGAAAAAAAAAAAAAAAAATCAAAAAAAAAAATAATAAAACAACAAAACCAAAAAAAAAACAATATATGAATCAAAAACCAAAAAAAGGTGCATCACGGCGTATAAATTTTATATGTTAGGCATATACACAACATATACACCCTGGTGCACGAGTCCGTACTGTTACGGACATAGTTAAGATAGTATTAAGTTTTATTTTAGGGTAAGTTAGTATTAGGTAGTGTAAGTAGTTAGGTTTAGCCAAGTTTTTTAAAAGTTTTCTTGGCAAAGAAAAATGTAATAACAGATTGTCATAAAGACTAAAAAAAAAATGCAGATTAAGCCGAAAGGCACAGTTATAACATAGATTAGATTAGCTTAGAGTACCCGTATAGGGTCAGTAGGTTAGTATTAAGAACATTGTAAATTCTTAAGTTAGGTAAGCTAGATTTAAGTAATTTTGTCTAGCATGTAAGTAAAATATTTAAGAAGAAATAAAATTACATGAAAAAAAAAGAAAAAACACAATTTTGCTGAAATTGTGAATATTGAACTTCTGAACGGATTAGCCGATTTAGATAAAATTTCAGAGCTAGACTAATTACATAATGTGTTACAAGATAGGCTAATTTTGTTCATGGTTCATGAAGTTTGACTTCAATTTGCACAACAAGTGAACATCGCGCACACGTACATATGTAGATGGGATTTCCATTTATGAATCGCTTGATATCCCTCCACGTTGTGTGTAAATGGTTGAGAAAAGACCGTAATTTCCGTCCGTCAACATGTACGCACACAGTCAACGAATTGTACTCATTATGAGTAGGGATGTGAATGAGAGATTGGGATAGGCATCAATGACAAGAGAAAATTCAAATTCTTCTCTGAGTTCTGGTGCGAGCAGTCTTATTAATGTTTTAAATTAAAAAGTGCGGTAATAATGCAGGTAAAGTACGGGTTGAAGAAGCAAACCCGAAAAAAACGAAATCTAGTATAAACGTAAAAGAAAACTACCGAAGACAACAACATGCCAAAACACATTTCTTTCGGACAGCCTCGATGCAATTTTTCAAAATGCCCATTTACACACTCTTACTTACATAAAAAAATAACGAAAGACATTTAAAATCGAAGTGAAGTTGGTTGCATTTAAGTAAAACTGTATCTTAGATGGGTTTGGTTAGGTTAGTGGCTTGACGCGTTGGAGCCGCGACACTCCGAGGTCATATTGGACCCATTGTGATGCCCACACCCTTCTTATCTTCTCGCTCGCCGGATGATGAAAACTCCTGACGTCAAGGTATTATTTGGTTATCGTCCTTCCCCCAGCCATCCAGAGATCCCAATAAACCAGCAAACAGATTTTAGTGGAATATCTGATATATCATGGAGGTCATTGAAGAAAAATTCTCCCAGGGTTGTTTGTCTCAGTTTGTAAAGACTGGGGCATTGACAAAGATAGATAGGATTGTGTCCTCAATCTCCTCTTCGTCCCCACAGCCTCTGCAAATGGTGTCATGGGTAAGTCCAATTTTGTGTTCATGATACCTCAGATGGTTATCACCAGTAATAGCTCCGACCATCATCCTCAGCAGTTTCCTACTACATTGGAGGAGGGAATTGGTTTTAGCGCTCTTGAACCTAGGCCATATGGTACAAGTGGTCAAGCATGTGGGGAGAGAACTTCTATCTTAGATAAGTCCGACCTAAATATTTGCTAGTGACACAGAATAGGAAAATTTGAACTTAAGGTTTAATTGTAGGTAAGACCCTCCTCCCTAAACCAGACTAGTGAAGTCACCAGAACACACTTAGACCGTATTGGTTCACGGTTGATAACCACAGTCAGACTATTCCCACTGACTGACCACTCCAGTGGCGTTAATTTGATCCCGATGGCAAATAGTGACAGGAATGGTCCAGATTTGAAAACCAGATTAAAGCGTATTAACTTTGCTTTCACAGGGATTCGAACCGGGGACCCCACTAACCAGGGGCAGACACTCAACCAAATGCACCACTCAGTCGTCAAACAAAAAAAATGAGACTGTTGCTGGTCCATAAGGCAGTCCTGGCATTGTGAATGATTGTACAAATTTGAGAATTCCAATTGAGTTTTCATCTAGTGTTAAGCCTAGGCATTTGACTTCTTTTGAGAATTCTATCTTGTCTTTATTTTTTCTTCTGACGACAGAGGAGAGAGAGGATTGATATTTAATCCAAACTTTACGCATCAGTTTGCTACAAGGTTGAGTGCACTTTGTCCGAGATTGTGCACTCGAATTTCTATCCATCAGCATAAGCTTTGACATAGAAGCCGCCTCAGCTGAGGATGACAGGAAACCTCCTAAAATGTCCGTCCTTACACAAGGATCTAGTTCGGAACAAATCCCACCAGTCACGGTTGACCAGCTGCAGAATGCGAGCAGGAAAAATTACCGACAAAAAAGCACCTGGACCTGATGGCATTCCTAATAAAGCCATCAAGGCAGCCGTGGAGAAGAGGCCTGAGCTGTTTACAGCTACGATTTAAAGGCGCGGTGAAGAAGGAATATTTCCTAACTGCTGGAAACTCCAAAACCTTGTCCTGATACCCAAAGGCAATAAGCCCCCTGGAGAACCGTCAGGGTACCGACCAATCTGCCTGTTTGACACCCCAAAAAGATCCTGGAGAGTATCATATACGGCAGGCTAATCGGCATGGCGGAGGAGCGAGGAGCCTTGTCCGACAATCAGTTCGGTTTTAGAAAATCGCGCTCTACCATCGACGCCATCAAAGAGGTGGTAGACACAGCAAGCGAAGCGGTAACGTGTTCAAGTTCCAAGAGCGGAAGAAACAAATGATTCTGCAGTGAAAAATCCACTCGGGACAGCCATAACCATCACCCCTCAAGTGACTTACGCCCAAATGGCGTCTAGTCAGAGGAGCACGGAAAAGGAGCTAAGGTAGTGCCGCCAGTCTCAGTGCCAAGAGCACACGATCCAGCGCTCGATTGGAAAACATCCATCGAAATGCGTATGGATCGGTTAGAGGAGCAGGTTGGCCAAATTCTGGCGCTCCTGCAGAATCCAGCACGTCAACAATCTTAATGGCTGCGCAAACGGGATGTGCTTATAAGATCCTTGCAGTGAATGCAAATTCATTGACAGGGATCGATCGAAAAAACGAGCTCTACAGATTGTTGGACGATCAAAGCCCAGATCTGATGCTGATTAGCGAAACTAAGCTAACTCGGAGAGGCAAATTGGAGCACAGTAAATATAATATTATTAGAAGAGACCGGCCCAAATCCAATGGTGGAGGCGGTGTTGCGATTCTCATAAAAAATAACATTGAACACAAGGTAGTACATAGCAGTGACGTACGGAGGTTTCAGGGGTTGGAGGCCTGCATCGTATGCATTTCTCTCCGTAGTGGAAAGAAGTTGTACGCGGTGTCGGTCTACTACTCCGGCTCCTCTCATTCCGGAACAATGATATCAGAGCTCGATTCACTCTTTCGATGTCTGAGGCTGGACTCGGAGGAAAACTACTTTATTCTGGCCGGGGACTTTAATGACCGACATGGATATTGGGGAAACACAATATCCAACAATAGAGGGGACCAGCTTTACAGCTGGTTTTGCTTACACAGTGTCGAGTATAGACTCGATTTGAAAGCAGCTGAGATCTCGTCCTATCCCAGGAACGGCTCTTATCTGGATCTACTGCTGTTAGACGCAAGACTGCAGCTGACAGACACAAACTCACAAACGGTAAACTGTTTGAACACTTTCATGTATCTCAGTGACCATTGCGGACTCAGTGCCGAAATCAAGATTCCCACCGATATTGCGGTGTTAGGAGAGTTTGTTCAAACGTACCCTTACAATAACAATAAGGCTCGATGGACACGCTTCTCCAGACAAATGACAAGAGCACTCTCTTCGAATGCGCTCCACATACCGTCCAATAGAAACCTGTCAAACGAAGAGATTGACATGTATCTAATTCAATTGGACGAGACAATTTAACGAACGATGGACATTACTATACCTCGGTATACACGCACAAACAATGAAAACTTGTACCGCAATGCGACAATCGACGCACTCCACCAACGAAAAAGTCGACTCCTGTCAAGATTAAAAACCTTGTACAGACGGTTTACTGACAGACGAGACGAGGAAATTAGGACCCTGAAATCGCTCATCAAGAATGTACAAACGTTGATTGCTCAAAATTATAGAATTTCCAGGATCAAGGATTGGATGGAAACCGCCGACTTAGAATTAGCTGACTGTAAGACTGAGGCTGTCTAAGTGGGTTGGTTCCCGGATAATTAGATCGAAGGATTCCCTCAAATACCTAGGGGTAATGCTGGACAACCGACTGAACTTTAAAACTCACGTCGAGTACTGCAGCAAAAAAGCAGCAAGGATGAAGACAGGGCTCTCCGGAATGCTGCCCCCAACATTGGAGGAGCTGGATATGCGAGAAGGATCCTGCTTTCCACAGTGCTCAATCCTTCTTTACGCTGAACCAGTATGGGCGCGGGCCTGGTGACCACGGAGGCAGCAAGGAAGCTCTCGGCAACGCACAGTCTCTGCGCGATAAGAGCAAGCGGTTTCCGAAAAATTTCGTACGAAGCAGCCTGCGTCATTGCTTGTATGGTCCCGATCGACATTCTCGCCACGGAACTGCAAAGGATCTACCTACGGAGAAATGCAAATCACGCGGGACTAGCGCAAGATGTCTGAAGAATGAAGAAAAAAACATCAATGGCACTGTGGCAAGCCAGGTGGGACACCACAACCAAAGGCAGATGGACCCATAAGTGGATACCAACAAGACAAGCCTGGACAACGAGAGCTCACGGGAACTGCACACATCACGCAGCTCCTGTCGGGCCATGGGGCTTACCGGAAATACCTCCACAGATTCGAGCACACCCACCTGTCCAGAAAGCGCGGGCGAAAATGAAGACGCAGAGCACGCAATATTCCATTACAGACGCTTTGCCGTGGCGAGAGGAGGTCTACCAACTCCCGAGCTCCTAGTTAGCCATATGACAGAGTCAGCTGACAAATGGCTGGTGACCTGTTCCTTTATAACGAGCGTGCAGAACGAACTGAGTAGGCTCGATAGAGAAATAAAAGATCACATAGCGTTATATGCTAAACAGCCCCGCGAAGTAATACCTAACGGCAGTTCCGCGGGGAGAATGACTGAAGTTAAGGAGGTAGGCGCGAGCAAAAAGGAAAATAATATCCCGTGAATCGTTCATGGAACTGTTTAAGGCAGCTGGAGATGAGCTGGTAAGGTACATGCACCAACTCATCTGTAGGATATTGTCGGAGGAAAGCATGCCCGACGAGTCGAATCTCAGTATCGTTTCCCCGATCCACAAGAAAGGAGACCCCTTCAACTGCGCCTACTACCGAGGGATAAGTCTCCTCAACATCAACATTAGACCCTCTGCCGTTTTGTGTGAGCGCCTGAAACCATTTGTCAACAACCTGATAGGTCCACATTTAGGCCAGGGAAGTCCATCATCGACCAGATTTTCACACTACAGCAGATCCTTGGAAAAACCCAAGGGATGCAGATCGACTCCCACTACCTTTTTGTCGATTTCAAGGCCGCATCTGACAGCGTGCATAGTGACGAGCTATACAACGCCATGTCTAGTTTCGACATTCTTTCCAAACTCGTCAGGTTGTGCAGGACTACGAGGGAGAATTCTTGCTGCTCCGTCAGGGTCGGAAGTGAAGTCACCGAGATTTTCATTGTCAAAGAAGGGCTTAGACAAGACGAAGCGCTGTCAAATGACTTCTTCAACATCATCCTGGAGAAGATCGTGCAAGACTCACACGCCAACACTAGAGGCACGATTTTCCAAAAGTCCGTACAACTGCTAGCATACGCGGATGACATTGACGTGATTGGTCGAACACAGCGAGCCGTCACGGAGGCGTCCAAAGTGGGTTTAGCGGTGAACGAGGGCAAAACTAAGTATATGCCGTCATCGAGCAAGGACGCACATCATCGCCGACTTGGTCAGAACTTCATTATAGGCAGTTTCAAATTCGAGGTACTGAATTACTAGTGGCTTCCAAGTAAACAGTACGAACAACATCGGTCACTCTTGCCAAGAGCTGTTGTTTGGTCTCAAGAGGCAATTGAGTAGTAGTCGTGGTCTGTCAAAGGACCAAGCTGAAATATAAGACCTTGATCATGCATGTCCTGGTCCATGGCGCGGAAACGTGGACAATCTCAAAAGCGGATGAGGAAGTCCTTGGTCTCTTCGAGAGAAAAGTTCTGCGTGCGATCTTTGGTCCTGTTTGCGTTGACGGTTTCTGGAGGAGAAGATTCAACCACGAACTGTACCTGCTGTACAGCGTCATGAGCCTAACCAGGGTCTCCGGACTCAACGCCTAAGTTGGGTGAGCCATGTAGAGCGCATGGACAGCACTGCTCCAGCCCGAAGAGTCTTCGACTTTGAACCCGTGGGACCACGCAATAGAGGACGCCCACGGAACCGATGGCGCACCCAGGTGGAGAAGGACCTCAATCGGCTTGGTGTGCGCAGTTGGAGACAGCTGGGTAAAGATCGTGCCGGCTGGAGAGGCTTACTGGTTGAGGCCCAGGTCCACCCCGGACTGTAGCGCCACCAGAAGAAGAAAAAGAGTCGTTAATGATGGTAGCACGGGTTACCAGTATCTTGAAGAAGATTCCACATCCATTGGCGGAAACCATAAAAAAAAGCTGAGGATGACAATTAGTTCATTCACACCGATGGACCATAGGTGGGGAGAGGGAACGCCGTCCTAGGGGCATCCTCTTGGAGAGCTCTGACATTTTGTCATTGCCCAGTTTTTCCTACAACTGAGCATACGTTGGATTCATTTTATGTGTGGTATCTACTGTGTGCTGTGAGTGCAACGTTGTATTTGGCGGTGCTGTCGAAAGCACATAATAAGTGATCTGATCTTTCTCTCCTGTGACACCTTTCTTTGGTCTCGTCTTTTAGACAATCTTTTGATTCAGTTTTTCCCTTTGGAAGTCGATCTTTGGAAATTTGACTCGAATGAAAAATCCTCAAAAGCATTCTCGTCGCTTCCGAGCAAGCTTCCCTTCACCCTTCAGACTTTAAAGACTCTCCAAAAACAGTCCACACCATCGTGAGGCAACCAAAAGATCCGTGCCATCTTGTCTAAGAAGGACATCCACTGATCGTCTCTCATTCATTCATTCAACGGACACGGCTATCAGAATCTACGCAGCAGTCTGTCAAGCTGTCAAGAGGGTCCTAAATGACCAAGTGTGTCTCGGTTCAATCCATTATCTGACCCAAGATTGCATATTTCCTCGCTGAGTCATCAAAGGAAGCGTCTGATCAATTAAATTTGAAAACAAAAAAAAAAACGAAGAAAATTTCAAACTCCACTCGAACTTGTTTCCGAACTCGCAATGCTGGCGGCTGCGCGTGTGTGTGTGTGTGTCTATGTAAAACACATGTCCCTGAGATACAGATCTGGGTACGCCTGGCCAAGCACGTCGGATGTGCATACACGGTCGTGGGCACGGGTGCGTCGAACAAAAGGATTTTCGGCTCCACCCACGCACTCGGCTTCGGGCCAATCGTAACCAGGGAACGTCTTGTTGCCCTCTCTCCCTTTTTTTTTAGTCTTGTTTGTTGCTGTGTTTCTTTTCTCTGATGTTTGTGTCTCTCTTCTTGTACGTACATATTTTAAACAATAAATTTTGAACATAGTTCCCATCCGAGCCTGGACGTAGCGTCGCGCCGTAACCTGGCATGGGAGTGAGGAGGCACTCTGTCGCCGGGACGTGCCGCACGGCGTTCTGGACGCGAATTCGGATTCGGGTGTTTCTGTGCTCTGTCCAATTGGAGTGGGCACCGAATGGTGCTTAGATGGTTTTTTCTGTTTTTCGGCTGCGGTTGCCGCCAACACATTGAAGACGCGGTTTCATTCTTCAGTCTGACAATGACGAGGTTTTGATTTGTGTTGCTCTAGATACTACATGGCGCACATGTATGCGGCGTGGTGGTGCATGTGGTCGGTGGGGACGATCGCGGTATATAAGGAGCTCTAGAGGAGTTCGTGTGCTCGTAAGGGTGGTCGTGGTGTGTTGTTCATTTTTTTTTTGGCGGGGGGACATAATGGGACTCCTCTGCGGATTACCGCCGCCGTGATGGAGTCTTACGCAATTGCTGTGAACAACTTGTGCGAGAGTTGTAAAGTGTTTTGATTCAGACGACGGGTGTTGCGGCAATCGGAGGATGCTCGATATATGCCGAATGGAAATGTTGCGGCGAGAGATCAATGGACGCGCGGCATTCCTGTCTGCTGTGAATTCGGACAGTATTCAGGCCAAATTTGTAATTTAAACACTTCCAAAATGAAGGAGGTGCTTATAAGGTGCAGGGCAACATTTATTGGCATCAAAGCTGCTCATATGCACACTATGCAGTGAATCCTCCAGTTTCATGCCGACGCCGATGTTTGAGAAGCTTTTCTAGACACTACAACACTTTGGTGATTGTAGGCGATTCCAAAGAGGTGGAGCCGTGAATTATAATCGAACCTGGCACCCTCGACGGACCAACCAACTACGACCGTACTGCCTTAGGGGAACACAAGTCTAATCACCGCCTCTGTCCGCCTCAGACAAGTAACGAGATTCTTTAAGGACTGGCCCCTCAGTTGGCTCGATTTTTCAGATGTTGTGACACTGACATCTCTCGAGCAGCGGAAGCTTCTTAATGACTCGTACTAACGTTTCCACACAACGACTGGATGGCACAGTTGGTTGAGTGCCTGCCCCAGGTTAGCGGGGTCCACGGTTCGAACCGTGAAAGCAAAGTTAATACGCTTTTATCTGGTTTTCAAATCTGAACCATTCCTGTCACCATTTGCCATTGGGATCAAATTAACGGCACTGGAGTGGTCAGTCAGTGGTAGTAGTCTGACTATATGGTTATCACAATGGACAAGTATGGCTTAAGTGTGCTGATGAATGCACTAGCAGCCCCTCTACCTAACCTAACGTTTCCACAGCAATAGGTCCACTGGTGTCTTGCTATCTCAAAATTGGAGCCAAATTTGCGCAATGCAGCCGGCAAGATACAAGAACGTTGCTGTTGATTGTTCTGGGGAATGAAACAAGGTTTGGCATCAAGCTAATTTGTCCCCAAAATCGTATGCTGTGTTGAGTCACTTCTTGAATAAGAGAAGAGACGAGAAACATTGAATCGGTTTATGACTCCCTTCTTCTTTTCCAAGACGAGGTTATTATCTGAATTATGGTGATCATAACTTGGTTACTTACCAGGCTGGCGACCCATGCAGGGTGAGAGCCTGAGCTTAGGCTGTCTTCCACTGTTCACGGTCCTGGACACGCTGCTTCGATTCCTCTAGACCAGGTTGTCTTGTATCCGCGATTACTTGGTCTTTATACAGGAGAATCGGTCTTCCTCTCATTCTCGAACCAGGAGGCTCGGATTCGAAGACCCACTTGGGTTAGGCTAGGTAGGCGGGCTGCTAGTGCATTGACCAGCACACTTAGACCATATTGGTCCATTGTGATACCCCTAGTCAGATTGCTACCGCTGTTGACCACTCCAGTGCCATTAATTTGAAGCCAACGTCAAATGGTGACTGGATCAGATTTGAAAAGCAGATAAAAGCGTATTAACTTTGCTTTCACAGAGATTCGAACCGGGGACCCCACTAACCAGGAGCAGGCACTGAACCAACTGTGCCATCCAGTCGTTATGAAGACCTACTTAGCTGGAGCATTGTTGTCCAAGCGCTCGATGTGGCCAAGCCAGTGCAGTTGACAGATCTTTGCCTTCCGGACTACATCCACATCCTGGTATGGCTCGTAGAGTTCGCGGTTGTATCTTCTCCCCCATTCACCTTCCTCTCAGACGGGCCCATATAGCCGACGAAAAATGTTTCTTTCGTCTAACTTTCTGCTCCATATAGCATGACTAGCAAAAAAAAGGGTTTTGTAGAGCAAAGCTTTGGTCCTTCGAGTCAGGAGTTTTGACGCCAGTTGTTTCAACAAACCGAAGCAACACCGGTTGCCAAAGGCGGTTCTACGTCGGATCTCCAATGTGATGACGTTCGTGGAGTTCACGTCCCGAGTTAGACAAACTCCTTCCCTACCTCTACTTCCCTTCCTCGACAGCTTATATTTCGTCTTATCATCATTGAACTTAAGACCAGCTCTCTTCGCCTGTTCCTCAATCGCCGTGAAAGCTTCTACTACGACACATTGGGACCGCGCGAGAATGTCGATGTCGTCTAATTACACCAACATTTGGACTGACTTATGGACGATAGTGCCTTCTGTTCTTACAGCTGCCCTCCGCACTATCTTCTCCAGTGCCAGATTGTTGACACGACAGCGCATCTCCTTGCCGAAAGCCGGTTATGTTTCAAACGGTCCTCGAGCCATCCTGCACGGGGCATAACCTCTGTGTTAGAGTGGTGCGACACAACCAAATCAGATTTGCCGGGATCCCGAATTTGACCATCGCATCGAATAACTCCTTGTGATGAATGCTGTCGTATGCGGCTTTAAAATCGATAAAAAGGCGGTGCGTATCATTTTGAAACTCGCTGGTCTTCTCCAGGATCTGCCTTACTGATGGTTTGGTTTATACTCGATTTCCCGTTTCGGGAGGCGCACTGTGGTGCACAACGGCTGTAGACGTTCACACAGTACTCTGGACAGGGTCTTGTAGTGGACGTTGAGCAGGGAAATTTGTACCTCTACAGCTGTTGTAAGTTGTAAGAGGTATGACACCTGGTTTTTGGCTACAAACTTGTCAACCACGGCTTTCCCACTAGAAAGTCGTACCTCAATCCACATCTATATGAAATTTCCTCTTCATCAAGGTACCCTCCAACCCTCGGCTCGTCCTAGTTTCCGAGAAATTCGTTCCACAAGACATCGTATCTCCCAGTTTCTCAATTTCAGTGCGAAGATAGAAGTTATGACAGACTCTGGGTCACAAACATCATCCCCGGCTCTCCCCCTAAAAAGCAGGACTTTACTCCGCTTTTACACGAAATTTCCTTTCCACCCTGGTACCCCACATCCTTGCATTCGTCCTAAATTTCTTTCACAAGAGTTTGCACTCATGAAATTGAAAATACGTTAATTTTCTGCAAAAAAATGCGACCGGAATGCGATGCCATTCTACTGTATTTTCTCGTGTGAAATGTGTCAATTTTTGAAAAGTCGAGTTTTTGACTTTCTGTGTGGACATTTCTCCCCGAATGCAGGTGAGGTGGCCTGTGGCTAGTAAAAATATTTAAACTTGCCTTGTCAATGCTGAGGGTTTCCTTATGTCAGTAGGCCTAAGGCGTTTGGATTGCTTGAGACTATCCCCATTGAACCATTGGCCAAGGCGAAGTTTGTGTTCCCATTCGTTCATCAGCGCTGTAGCTGTTGTCCAATTGGAACTTCAGTACGGTTCAGGACCGAACAGTGAACACAGATTCCGAGCAAGGGGATTCAATGCCTGGAGTCCCCTGCAAAGGAAACGAGGAGCGTATCGATTTAAAACTCGCTTGTCTTCTTCAGGATTTGCGTTAGTGTTAACATTTGGTCGTGCCTGGGTACGTGCCGATTAGTACGGTGCTAAACGGTCTTAGACGATCACACAATACGTAGGACAGGATCTTGTAGGCGTAGGCGACGCTGAGCAGGGATATACCTCTAAAGTTGTTGCAAGAGGTATGATAGGCTTTTTTGTGGATGGAACATATGGAGCTGATATTCCATTCGTCGGGCATATTTTCATCTTCCCGACTTCTGCCGATGATCTGGTGCATGCTCCCTACCAGAACATCGCCACAGGCATTGAAGAGCTCCGATGGTAAGCCTATCTATCTGAGCCTGCTTTTTGAAGGCTAGGTGGGAACACTACTTCCTCGACTTCAGTTGGAATTACTTGATTCCCTATCGCTTTCTCCTGGCCAGGCCCGCTAAACAGCTGTTGGAAATGCTGCTGAAACACATCCGCTATTCCCTGCGGGTCAGTAACCAGGTTGCCCCCACAGTTTCGAAGAGCCTGAGTTCGTTTCCTAAAGCCTGAGGTCAGGCTTTTGGCATTTTTATAAAAAGCCCATATTTTCTGCTTGTCCCTAGACTTTTCCTTGAGCTGGGCGGTTGCGAGAGACCTTCTACCTTCAGGCATAGAAGCTTTTCCCCCCATCTCTCCTTCTAGCCCGGTACTCCCCTTGCACTGCTCTAATTATTCTTTGGAGTGCCTTTTGGTATGCCTCGTCGGTTGCACGTTTCTTTTGCTCACACTCGCCCTCATCCCACGGTCTTCTTGTCGGAGGAGGTAGGTAGCCTAAAGTGTTTCCCACAAGCTCTTTGTTTTTCCACTCTACTTGTGTCGCAGAGTCTCTCACTACGTTGCTCTTTGTAAGCAAGTGGAACTCCTGGACGATTAAATCAAACTAATTTCTTAATTAATCAACCAGGACTATTTTTTGGTCAATTTTCAGAAATTTGTGGTGCAAATCATAGTTTTATACCAATCGTAAGTTAAAGTGGAAAAATCTGAAGTTATGCTTATTTTCCGAACGCCTCGCCGACCTGTGGATAACACTCTAGGTGTTCTGGAGTACCATTGAAGCAGGTGGAGACATTTGATGGTCTCTGGATGAAGAGGGACGCAGTCGATGGTGATAAGATGGAAAGATCACTTTTGTAGAGCCCCCACCACAATTGTCAGGTTGTGCAGAATGACGATGGAGAATTCTTGCTGCTCCGTCAGGGTCGGAAGGGAACTTACCAAGATCTTCATTGTCAAAGAAGGTTTAGACAAGACGAAGCGCTGTCAAATGACTTCTTCAACATCATCCTGGAGAAGATCGTGATAGACTCGCACGCCAATACTAGAGGCACGATCTTCCAAAAGTCGACATTGATGTGATTGGCAGAACACAGCGAGCCGTCAATGAGGCGTTTGCGGATAAAATGGGTCCAGCGGTGAATGAGGGCAAAACTAAGTATATGCAGTCCTCAAGAAAGGACGCACATCATCGACGACTTGGCCAGAACGTCACTACGGGCAGTTTTCGAATTCGAGGTAGGGAATTACTGGTGGCTCCCAAGTAAACAGTACGATCATCATCAGTCACTCTAGCCAAGCGCTGTTGCGTTGGGTTCAAGAGGCAATTGAGTAGTGGTCTTGATCACTCAAAGGACCAAGCTGAACTTATATAAGACCTTGCTCATGCCTGTCCTGCGCTATGGCGCGGAAACATGGACAATGTCAAGATCGGATGAAGAAGCACTTGGTCTTTTCGAGAGAAAAGTTCTGCGTTCAATCTTTGGTCCTGTCTGCACGGGCCGCACAGTGACATGAGCCTCGCTCGACGTCTTCGGAGCGAATGGAAAAAACTCCTAGCCGGCCGGAGAGTCTTCGACCCGAAACTAATCGGACATCGCAATAGAGGACAGAGGGAGAAGGACCTCAATCAACTTGGTGTACGCAGTTGAAGACAGCTGACTAAAGATCGTGCCAGTTGTAGAGGCTTCTTGGTTGAGGCCCAGGCCCACACCGGACTGTAGCGCCACCAAAAGAAGTAGAAGATTTATAGCTCAATGGTCACAGAAATTAGGTGAGTGACCAAAGGAATATGACCACGAATAGCTGCCAGCTGTCGGGAATCACTCGCCGCGATAGTGTGTTTCGGTGGCATGTGGCCTTGACTACGAATTCATCTGGTACGCCACCACTTGGCAGATCTAGGACAAAGAGGTTGGGCCAAGTGCAGAAACACTTCTGGCTGGACTTGGGCATAGCTCCTCATGAGTCCGAGACGATGGCGGAGGATCGAGTGGCTTGGAAATCTCACGTGCGCCTTAACACCCACCACCCCTTTAGTGGATCACACGGGTCAGAAGATTAGTTAAATTCTTTCAACAGCCCAAGCTCACATAAAGTCTACAGGGAGTGCTGATCTCCGACAGAGAATGCTGACAAACTCCTTCAAAACTACAAAAAAACGATAGCCTCCATCGCAGCTATCCTTTATCCGCTTCTCTCATATGCACAGCACTTGACGCTTAATCACGTCTTGCTCAATGTCTTATTCAAACGAATTGACGTTTGGCATTTGGCCGACTGGCGTAACGTCTGTTTACCCATCGTCAGATTATTCGTTCAGTGACTCTGACGCCATGAAGATAATTCGGATATCGTGCCCCTCAGATACTTTCCCACAGGCCCGAGTGATCGATCAAACATAAATTTAAGCCTCGTACGAGTCTAACGCCGCCGCACCGTGATTCACAAGATCCATAATGGTGCTGGTGCTGGTGCTGCTGATTTCGAAAATGCCTCCCGGCCACGAGTGGATTCCACTGAATTACACATTGGAGTGGCCGAGATCGAGTTGGTTTCGATGAAGAAAACGTAAGTCACCTTCTTCGTGCCCGCCAGCCGATGGAGAAGAGAAAAATGAAGGAGAACGGTGGACAAGAACAAACTACTTCTAACGAACGTCGGTACAAACAATGCTCCCACTTCAGTGCAGAAGATACAGACGAGCACATACATGCACTTCAGCGACTGCACGGACGAACGGGGACTCGCACGGCCTGAACAATGACCTTTACTATGAGCAATACTTTGAATGGATTCAGTCGGTTGGTTGGTTTTTTTTCTTTCCCACTGCCTGGACTTGTTAATGGGAAAGCCAACTCGGAGTTTGTGGAATCTTTCAATTTGCAGGTCACTGATTCAACGAGGTGGCAACTATGGCGGTGCTCCCGTATCTACATCAAATGGAATGGCTCTCGTTTGTAAAACGTCACAACTATGCGCAAACACGGCTGAATCTATTTGCCTTTGTCGATGCACGGTGCTCTGTTTGCGGAGACGATGTACGTGGGCACACACGGTAGCTTGAGTCATTAAATTAAACATTCCAGATTTCGGATTTCGGTTTTCAGATTCCTGATGAAATCGCCCGATGGTCAAAGAAGGTCAAAGTGGCTGGTCGCGAGTGGAGTAGAGCAAGTCCGTCATGGACTACTTGTTGGATACTAAGTGGCTTTCTTTTTTTTTGATTGACGATTGTTGAATCCAGGATATCCTGCTTTTCTAGCTCAGCATAGTGTTGTGTGGTCTCTTGCCAAGGACTCCATTGTGGCGTCGCATTATCTCGGCGAGTTCTTACCTACCGAACGCATTGCTCTTTTGTTAAGGACTTACGAATGCCCCCAAACAGAGTTGGGGAGCTAGTGACGAAGTGTAGCTGAGTGTGACACAGTGAGACCCAAAATGGAAAGCGGTATGGGTCCAGAATGTAAAGAAGGTTGGTGTTCCATTGCATTTCGGTTATAGCACTGCTGTCCCTTCGGTGCTTACCGCTGATGGACCGATCAAATATTGGCGCTCTATCGACACTTTTACGGGGGACTTTGATGGTTTATAAGGAAGGAGTCCAGCGAAGTAAACCGATAAAATTTTTGTTCATCAACCTCTTTCAAAGTGGCCCTTGGCTTACACTTTTCAGGATGAGTCGAATAAAAGCCAAGAAGATAGATTAAACCTTATTTCGATGAGGATTATTTCGAAAAGCCAAGAAGAGAGATTTAGCCTAATTTCGATGAGGAATTTTTTCCAGCAAACCTTTACACAACTAAGTTCTATGTTGGCTCTAAATGATGTCCAAGACGGGACAGACCCGATGCAAATTGAATAGATGTTGCTGGGAGGCATATACGGGAAATTGCGGTAAGACAGTAGAATCTGAGAAAGGTGAACAGATATAAAACAGGCTCCGTTCATTTTTTCGAATTTGTCATATTTTCGAGAATTAACTTAGAACGTATGTACATCCACCAAAAAGCATTGCATTTTGTGTAAGAAAAAAACAAACAAACAGAAAAGAAAAGTTTGTATAAAAGGAATAAAAAAGAAATAAAAAAGGAAAAAAAAAAAGAAATAAAAAAGACGTTTTTCTTAAAACTGTCGGCGGGAAGAAAGTTTTCTTACAAATTCTTTCATCTTTCCAAATTGTTCATCTTATAGAATCGTTCATCTTGCCGAGATTCTACTGTTTGGCAACACAGAAAATCTTATTTTGACTCCAAGTTGAGAGTATGCGTCAGTCGTTAGGTGAGATTTATCTACTTGCCGATTTTCTTATCGTCAAGTCAAGATCGGTAAGGAAGACCAGAGGACCAATATGCTTACCCTGGGGTATTCCTGAAAAGGGTTGCAAATGGATCATGTGAGTATTTGGATTCAGGAGATCTCCTTCATCTCTTACGACTTCTTCCATCACCACCAATCAAAGCCATTCACTTCACAGAGTCACACAGGAATGGGGACACTTTCATCTGATTAAACGGCCCCTCTCGTTTCTGATCTGACTGAGGTTTTGGTTGAAAGTTTAAACAACTTTATATGAAATCGTAGAGAGAAACACTCCAGAAACACACACACTCCTTACTACCCCATGCGTTGCCTGCTTCCGATGTCCAATGCTAAGAATAACAACACAAACGAGACAGAAAAAGAGCGGAAAGCTGATACGAATTTTGCACACATACGATGTACCGTTTCATCGCTACATACTTCGCAGTCTTTGCGTCGGATTAACGCGTGGCCTAACTACCCACACTCATCGAATCTAAATATAATGTGGGGGACGCGATAGTCCGAGGCGAACCTCTAGGCTTTGGACCTACACTTTTATGCTGATTCGAAAAGCATTTTCTCGAAAGTTATTTTAATGCGGCCATGGGGGGTATTCATGGAGGAGTTCAAAAACTAATTCGGCAAAACCTTTGTTTACGCCATGTGCAAAACCATTCTTTAGCCATTTGTACAGGTCACACTTTGAAAAGCACTCCTTCAATTACAACGTTTTTGGGACAGTGGAAAGACTTAACACATTTTGCTCAGCAACTACGCATCGTTGGGATATTCTCAAAAAATGTAGGTGTGTCAGTCAGGAGCCTTGTAGACGCAAATGGATACCATTGAAGGATACTTTATGAAGATAGGTTCAACATTTGAACTCTTTTCTGATACTCAAAGGACACAAGACGTTCTGCAACCATACTCTTATCTGCTGTATGCGACCTTACATTTTTGTGCTGTCTTTCACTCTGGTGCGATATGTTATAAGAAGTTGATGCAGCACAGAAATACTTGCAAAAATTAGAGCTCACTTTAGAAAGCAGTGTTATAAAACTTAAGGCACTTGCGAGCTTTTTTCATGAACATCGTGATGAAGCAGCGAAAAAGGCCATAATATACGCAAGAGAACAATGCACAGAGCTAGGAATTTCAATTGAAAGGCGGGGAAAACCAAAAAGGCGAAAATTATTTAACACGAAGATCCAATGTGAGGTTACATTTTACACTGAACTTATTAATCGGTCTATGGCCATGGAAGGCATTGCATCAGTTTTCTGAGCTCGTTAACCGGAAATATTGGTGTTTGTGACGAAGGAAGAACTGGGTGCTGTTTTCTGCTCCTGAGAAATGAGTTCGGCGAGCAATTTATGTATCTCTTGTCTTGGAGTGGTGGATTAGCGTGTCACTTTGGGCATATTTATGTCAGTCGTTGATGGAGATAAGCCTGCGTCGCACAGTGTGTTATTTTGCGAATCTAGCGGAACTTAATTCAAATCAATCAAAATCAGGCAAAATCAATAAAAGGCATCAGCAAATGGCTGTAATTACCGGTTTGCTTAAATGCCTTAGAAATGTCCAGTTTATTTTTTATTTTTGACTTTGTGCAGAGTTTTTAAAATATATTTTCTCCGGATTACGTACTTCCAGAATCCATTAAGACATTTTGCTCTCAGCTGCGTACCCCATCCATTTTTTTTTTTTTTATGAGTTAACACCGCTCATAAGATCGCTGAGCAGCTGGAAAGAACTGCAGTCTGGACATTCAACGATCCTATGCCTCTATACCCATAGATACAGACTTCTCTATACATGAGCTCCTCTTCGAGAAGAATTTCTCAACCAGCATACCGCCCACATCTTACTGGGAGTCTGAACACCAGACGCTCGAAGGTTCACTGCGAATCTTCACAGATGGATCGCAGATGGATGGTGTGGGTGCTGGTGTCTGTCTTTTCGACTGTAGAGTCTTTCAGGCTGAAACTATAGCGATTAAGGAAGCCCTGTTCTGGCTGAAAAACAATGTAATATCACGCACAGATATCGTCATCTGTTCCGATAGCCAAGCAGCGATCAAATCTCTGGATTCAGTCACTTTTATCTCCAAGACTTCGCTTAGTTACCGACTAACTCTTAACGAGATGGCCTAGTATTTTAACATCCAACTTATGTGGGTGCCGGGACTTTGTGACATTCCAGAGAATTGCGAAGCGAACGAAATTGCTAGAAAAGGAACAAATTCTGTACTCTTTCCGGGTGAAGATCCACCCTCCATGCCTATGGCTACTAAAAAATATCTGCTAAAGATTGAAACGCTTGCTGAAACAAACCGCGGATGGACATCTGGCACAGGATACCTCATTACCAAACAACTATGGCGATCCCAAGCGATCGCTTAGCTTGATCAGATTAAGCAGGCCAATCCTCTGCTCTATTTTTGGCGTTCTAACAGGGCATTGTGCCATCGGAACTCACACCTCTAGACTAGGCCTTCCCGATTATGATTTCTGTCGAAGCTGCATGGACGAGAATGAGGAAGAAACCATCGAACAGTTGCTATGTAGCTGCAGTGCTCTCTCATCCCGTAGATTCAGACTTCTGGGGGCCATTTCTTTGCAAATCTGGCTGGCGGAATAGGTACCCTTGATCCGCGCGGTAACACAATGGGCCTTCGCTTGGCCTAAGTGTGTGCTTTCCGTATGCGCGGCAGTCAGCCACCTTAACCTAACCTAACCTAACATCGTTCAAGTAAATAACGATTATCTATCTACGACCAAAACAACTCCCCTGCTGGAGTTGAGGACGGAAATAGGCGAAATTCGGTACACATAATGGAAAATTTTGGCATTTTGGAATTTCCTACAGTACTACGGGCGTAACTGTATGCAAGTTCTATGAGTTGGAAGTTTCTATACATGCAAAATGGGAATGGGTTAAGCCAGAAATGCTAAGGTTTCAAACGATTATGCGGAATGGTTGGAAGAGGAAATTGGATTGCCAGTAGAGTTCTATGATCAAGCTCCAACGTCAGTGATGACATCGAATCCTGAACGACCTTCGAAGTCATATAACGGATGTACATCCAAGCAGAAAAATGAAAAATAAAAGATTTAGTACGCACGGTATGACAAGTGATGGCCGATTGAGTGGCAAGAGAGATGTGGAACATCTGGTAACATTTAGTTTACATTTAGTTCCCCTGCAAGGGCTAATCTTCGGCGGCAGATCTTCTCTGCCATTTTGTGTACTCGCCTGAAGCCGCTCATACATAACCTAATAGGTCCATATCAGTGTGGCTTCAGGCCAGGGAAGTCCACCATCGACCAGATTTTCACATTACGGCAGATCCTGGAAAAGACACAAGAGATGCAGATTGACTCCCACCACCTATTCGTCGATTTCAAGGCCGCATATGACAGCGTGCATAGGGACGAGCTATACAACGCCATGTCTAGTTTTTACATTCCTGCCAAACTCGTCAGGTTGTGCACGATGACGATGGAGAATTCTCGCTGATCCATCAAGGTCGGTAACGAACTCACCGAGACCTTCAATGTCAAAGAAGGATTTAGACAAGGCGACGCGCTGTCATATGACTTCTTCAACATCATCCTGGAGAAGATCGTGCAAGACTCGCACGCCAATACTAGAGGCACGATCTTCCAAAAGTCGACATTGATGTGCTTGGCAGAACATAGCGAGCCGTCAATGAGGCGTTTGCTGGCATTGAGGCGGAAGCGGCTAAAATGAGTCTAGAGGTGAATGAGGGCAAAACAAAGTATATGCTGTCATCGAGGAAGGACACACAAAAGTATTGGACACAGCGTCACAATGGGCAGCTATAACTTCGAGGTAGTCGGACTTCATCTACCTCGGCTCAGCAGTAAACAGTACGAACAACATCAGTACCGAGATCAAACGTAGAGTAACTGTTGCCAACCGTTGTTTCTTTGGCCTCAAGAGTCAATTGAGTAGTAGAGCTATCTCTCGAAGGACAAAGCTGACTTTATACAAGGCCTTGATCATCCCAGTTCAGCTGTACGGCGCGGAAGCATGGACAATTTCAAAAGCGGATGAGGAAGTCGTTGGTCTCTTCGAGAGAAAAGCTCTGGGTGCTATCTTTAGTCCTGTTTGCGTTGATGGTTTCTGGAGGAGAAGATTCAACCACGAACTGTACGGCCTGTACAGCGACATGAGCCTAACCAGGCGTCTACGGACTCAACGCCTAAGATGGGTGGGCCATGTAGAGCGCATGGACAACACTGCTCCAGCCCGAAGTGCATTACTTTTCATACTTTATATAACTGATGCTGCACAAGGAGGGATAAACGTCTATGGAGTAAAAGTCCCAGCATTCATTTATGCAGAAGACGTTGTATTTCTGAGTGACTCAGTAAACGATCTTCAGCGAATGATTAGCAGGCTTGACGGGTACTGGAATACTTGGAACCTAACAGTGAAGCTACAGAAGTCAAAAATCATGGTATTTAAAAAATGGAGGTGGGATTTACTCTGGTGTGAAAAGGCCGAAATTTAATGGTGGGGTCGTTGATATAATTATCTGGGTATGTTAGTAGCAGCAAACTTAAATGTAAGCAAACCTCTTGAAGAAATATTAGCAGATGCTAAGAGAGCTTTCATCGTTATGGGACCGTTGCATCAGGAAAAAAACATATCGGATAGCGCGAAACAAACGGTTTTTCGTTCAACGGATTGTTAACCACACGATTTAACTAACACACATGCACAATAAAAAGTGACACAAAACTGGACTTTACGTATTAACTTCTTAAGACCCAAACCCATAGAATCCGCCGTGAGCGTTGCGTCATGTCAAAAAATTGATAACTCATAAGGCCTTATGAGAGTGAGAGAGACAGAAAATACAGCCCACAAGTAGAATTCACCACGACGGATTGAATTTTTATGAATGAAAAAATACTTTTACGTTTACTTAAAATTGTTTTTGAATAAATCCTAATAATTCAAGAACTTGAAAATTTCGAATTTCTTAGATTTAAGGGCGATTCATATGAGCAGTGAACTGCGAACGGGAACTTTCAGAAACAACCAATTTCCTGCAAATATAAACAAAAAGGAATACTTTTTGGCATGTAAAAAGATTACCATTGAATTATCGAGTTTTTTTTATCAACGAAAATCTCAAGCGGTCGCCGTGCGTAGTGGGTAAGCGCGTCGACTCCTACGCAGAGGGTGCCAGGTTCGATAACCGAATTTATTACCTTTGATAAATCACGGCTCCACCTCTTTCGAGTCACTGACAATGCTCAAAGAGTATTCCTGTCTAGAAAAAGGTTCTCAACTTCGCCGTTCGGAGTCGGCATTAAACTGTAGGTTCATTCCACTAGTGAGAGAACAATAGCACGCACAACACACGTGGTTGCTGAGAAGCTAGGCCCAGGTCCACCTCGGACTGTCGCGCCACCCATATTATTATATTATTATTATTATATTATTATTATATATTATTATTATTATTTTAAAATCTCAAAATAATTAGTGTACGTCTTATTAACGATATTTTTATCCACGAATCAATCATTCCCTTTGCGCGCTGTCAACCTGAGTTCGAAATACACAAGAAAGGCAGACGCGATCCACACAGTCACGATCCACACATATCGATGATATTAATATGTGTGTTTGGTCAAAATTGACCAATTGCTCTCTGCGACTGAGAAAACTTCATATGAATCAAGTGTCAGAGTTTGCGAAGTTTGCGATTTATAGTGAGCTCATATTTGTGCAAGAGTGGATTGCGCACGCAACGTACTCATTGAGCACCTCTTTGCAATACGACAACTACAATTCTTGTGGAGTCCAAACGTAACGTTGCGTACGTTATTCAAGTGTGCGTACTCAGGGTCAAGATGATTCTCAAAAAGTAAATGGCAGACATTGATTTATCAATGCTAAAAAGAATTGTAAGCATTTTTGCAAATATTCAATATTGTTTTAAAAAGCTAAAAATAAACGCATAAAACACTTAAAAAATCAGACATTAGATTACTTCCACCTTCATTTGGGCAATGTGGTTGCATTCACCAAGATGTCAGAACAACCTCACACTCAGCAACTAGCGTGTTGTGCATCACGTGTAAGTGCTGCAGTATGTAAGACCAGGTGGAGCACTCGCTGTAGCGTCACTCCAAGAAGTAAAAAGAAAGCAGATTAAGTTTTTGGAACTAACTTTAGTTTCAATTTCAGGCTTGGATCTTTTGTTCTTCAATTTGGAAAAAGGTTAAAGTAGCGGGGATGATATGGCCCAAGTACATATTGAGTGATGGTAAAAACTTACTAAGTAAGAAGTCAAAATTAAGCACTGTTTTCTGCAATATGTGCTAAGCCTAGCAAGAGCCCAGAAAAGCTTCAAGTGATCAAATAACAAGAATGGTTATCATACTGTGCGGGTAAATGATACAATCACAAAAGTAGATAGTCTGTAAATGCAACTAAAATTCAAAAAAAAAAAATTACAAAGTCACTTCACACACCTACCTGAGTAAATCATAGAAGAATGTTCAAACTGTGAAATCCCTCTTTTAGCACTTATAAATTTGTCTTTTTGACCCACAAATGATGACATTTAATCCAGTCCCTGAGAAGTTTAACGAGTTCGCCTGCAATTGTATCTCTTCGAACAACATATGTGACATAATTCGCAGCCAAGGACTTTATAAAACGAAATTCCGACAAAACAAAAATCGAAACAGGTATTCCGCTCTGCATCTACATTTATACATCTGGGCCCAGTGCACTTTGGAAGCAGCTCAACAATACACTCCCAAACATGCACTGGATGACGACGAGACAACGCGAATTCAACATCAAACTTATCGATCATTGCGTTAAACAGGGCTACCGGTAACACTAAACGCAATTTGCTGCTTTCAAAGTTTCCCACACGTCACTCAAACACATAGTATCTATTGGGAATTTTTTTTCGCGACACTTGAATTAATTTTAAATATTTTTCTTTATTTTCTTATTTATTTTCTTATTTGTTTTTTTATATTTTGTAAACGAAGCCAAACCGAACTGAGCCCTTTAAGTCAGTTCGCAGGCAAAACATGTCAAATGGAAATGAAACGGTGATGTGTTGGCATTTCCAGTGAATGTCAAACTTTTTTTGCGGTTCAAAAAAAAAAAAAATGTTGACACCAACAAGCGTGGCTTAGTGGCATTTTTGAAGGCATTTTTTTTTTGTAATTTAAGGCAGTCAATGGCTTAAGTGTCTGCAATCAAGACACAGCACGAACCCAGGGTATAGAGGGATAGGAAGCAGCTCCACAAATCCCTCTTAAATGAATGTGGAACGTATTGGGTGGGAAACAGTCGGAAGTGGGGAACATTGAGTGCCACGTCTAAGAAGCGAGTCCTACAGCAGGCCTAAGGAGGAACAGATGGTCATTCAAGGCGGGACGAGTATTGCTTGTGAAATCATGGAGTGAACGAAGGCAAATGGTTAACTCACTTCACTATTCCCTGTAAAAATAGAGTTCGAACAGCGACAACGTCCAAATTAAGGCGATTGGACCAAACTGTGAGCTTAATCGCTAGTTTTTAATTCTATGAGGGCTGTTCGATAAGTCAGTGTCTTTGAAATAAAAATAATGTCCGTAACCCGTGTCGACTTGCGATTTAAGCTTCTCCATACAAGTTGCTCGCGTAATGTTGTAATTACTAATGTTTATCTATATATATAAAAATGATAAACATGATTTTTCGAACTAAATTAAACAAAAAAAAAAAATCAATAAAACAAGTTTTAATGTTCAGAACTTCTAAAATTAGGTCTGGTTGGCTTAAAGATGAGTAACATTATGAATAGCATCATCGATGGCAATGATCAAAGATCAAAGATCCAGACAAATGATACAATATCCCAACAAGATTTAGCGTGAAAATTACGTTACAGTTATATCTGAACACTTTATTCAGTGCACTTGTATACATAAACAACAAAATGCAAACTCCACAATGGCCATATTTAGTACTAAAGATGAAGAATAATATCTTAATGTGCGGCCAAGTTCCAAGATAGACAATTCGCCAACATACAGAGGTATTTGGACTGGCCAACTTCGGTAGGAGGCCTACTTACAAGGGTGGCCAACATTAAAGGATTCACTGTATTCTGAACATTGTGCACAGTCAATTGGAATGGAAAACTTTTAACCGAGTGTTTGAACCCAATACAAGAATTTCCGTACCAATGGGGTCGAGTCATACAGTATTCCAAGCCGCACAGAAATCCGCTTTCGAAATCCAGTCCATCGAGATCTGCGCCAGACAAAACCTCCACAAGGGTTTGATACTGTCAGATATTTTCAGTAACAGTTAAGCAGTCTCCAATCGTTGGTCCAATCGAAACCAAAACAGTCAAATGTTACCAAGATGTGTTGCAATACCTTTGACAGCCACAATAAAGTGAAGCCCTGGACACAGGGGATTGCAGGCAACGAATCCCCCGATGAGCTCACGACAGTAGAGTTAGACTAACCGTACTAACAATGTCAATTGGACAGCAGCTACAACTCTGATTAACAAATCGGAAAATAAACTTCGCCTAGACCAGGGGAACTTACTGGCCCTAGGCGGGCACTCTCAGCTAAACTTATTCTTAATCTATGGCTTTCGACCTATATACATATTTTTAAATTATATATCGACATATATACATCTTAAAAACTACTAAGATATATAAGTCGGCCATATGTTGCGACTGATAGATTTCCATCTAATCCGCTGCAAGACAGAGAGAGACAGACACCAACTGCGCCCCATAAGGGGGAACGCACTACCCTTTCTACCCCGGGTCTAAAGAGTTCGACGCTGGGGTTCCCTCGGTTTCCAGCCACCCGAATGTCTCGGCTGGATACCGCCGTACTGAACCGGAGCAGACCCTCCTCAGCTTGTTGTGCGACGGAACGGTCGTGGTTGAGTCGCCAATCCACAGTTGTGGATTCATATCTTGTAATAGGCCGTACTTATCTAAATGCTTGTGGGGGGACAAAGCCCCTGTGGCGTACCCTTTCGTGGTATTCTGGATTGGGGTAGTAGGCCCCTGAGATCAAGTCAACAGGAAATTGTCCCCTCTTATCAGGTTTGCCCTGTTGTATAAGACCTCATTGCAATAGAATTTTATGTACTGGGACTCTGAAGTTCGATAAAGACGAAGGCAAGCCCTAAGACAAGCCCTCTCGAACAACCGAATCTTTTCCATTAAGCTTGCACTCACGTGAATGCCCATCTCCCTTTTTTGGGACTCGTTCCATTGTTGTTCCCACCCTTCAATACTGCGGCTTCTTACGAATTTCTTCGCATGATTTGTGTTTGGCCCGCCTTGCACGCGATTGTCATAGAGTCGTCTAGCTTCTAAGGCTTGGATATCGATTGGTACCATAGAGGATCGTACCAATATCGCGCTGTGGGATACCCTTCGAAATGCACTGCTAACTCGCAGTACACAGAGTCTGTACACAGATTTGATTTCCTTCATGCGTGTCTTTTTGTTCGCAACGTCAGACCATATTTGTGCCCCATACAGCTGTATATAGGATCACGATCAGTTGAGTCGATTGTCAGCATTCATCGGGCTGAGACGTGTTTCTTTATCACTCCGTGTATTTTCACCCTTATTTCTTTTCAATAAAATCTTATCACTAACACATTGTTAGATGCGGCTATTTTATTTGGTTTCTCGGATCCTACATGTATGGAAGCCACAACTCTCGCAAGCATTAATCGTTTGCTTTGCTTCGGGCCGCCGATATTCGACATGAGTCTTGAAAGAGCGCCTATCGCTTTTGACGATTTCTCGCAAGCGTATGCGAGGTGATGCTTGGAATTCAGCCGAGCAGCAATCATCACTCCCAGGTATTTTATAAATGGACTGGAAATAATGGTGTGCTCTCCGACTTTTATCGTTATGGTCTCTAGCACTTTTTTACTGGTAATGAGAACGGACTCCGTCTTGTCATCTGCGAGCTCTAAACTCTTATCGCGTAGCCAGTTCTTTATCAGTGCTATACAAGGCGATTTCTTTAGATACTCGTCTAGCCAGATCTCCAGGTATCTGACGCCAGTGGTTCCCCGTATCTTCCAACGATTGAGAACTTTCGCCACTTCTTATTGCTATCCGCTGAGACCTTATACAACGGCGTCCTGAACAGAATGGTTTCCGACTTCCAGAAGTTGATACTCAACTTCCAGTCATCGCAACTTTTGGTCACCCTGCGTGAGGGTAGTGATTTCCTCAATCTCTTTGCCTGATCTGTACACGATCAATTCATCGGCATACGACGGCCAATGACCTCGTTACCATGCATCTGATCCAGAAAAAGTAACAAATTGTTCTCGTCGAGAAATACTAATCAGGGAAATAACCAAAATGACAGAAAAACGCAAGGGAAATGAACTCAAGTATAATTTCACTTCTCAGTGTTATGTAGTAGAATTGAATCAATGTAGCTACTTACTTTTCAGTGTCACCCTTTACCTACTACCAACTGTGGGAACAGAAATCGATTGTTAGTTCATACTTCTTTTAGCTTTAAGTTGAATTTATCGGCCTTTTACGTACGACCTCTGACGGGTAAGCATCTTAATAAAAATAACATTTAAGTAAGGTATAACCAGTGTTTAATTTGTAACACTCGGTCTGTTAATAAAAAAATAAAAAAATAAAAACAAAAAATCGAAATTCTTTCAAATAATTTTGATGAGAGAATATATCAAGTTCTCTTGGGATAGTAGTTACTTAGTAGTCATTTAAATGATTTTGAAAATCGGGGTATTCTCGAGATGCTGTATTAATCGATTATCAATCGAATGTGACCATCGCTGACTGTGACCACTAAACCGCTAACCAACTATCATTTTTGAGATATTGTTCAATAATGAAAATTGTGATTGTAGTGTGACACCTCATTTTAACTAACCCTCAGGTGTCAGCTGTCAGATTTGTTTTGTTTTTTTTTTTTTCAAATTTTGACAATTTACTGAACAAATGGCAACAAATTCAGATTCTGAATGAGTTTTGGGACACCCTCTACTAGCCAGCGTCGTGTAGTAAGCCTTCGAATCTGTCTTTATGTGTCAAATCTGTCACACAAATGTCTTCCTGCACTCTTCTGGCACAACACACTTGTTTTGACCAATTTATTCTGTTCAATGCTTCCATTTTTTCCTATTTCTGACTGAATTTGAAATTTTCTGGGAAATTCACTGGGAAATATGCAAAAGTTTGAAGGGGGAAAAGTGAGGGTGACAAGGGTGACACGTCATCCAAGTTAAATCCCTTCCCTCGAAAGCATCACAAAAACAGGAGACGAATGGACGTCTATGGACTTGAAGGACAATTGAAAAGCGTTGCAGAAGCCTGGGAAAAAAAATCCCAGACCGTAGGCAAGCCACCAACACACACTCAAGCGAATCCTGATCTCCAGCAAAGGCACCTGTCCTCCCCGTCCAGTCCCAGTCCACCAGCCAGGTGTCGTAAAAATCGAATACGACCATCAAATACAAATTGCTATTGATTAAATCTATTAGATTGTAGGCCGACTACCTTCTGGGATGATCTATAAAAATTTAATTTCACTCAAAGCGGCCACCACAAATTCGTCACATTCTTTTGTGTGTGTGTGTGTGTTTTTTTTTCCATCTCCAGCAGTCCAGCAGTGATCTGAGGCATTAAAGACAAGCCAGCATCTATTAAAATCAGTTTAGGACCCCTCGATCTCACTGTTAACTGTAATACGACTGAGAAGGTTTCAATTTATGTGGAATCAAAAACCCACTATGTTCTACTAAAACGCACGCACGTAATTCTCGGGTAATTCAATAACACTCTTGTATCGTGTAATAATTCAAAGACGATCATATTTCTCCAATTCGGGAAATATTTAATGAAACCTCAGTTCACACCATGTGGCGTGGACATTAAACGTCAAATGATTTTTCTTTTAATAATTTCCACCCCTCTTGTCGCGCCGCACCGCACCGTGCATCGTGCATCGTGCATCGTGCTGGCCCCGTGTGACAGCACTGAAATTCGAGATGATCACGCGATCGATAGTTCGATCACATTAGTGCCTAAGTGTCCCTGCGGAGAAGACTGTAAAAATTATATTTTTAATGTTTCTTTTTTAATTCTTCTCCTGGTTGCATTCCAATTTTTTTTTTCTTCTTCTTTTTTCTCTTCTTTTGGTTTTGTTGTTATTTATTTTCTATGCTCAATCGAAACAAAAACTAACGAACAGAAAACCACAAGATCTGAGTTTTCACACATCTTTTCATCCAAGAAATTATCACAAATTTCAGTATCACCTTCTTGCTTGTCGATGTGTGCGGTATGTGGAGGGGGAGAGAGTACGGCAGAGTCGTCCAGAGAGAGAGAGAGGGAACAAAACTAACAACAAACTATTCGTATTAAGCTGTGGAGTCGCTGCCGATTGTTGGCGATGTTGGAGAAAGGCGCCAGGGATGTTGTTTACACAAGGGGGCAGGCAGGCAGGCAGGCAGGCAATGAAGGCAAACACATTTTCAATCTCAATTGTGTGACGAATCCATCTAGTATTTATGAAATCATAAAATTCGTTAACTCTCTCGTCGGTGTTATTATTTACCAGATCATCGGGTGTGTTCATAAACACTTTGCCTAACAACATCCTCCTCTTCAAAGGGTGGCACTGCTGCTGTTGCTGCTTCCGATGGATACTCGTCTTCAGAGCTACAGATACTGCATACAAACGATTTTTGATCCTAATTTGATGGAGCACAGTGCGGATGTATGGATGAGTGTTTTATTTTTACGCATCCAAGTCGCTTTAAAGTGTTTTGTTTCGTTTTTCCCCCTTCAGGGTTTTTTTTTTGTTTTTTGCTTCCTCAATTAACGGTAACTATTCGATGCAATTCACACTCAATTTTGAATAAATTTATTGTTGTTTGATCACCAATTTTCCAGTGTTGTTAATGATAATGATGGTAATTAAGTTTTATTGGATTGTGGCGGTGCTAGATGGTGGAAGAAGTCGAGGTGCAGACACGGTTTAAGTGTATTAGACAGTTATTTGCAACTAAACGACGTTTAACGGTTGCTGTTGAGTGTAACGTAATGTAAACAGGGTAACAGTGCGCGTGGAGTTTTTCACATAAATCTTGTACACGCACCCCGGCCCTTTTTCGTGGATTCCAGCCTCAAGGGTGAGGGTTTTTGTAAACATTTTGAGGTTTCACTTTTGATCTTTGGTCTTATTTATGGTTATTTGATGAGTCGTCATTCGGAAGCTCATTAACATTCGTAACTACAATTTTTGGAGGGCCGGTTGTTAGTGTTGGAGCGAGAATAGAGTGGGAGGGTTGGAAATGCGCATTGCGAGAGTTTGCCGCTTGGAGTGTTTTAAAGTCTTTGGACTCAGGAAGGCGGTATCTCTCCTTCTGACTGGACCTCCACTGGACTTTGAAATACGTTTGACCAAAATGCTTTAAAGACCATTATGCCGGAAACACAATAGTGCAATTCAATGGCCAAGTACAAATACAGCGTCGACCTTCTTCTTCTTCTGGTGGCGCCACAGTCCGGAGTGCCTCAATCAGTAAGTCACACCAGCTGGCAAGAGCTTTAGCCAGCTGTCTCTAACTGCGCACACCAAGTCGATTGAGGTCCTTCTCCACTCGGGTGCGCCATCGGTTCCGTGGGCGTCCTCTATTGCGTTGTCCCACTGGTTCGAAGACTCTTTGGGCTGGAGCAGTGTTGTCCATGCGCTCTACATGGCATTGAATCCGTAGACGCCTGCCTAGGCTCATGTCGCTGTACAGCCCATACAGTTCGTGGTTGAATCTTCTCCTCCAGAAACCGTCAACGTAAACGGGACCAAAGATCGCACGCAGAACTTTTTCTCTGGAAGAGACCAAGGACTTCCTCATCCGCTTTTGAGATTGTCCATGCCTCCGCACCATAAAGAAAGACAGAGATGATCAAGGTATTGTATAAAGTCAGCTTGGTCCTTCGAGAGATGGCTCTACTACTAAATTGCCTCTTGCGCCCATTGAAACAGCGGTTGGCAAGAGTTACTCTGCGTTTGATCTCGGTACTGATGCTGTTTGTAATGTTTACTGCGGAGCCGAGGTAGACGAAGTCCTTGACTACCTCGAAGTTATAGCTGCCTATGGTGACGTTTTGGCCAAGTCGCCGATGTTGTGCGTCCTTTCTTGATGACAGCATATACTTCGTTTTGCCCTCGTTCACCGCTAAGCCCATTTTGGCCGCCTCTGCTTCAATTCCAGCAAACGCTTCATTGACTGCTCGTTGTGTTCGACCAATCACGTCAATGTCATCCGCGTATGCTAGCAGTTGTACGGACTTTTGGAAGATCGTTCCTCTAGTGTTGGCGTGTGAGTCTTGCACGATATTCTCCAGGAGGATGTTGAAGAAGTCATTTGACAGCGCTTCGTCTTGTCTAAACCCTTCTTTGACAATGAAGATCTCGGTGAGTTCGCTTCCGACCCTGACGGAGCAGCAAGAATTCTCCATCGTCATCCTGCACAACCTGACGAGTTTGGCAGGAATGTCAAAGTTAGACATGGCGTTGTATAGCTCGTCCCTATGCACGCTGTCATATGCGGCCTTGAAATCGACGAATAGGTGGTGGGTGTCGATATGCATTTCTTGGGTTTTTTCCAGGATCCGCCGAAATGTGAAGATTTAGTCGATGCTCGTCCTTAAACCGCACTGATAAGGACCTATCAGGTTGTTGATGAATGGTTTCAGTCGCTCACACAAAACGGCAGAGAGGATCTTATACAGCATCGACCTGCGTTAGTGAAAATTGAGAGATATGAGAGGATCGTAACAAAACGTAAGACGTAGTCCATCGCACGTTATTATTCAACATGTTGAATATTTTTTGGCAGAAGGGTGCGCTGTGAGAGAGATTTTCTCCCAGATTGAGAGTTTTCTTCCAAATTGAGAGTATTTTGTGTCAACAGTCATTTGAGAAATGAAAACAGCTGATTAAAAATAATTTAACGACAAAAGTGATTTCAAATGAGTGTATGCAGAATGGCAGCAATATTTTTCATCTAGTAGATGAGAGAGAGAACAGCTGATAAAATGAGTATTTATTTCAACGCAGTGCATCATCGCACACTCTCCGTAACATGAAGTCGGCTGGCGCAGGGCACTATTGTGTTTCAGGCATTAAGTTACGATGTTGAAAACATTCTTACTTACTTACTTAAGATGCTGTCCGTAATGGATCTAGCCCTCAACCAATCAGCGTCTCCAGCCATCTCGATCGTTAGCTAGCTACCTCTGCTTGCTGCCAACACACAGTTAGTTGAGGTCCCTTTCCACTTGCCTGTGAACTGAGTAGTTTCCTCTTGGGTGCGCCACCTGAGTCGTGGTCTTCCTCTACTGCACCGTCCTTCTGGGGTATATTCGAAGACTTTGCGAACCGGAACATTGATTTCCATCCGCTCTACATAACCTATCCATGTCAATAGTTGGATCTACAGGCTAAGTCGATGTCGACGAACAGCTCCTATAATTCGTTGATAATTCTTCTCCACTCACCATCTATGCAGACAGGATCGGAAACAACCTCTCAAAGCAGACAAGAGCAACCTACAGAGTAGATGCCTTTGTGTCATATAGCAGGACTGGGACGATTAGGATCCTGTAGAGTAACACTCTTTATTTACACCAATCATTTCCTTCTCAACCCAAAGAAGTAGCGACTGGAAGATTCTGTAACTCTTACACATTGTTTACGAGCATGCAGATATTATGTAAACCACGAATGCATTGAACCTCTGAAGCCTATATTATACAGTTTACTAAGTAGCAACTTATGATCAACCATATCAAACGCCTTGGTAATGTCTATAAAGAGGACAGCTGTTGCTTTTGAGCTATTGTTAATTTCGCCACATAATTTCAATAACGCATCTTCGGTAGATTTTCCAATTCTAAATCCAGTGTCTAAGTGTGGTGGTTGATTCAGTAGCAGCCCCTGTACCTAACCTAACCTAGTTTCACTTGGGTCTGACTCAGACCAATCAATTTCCTCCTCCACGTGAAGAGGGCAACCACTGTCTTGAGAGAGTTAAGTGAAAGCCAATTTCTGATACACCAGTCATCGATCACTAATGAAGCTGCCTGTTCTTGTGATCACACATCCGCTAGGCAGGATCCGACAGATAGTACGGCTACGTCATCCGCATAGGCCTTGGCGTGGCTGTGGAGCTGGTGAGTAGTTATCACTTAAGGGAAATGTTTGCAGTACCAAAGGTGAGTGGATTACAATTTGCGGAATACAAGTCCACTTAACCAAGCTGATACATAAGCCTCCAGCTCTTAACAATCTCCCAAGTTCGGCACAGATGAGTAACACTCTCAGTTTGAATAGCGCTTGCTGTCCATTCCCACTCAGCATCGTTGCCGCGCTCTCTCTCTCTCTCTCCGAGGATCCTACAAGTCATTGAATCAAAATCTCACATCAACAAAATTCGCCTTTCAGCACACTTCACCCCTCTGTCGTTGTCATAAGATTACTCAGGAGGTCCTTAGCAAAAGTTTCAGCCCACGTACATGTGGTGTGAGAAAAGCGTGCGACATAGACCGCAGTTTTCGCCAGACTTAGGAGCGCCAGCAGTCATGTCATAAACGCCATTTCCGTGATTTCATTCACAAATCATCGCAACGGTAGGCAAAGCCATTCAGCCATTCAGCCATTCAGCCATCATCCATCAATGTCCAACGACACACAAGTCATGCTTGACACTTAAAGAAATGTCTTCCGTTAGCGCACAACTCCGTCACGTCAATGTGCACACAGCCTGTACACATGCATGCATCTCAGTCAAGGTCACCCATAGGCGTTGAAATTCCTCCCACCGTAGCGCAGTTTTGTGTCTCATTAAACTGCCGTCCACTAGGCAATAACTACTGCTTCCGAGAACGGGCCGCCGCTCCGATGCAGCCGGTGCAGCCACAGCCGAGGTGAACTCGAACTCTATACGAAAACAAAGTAAACATTCCCCCCACCGCACCGCGTGCCTATAAACGAAGGAAAATATTATTAATATTCTAACTGGTATTTTTTACACGTTCTCCGATCAATAAATTTAAAAATTTTATTGTTTCAGATTTCTGAGAACGAACGATCTACGATCTGAGGGAGCAAGTGAATCGAACGAATGCGACACGACACACGAATGTACACACACTGACGATCGTCGGTCCACCCCCTCCCTACACTTCAGTGCACTCTAGGCCATGCCACTCCACTCCAGTCCACTCCACAGGTACATAAATTAGAAAAGAATGAATGCCTCTTGCACTACAAAGAGATGAATCTGTGAGATAAGTTTGAGAACTCTTGATTTGTTTCATTGCTGATAGTGTCAGATAGTGGCCGCGCCAAATGCTGTGGAATGCCCTAAAAATTATATACGAGGTAATAGAATACTTGCACAGCTCTGGATGCGGACGCACTGCTCCAGGACATGGGACATAAAATACGAGTATCTTGTAATTCAAACTTTGTTCGAGTGGTCGAGTGGGTAGATACTAGACACGATCTAGAGATGTGTCTTGCTTCTGAGATAGTTTTTAATTATGAAGCGATATGAGAGGGATAACCCCTATCCGAGGGGTTTTCGATTTCGATGTCGATTCCCCTTTGAATGCGGCACGTCGGGGTTGGATGGCGAGTGAGTGACTCATTGCTTGGACAACGGACAGCGGACGTGGAGTGGGTATCGATTGGTTAATGAATCGTCATTCATTCTGGCATTGGCTGCATATTCTAAGGGATCACGAGGATGAGATGTTTAAGGAGATGAGATCTAGGTGGTTGACGAATGCAGTCAGGACCGCTTCGATAGTCAATGCTTTGAATGGCAAGACAGAGATGTCTACAGAGAGACGTGCATAGGGAAGTACTCCTAGCCCCGGCTACTAACATGAAAAATGAGACTCACTTTGGCCGTGCTGATGTCACAAAGCCGATAGGTTAGGGTTAGGTTAATGTGATTGCCACAACTGAAGCAGTTCTGGCACACTTAGAACCTAATTGGATCCATTGTGATATCACTAATCGGCATTGTGATAACTAATGTTCCTGAAGATACCACTGGTATGGTAGTGGCTTATAGTCAGGCCAAGTACCAGCCAATTAGTATTTTTTTTAAATTTTCCAGAATTTTAATGCCAGACATTTCCTCAAGGCTATTGTCCTTGCAAGTGCTGGGCAGGTGTCGAGGTAGTGGAGCTTAGTTTCTTGTCCCTCTTCGTCCCTACAGCTCCTGCAAAAGTCATTGTAGGGGGTTCTCATTCTCCTTGCGTGTGTGCCGAATACGCAATGACCAGTAATAATGTCAACTACATTGTTGATTTCCTTTCTATTTAGATTTATGAGTGTGCGTGTTTTCTTTGGATTTATTGAAGACCATATTAGCCGTGAAGACGTGCAAGTATCTAATTCCATCCACCTCCGATTGGCGGCGTTGATGGCATCTGTAAGCAACAAAGTGTTAATTCCTTGAAGAGAGTGGTATGGAGTGTCCTGATAACTTGCCATTGGCAAACCTAGCTAGCTCATCGGCCGTTTCGTTACCTAGAGTACCACTTTTGCCCAGGGACCAAGCATAGGGTAAGTTTGCATCTGACCACTATCCCCCTAAGAGATAGACAGCAAAGTTTTACCATCTTTGATTTGATTGATGGTGTATCCAGAGTCTTGATGGCCGCCTGACTGTCTATGTATATAACGATAGATGGTCCGTCTTTAGCGTTCATTGATAGTAAGCGGGCAACCTCTTGGATAGCTTTTACTTCTGCCTGGAATATACTGCAGTGGTTGGACAGTCGAAGGGACAGAGAGAAGGATATTTCCTACGATGACGCAAATACTCCTAGTCTAGTGCCTTCTTCGTTTTGGATCCGTCTGTGTATACTTGCAGATGGGTAGCTTCCCTAGCTACGTCTGATGCCCAGTCTTCGCTATTTGGAATGAGTGTTTTATACCCTGTATGCTGTGGGATGTTCGCATTCCTGATTATTTCCATGTGACCTAAACTGTACATTTTACTCCAGCGGTTGCATTCCCACAACCTAATCTCAACCTTGGTAGCTGCCAACTTCCCTTAAATGTCCATGGGAAGTAGCTGGAAGGTGTGGAGCGAAGTCCACCCGTAATGCAAATGCACGCAGATCTTTGTATACTGCTTATCTTTCTAAGATTTGTATTTCGTAATGCTGGCCACCAAAAAAGGGTACCATATGTTAGAATTATTCTGACGACTGCTGTATGTACAAAGTGTGTCATTTTCGGATGGAGTCCCCATTTGGAACCAAGGATCCTCTTGCAAGTATACATAGCTACCGCCGCCTTCCTAAGACGGTCCTGAATGTTTGGTTTCCAGCTGAGCTTACTGTCTAAAACTACGCCTAAGTATTTGGCCTGACTAGTAAAACTTAGTTCCTTGTTTCTCAACTTTGGTGGAATTAAAGGAGGTATATTGTATCTTTTTGTGAGCAGTAAGAGTTCCGTCTTGGATGGGTTAACATCCAGACCAGCTCTTCCCGTCCACTTTTCTAGCTTCTTTAGAGAGGTTTCCTTAATGTCTCTAATGGTTTTGGGGGAATGTTGACTGTCACTAGTATCCAGAGAAGTGGGGCAAGTACTTCACCTTGCGAGGTGCCCCTGAAAACTCTTCTGGTTATGCTGTGATTAGCTCCTTAGCAGGAACATTAGCTCCTTAGAGTTGAAATGCTCATGTTGGCACTCCTACTTTTGGAACTGCTTCAATCCAGACCCAGACCCTCCTCAGCTTGTTGTGCGACGGAACGGTCGTGGTTGAGTCCACAGTTGTGGATTCATATCTTGTAATTGGCCGTACTTATCTAAATGGAGAAAAGCTTCTGGGGGGACAAAGCCCCTGTGGCGTACCCTTTCGTGGTATTCTGGATTGGGGTAGTAGGCCCCTGAGATCAAGTTATTGGAGCTCATCGCTTCAGCAGTATGACCTCGAATCAACTTCAACAGGAAATTGTCCCCTCTTATCAGGTTTGCCCTGTTGTATAAGACCTCATTGCAATAGAATTTTATGTACCGGGACTCTGAAGTTCGATAAAGACGAAGGCAAGCCCTCTCGAACAACCGAATCTTTTCCATTAAGCTTGCACTCACGTTGAACCACACGGGACAGCCATAGGCAAGCATTGGCCGAATGAGGGCCACGTAGCAGATAACCTGCTAGGGTGAGCATCGAGTTGGCTGTTGTAAAGGAGTCTCTTTGTAAGAGCAAAAGCGCCTGCGGCTCTGGCCAGAGCAGCATCTACATGTTTGTTAAAATATAGATACTGATGTGTTTTTTTCCTTTCGTGGGTAGGTGGAAACCTTGCATAGGCACGAATGGTCCGACGTCCATTGGTAGTGTCAGATTCTTACTGACTAAAACCACCTCGCAAAGTTAATACGCTTTCATCTGGTTTTCAAATCTGGTCCAGTCACCATTTGCCGTTGGGATCAAATTAACGGCGCTATCACTGGAGTAGTCAAACAGTGGTAGTAGTCTGACTAGGGGTATCACAATGGACCAATATGGTCTAAGTGTGCTGGTGAATGCACTAGCAGCCCCCTTACCTAACCTAACCTAAGGGAGTACAATAGATCTTCAAGTTCCCAGTACTAGTATCTTGTTATGATACACCAATTGTCCAGCCATCGTGAGATCCAAATGAACCTGAAAATGGAGGTTAGTGGGACTTCTGTTAGCTCCTGGAGATTAGGTTAGGTTGGGGTTGCTGACTACAGCGCATACGGACAGCAGACACACTTAGGCCAGGCATAGGCCCATTAAATTCCTGGAGATTGGGGTAAGTGAATTTTCAAATATTTTTTTTTCAATTTTCATTTTATTTTATTCTTTGTGCAGACAGCTTACAAGGAATGAAGCAATAATCCTGCGAAGCCGTTTGGCTTGTCTCTTGGAATCTCCAAGTATTTTCGTAGCGTAGCGCCTTTTCGGCAAGTGTTTTCGTAACACGTACTTTTCCCCGTCTCATTTGTGCCTTTCGGATGGCGTACCACTGAGCCAACAGAGCCCGTGAATTTCAACAAGCATTCGAAGTCGCAGCTGAAACACCTTTAAGACAAGCCATGGCATAGGTCGTGTCTCAACTCTCTCGAGCATCATTAAACTTGATTCACTCCTAATTTGAGCACGTTGAGAATGAATTACTACTGCGTATCTTTCAAATCAACGGGGAACCGATTGCATTTACCATTCTTAGGCAAGAAAGCGCCCGCTTCCAGTTACGTCCCGCGTGGAATGTTAAGCGCCATGCCGTCCGCCGACCGCCACCCATGAAAGGCCCCCCCCCACGTGGAAGGTAGCCCCAGCACCCCAAGCGTTTCACTCACTCAAACAAACCGTCCAAAAAAAAAAAAAACTTCCTCCGAATCGGTTCGATTCGAATTGTTTTTTGACGTTTCACTGCACGCGTGTTATTGGCCCTTGTCAACGATGCATTGATCTTGCGTTGTTTGTTATTGTACTGCGGTTGGGGTGATGCAATTCCTTTGTAGTCGCTGATGGCTTCTCGGTGAGCGGATTCGAATCCATGCCACCGCACGCGCTGTCAGGCTTTGTATTTTATTCTGTGTGCCGCAATGTTAATGAGAGCATTGACAGATTGGCACACTTCAGAGATGCGTTGGGTTTCTCTTTGATTCTTCGATTGTTCATCAATATTGATTGTTGATAGGGCGTGTGTTTTGTTTTTGTTTATCGACCGATCCATCCGATGCACTTCAACGAGTGCACTGATGCGGTGAGTATTAAAAACAATTCAACTGCATATCATTAAAGAGTGCCGTGGCAACAGTGTGCCTGGGATGGTGTTTGATGTTTCGGTGCAGTGAGCGGTACGGTCTGGATGACTAGCTGCATAAGCTTCAATTATCACTTGTACGCGGTATTTGGATGCAAGCGAGTCGAGTCGAATTGTCGCAGATTGATGTCTCATAACAAGATGAGATTGCAGCCCCGCCATGCGGGCCTGCCTGTGTTTGTGGTCATAAATCAGATATCACGTGCGTGGAGAGAGACACGCATGAAAATATAAAATATTTGGAGCAGGGTGCTGTTGGTGGTCTTGATTGAATAGGATCTTGTTTTGAATTTCTCAGTTATTATAAGCGCTGCGACAGAAAATGGAGAATACGTGCCACGGTGATCCCTTAAAGAGTCGATTGGGTGCAAGCGAAAACTGCAGACAAAGTGTGTACCAAGAGGTAGTGTAACGGATGCAATTACTGGCACTCCCATTGGTACCATTTCGGCACCAGTCGGAGGCACCGTTTTCGAGATTTGGGCACTTATTCAGAGGTATGTGTTAGGTGTTAACACGTTTACTAACGTGAAAAATTAGCTAAATCTTGTGTGTTCTTGCTAAGGACCAACGATTTGGTAAGCCTCATTAAATGTCTGTAAAGTCTGTGAACGCATAATCCAACAGCAACCAAGTTCACACCTTAATTCGAGTAACCTGGTAACTGAATACCAATCCGTCCTTCTGCCAAACCACAGCTGATTAACAGGTTTAACAAAAGTAATTGATGATATTAGGTCAAACCTCTTGGACCTCGTCCTATTGGACTTTTCGGAACCGTTTGATAGGGTCAATCATTCAAAACTAGCCAGAAAATTACTCAATATCTTTAATTTATAAACCTCGGCCGTAAATCTTGTGTCCTCTTACCTATGGTGACGTATGCAAGATGTGGATGTGAACAGCACTTTGTCAGAGTTCCTACCTGTGCTTAAAGGTGTACCCCAAGGTTCCATCTTAGGACCTCTTTTGTTTGTATATTAATGCAATACCAAATATAGTGAAAAAGTAGAAAAAAGCGTATATACGCTTAATTTTGAAGTGCACAAAAAAATGATCATCGGCGCTTAATGATTCATCATAAAATCTTGGCAGCACCGACGACATTTATGACATTTGCTAAGCAGTCAGGGGTGTAGTCGTGGTAGGTGTTGGTTGATCTTTGATGGTCACAATCTTCGTTTTGTGACTGCAGCGTGACCATCACTTTAAAAGCAAAAACACTTAATAATTATAAAATAAAAAAAAAATGTTCATCAAATGAAAAGAATCGTTTACGCAACCTAAACGGAAGGTTAGTAAAGACACTCTGGGTATACCAAAAATTGCATACTTATGGATGCCAAAACAATTAAAAATGATCTAATACATCAACCACACCTGCAAATGTAAGCCACATAAAGCAACCTAAGCAATGAATGAATAAATTCAGGAATGAACACACAGAAAATAAGGATTAGAAGCATTGTTTTTATCCGTGCTTATTTCTTAAGCGGCGATAAATATGAGTACCTTAAGCGGATATAGGAATTGTTGTTAGTGTACTTTTCATGCAAATTGCAATTTAAGCGTATATACGCTTGCAAAAGAACACAGCTAATATTCAAATACATCAAAGCTGTCCACTAGGACTTATTGAGAACTGTGTCTATAAAATAAACTCTGATCTAGAAAAAATATATGACTGGCCACTAAAAAATGTCTTGAAACTGAGCCCGGGTAAATAAAAATGGGGGGCGAGATTCTATCTGAATCAGGGAGGTTTCTTTCCTTCAAGACCGCTATACGTGACTTTCACGTACATCGTGATATATTCACTTTAACACTTTAGAGGGCAATAACTCTATAAAACCCGAAATCCCAGGTGTGCAACTACCGTGCCTAGGGACGAATGGCTTCTGGGGCACTCCGGTTTAAGTCAAGTCCTCTTCGCTCCACACATCCAACTTCTCTGTATATGCAAGCAGACGGAACGTAGGTTGCAGGGTAGGGAAGACTTAGCGGAGGGTGAGACCAGACCAGAAATCTGCTATCCAACCGAAGGCTGATCCGAAGAAGGTTAACGAAGCTGGAGCACTGATGGGACCCCCCCCCCTCCGGGACCCCCTCCCCCCTTCCTCCTGGACCCTCCTTCCCCCCTGACCCACCCTTCCCCGGACCACCTCTTCCTCTCCACCATGTGGCAGAAGCAAGTCGTTACAAGAGAGGTGGTGTCTCGCCAGTCACCCAAAGAGGATGAATCTCCATAGAGGACGTTGCCCGCCATTGCCCAGGTACGTCTCCCGTTGAAGCAGCCAAGGATAAACCAGGGACGAGTCAGAGTTTAGCGGGCATACAGCATACGATCACTCTGTGCTGGGTCCCAGGTCACAGGGACATAATCGGTAAATCGGTAGCAAATGAACTTGCGAGGAAATGGGCTGAATCCGACCCATCCCAGGCAATCCCATGGCTTTCCCCACCTCTGTCTGACATCAACAAAAAGGTGGACAGGAGAATCATGGAGCTAGCTAACGAAAGGTAACATGTGAGACCACTCGTACGATATGGCCTAGGTTCAACAGCACTAAAACCAATTCCCTCCTCAACTGAGGATGATGGTCGAAGCTGTGACTGGTCATAATCATCTGAAGTATCATGAACACAAAATGGGACTTACCCATGACACCATCTGCTGGCTGCGGGGACGAGGTGGAGATTGAGGACATTCCACTATCTTTGTCAGTGCCCCAGTCTTTGCAAGCTGAGACAAACAACCCTGGGAGAATTTTTCTTCCATGACCTCCATGACATATCACTAAAATCTCTTTACATGTTTATTAGGATCTCTGGACGGTTGGATGGAGGAGGACGATAACCAACACCCTTGAAGACAGGAGGTTTTTAACATCATCCGGCGAGTGAGACGAAAGGACGGGTTTCACCCCATGGGCATCACAATGGGTCCAATAGGAGCTCAGCGCCGCGTCAGCCCAATAACCTAACCTAAATATAAATGTTTGGTTATTTCCAAAAATCCATTGACACTTGACTAGTTTCTCCCAGTAATTCCTCTCGAATTCGTTAACACAACAAAAAACTTATGAGTAGGTAGGTAGGTAGCCAAAGTAGGCCCATTGTTCTGCCGCGTGGGTTTGTCTTGACTTAGGAGTAATTTTTAATAGAAGTCCAAACTGGAATGATTACATAAATTCGGCATTCAGGAAAACATATGGCGTTCTTCAAAGTCTCTGGCTATTACAGCAGCTTATCCCACGTAGTACTCGATTGGTACATGCTAGAACAATAGCAATTCCTATACTGATTCGATTAAAAGCATTGCTCGGCATGTATTACAACTGTCAAGAAACCTCCTAAACTACTTACGAATTGAAGAAAGCTTTTATCTTAGTTCAGAACATTCATAACATGGAAAGACTTCCCACAATCATTGTTCATTGTTTATTTATTGTGGCAATAATTTTACAATGGTTTTACATTTCATTTATGCTTTCAGAGATTCGGCTTATTTGCCTTACTACTAAAATATTAATAAAATTTCTTAAATAATATATCACATATGTAATTTGAAGGAAAAGCCACCAAAAACCTTCATAAAAAAACTCAGTGTCTCTAGAGGGAAGAGAAAGGTGAGTTTATAACTTGATTTCAAAAATTAAAAACAAGTATCACATAAGTCAAGAAGGAATAATAAATAAATAAATAACATAAATAAAGTATAAGTAAATAATTAAATTGATAAATAAATAAATTATAAGTAAATGAATAAATAAATAACATAAATAAATTATAAGTAAATATATAGATAAATAAATAAATAAGTAAGTATGAGTAAATAAATAAATAATAAAACTATGAATTAATAAATAGACGAACGATCAATAAATAAATAAGCAAATATATATGTAAATAAATAAATAAATAAATAAATAAATAAATGAATATATATAGTTGGATAAATAAGTTAAAAAAAAAAATGTATATTGCACTATTACGAAACAAGATTTGAAATCAAGTTATTTTCAGATGTTAAGCATGAGATATTATATTTATGGTTTAGTTTTTCAATTCTATATATAATCATTTCTACGTTGGATATTTCATGAAGTACCTCAGTAGAGAAGAACCATGGTAAGTTGAAAATCATTTTCAAAACTTTGTTTTGGGATATCTGAAGTCTGCGCAGATGACTCTTTGCACAATTGCCCCAAACTGGTGACCCATAGAAAATTATGGCTTGGAAAATAGCTTTAAAAATTAATAACTTGTTTTGAATATCCAAGTGGGAGTTTCTGCAAATAAATGGATAAAGAATCCTCGTCGCGACATTCACTTTTTTGATAGTTTCTTGGACATGTCGATTGAAAGTTAAGCGTTTATCTAAATAGATGCCTAGATATTTTACACTGGACTTCCACTCAATCTGAACGCCGTTGAGTAGAAGGTTTTTGCTAGGAAGGAGACAAGCTTTTCTTTTGCGAGTAAAGAAAATGGCTTGGGTCTTCGACGCATTAAATTTAATTTTTCCAGCTATTACAATATCCTTCGAATATATTCAAGGCCGATTGCAAGTTAGTTTCAATACTGAAACCAGTTGAATCGGATGAGTAAATACACGTATCGTCGGCAAATAAGGCAATATCACAGTTAGAAAATCTTGGCAGATCACAGGTATATAAGATGAAAAGGACTGGCGCAAGGACAGATCCTTGTGGAACGCCTGCGTTAATTTGTACTTCTTCTGAAAAGTGCTTATTGATACAGACTTTATAACTTCGAGCTGAAAAAAATGACTGTATGATCTTTATAAGATACATTGGTAGATTAATACTTAATAGCTTATGTAGCAGGCCTTTATGCCAGACAGTATCAAACGCTTTCTCTAAGTCTAACACTACCATACCAGTGCTATTGCCTTCTGAAAGATTTTGCTTGATAGGCTTTGTGATGCGATGCACTTGGTGAACAGTGCCATGAAAAGCTCTGAAACCGAATTGCTCAGGGGGTAAGATGGCATTTTCGTCAACGAAAGACATTATTCGGTTCTTAATAACTTTTTCGAGGCACTTGCTAATAGAGCCTAGCAGGCTAATGGGCCTATAGCTGCCAGGCAATTTAGGCGGCTTGCCGGGTTTTAGTATTGGTATTATTTTTGCAGCCTTCCAGTTTTTTGGGAAGTAGCCCAGTTTTAGGCAGCTGTTAAAGATATCAGTTAGGTGCATCAAGGCGGAGTTGGGTAGATTTTTAAGGCAGGTATTGTTTATTCCATCGAAGCCAGGAGATTTTTTCGTTTTTAGATTCCGAATAGTATTTTTTATTTCTGATGGTGTTATTAACGTTATAGTACCTGGCAGCGCGTGTGAATTAATATAGTTAGTTGATTGTTCAACAGAGACTTGTATATGAGGGGGTGGTATGATATTACTAGAAATCTGAAAGTTGTTTGAAAAGCTGTTAGCTAGAGCATTAGCTTTTTCACTGCATGATAGCCAATTCTTTTTCGTATCCGCCGAGCCCTTATACAACGGCGTCCTGAACAGAATGGTTTCCGATTTATACTCAACTTTTCTTCAAAGTCATCGCAACTTCTCATGAATAAATCGAAGTCACAATGCGTGAGAGTACTCGTATTCCTCGTGCTTATAATGCTTTTGCTCCTATGCTGTCTGCAAAGTAGGTAACCTTGTTGGACATCTAGAAATTCTTTAAAGAAAGGACAACATTTGGGAGTTGGCCCTGCCCCCTTAATGGATTCAACAAGCCAACACAAATGGATCATTAAACAATGGAATCAGTTTTCAACACTTAATGACATTCATGGAACAAAACTACAATCTCAAATGAGCCAAAGATGCTATAGAACTGAACAAAATTGACCTAACAGTGGTATGTTACTACAGCGTACAGAGCATATAGTAACCAACTTTATAAAGTGGGCCTTACCAGTACAGAAGTTAGTAGGCACTATGGCCAGGCGAAAGAAACTATGGAGCACACGACTGTCCACGTCTTGGCCAAGAAGGATTCAAAATGATTAACAGGACATCCGTAACATGGAGGTAGGTAGGTAGGTGGTAGGTGGCTTAGATGCACTTAGGCTAAAGTAGGCACATTGTACTGCCACGTGGGTGGGGAGATGGGCCGGTATGGAAAGACTTCCCAGAAATCCTATCTAGAGGAGTTGTAAAATTTCTGAAAGCAGAACATAAATCCTAAGCCAAAATAAGGGATTACAATAGGTCTTCAGAAACCTCTGGATTTCAACAAGCATTCGAAAGCGCATCTGAAACACCTTGAAGACAAACCCCGGCCTAGGTCGTGTCTCAACTATCTAGAGCATCATTAAGCTTGATTCACCCCTAATCTGAGCACGTTGGGAATGAAAGCTTTGATCTTAGTTCAGAAACGTACGAATTGGCAAGCATTTAGAAATCACTTGCAAGATAATATCGAACTCAGAGTACAGCTGAGAGCCGCATACGATTTAAAAATATAACTCGATAAGTTTTTAGCAGTATTTCAGGGCGCTGCTTGGAGCAATACAGCTCTCAATAGAAAAACGATGATAAGACATGTATTGCGATATACACCGGAAATACGAGTATTAGTAAGAGAGAAGCCTAAAGCTCAAAAGATGTGGCAGCAGACTCGTGCACCGCAGCATAAAACACGCCTCAACCAACTGTCTAACATTCTGAAACCGAAAATTAACTCGTTTAAAAATAATAATCTAAATGCCTCTTTAACAGGCTTGTCAGCGAAAAAAATGATTGAATGAATTTGATTTTCTATCAAAGATTTAACAGGCCTTGTCTTATTGTATTATTCAAGTTATAAAGGCATTCGAGTAATCGAAGACAAATTACATGTTAATTTCAGTCTTGGCGCTATTGTCAACCAATTTCGAATTATAGAAGCTCGAATGGAATTGATAATTAAAAAAAAATGGGTGAAAATAGTTGGTTTCAGGGCACTGCCAATAAATATACTTTGTCAAACTGAAAACTCTATTTTTTTAAAGATTGAAAAAATACCGAAAATAGCGTAACAGATATATTGTACGACATAAAATATAGTTATCCTTAAATTCAAGGATACCAGTGGTTGTATATTTTTGAGGGGCCGACAATTGTGATCGGGTGCCAATAATTGTAGTTTCTGGTAAGTCATTTGTATGACTTTTTCAATTGTAAAATACGAAGTAAAAAATATTTCGAAATATGAAGTTTCAAATTTTTTTTCCATTTTAATCTTTATAGTTTTTTTTTACCCAAAATAGGGCAATACCTGGTGGATTGTAATGTACCATCCTAAAAGTATGCACCTCGAACGAAGCCAATTCATATACAATGCTGTAAGTCTGCTTCGGTCATTTGAATATATATTTTGCGCCTATTTGCATTCATTTAACGTAAAGATGAGGCAACACTGAAACAAAAAAATATTCGAACGTATAAAAAACTTCCATTACAGGTCCCTTCTTTGCATTTAAATACAAAATATGCTACAATTTAGGGGAATTCGCTACACCGTCATTGATCGGACTTACTTATGCGGTTTAAAAATTAAAGCATTGAAAGCCGCAACTCTGATTGAAATGTTTAATCTGTTAGTATTAATGGGTACGTCTACAATCCGTTGCCTTACTCTAGCAAGTGCTGAACATGCGCATGAAGTGTGTTATGGTAGCTGGTTCTGCCAATCAGTGTGTATGATGAGGAGCTTCTGTTCTAGCAGCGGGATGGCCTATCAGCCAGCGTCCTCAATTACCGCTGTTCTTTTTTGTAATATCGGTGTGGTATCAACATCTGCAAGATAGTTTGGTCTTGATGACTGGAAGCAGCGTGCCCAAGGCACGCAGCAATTGCTCTGACACAGCCATCCATTGGTCACAGGCCTAATAAGTAAGTATCTCGCCATTTCTTCACAGATTAGTTAAAATCGAAACCGTCTAAGGTTAGCTATTTTATGAACAAGTGTTGTTATTTGTGCCTCCTTATTTATTTGTCTGTAGTGACCTAAACCAATAAGCCAATCCAGCTGGTACGGTCTTTAGTCAACTACCCCAAAATTCTCGCGCCAACTTGTTTGAGTTCCTTCTCCACCTGGGTGCGCCACAGTAAGTGCGGGCGTCCTCTATTGCCTTGTCCCACAGGTTCGGACTCGAAGACTCTTCTTGCCGGAGCCGAATTGTGCACATGCTCTACATGGCCAGCCATCTTAGACGTTGGATCCGTAGACGACTGACTTGGATCATGTCATTGTACAACCCGTAAAATTCGTGGCTGAATCTTCTCCCCCAAATGACGTGAACGCAAACAGGATCAATCACAGAACTTTTCTCTTTCGGGCAGACCAAGAACTTTCTCATCCGCTTTTGATATTGACCATGCTGCCGCGAATAAAGCACGGCAGGGATGATCATGGCCTTATATGTAAGGTTGGTCCTTCGATTGAGGAGCGCAACTGATGGTACTCGTGACGTTTACTTGGATGCCCTAAAGTAGAATCTCTAAAGTAAATCTGCCCATTGTGACCTATTGAACGGTGGCCAAGTCGTCTATAGTATGTTCTTCCTTCAAGAAAGCATGTATGTGCATAAATCGTTGTGAAATTAAGTCAACAACAAACTGCATGACTCGTTTGGTCCTGTCCTGTCGTTATAACAAACAAAACCTGTCCTGTCAACAGAAGATCAATTCACCCGCCTCACGAGGGTGCTGATGGCTCAGATAGCCTGTCCAGATGACTCCTTCTTTCAAAACTTTTTAAAACTGTCATTATCATTTCGTGTTTAGGCGTTTCTAGAAACTGACCAATTAACAGTTTCTATGCCCGAGGCATGTTGACTCCTTGTGCCTTGTGTGCACCTCATCTCAGTTGCCAATGGGATCAATTTACGAACATTTATCTCCGAGTCCCTCAAATGCATGCATGTGCCAATGGGGTCTAACACAGAACGAACCTTCTCAATCGATTCGATTCGATGCCCTACGTGTTTCCACATCTGAATTACAAGCAGGAACGAAGGAGATCCCAGTTCAGTCAAAATTGTCTGTTTTGTGGAGGAGAGCTCTATTCGGTCGTTATCCCTCGAGACGGTGCTTGAAATCTTGAAGAGCACCGTTCCTGGGTCAGGGCTCTGCACTGATCTTGTTTCTTCATGAAGCCAACAGGTGATCGATGACCTTGTTGGCATTTAAATCACAGTGAACAAGAGGATTGATGAGTCTTTTTTGTTGGATTTCATTACACATCGACTGTACTCTTCCAAAACCTGCTATCAGACCTGTGTTTGGGAAATATTCGTGAAGAGTTAAGTTCACAGAGTACTGGTCGCTCTCATCAACTTTCCAAATCGCCAAACATTTACGAAATGTCCTAATTTCTTCCCAAGGTGTTTCAGCACTCCTGACAATTCCAGTTTTTTTCTCAACAAGACGAGGTCTGATGCATGGTCCTTGGCAACTAAATGCGATCCTAGAGATGATATTATTCATCTTCATCTTCTTCATCCTCCGAAACGATTGACTCTAAATGGAATATCCTTCCAGCAACACCATAAAGCTTAGTACCATCCCCATGCAAACACCACGCGTTTACCTCACTCATCTCAAGTACATCTGAAAAAAGGCATTCATTAGTGCATCGGTCCTCACAAGACGTCAAACTCACCCTAACCTCCATCGACACCCAGCCGAATCTCCCGGAAAACTCCCCCCTTCACGAGGAAACCTTATCAGAAAAAAACAAAAAAAACTGTAAACATTCACGTATAAATAGCCACCACTTTATTCTGTACAAGTAAACAAATGAAAACAAGTTCGTTAAGGAATAACAATCAAATGCAGGTCCATCACATTCGTGCCCGTGTGCCCCGTGACCAGGTGGAACTTGCCGTCGCACAGGGACTTGTAGAAATTGTACGAATCGTTCTGCTGCAAGTAGTTATGCACCGCCTGGATGTCGTTCTCCTTCAGGAACTCTTCCATGACCAGGCTGCAGCCGACCGCTCCAGCAGCCGGGCACGGCCCATCGATGCCGTCCGTTCCGGCGCTCAGAAAGCAAATGTCCTTCAAGAGTGGGTTGCTGTAGCACTCTAGGGCCATTTTTAAGGCAAGTTCTTGGTTCCGGCCACCCACACCCGATCCCGTCACATGAACTGTGGGCTCGCCGGCTAGTATGAGCAGAAGCGGCTTGCCCGCCTTCTCGCTCATCCGCACCGTTTTGATGAAGTGCTTGAATATGCGGCAATCGAAGGGGAAGATCTCCTGGAAGTCGTCCTCTGTTATTTGTTTGTCCTTGAACCTCTTCAGCGCTTCCAGCAGGATCCGGTATGTGTTGAGCACCTCCCCGATTGTGCCCTGAATGGATGTGCTTATGATGAACGGGTTGTAGCCAAATTGCACGCCCTCGGCGACGCAGGTTGACGTCGCGACCTTGTTGTCGCCTACGATGTAGATGGCATTATTGAGGCCAGGCACATCTGTGTTCTCCTGCGTCATGATCATCTCCTGCACCTCGGGCGTTAGTCCCGGCCACATCTGGTACTTCTTGAGGATATCCTGGGCACTGAACTTCTTCGAGCGGATGGGACTGGTGGGCCCACTAGCTATCAGATCCACTGGGTCGTTGACAATGTCGCTGATGACGAACGAGATGACAGCGTAGGCATTCTTCGCTGCAACTGACAGGCGGCCGCCCTTCACGTCGGACAGAGCTATCCGCACGATGTTTAACTCGTCAATGGAGGCACCTTTGTTGGAAAGCGTCTTTATCAGCGCCTGCTTCTGTTCCAATTGTACAGGCGGTTTCGGCATTGGCAGCAGCGCAGACCCGCCTCCGGATATCAACACAAACAAGATGTCATTCTCGCCCATCCGATGCGCGAGTTGTTTTATGCACTTTGCCGCTTCCAGCGCCACTTGGTCCGGCTGATTGTTGGGTGCTCCCTCGAAAACCTGGATCTTTGTCTCCTCCGCCAGCTGCATGTTGCGATCGCCGGCGAACTGTTTGAGTGTGCCCACAGGTATGCTCAATATCCCAGCGACCAGCCGTTTGTCAAGCGATTTCTCCAACTGCACTGCCATTCCGAGGACAGCTTTTCCGAATCCCACGACATGACAGCGTTTGCGGGTGATGTCAAGTGTTTTGCCCTGGATTTTGATGACCACCCGATTGTTGGCGGCTAACTTGGGCTGCAGGGCATACTTGTTACGAACGAAAAGATTCGCGGGACGCACTGACTCCACGGAATTGAGGAATATATGTCGAAGATTATCTATGTGAATGGATATGGACTTAACCATTGCCATTAGACCTGAAGTATGGAATGATAGTTCATCGGAGAAAATACACACGAGTGGATGATGATGAGATAACGAAATGTCAAATCGGATTGGTGGTGAGTGCGTTCAGCGATGTGGCATGGAGCGCTATGTGTTATACTCGCTGAGTGTGTAGCGAACAATTGCGGAGGGAATTTATTTTGAGAGGGAAATTTTTATTTTTCGGGAAATTGAGTGGTGACATCGATTTTGCTGATTCGTGGACCCTTTGAAAATACAAAAAAATTGCATATTTGTGGGTTCATTGCGAAATACTGTCGTCATTTTGAGTGGATACCACTTCCTTTACTACTCTGCGCGATCAGAGTAACACATCTGCAACTGGTTTCTGGCCTCGATGCTGGATACAGAGTGAATTTCAATTTGTGTGTAAAATCCGCTTAAGTTACTCATCATATCTATCGCCACTTAAGAAATAAGCGCGGATAAAAACAGTGCTTCATTCATTATTTTCTGTGTGTTCATTCCTGAATTTATTCATTAATTGTTCAGGTTGCTGTATGTGGCTTACATTTGTAGGTGTGGTTGATGTATTGGATAATTTTTAAATGCTTTTGCATCCATAAGTATGCAACTTTTGGTATACCCAGAGTGTCTTTGCTATACATCCCGTTTAGGTCTCGTAATCGATTCTTTTCATTTGATTAAAAATGTTTTAGTTTTATAATTATTAAGTGTTTTTGCTTTTAAATTGATAGTCACGCTACACATTCGCAAGCCGAAGATTGTGCCCACTAACGACCAACTAGGACCTTATAAGATTCCACCCCTTGACTGTCACAATTGTCATAAATATAGTCGGTGCTGCTCTAAAGAGGTAGAGCCGTGAATTATCAAAGGTGGTAAAAATTCGGGTATCGAACCTGGCACCTTCTGCTTAGGAGTCGAACGTCTTCGGAAAATTTACGAAGAACCAGTTGATTTTACATTTTAGTCAAAATAAGTCTGCCTTCCGTAAAGTTAAAGTACTTTAAACATGTGAAACTATCAGTAAAAGTTGTTTGTAAAACTGATCGTTCAGTAGGGCGTGTACAAATGTTCAATTTTCACAAGACGCAATCAAAACAAAAATAAATAAGACAAATCAATTATGTAGTCTATGTATATGACTAAGTAATGACTTTCCTTATCTTACAGTTACATATACAAAATTTCGAGGTCATTTAATGTGAAACGTCTTTGTTCGGAATGGCGTTGGTATTTAATTTTTTCTCAAATGCGGCTTATTTCTTGGGATCAATCCAGCGTGCGAAAGAACTGAATAGATCTCGGAGCATGGAATCTTCTCAGCTTGCCTCTCGAACACCTGGTTGCGGAGAAGAGAATCTATGAATTAGAAGCAGACAAATTCTATGCAGAACATCACTTACCAGTTCCTCACCAGGGCCAAGCCAACTGGACTGCGATAGGGCAGCGCGTACTCTTTGAGTTTTATAGAAGGGGTTTCTGAATTCATTGGGAAGTGTTTGCTCAAATTGGGTGTTCTCAACCACGGCAATGTGTGGTTGGACCTGTGCAAATGCAGAGCAGGAAGAGTTTGAAAATCCTGCAATGAAAATAATAGAGAGTGCATAAGGATTGCTGATGAATTATACAAGGAGTTTTATAAATTAAGTCCTTAGCACAAATCTTGTAGGTGACGAAATCGATGTCCGAGCTATTTCATCTAGATTAGAATGGGGCGCGAGAAGATTATTTACAGGCATTGGCAAGCATTGTGTAGTGGCAGCATTAAATTACTTTAAGCCCACTCAACTATCACAGCCCCTTTGCTGTAGCAATAGTGGAGATCAGGGATCATAAACACTGTACATCTTCAGCGGCAATATCAATCGTAGATTCAGATCAAAGACTTCATTTGATAGCAGACTTTAAAATACGACACCCAAGATTCAAAGAAATAGAATAGCGGAATAAGATCTCCAATGCGACAAGTGCAAAGAAGGTGCACAATTGTTTCCTCTTCTTACTCATCTCTGCAACTTCTGAAGAAGTGAAGCGATATCCAGTGGCGCAATGCCCAGTGTTGTCCTGAGAGCATTAATCTGCTCGGACTGTGTGGTCGTTTCAGATTGAGAGTAGGTCATAATTGTTTCCTACTGATGTACATGGTGCAATTGCCACCAGACCATTTCCGATTGGCGTGATCAATCAAGTATCAAAAGATGTTTTGAAGTAGCGAGACGAATGGATGGTAGATTTTCATCCGAAAAGAGCGACTATTGTCGCCATCTCCAGAGGGCTCGTCATCTTCACAATTTTCTGGAATGTTGCAGACACAGTGTCTCACCTACTCCCCAAGCTATCCACCAGCATTCCCTCCAGATCGGATTGGACCTCTGACAACCAGTCGCTGGCTGCTCCTCTACGGATATACGCAGTCGGACGAAGAGGTGTGTGCAGGTGTCTGTTCCAAATACGTTATTAATGTCATGCCCTTGAAGCTCCGTGACCACTGTAGCGTTTTACAGGCACAAAACTACCCTGACTCAATAACAATGTAACATCCAAAGGAGATATCACTGTAGGTGTTCAAGAAGAACATGCAAATTCTGGCAGAATCAAGCAGAAGAGAAATTGTTATGATGTCCAGAAGAAGACCCAGAAGAAATGCAACACGAAAAGCCTGCAAAAGAATGGAAAGCAGCATTTCAGTCTTGACCGGTTGCATTCCTAGATCACGACTAGAAGCCTGGCCAACACTCACAGTCTTCAGTTTGTCTAGAAGCCACAAGTAAGCCATCTGATCGGTGGCTTCTAGGACATGATTTTTGTGAGATTCTCTCCACGGACGTAGCTAATTTAATTTTTTCTTGGTGTAGCCTGTGGTCTCGAGAATTTACTGACTTTAATTCCATTTTTCTCGATAAAAACGTTTGTTTTCTTTCCTTCCTCAGTGCTACAGCCTGTCTTGGATCCCTTAACAAGAAAAACCTCTTCAATAAGCTCGATTTCCTGTTAGCTGTACGCAGTAGTAGAGACCCGTCCCCATTTGCGTGTGCCGACGCGGATGTTGTTATGCTACATTCGTTTCATATGATATTCTCGGCAAAAAACCCCACAAGATAGTCTGACCACGGCAGCCAGTCGTTCGAACCCATTAGCCAATGGAAACGTTCAATACCGTGTGCCGTGTCACTTATTATCAATCAACACACTCAATTACCTTCCACACCAGCAATCGCCTATACCCTCGACTGGCTCTTAAATTCCGAACCACTATTGCACGGCGGCTTATTGGTCACATCCTGTGCGACAGCCCTCGATCCTTAATTGCCATATCAGTCCCCTCAGCACTCGCGTCGGGAAACAAAGTGAATGCCTTCAAGTTCCCTTGAGAACCCGTCCCATCAGAGCTCTCACTCTCCTCCAGCCAGTGCCAACCCAAATGACCACTGCAGCATGGATGATTACGCACAGCAACACTCGTTCTCTCTGCATTTGCCTCGGCTAATTGCCAGCCGTCATGTCTTGTTAAACATCCATGAAATTATTATTTTCCCAAACCACTTGTAGGTACCTTCCTCGAAATGTTTCCGCAACCGACGATTTATGCTGCTCGTGCCCACACACTCGCACTTGCGACTTGCGCATGCGATTTCTGTATATCGCATGATACACCTTCGATCGTAGAGCTAAACGACACGACTGGAGTACGAGGACAGTGAGTGCTCTCCTGAAGCGTGAAGTTGGCCCAGTTGCTGGGGAGACCCCGATGCATTCGGTGGGCAAACTTTGACGTTTCTGATTTGTTGGGGTGTCGGGGTTTGAGCGCTGACATTGAAACTTGCGCAAGATGGGCATCTGACCCGGTAGAGGCGATCAGACCAAAGTCACTACCGACTTCGTTGCACAATGTGGTTCTTGAACCTTCGGGTCAACTCCGAGAGCTTAATTGACGGCTGATTGAGGTGATGGACAGTTCGTGTCAGAAAATGGAATCGAGGTGAGAAAGATGAGCACACGGCATTTGTGGGCAATCTCTTGACATTTCGTTGTAAGCTTACCTTTTTGACTGGAGTATTGGCTGCATGTCCAAAGGTGAGGCATATCTCTACTCGGAGTCTTAGGTAACAGGAAACTGTGAGAATGCCTAAAGCTGCTTTTCAGCTCACTCATCATATGGCAGTTGGAGGATAATGAGACCACACGGCGTATGTGTAATATTCTGATACCACACGGTGTACGTGGAGTATTCCGAGACCACACGCATGTATGCAAAGTATGATCTATTGTGCTATCAATCTCGGCTTTGTAACAAGAATCGTCTTCTACTACTATTGTTGAGGGTGTAATGTACCGCGATCTGTTTTGTCCCCATTGCGTTCGTTTGCCCTCTTAAGAGGTGCCCTCACATGCAGTTCTGTTTCAGAGTTGTGTTGATGGACTCCTCTTACTCAAAGGTGGAAGAGATTTATTCCAGAGTGTTCCCTCTAAGCTGGGGCTGAACTGAGAATGAGAGCTGGTTTTACTGGCTTCTTCCTCTGATAGTAGGTGCTTGCCCAGATATCTTTGTCTTTTGTGGGCTAGTTCCTCACAAAATCGCAGTACATGTTCGTGAATTTCGTGAGATTCTCCAAAGAATCTGGAGACCCCTTCTGACACCCCTTGTTTCCTTAGGTCCTCCCTGAGTCTGCAGTGCCTGTAAGGAAGCCTGTTAGGTCACGGAGGTTGCTCTTGCTTATTTTGATACACGCCTCAAACCTCTGTCGCTTACATTGAAGCAAGACTTTCTTGGCCTGTATCATGCCATAAGCGTTGTTCTAGGTTTCTGCCCGCTCCCTTATTTCTAGTTCCTTGAATTCTTCTCTGAGGACATGGTCTCCTCCTCAAAATAGTTCTGGGGCTCTGAAGTGTTTCAAGGCTCATTTCCTAGCGAGGGAGTCGGCCAGTCCATTGCCTTGTATCCCTTTATGGCCAGATATCTAGCAGAGATTAACTCTTTTCCTCCTGATTAACCCTTTAATCTTCTGCAGGCATTTCCACACGAGCTTACAGTCGATGATGTAGAAGTCTAGTGCCGGCAACTCTCCGACATTATTGCTATATTGCTTAAATCCACCATTAAGATTAGCAAAAGACAGTGCTTTAAGGTTCTTTCTACGCAATTGAATGAAAATCAATCTCAAGACGCCTCAGAGACCGGCGCCAACTTGCCCACTATTACTCAGCAGAATCGTAGAAACTCTGTTCTCCTGTCAACAGGAAGGAACGCGAACTCATTCCTGCTGTAACAACCAATGAGCTCACCGCGGCAATCGAGAGGGTAGAGGATCGGAAAGCTCCTGGTCCAGACGACATACCAAATCGGGGTTTAATAAAATCAATGAAGGCCCGCCCGAACGTTTTCGTTGTCATGTATACTGCATGCTTTAGCGAGGGAATATTTCCAGAACAGTATAAAAAATAAACCACCTGAGGAGTCCTCATCTTATCGACCGCTCTGTATGCTCGCCACCATGGGCAAAATATTAGAGCGAATTATATGTAACAGACTACAGCCTGTGATTGAAGGCAATGATGGACTCGCGGAATATCAGTATGTCTTTAGAAAGGCCCGACCGACGAAATAGACAAAGCCCAATCGGCTATATAGGGAAGACGATGGAAAGGAGGTAGTAAAAAGTACTGCACCGTGGTCACACTTGACGTGAAAAATGCTTTCAACTCGGCGAACTGGTCGCGTAGTTTACCTTGCCTCAAAAGACTAAATGTACCGAATTACATATTAAGATTAATCAGGAGCTACTTTACCAATAGATTGCTCGTATAAGACTCCGACGACGGGACGAAATTGTATAAAATTACAGGGGGCGTGCCCCAAGGATCAGTGTTAGGTCCCTAACTGTGGAACGTGATGTATGACGACCTATTACGACTCCCCGTCCACAGGAAAGTATCCATCGTAGGTTTTGCGGAAGATATTGCTGTTGTAGTCGTGGCGAAACGGCTTGAAGAATCAGAAGCACTGATAAAGAACTGGCTACGCGATATGAGTTTAGACCTTGCGGATCACAAAACGGAGTCCGTTCCCATTACCAGTAGGAAAGTGCTAGAGACTATAACGATTAAAGTGGGAGAGTACACCATTATTTCCAGTCCATTTATAAAATACCTGGGAGTGATGATTGGTGCTCCGCTAAATTTCAAGCATCACCTCGCATACGCTTGCGAGGAATCGTCAAAAGCGATAGGCGCTCTTTCAAGACTCATGTCGAATATCGGCGGTCCGAAGCAAGGCAAACGATTAATGCTTGCGAGAGTTGTGGCTTCCATACATGTAGGATCAGAGAAACCAAATAAAATAGCCGCATCTAACAATGTGTTAGTGATAAGATTTTATTGAAAAGAAATTAGTGTGAAAATACACGGAGTGATAAAGAAACATGTCTCAACCCGATGAATGCTGACAATCAACTCAACTGATCGTGATCCTATATACAGCTGTATGGGGCACAAATATGGTCTGACGTTGCGAACAAAAAGACACGCATGAAGGAAATCAAATCTGTGTACAGACTCTGTGTACTGCAAGTTAGCAGTGCATTTCGAACGGTATCCCACGACGCGATATTGGTACTATCCTCTATGGTACCAATCGATATCCAAGCCTTAGAAGCTAGGCGACTCTATGACAATCGCGTGCAAGGCGGGCCGCAGTAAGAAGCCGCAGTATTGAAGCGTGGCAACAACAATGGAACGAGTCCCAAAAAAGGGAGATGGGCATTCCGGCTACTCCCTCGGATTGAAAATTGGGTAAATCGATTTCACGGCGAACTGAACTATTATCTTAAACAGCTCTTGACTGGTCACGGTGGTTTCCGAAAACGAAACCGTGACTCGAGTCCGTCCTGTCCTCACTGCGTAAGCGCGGTAGATAGCGTGGAACACGTTTCCTTCGAATGTGCTCGGTATGCAAACGAACGAGCTGTATTGCGGTACGCATTTGGTGAACCGCCAACACCTGAAAACATTGGCCAACATATGTTGAACTCAGAATACCTTTGGTCGGCTGTGAACGATACAGCAGCACGAATAATGTGCGATCTAAGGAATTTAAAACGGCAGCGGAAAGCGAATAAGCGCTAAACGACACGTGACGAAGCAAAAAGCTCGAATCCGTCCCTCACGAAGTAATACCTAGCAATAGCTCCGCGAGGGAATAAACAGAAAGTTTCCACGGGAGGGGGTTTTAGTCAGTAAGAATCTGACACTACCAGTGGACGTCGGACCATTTGTGCCTACGCAAGGTTTCCATCAACCCACGAAAAAAAAAAGATTGATATGTCAAAACTGATTTGAACTCATCTGTCTATGGCATAGACTTCTGCTTGAAAGTTGCTGGTGCATTTGCCCATGGGTTCGTAGTACTTTGCCCGGGGTCCATGGACTTTGCTTCTCAGTCCATGGACTATGAATTCATTGCTCTAGCTGAGCTTAGCGGTGAACTCCTTTTAGAAATTGATTTTCCGAATCATGTCATCCTTCGAAATGGCCAAGAATTTAGCCTAGTGCATCGAATTGTCTCGATGTAATGCACCTGTCAATTCTTATCTCCTCTTTTGCCATTCTCGTCATTGTTTTGTTTGCGCATTCTGCAACCACTAGCTGTAAGGGAGTCAGCTCCAGTAGCACGTCGATGGCAGAAGTTGGGCAAGGTCTCATAGCTCCTGTATACAGAGGCATGCCAACCTCTGAACTTTGTTGAGTGTCTCTCTTGCACGGATCAGGTTGGTTCTTTTGGACCGTATTCAAGTGTTAGTCTGACAATAGCTGTATACACCCATCTTAGGATCGTGGATTGCATAGCCAGGATTTGCCCGACCAATCAAAAGAGCACGCGTCGCTTTCTTGGTTGAATCTTCTGTGTGCATTTTCCACCTGAGTTTGCTGTCCAAGATTACTCCTAAATATTTAATTTCATTTACTGGAGCCAGTGTTGTGCCCGACAGACTTATTGAATTTATTGGCATTTCTCGTAACCGGTACTGTAGGAGGTTTTGCGGGATTATGGTTGAGCCCAGCCGCAAAGCACCATTTCTTAGTTAACAATAGTTGCGGTCTGTTGCATAGGGTCTTTTCCATGTTGCCCCTGGCTTTGACGTCATCCGCGTATGCCTTACATCTGATCTCATGTTCTGTCAGTATCTCTTGAAGCTCGTTTACTAGGCTCCACATCAGAGAAGATATGACTCCTTCTTGTGGGCACCCTCTAGTTGTGTCTCTGCTGATCTCGTGCTCAGAAGTTCATCCATCCATTTTGATATTGCTTCTATAGAAGTCACTGTAGGCGTAGGTCACTCCAAGGCTCTTGGCTTGATTGCCTGTCAGGCTGTGTCCGTTATTACAACTTCCAATTTCCTAATTTGTTTCCTGTCTAACTAGAGTAGAGCTTTAGTTCTATTGCAGGCATCGTTATCGTTTTTGGTTTCAGTGGGTGACGGGATGTCTGCCGATTCTGTGCCAGTGGCAGACGCGGCCAAACTTGCTAATTCATCGTCTCTTTCGTTCCTTGGAAAAAAGTTATGGCTGCATCTATCTGCTGTTTCCTTTAGAGATAGACTGGAGAGTTTTACCATCTTGCAGTAGATCAATGCCCCTTAAAGCAGCCTGATTATCCACATTTGTATAAAACCATAGATCTACCGTCTATCGGACTTATTGACAGTCGGAGGGCTTGCTTTTGAATAGCTGCTACTTCTGCCTGGTATACATATCTCTTGCAAACTAGTGTGTGCAATTGCTGGATTATGGATCTTACCAGAATGCACTCTTCATGTTATTGAAGTCCCATTGAGGCGGATGGGGACGTTAAAGTATCTCCGGGTCTCTTGCACGACTGCTGCGAGGAGTAACGCTGACCATTTCTGTAGGATTGGCCAAGGAGGGTCGATTTTGAAACAGCTTACGGGATCTGTTAAAAATCAAGCTTGGTGTCAAAGCAAAGCTTGTCATTTTTAATTCAATATTTGTTCCAACTCTCATCCAGGGTGAGAAACACGGCAGGTCGCTAAGAACTCAACGTTAAGCAGTTGCTTCTTGGAACGTAAAGGGCTATACTTCGGTGGTTTGGACACATTGTACTTGCATTGAGTGCGACTTCATCAAGTAGGCGGCCGCTTGACAGACTAAAGACAAAGTGGTTGGACAAAATCCAAGAAAACGCCTAGTAGTTGTAGTTGCTTCAGTAGTTGCGCTTCATTAGCTGATGAGATAGATTCCATGGCGGAAGATCGATTGGTCACTGACGATGAGATGAGAAATTAGAAAGAGAAACAAACAATTACGAGACACATTTTGACATTTCGAGAATTAGAAGTAGATCACAGATAATTTGTGTAAACTCTCGACTGTGTTCCCGTAACTCCTCCACCTCTCTCTAGTCACTGACAACACTCAGAGTACAATTGTCTAGAAGAAGTTATGGGCCCCCTCCATGTCGCGAGTCGACAACAACATTTAAACTCACGTGCAGTTTTCTCATCTCTTCAAAGATCGAACCCCCAATTGAACTGTCAAAAAAAACCGAATGCACTCAACAACTGGAGTGCAATCGAGCATCTCACTTCCGGGTGGCTCTAAAGTGCATACGTCAACCAGTTTTCGATGCGCTCCCCCCACACACGTCGAAATTCACTTCCTTATTCCTCTCGCCGCCACCGCGTCGCGCCGATGCCTAAGTCCACCCGTGTAACCTCTCCAAACACGAATACCCATTCCGAGTCCGAGGCACTTAGCTCCCATTTGCATGCGCAACACATCCGATATCCAAATCCAGAGCCACAGAACTACGAACACTTGCATAAAGAATTAGCTGCCCGCGGCGCGGTGCGGCCGGACCATGCCTCAGCAGATCCGTATCACTATTGCAACACTCCGCATCGGAACCTATCATTTGCCACGCTCAACTGACGGACCACCGTTCGCTGGGACGACGAAAAGACACAAATATTCTTCGCAGATAGTCGCTAATCGACCGACGACGGTAATACGGCAAGAGAGAGTACGCGACCAGTGACGCAGCTGAGTTTCTCTAAACAAACCCCGGCTCGAGTCGCATGCGATTTTCGATCGCAACTCCGAGTCGCATGCGAAGAAATTCTTCGTCCGACTAGAGAGTGGCGACTGGCGGCCGGCCTAGTCGCGTGGAGGGGCAACGCGAATGCATGCAAGTAACTCTCACTTTCAGTCGTTCGCAGCCCACCTGTTACCGCGGACGGGTAGAGTGGCTTTTGGTTCAGCCATCAAGCGACACATCGAGTTGGCTTTGATATCGGAGCGGTTGTGCGCTCGGGAAGTCGAACGTTTTACCTCAGCGGTTTCTCCTGCGTCTCTAGTGAATTCAGAATTATTTGTGTTCGAACGAAGAACCAATCACCGTACTCCTTGACCCGAAAACACCTCGACTCGACATCGGTGATTAGCTGGCGAGCGTGTGTTCGATTCTCGTTTGCGCCGCGGATTGCTCAATTGAAAAGTGAAACGGGCTGCACGCCAAGTGTTCTGTGCGACTGTGCATCGCGAGAGAGACGGTTTTTGTGTCGCGCTTACTTTTGTGCCGTGGAAGTTATGTAAACTGCCCTGTGGATAGCAGCCGTCAATCAATAGACTACGCGACGATCTGGAATGTTGAATGAACATGTTGGGAGCTTACGCAAAAATCGGATTACTCATCGTCTGCCTAAGATGTGCCTGTTAGTATGGTTTGTTGTTGTTGTTGCTTATTCATTCGCTTGTCTCTCGCGTCCGCAAATGGTCAGTGGTTGTCTCGTCGTTTCGCTTCGTTCTTAATTGGCTGAGATGTTGGAAATTTCGACGCGAATCTGGGCCGAGTATCAGGGGCGTTGCTGATGGAGTGATGTTCAAGACAAAAACCGTCAGCAGAGCACTTGGCGCACACTCGAGTTCAACGCGATCTCCATCTCCTTCCGTGGACGGGTTTTTACAACAGTTTGGTTGGGTTGTTATTTTTTTTTTTTTCATTTTTCTTTCGTTTTGTTTTTACAACGTTCGCCCGCCCTCCTTCGGATTGCTGGTGCAGTTCCTGAAGCGAGGCGGTGTCGTACCTGCACTGATCTCTTCCTGATGTGAGCTTGTCTTCGCGGTGGTGCGAGCTACCGCCGCGCCGTGGAATCGATACCTTTTTCAGATGCATTTCGATTTTTTGACCGCATTTTTATGTTTCCAGTTTTGTTTTACGTCGCTCGCTCAAAGTGACTTGACGGAAAGTGGGTTGGTTGGGATTTGAGTGCCTTCCAAGGAAATTGGGTGCGATTGCTAGTTGCGTTGATGGCTGGGTGTCAAGAGGGACTGGGACTTTGTGGTTGGTGCGACAGAGGAATCTCGAAAGTCTCGTTTCAGAGCCTTCTCGTGGTTTCCTTTAATTTTTCGTCAGCAATTTCAACTGAATCGGTGATCATCTCATTTTAAAATGAATCCCACCCGATTTTGCGCATCGTTACATTCTTGTGCTCCCTCTGTGGAGTGAGTGGAACTGCGAAACGTCACGGGTCATGTAAGAGATTTCCATTACTGCGGCGGTAGCTCGACTTGGCCTTGCTCCAGTTTCAGACCATCTTTTAAGTTCGCCGCTTGTGTCAAGTGAATTAAATGAAAGTAGACCACGAGTCGTGGGCGTAAGATATGGATCAGATGTCTCATAATTTTTGCTTAAGTAATTTTACAACTCTTAAGTTTTGTGACATTCAATGAGTTTACTTTTACGCCAAGTGTGATGGATTTGTTCATTCAGCTCTGCGGCAGTAAAAGATTAAAGTCAAATACACACTTATTTGGTATAAAAGCTTATATTTGATCTTTCAGACAGGGGGTGGTGTGATTAAAAACTAATGGAACACTCTCAGTGAGCACTCGTGTTGTGACGTCGTTTAAGGGAACACTCAATTTGGTGTGAATATTTCCCTTAAGTAGACATTTGAAAACTAGAGTATAGAGCTGTCAAATTTATTCGTCATCATTCTTGTATGTTAATCCATCAAATATTAATTTTCAGTAATGCTTTTAAAACATACAAACACCTGAAACAAATATCTGTAATCTACAAGGGGGTACAGAGGAAAATTTCAAGAATCTGTATAGATTCGAGTTTCAGAACATGGCATGGTAATGCGAAAGAAAAGATGAAAATATTCCTTCGACTCACCAGTGACTCGGGACTTAAAGTTAAAGCTTGGCTTTTCCAGCAAGCACGGATAAAATCGTTAACATTTTATGAAAGCATATTCTTCCATCCAAGATTATTATTTTTTTTTAAATTTTCCCTTAAGCTATGAAGTTACGCATCCGAAAAGCAGAGATAACCTATAATAGAGATATCCAGCTTCTACCTCCCTTGCCCCTTGATTTCATCTGACAGCGTGTTTTATACGCTTTTTGTCCCGTGTCTGTGAATACGTGTGAGCTCTTGAGAACAGCTGTGGGACAGCTGATACCCTTCCCCACCTTTGTAATGGGGTGAATTAGAGTTCTTATTTGAAAATTCGCTCGTTATTTGAACGTTTTTTCAAATTTCGGTGTTCAATTTTCAACACAGTATGGAGGGGTAAACGAACGAACAAAGCTTATGTTCATGAAGTCGATTCATTAAAACTCTGAGCAATTTACATTCTGAAATACTAGGACATAATTAATGAATGCACAACATATTGTGAATTTTTGCATATGAATAAAAATTAATAATACATTCACACGTTCAGTTAACCAATAATAAAAATATTATTGAAGCGTGAATCACAAATAAGATGTTTTGACAACCATTTTTGAGCATTAGTAAAAGTTGCAATATATAGCCATTGTTCTTATCAAATTGTTTAAATGGAATTCATGAGTTTTTCAGAATTCATGATTTAAGCGTATAAAGCGGGCTTCATTTTTTGAGTTAATTTGTCAGGTATGGTTTATGAATAGGCTATATATACACTTAAGAATTAATTTTAGGTCAAATAGTTCCAGTTAAATGGACACTGCAATACATTGTTCTTCACGAAAGTCCATATAACAATGTAAGAAAATTCCCTTAAAAATACTAGTCAACTTTTGAACACCCTCTGAACAACATACCCATGTACGTTACATGGATCGTACATGGATTCCCACTAAATTCATGAATCTGCCGCTTTTTTCCCACAAAATTCACGAATCGGCCGCCATATTGTGGTTAATTGACGAGCGTTGTAAATGTATAAGTGAAATATAAGGGATTACCACTACATCTTCGTTGTGGGCTAGGGGTAAAAATGTCCGAAGTTGGATATCTCTACCATCCATTATCTCTGCCGCAAAGTATTCACCATTTTAATCTCGTTAAATTATATCCACTGCACAGCACTTCTTCAAGTGATTGATTGATTAATTTGTATTTACATAATAATAATAATAATAATAATAATATAAAATCAGTTATCATAGTAATGCGTCTGTCGGATTGACACTAGAAATAATAATAAGTATTGCATTTATTCATATTTAATTAGATACATTTACCAGCGTTTATAGAAGTTCGTTGCTAATATACATTCTGTATATTTCAATGCAGATTAGCAGTATCTATGTAGTTTAATAACGCTTAGGTCATTGAGAAGGGATATCATTTCTGATTCCAACAGGAAGTGTTTTCCAAAGAAACTTCTCCTTAGAATTATCTAGAAATGCATGGTCTTCTCTTTCTTGCATATTGCATATACTACAAAATATAGGAAGATCTTCTCTGTGGGGGAAATAAGTGAGTTTTAGGAGATCTCCACGGAGTTTAAACATTGTTCATATTCCGAGAATGCTATGGATGTCTTTGAAGTAGTTTTTATCCTCAAGATTGTGTTTTAGCCGGCTATACGTACTACGATGTAGTGATCCCGTCGCTTCTTCTACAAACGTCAATCTGTTCTGTTCATCAACTAGTTATGAGTTGAGTTTGGAGGGAGGTGGGAGGTAGGTAGCGTCGCGTAGAGTATTACTGCCTCCGATGCGGTTTCAAATGCATAGAATTTACTGCTGTGCTCGGTTACAGTACCTCGGACCTGTCCAGCACTTGCAGAGACTAGAAGAAAATGTATGGGTAGCTACTTCCACAATAGTCTTTAGGATCTAGGAACAGCGAACATAAAAAACATCCTCAAGTACATTAAAACCACCAACTGGTTATAGGTATAATTATTCACACCAAAAGAGGTAAGTGAGCAAGAGTGTAGTGGGTCAACAAAGTAGTGGGCAAACACCGCTATTTATCTCGGATTTATACAAATTCATGACCACGCTGCAGTACTCATACAATTTATTTATCATTAATTGCAATGATTCCGGTGAGTTTGCCAACAGTACAATGTCGTCTGCCAACAGGAGGGCCTTAATGAGAATCCCTGCTATTTCTACTAATGCTGGGAGAAAGTCCCCTATATCATCTATAAAGAGGCCCTGTTTTATTCCTCCTTCTGAAACCATTCTGTTTCACCATTCCAAACAATTGCATTAGTATATTCATAAAGGTTTTGTAAGACCCTTCAGAGTTTCGATGACATACCCAAACGTGAAAGATCTTTAGCCAACTCAATTCTTTGACGTCGGCTTTAACTCATCAAGAGTAATACGCAAGTGCAACCAGTCGAGGTCTTGGATTTGGTACAAACTCCTCATCCTGGGTCTTCCAAGCAGTTGCCTATCTGACGGAGCAACATCCAAGGCAAGTTTTGGGACATTCGGTGCCACATACCAAAACCATCGAAGCAGTACCCTTTCCGTTCGAAGAAGCAGTTACTCAACATTGAGTTTCTAGCGTGTTTCTTATTCTATACTGGCGGCCACGATGAAATATCAAAGTAATTTCCTTACTGATATTTTTTTCGATTATTAGCGACATTTCATGACCATAGGTAAGAGTTGGAACGAATACTGAGTTAAAAATAGCAAGCTTGGCTTTGGCACCAAGCTGAAAACTGGTCCAGCTAAGCCAATCCTACAGAAAAACTCAGCATTACTCTCTCCCACTCACTAAGAAGACCCCAAGATACTTAAACTTCTCCACCTACTTCAATGGGACTCCACGAACAGTAAGAGTACAATGCTGAAAAGATAGATCATCTCGAATTCGTCCACTTAAACCGACATCCCAGTATCAATTCATACGGCCACAACTAGTCATGTTCGGTTTGTCAGTCTCTCACGGACGCAAGAGCTCGACGAGATTTCAGCTAGATTTCAACGAATTTACGAGGAAATCGAAACCACGAGAATGTAGGGCCTAGAAGATTTGGAAACTCCTCCTAAGTCGAATTGTCCTGGGATACCATCATTTTTCGAGTTAGAGACAGTTTGACTTAAAGAGAGGATTTTGTATGGAAATTTGGGGTAAATGTATGAAAAATATGGCGAAAAACTTCGTTAGAGAGAGAAACTCTCTGTTAGGGAGAATCCTTTGTATAATGGGTAGTCGAAAAAGTTTTTTCGTATTTCTAATCAAACTCTTTTCATAGACAATTCATGTGGTACCCAAACATCGAGCTTCTTTTTGTAGCCAGCCTTTTTTAAATGGTTCAAAACCGTTTGATGATGAATGTTTAGTTCATGGCTGGTTATGTGACGGTCCTGGTCAATCTTTTCCATAATTTCATCGACTTTTTCAACGATAGGTCGACCAGAGCGAGGTCCATCTTTTACATCGAAATTTCCAGAATGGAAGCGAGCGAAGCGTTGCTGTGTTACACGACCAGATACAGCATCGTCTCCGTAAACTTCACAAATTTCATTGGTGGCTTGCGTGGCATTCTTCCCTTTTTTATACAAAAATTTCAAAATATAGCGAATTTCTTCATTATTTTCATTCATTTTTGAACAGCTGTAACTTTTTTTCAACTTCTTCGTTTTTTTTTGGTTAAATGAAGCTTAAAATGTCACCTTTCCAACACCATATGGTATGACACAATGTGGTTGGTACCACACTTATTTAAAAAATAGGAAAAGAATTTTTCGACTACCCATTATTTACACTGTACAAAAATCCAACATTTTGGAAATTCGAAATCTAATTTTGCATTCCCTCTGGAACTTTAACATTTCAAATGACATCTAGTGTCAGAATTAGTTACTGATATTTTTTTCTGATTGGAAATTATAAGTGGTTGAACCTTTTTAGCTAGCTACAAACATATATTCGTTTAATGTTCAATTTAAGTTGACTCAATATATTGCAATTTTTACTTGAAATTATTGATGGTTTTGTTCACAACTGTTTTTTGTTATTGTCAGCGGGCTGAAAAGTCATTAAGTGACATGCTGAATTTGTAAAGAGGTATGTTCGATTTGACAAACTTACAAATGCATCAACAATCCGCTGGAATCCAATATAATCCAATATTGGAATCCAATATTTCAAAATGTTGGGAAATACATGGCGGAATGCTGAACATTGACTGAAATGTCGAAACGAGTCAAAATGTTGGATTTAAGTGCGGTGTAAAGCCTTACTAATATTAAAAATGCGAAAGTAACTCTGTATGTCTATTACCCTTTCACGTCTAAACCAATGAACCGATTTTGATGAAATATGGTGTATTGATGGATACTGGTAGATAGATAGACTTGATCGTGGAGATGTACTTCGTCTACTTATTCCGGGTCTAAGGGGGGAAATGGGGCAAAAACCGCATTTTTTCATCTTTACACAGTCCTTCCTCATTAATGGCTTATCGGATTGAAAACTAAAAAAAATGCTTTTTAGTAAATTTAACCCTTATTCATTTGAGCAACCATCCTTTTACATTGTCCTGAAGCTAAGCAATGCTCAACAGAATGCAACTAATTATCGTTTAAAAATGTCCGCCATTAGAGACCATCGGCAACAATTAACCAGCAGTGGCGACTATTGACATGGTGTGTGTCCTATAATAAATTTAATGCGACCGAAAATAATTTATTTTACAATGACGCCTTCACAAAGGTTGAAGACCAAGTGATTGCTATTATTGTGAAAATGTTTTTTTCTGATTTTGGGATGAGCAGACCACAAATAATTGGGGAAAGTAAGTAGTGATTTAATGCGTGAACTAGAATGCGATACTGATTCTTTAAAACGCCAAATAATAATGGATGCCGTTCCACTTTTGAACACAGGACACAGATTTGATAAAGTTATTCAAAAAATTTAAAGTGGCGAAGGTGGTTTGTTCTTTTTGGATGCTCCAGGAGGCACTGCCAAAGCCTTTCTTTTAAATTTACTATGAGCACAAGTCCGGAAAGATAAAACAATTGCTGTTGCAGTAGCTTCCACTGGAATAGCTGCTACGATCCTCAATGGGGGGACAAACGGCTCACTCAGTTCTAAAATTGCCTTTGAACTTAGCTCATGAGGAATTGCTAGTCTGTAATATTAGCAAAAACCGTGATCGTGGACGAATGTTGCAAGAGGGTAGACTGTTGGTTTGGGATTAATGTACGATGTCTCATGCACGCACTTTGAAAGATATTAAGAGCAACCAGAGTATTATGGGAGGGATGGTGGAACTTTTAGCTGGTGACCTTAGACAGACCCTGCCAGTAATTACTAGGGGCATACCAGCAGATGAAAAAAATGTCCAAATAATAATATGGGTGGCGCTACAGTCCGAGGCGGACCTGGGCCTAGCTTCTCAGCAACCACTCGTGTTGTGTGTGCTATTGTTCTTTCACGAGTGGAAGGGACCTACAGTTTAATGCCGACTTCGAACGGTCAAGTTTGAGAAGCTTTTTCTAGACAGAAGTACTTTTTGAGCATTGTCAGTGAATCGAAAGAGGTGGAGCCGTGAAATATGAAAGGTGGTAAAATTTGGGTATCGAACCTGCCACCCTCTACGTAGGAGTCGACTCACTTACCCACCACGCCACGGCGACCCACACAATGTCTGTTTGAAACCATAATATAGACTTATGGGTACACGTAAAAAAGTTGTGTTTGACTATAAATATGCGAGATCAACTGTATCTATCCCGATCTGCAAATAAATATCGGCAATCGAGAATGGTTGTGTGAGAGGGCAATTTTAGCTCCGACGAATGAGACACTGACAGAGACAGAGACATGGACACTGAACAAGTAACGTCATATCCGTTAAAATTTTTGAATTCCTTAGAATTAGCAGACTCTTAAGTTGTGTAACGTTGGTGTTCCGTTCCTGTTAATGAGAAATCTCGACGCACCGAGGCTATGTAATGGTACACGGCTACAAGTTACTCAATTGGGACAATAATTATGACTGGAATGGCAAAAGGACAAAATGTTATAATTCCCCGTATTCCAAAAATTCCAACTGATTTGCCCTTTCAGTTTAAAAGAGTGCAGTTTCCCCTAAGAGCAGCATTTGCACTGACAGTAAATAAAGCTCAAGGACAAACGCTTAAAGTTGTTCTTCCCATGGGCAACACTATGTGACGTGCTCGCGAGTATTGCGCCCGCAAAATCTCTGTCTTAGCAGAGGTTGGAAAAACAAAAATTGCAGTTTATAGTAAATCACAGTAGTTTGCAGTTAGTATGTATTGTATTGTATTATTCGGAAAATAAGTATCCTAAAAATGAAAAAGGCTGCCCAAAGTAACTATTCCACGCGGACAAAGTCGCGGGTAAAAGGTAGTAATAAAATATTTTCTCATAGGTGGTACAATGGTATTTTTTTAACTTGCCGTCTACAGCAAATGTAGGTTACAGCTAGTGTACTATAAAACAAGAGAAATATTGGGAACTGAAATCAAGTCCGATCTTCTATCAATGTGCAGGATAACCCTGTCTATTGTTTTTGTATTCATTCACATTTGTCGTCTTCATTGGAGTTCCAGTTGTTGTCCTTGTATGACGAACACTCTTTTTGCATTCACTAGGCATTTTAAGGACATTTTTAACCTCCAACTTTGAACAACCAGTCTCCTTCGCTCGTGCAAATTCATCCCAATGTGATGAGAACTAAAATAAGATCATATTTACAATGAAAACACAATGAAACCCCATGATCGCTATGTCACTGTCCTTGAGGATGACTCACCAAAACCCGAACCTAATTTTAACATATTTGCGAAACCCTGCTGTTTATTTACGGAAGTTACGGAGAAAGTACGCTTGTCTGTTGCATAACGCCCTCTGCGACCTCACAGCGACCTACGATGTCGCCACTGTCGTCTCAACGAGACCAGGCATCGCATTTGCCATGTGCTTGTTGAACATGGGTCTGTGAAATGAGTGAAATTCAGACGTCAGTCATTTGGAAATCCGTAAAATTTCATGTAAACTCCAATCAGACGAGCGGTGATGTGTAATGCAGTAGGCGATGGTCGACAGGCGGTATGAATGATGAGTGTTTTCATGCTGATGGAGGGCGTAAAAATACTCTTCTTTGACAGGATGACGGGATGGAGTGAGGATGAGGAACTTGCAAAACGATGGGGTCTGCACAAGAACTCAAAGAGGAATGAATTTAAATATGTTGGAAAGATCTTTAATTATATTTTATGGATATCACGTAGGTAACGTCGACTAAAGGACGATTGACTGGAAAACACTCAAATACTAGGATGAACACAAGAGTTGCAGTCTCAGTTTGTTGGGAGGGTTCAGAAAGTACATCCAAGTGTGGCAAAATATTGTTTAGATCAAATGTGTGCTTGACATGGTCAAGGCGACGACTTCTCACCTCGACGTGGCAATGCAACTTAGTGAGGGATCCTTAGTTTTCTTACTGCAAACAAACTCCTTCTGGAGGCCTGTCCAGCGCATGCCATTAGTGGGCAGTTTGAGAAAAGGACTTAACATTTTATCACAAATCAAACACAAAAACAGAGGAACAGCAAAATGAGAACTCAATAAACCCCAACCGACGATAGACCGCGAGGAAGATCTTGTTAAGCAGCAACTATTCGTGCCTCTTTGGGGAAAGGTACTTCAGAGTACAAAGAGGACAGCTGAAAGAAATCGCCATTCGGCAAGTAAACAACGTATCATCCACTAAATAAGATTCCTGAAGAAGAAGAAGATTCTCCAAATCCCGGCAAACAAGAGAAATATGCTAGACGTGGGAGTCTACGCTGGGCACGCGAGTTTTTGAAAGACGTTGGCAATAATCTGTGGCTGACCGGGAGCGAGAGAGCAAACTGGTCAGGCTGACGCACAGAAGGACCCAGTACGAGTCGGCAAGCAAGGAGTCCTACTTCTAAGGAGAGTAGGTACGTCCATGCCGCAAAAGCAAAAAGAGACTGTTCAAGAGAACAAAATGCCAGGACGAGATCCACAATACTAAAGGGGTGACATCCATAGCTGATTTGAATGCGGCCGGCCCTGCTTTTTCTGAACAATGAATGAATCATCAATCATCCAACAAGCTTATAATACTAAATTAGAATATATTGTAAACCAAGAACAGAGTCTGATTCCCGCTATGTTCAAATCGGAAGGCTGTGCAATGTGTACAAAAATTAACACTTGCAGAACACGACTCCTGAATACATGAACAAAAAACTCTCGAGACTCACAGCAATTTAGTCTGTTGCAGAATTTCGTTGGTGGTAGATTATCTAACTGTGGCTATAATATCTACACTTTTCCGCAGTTTTCTTGAACTGAATTGAAATTAGATCAGAACGACAAGTTCACTATTGTAATTATTATTAAGTGTGATTCCGTGAATGCAAGAGTCTCATAAATGTGAAAACGTCAAAAACAAAGCTTCGAAAATGTAACATATCTACATTTTTCAGCAGATTGTTTCTTGACGTTTCTGCATTCTCCTCCGGTACAGATAATCTACATATATATAACAGTTCGGCTGGAAAATTCGAAAATTCGGTTTACTCAACATGATTGCCATCAAGGGCGATTATGGTGATCTTCCAACGTTTCGATATGTGGCATTTTTGTCAGTACATTGTCTTTGTCTTTTGCTTCAAAAATATGCCCCAGTCCTCTTTATCGGCGCTAAACATCTTTCTAGCAAGCATTCTTTTAAGTTATGATATCAAGAAAAAGTCTCTGGTTGCTAGATCTGGAGATTGTTTGATTGTGAGCTCGCACGCCATCCACTTTCCACAGACCTTTCGCATACCCAAATATTTATGAACGCTTTGTCCAACATATCTGAGTCGCCGTGGCGTAGTGGGTTAGTGCGTCGACTCTTACGCAGAGGGTGCCAGGTTCGATACCCGAATTTTACCACCTTTCATATTTCACGGCTCCACCTCTTTCGATTCACTGACAATGCTCAAAAAGTACTTCTGTCTAGAATAAGCTTCTCAAACTTGACCGTTCGAAGTCGGCATTAAACTGTAGGTCCCTTCCACTCGTGAAAGAACAATAGCACACACAACACGAGTGGTTGCTTAGAAGCTAGGCCCAGATCCGCCCCGGACTGTAGCGGCACCCATATTATATATTATTTGTCCAACATATTCCTTTTATATCTTTAGATTGTCATTTATCTCAACTTCATTTTACGGTCATTCAAAATTATTTTGTTTTTTTTCGATTGTAACAGCCCCTTTTGGATGTCCAGTGGGTTGTAGTCTTCACGGAATTTAGCATATTACTTAAGAATTACTGTTTCGCCTGGCACATGGTCCGGATAACACCCATCAAGCCACATTTTGGTATCAGCAGCATTTTTTTTGCATAAAAAAATATTTTTTCTTTGACAAATAAAATGAATTTTTGTACCTTTTTTTAAATAAAAAAAGTTGTTTCACTCAAAATGTCATTTCTCTCAAGCTAATAGTTCGACAGCTGTCAAATTTATACATGTGCCTTTTGCAGGCTTATACTAATCAAAAATGATAAGGATTTAATTTTTATGGGAACTTTTCATCCGACGTGGTACATGTGCCTTGCCTTGAGTACAGACAGTGAAAGCTCCCTTGTAAAATAACTGCTGTCTCTTTTCTGATAAGTTGTATAAAACATTTGGAAGAAGTTAGTGTCACTTAATGTGACAACTTAATTTCAATTTAAACCTTGATATCGAACACGTTGTTAATGTAACGAGATGGCTTGATGATCAGCTTGACATTCTGATCACGTAGCAAAAGGTAAATCGATTTTCAGAAGCGCCAACTTTACATTACTTGGCGTCTTGTTACGAAATGGAATACACCACAGCCAGTGCGACATTTAATGAATGTCAACACGGTTGAGTTCAAGAAAACCTAAATTAGGGAGAGGTGCATGCATTTTCAAACATTTTACCGAAAATGGTGTGCAACTCAATCAACTTGCGCCAGAAACGTGCTTGCTACACTCAGCTTAAATACACAGTGTTCTGCTTAGTGAATTGACTCGCAACTTCCCGTGGTTTTTATCAAAATGTGGTAATCAAAAAGTTGCCATAAACAAGGCAGCAAAGATACGCCATTAAATGTAGAGCAGAAAAGTAGTATTACAGAGATAGCCAACTTCATAGTCCATCGACGAATTTGAGTGCCTTTTTGACAGATATTCATGAATTTTACACGGTTATTCACGAAATAACGTAAATGTCGTCCTCTGATTGGTCAAATCGGTTTATGAACACGTTATGAAAAACAGTTATCAAAAATCTTAAGGGACAAGAGATGTTGAAGTCGGGCATCTCTGTAATACTTCATTTCTGATGTTGAGCTAGCAATTGTCAGAAAGCACTTGAGAAATTTTGTTGCTCTTGCAGAGGTGATGACTTTCTTCACTGATTTTTGGAGAAGTTTACGTAAGTCAAAAATGGTCTCACACAAAAATGGTCTCACAGATCCATTTCTCCATAAACTGGGCATCAAACATAAGAAAATTGTGACAATTTGATTCTGCCTGAGCAACATCATAAAACAAGGGAACAAAACTAGACCTTATTTTGTTGCATGGATATTTCGACTTCAGTCGACTTAAGTTGCTTTGGTTGTTTAACATATATTTTCTCCGTTTTATATTTTAAGCCATTGTTTTTTTTTTCTCTCCTATTGAAGGTTTTTCTCGTATTTTCCTTCAATTTTCGACAGTTTCCATCAAATATAAGTAACTTAAAATATAAATATAAACGTTTTTCAGAAGAAAGATGCATAATTCATCACATCTCTGTAATATATATTGTGCGATAAGCTAAATCAAATGTAAACTTTTTATACGGAAATAAACTATCTATCTATCTATCTATATTTTAAGCCAATACAGGTGGAAAAAATTTAAAATCTCCACAAAAATTAGCGTACAACGATGAAATTTGGAAAAAATGGCTCTTATCCGCAGAGTATAAGTTAAAAATATTTCTGAAAGGTATATTCCAGTAAAAGAAGGTAAAAGGCTTCAGTTTTCTATAAAATAAATTAAAAATTGTTATTCATTAAAAAAATACAATAACAATAACCAGAAGAAGTCGCAAAATTAACTCCATAAAAGTTTGCCTCCAAGGGAAAATACTCTTTCATGTAACACTGTTAATGCAACGCTTGATAGTTTCTTCACATAGGTTGCTTGTCTATTTGAGCATTGACATTTCTGAGGAACGATAGATTGCTTAAGGTATGATGCACAGGTCGAATCAAAGCCTTGATAGGCCGACCGTCGAAGCTCATTCCAAGAGATAAGCGTGTCATCAAACGAATGGTGATCCAAAAACCATAGATACATGAACGCTCAACTTGAATAAATTAATAACACCTAACGCCTCCAGAAAAAGTAAGGAGAGTAATTGTTCAAAAGCGGTTCAGGTCATGGACACCCAGCAAAAAACTGTTGACCAAGAAGTTTAATCAACAGAAACAGGACGCATTCGCAAAAGGTGTATGCTATCTTCTCCGACGAATCAAAATAAAGCATTTTCAGGTCTGACGACCGTTTGAGGACATTGAGGCACTTAACATAGCCGTTAAACCAAGCAATACTATCGAAACAGTAAAGTACGTTGGTAGACGTGTTATGATGTGGGTCTGTATGGCGACAACAGCAGTCGGAAAGAATGATGATCCTGTTCGTGAACATTGTTATTCTTAAACTAAATTTAAAAGCATGTGCGGAAATGTTGGAGATTACAATCGATTATTACTTCACAGCAAGATATAATAATATGGGTGGCGCTACAGTCCGAGGCGGACCTGGGCCTAGCTTCTCACCAACCACTGCTGTGCGTGCTCTTGTTCTTTCACGAGTGGAAGGGACCTACAGTTTAATGCCGACTCCGAACGGTTTGAGAAGTTTTTTCTAGACAGAAGTACTTTTTGAGCATTGTCAGTGAATCGAAAGAGGTGGAGCCGTGAAATATGAAAGGTGGTAAATTCGGGTATCGAACCTGGCACCCTCTGCGTAGGAGTCGACGAACTAACCCACTACGCCACGGCGACCCACAGCAAGATAATTACCACAATAACACAACATAACATGCATTCGGCTGTTATATAGAACTATCAAAATACGAACCCCACAACAGAGCCCAGACCTTACGCCCATTGACCATATATCGGTACCACTGGAATTTAAGATCCGTACCCATGATACCAATAATAAAGAGATTTTAAAAGAAGCTTTAGTGGACTAATGCACTATAAGCATTTCTTACACCACAAAATTGGTAGCATCCATGTAAAACCGGTTAAAGAGGATCATAAGGATATGAGGATAACCTACTTAATAATAGCACCAAAAGAAAGAAGATTTAGAGATTATTTATCGACTCGTAGTAACGTTCCTTGCCTTTATTTTCACCTGTACGCAAACTTTTGTGGAGTTAATTGTGCGACTTCTTCCGGTTTTTGTTACTGTATTTTTTAAATGAATAACAATATTTTAATTTATTTTGTGGAAAACTGAAGCCTTTCAAGGTGTTTTATTACACGACTGGTGCAGTTGGTAGAGTGCCTGCGCCTAGTTAGCGGGGATCACTGGTTCGAATCCCAGTGAAAGCAGAGTTAATACGCTTTAATCTGGTTTTCAAATCTGGTCCAGTCACCATTTGCCGTTGGGATGAAATTAACGGCACTGTCACTGGAGTGATCAAACAGTGGTAGTAGTCTGACTTTGGGTATCAAATGGACCAACATATTCTAAGTGGGTTGGTGAATGCAATAGCAACCCATCTACCTAACTGTGTTTGATTGGATTATACGTTTGAAAAAATATTCTGAACTTATATTATGTGAATGTGGGTCGCCGTGGCGTAGTGGGTTAGTGCGTCGACTCCTACGCAGAGGGTGCCAGGTTCGATACCCGAATTTACCACCTTTCATATTTCACGGCTCCACCTCTTTCGAGTCACTGACAATGCTCAAAAAGTACTTCTGTCTAGAAAAAGCTTCTCAAACTTGACCGTTCGGAGTCGGCATTAAACTGTAGGTCCCTTCCACTCGTGAGAGAACAATAGCACGCACAACACAAGTGGTTGCTGAGAAGCTAGGCCCTGGCCCTCTGCGGGCTGTAGCGCCACCCATGTTATGTTGTTATGTTATATTATGTGAATAATCTAAATTGCAATCTTGTACGCAAAATTTTGTGGAGCACTATAATTTTGGTGCACTAAAGATTTGTCATCGCGAAAAAAGGAATGAGTGTGTTGTTCTTAGACCTAAGCGGCAAATAGAGAAAAATCAGTTGATATTAGCTTGGAAAAATTGACGCCTTAAGTCAACAGACAACTGCCATTTATCCTCTAAAAGTCTAGTTTTTGAGATACAGTTATTGACCATATCTTGAAGCCTTCTTGAGATTGTGGACGATTAACAAAATCCGCCATTCAATCACATCTTCAGGACAACTGATAGAAAGGACTGGGCTTCAAGTAAGCTATGGTTCTCATGAAACCGCGATTAATGCCCCTAAAGCTCCTAGGAGAGCTTTATTTTTTATGGATCTAGTGTAGTCCACATCGTTTTCGATGAACTACAGGCATCCATTTACGCCCATCTACGATTAGTATTAATTATGGCGTCTGTTAATAGCATTGTTTTTATCGCTCTCATTGGGACGTAAGGTGTCTCCTGATAGACTCACCCACTTTCTTGCTAATTTGTCGGCTCTTTCGTTGCCCGGAATACCCACGTGCCGAGGGACCCAGCACAGGGTAAGGTTGCATCTGTCCGCTATCTCCCTCAGAGATAGACGGCAGAGTTTTACCATCTCAGAGTTGATGGATGGTGTTTTCAGAGCCTTTATGGCCGCCTGACTATCTATGTAAATAACAATAGATCTTCCGTCTCATCGGGGCCGGAGGGCTTCCTCTGGAATAGCTGTTACTTCTGCCTGGAAAACACTGCAGTGGTTCAGGGGCCGTAAGGCTGGCGGAGCTGGCGTTTACACCAGGGCCTTTGCCTTCTTCCGACTTGGAGCCGTCAGTGTAAATTTCCGTGACAGTCGAGTTGCACACTTTTCCTACATCCCATTCTGTTCTCGAGGGGATTGCCGTTTCGTGCTTGATTTCGAAGTCCTCAAAAGGTGTACTGTTATCAGATTGATTACGAATCTTCGAGTTATTAGGTATCTCCATGTGTCCTTTAATGTGGGCTTTTCCCCAGTGCTTACAACCTCTCGGTCTTAATGCAGTATGAGTGGCAATGAGCTTTCCGTAGATGTCCAAGGGAAGGAGATTGAGTAAGATCTCGATCCTGTGATACAAATGCATGCCGATCTTTGTAGGTTTTGCTGTATTTGTAGTGCCTTCCACAACACTAGTCTCTCCATAAGTCAGTACTAGTCTGTCTTACTATTGACCTGTAGAGTCAGTGTATTATTTTCGGTAAGAACCTTAGACAAGTTAAATAATTTAAATCTATTACCAATTTCGGCGCAAATTAGAATGGTAACATAATTCTGGCTGAGCAGAGTTTGGCCACTTGTTCAAGATAAAATATTTTCAAAATCTCCTTTGCAACGATCACATCAAATTTATTATGATACTAGTGGCAAACCCTGGCGTACCACAGGAGCAATGTCATAAGCATATAATATTCATTATATATAATAATCAAGTATATTTTTCATTAAGAGTTTTTTAAGAATATTGTTTATTCAAATAAGATAAAGGGGTATTCCCCATGAAAAAAAAAGAATTACCTCGAGCCAGATTTGGACACTGAATGTGAGAAAAAGTACAATCAACGCAATTTTTCATGGGCAATACTAATTTCTTTATTTGAATAAACAATACTTTTCCGAAGTATTCTATTTACAATGAGTATAATGAAGACGTCGATCGTACTTTTTTCTCACGTTCAGTGTCCAAATCATCGACTGAGCCAACGGACCCGATACCTATCAGCCGGTGTCGATCCATAGATAAACTCAGAATCAGTATATCTATCATCCATCTTTGGATCATCAATTCAAGATCAATGATCGTAACAAATTGTCGCGATCTTATTTCTATTTTCTGGCTAAATTGTCAAAGCTGCAGCTGCTAAGACCAAACAATGAAAGAGCCTCTCTATCCGCAACGCCTGATGATGTAATTGAGTCATTTCCATTGGAAAATAGTGGAGTCTATACCAAACGACGGGCTGTGCCCTGATGATTGCGAGAATTTTGGGGGAGTTCTGCAGACAGAAGTACTGTGACTGTAAAGATCTATTGTACCCTCAGGGCAAAGATTAGGAGCTCGTGTCAGAGCTGCATGTTGGCAGTAATTTAGTCTGAAATAGAGCTGGAGTGTCATCAGCTTTATCGAAAATTGACAGTCGCACATCTGATAGTCAAATTCGACGTCTTCGTCCTCTGGCGCTACAGTCCTGAGCTCAGCTAATACGCCTCTAATACACAGTTTCTTTCAAGGCAAAAAGTGTCGCCTCAAGAAATCAGCGACATGCATTGCTTTAGTTATTGAAACAAGATTTTCTGGCTGTAATTCCCAAACACAACACCCTCTACAAGTTTACACGAGTCAGTGCCATGTAACTTACCGGTTCCAAGTTCACGACTTGATGTAGAATGTCTTCGACTTTGAGAGTTGAGCGTAGAAAATGTAGGCGTTGTTGAAAGTGAGTTGTTTTGTTTGTTTTTTCACTTAGACACTGTTACCGGCATATTTACGAGAAAACACGAAAGGGAAAGTAAAAAAAAGATAGTTAAGGAATTCAACACAGTGGCAGCATTCAGCACTAATTACTTGATCAAATACAAACATTGGAGGGTGTCAGACATTTTGTCGTCTTCAAACTTGATAATGGAGCAACTTATTTTGTGCGGATGCTGGGTGGTACGGCTAAGATCCAGTTTCTGAGACAATGTACTTACTTCCGTCTTTTTCGAAGCTCTGATGGGAACGTGATCGCCATGGTGTAAAATAGTTGAGAGAGGTGTCGACTCCTACACAAGGTGTCTCGGTTGAATTTTCGACACGAACAAATTTCACAATTCACAGCTCCACTTCTCTCGAGGCATTGGCAATAGGTTAGGTTAGGTTATGGTCATAAACTCAAGCAGTTTTGGCCCACCTAGATCCTGATTGGATCCATTGTGATATCACTAGTCGCCAATTTAGACCTGTTTAGGGTACTAACTAAACACCTGAAAAATACCTACTGGTACCATGTGGCATATCCCAGATGATACACTCCTTTGCTGGTTACAGCCAATTGGTAGTTCTTATAAATTTTGATGTGTCCAGAATATTTACGTCTGACATTTCTTCTAGCAGCAACTAGAACAGCTGCCTTGTGTCCTTTGCCTTATCCTTGCAAGTACTGGGCAAGTGCCAGGGTAGTGAAGCGTAGTTTGTTATTCCTCCTTGTCTATTATTTTATCATGAGTGGAAGGGATCTTTTAGTTTTATGCCGACTCCGAAGGGCCAAGTTTAAGAACCATTTTCTAGATATTGACTACTCTTTGGGCATGGACAATAACTCGAAAGAGATGGGACCGAGAGTAATTATTTTTGGTCGAACCGACCGGGGATCGAACTTAGGGACCGAGGTTGAGTTGCATAGAGGACGATGCAAATACCCACACCACCACGACCACCACGAATAGGCAACAGGCGGCAATAAGTCTACTCTGCTGATTTCCTTTCTGTTTAATTATAGGAGTGTACTTGTTTTTTTATTGGATTTATTGAAGGTCTTTGGTAATGCTCAAGGCATATCTTCTATTTGGGAAAACCCCCCCAAAAATTCGTCATTCGGAGTCGGCGTGTAGGTCCATAGGCAGAAGAGCACGCACAACACGGGCAGTTGTTGGAGAACCTATGCTCGGGCATATCTCGGACTGTTACCGTATGCATATTAAATGTATTAAGCGTACGGATGACATTGAAGTGATTGGTAGGACACAGCGATCAGTCAAACGAGGCGTTTGCAGACATTTCGAAGAAATGGAAGAGGACAAAATGAAGTATATACTGTCCTCTAGAATGGACGTACATCTTCGACGCCTTAGACAGAGTGTTACAATGCGCAGCTAGTACTTCCAGGTAGTGAAGGACTTCATCTACCTCTAGCGCACAGTAAACAGTATATTGGTACCGAGATCAATTGCAGAGTTACTCTTACCAACCGACGTTTCTACGGGATCAAGAGGATATTGAGTATAAAGCCCTCCCTCAAAGCCGAGTCCTTATATAAGGCCTTGACCATCCCAGCCCAGCTGTACGGTGCGGGAGCATGGACAATCTCTCAAGCGGATGAGGAAGTTCTTGGTCTCCTCAACCACAAACTGTAGGGGCTGTGTAGCGACATAAGTATAGCCAGGCGTCTTTGCTCGAAATGGCTGGTCCAAGATTGTATGGACAACACAGCTCCGGCACGAAGAGCCTTCGACTTCGAACCCGTGTGACAACGCAACAGAAGACGCTAACGTTAAGTGGAGATTTCAGCCAACTTGACATGTGACTCTATAGGCAGCTAGCCAGAGACTCTTGTTGGCTGAGACCCAGGTCCACCCCGACTGTAGCGCCAAATAAAGAAGAAGACATTTGTTCAAAGGGATAGAAACTGTGTACCAAAACAAGTCAATACTGAACCAAAATGCTCTTCCTCTGCTCTGTTCGCATGGCTAGATCGAGAGTTTCAATGTCAGCCAATCACAAGCGACATCTTGCCAAAGAAGACTTGACTGTATGCATGCTGTTTATTTGCACATCAAGTTTGCGTGTAACTCAATAAAATCGAAGACGATGTCGAAAGTCGCTCGACTAAGGGAAGGCTTCCAAAGTGTGCCCATAAGCAGCACATCGATGGAATGGAGAAAGTTGCCAAATTCCGTCGGGAATTAATTATTGACAATAAATAAAAACAATGCAAATTATCTCGCAAAGATCTTAACTTAATTAAGTCCGCACTTTGTAGTAAAATCTGCGAGTGGTGTCGAAATATTTCTAACACGTCAGGCCATAAAGATCGTCGATAGCGAAGAATTAGGCGGCTCCCAAGTTACACAATCCGGTGAGTTTTCGTTTCCACGAACGATATCGAATTAATCAGGATGTAAGTTGGGTTGGTGGTGCGAAGCGTTCACAGAGAAGTCGACGCGATTAAAAGTCGATTGACGGTAAGCGTGCTCGGTTTCAAAGACGCTCACGTGACTACAATGCATTCAGAGATCACGGCGACTAATAATCAGCTTGTGCAAGCACGTACCTTTCCCACAGGCCGGCGGTAATGGACATCTCTGCGAAATTGCTGCACAGAGCCAAATGCCTTCAGGCGAGGTTACGTAATGACAAGGTCAGACAGAAATTAATCTCGGAACTCGTAATTTTGATTTAAAGACCCAGTTTGTAATTGGTTGAGATGCAAGATTTGGGGTTTACGTTCGAACGGACAAAGGGTTATACGCTCGTAAACTGGTTCAACTGAGATCATTCACAGCCGACGTGACGGGAGCCATTGCCTCGAAAGTTGGTTTTGTCGTGAGATGTTATCTGGTAAAGTGGTTATCAATTACTGGTAGGGGAGGACAAAAAATTAAGGAGCACTTTTGCAAGAAATCCAGCAAACTACGAGAGATGCTCGAGCTAAGTTCAACTCGGACTTGAGCGCCAACTGGAGAAGAGAACGGAGAATAGTTCATTAAACTACTCCAAGGTCGTGACGTTATCTTCTCCCCCAATCGCCGTAAGCCAAAACAGGCCTAAGGAACGCAGCAGCATATACTGTCGATGTGCATTGGCACCGAACTCGTGCTCGAATTCGTGCCCCGGCACTCCTCAAACGTTACTCTATTGCCACGCTCCATTCTCAACTGTTCTGCCCCAATACTATGGGGACATGAACTACTTCTGGAAATTTATAACGACTTGCAAATGACTTCTCGGTTGAGCTTAATCGACTTGACAAGTGAACCTTGTCTATGAGACCTTGGTTCACCAGATCCAGCATGATGATCCTCTTTCTTGCTTCTTTATTTAGCGCTACAGTCCGGGGTGAACCTGGGTCTCAACCAACAAGCTTCTCTTGCTAGCTGCCTCCAGAGTCACACGCCAAGTTTTTTGGGGTCCTTTTCCACATGCCTCCGCGCCGTACAGCAGAACTGGCTTGATCAAGGTCTTATTTATGTCAAGAGTCCTTTGAGATCGGACTCCACTACTCAATTGCCTCTTGAGGCCATAGACCCAGAAACTGACGTTGTTCGTACTATTTACTGCGGGCCCAAGGGAGACGAAATCCATTACAAATAATAATATGAGTGGGGCCCGTAAAGGCTATGGCCTAACTTCTAAAAAACTGCTCGTGTTGTACGTCTTATTGTTCTCTCACGAGTGGAATGAACCTGCAGACTCCGAAGGGCCAAGTTTACTTTACGTTCATTACCACTTCGAACTTTAAGCTGCCCATTGTGACGCTCTGTCCACAACGTTGATGTTGTATATCCTTTCTTGCGGGCAACATGTGCTTCGTTTTGCCCGCGTTCACCTCTAGACCCATTTAAGCCGCTTCCGTCTCAATGCCGGCAAAAGCCACGTTGGACTCCAGGCTGTGGTCTGCTGGAAGATCGTGCCTAGAGTGTTGGCGTGTGAGTCTGGTAGGATCTTCTCTAGAAGGATGTTTAAGAAGTCACGTGACAGCCTTGTCTAAATCCTTCCTTGACATTGGGGCCTCTGTGAATTCGTTATTGACGAATAGGTGGTGGGCGTCGGTTAGAATTTATTTGGTCTTTTCTAGGATCTGCCGTAGAGTACAGATGTGGTCTAGTTCACTGGCCAGATTGTTTGGCAGTACAAAAAAAAACGGCAGCCAGTATCTTATATGCGATGCTTCAGATCACCCCCAGCTGCAACATCTAAACTAGGCGTGGTTAAATCCGACGACATACTCGTCACGTGCATACTTCATCTTTGATGCGAGCGAATACACACTACACAGTCGTTTCGAAGATGAATTGTTTAGTCAGCAGAGGTATCTGCTCCGTCTATATCTACAGCCATCTCTGCGGCCTTTAGGCTCCCAAATTACGATGCCATCTTCCAAGCGGGAATCCTTGTTATTTGGGAGGCACGATTTCAAATACAAAGGCACTGTAAAGATTATTAATTCTCGTTGACAGTCAATCTGCCGCATTTTCTTCTTCTTCTTCTGGTACAGTCCGGGGTGGAACTGGGCCTCAGCCAGTAAGCCTCTCCAGCCGGCACGATCTGTAGCCAGCTGTCTCCAACTGTGCACACCAAGTCGATTGAGGTCCTTCTCCACCTGGGTGCGCCATCGGTTGCACCGTGGGTATTCTCTATTACATTGTCCCACTGGTTCGGAGTCGAAGACTCTTCGGGCTGGAGCAGTGTTGTCCATGCGCTCTACATGGCCACACCTTCTACCACATCCTTAAAATTAGTCCAGAAAAACCGCAGAGGTTGCTGCAGTAGCGTAAAACGTAAGCCCAATGTCGGCAATAAAAAAGCCGACCAACTGGCCAAACTGGAAGCAGCACTCCATAGCTCGCCTAGGTAATCCACAAATTACATTACATTTCTTTAAAATCGCTTGGTGAATCCATCATAACTTCGACCCTCGGCAGTGATTCTTATAAAGATAAAACAGGGTACACAGACTAAGTCTAATATGTAGGCAGCACGTAGTTTCTACAAGAGTCATATTAACCGTACGACGACATGAGTCCAAGCAGATGTCCACAACGTCAATGAATAAAAAGAAAAATCGAACTTAGTGAAAGTCTTTAGACGCATGAATAGACGTCTCCTTTTGAAAACTGTCAAACTTATTCGAGTGGAAAACTACGAGTCTCAATCGAGTCACAAATGTCATTACAATCATTCAGTCGATTGTATTAATTCGTGCTCCCCTATCTCCAGACGGTCAACAGTTTGCGAATGCGTTTCATTTACGAAGTTTCTCTCGTCCAACGCGCCAACTCGAGTGTGGCAACTGTGACAGTGGGTGCCGTGGCAGTCAGAAACAATAACAAATTCCCCGACAAACATTCACAACAGAAGACGTCATTGAGAGGTGAGTACGGCCGCATTGCAATTCAAGTCATGAAGAACTCATTTCAATCAGACCTAGACAAAAATATGATCTTCCACGCCAACCGATGACTGGTATCTATGACCGGTTGGCCACACTTTGTCATTGAACTCGGCGATTAGCGTGCCCATAATTACCGCTGCCGGCGACTGAGGCCTTCAGTGCCATTCGAAACTTGACACTCGTTGATGTGGGGTCTTAGGCTCGCTGACGAGGTGCACGTACGTTTTGCGTACGTTTTAGGAGGCCAACGGTGATCGGGGATAGGTTTGAGCGATGCTCCGAATAAGGGAGGCATGGGGTAATGTATAGGGATTCCCAGGTAGTGAGGCCATGAAAGCAAAGCCTGTCCTAGAGTGGGACTCGGTGCATGTAATTCGTGCGTGTGAGCCTTGTCCGATTTTTTCAAAAGCAGTATTTGCACGCAATTCCATGTTCAACGATGCGCTCGCGTAGAAAATGCGTTAATTAAAGCCAATGATATATGATCACTCCGACAGTGCTTACGGCATTTAAAATTTTGCGTGCAAGGCTGAAGGTAGCTTGCTAGCTACTGAAACTGCAAGACTGAAGGTAGCTTGCTAGGTACTGAGACTGCAAGACTGAAGGTAGCTTGCTAGTTACTGAGACTGCAAGACTGAAGGTAGCTTGCTAGGTACTGAGACTGCAAGACTGAAGGTAGCTTGCTAGCTACCTAGCTTCCTAGCTACCTAGCTTGCTAGCTTCCTAGCTACCTAGCTTGCTAGCTTCCTAGCTGCCTAGCTTGCTAGCTACCTTCAGTCTTGCATCCCCCGTGGCAGAGTGCGTTGACTGGGCACGTTGAAGATACAGTGGCTGTGTTGAGCAGACTCCTCTTGACTATGACAGATACGTCTTATGTGTACATATGCGCTTAAACGTCAAGACTGCAGCGACTATGCGGAAGTCCTGCAGTCTGGTTTTAACCTGGTCCTCATCCAACAATAGCGATCACCATTTGCGTTCTTTAAAGACATTTCCCTCTTGCGTGCTTCACAATAGCCGGGCGTCCGCTACTACGTTCTCCAGTAGTAGGCTTCGAGTCGAATAAAAGTGCAAATTGATGAGATGATGTGACGATAGTGTGGATGCCGTGGTATCTCTGCATAACTTTAAATAGCTTTGTCTCAGCACCTAGTTCTGGCCAAGATTATCTATCAGTAAACACAAAGCAAAGCCTATGACCAACTAATCGTCACCCACGTACCAATCTTATATGTATTATTATTATGGTCTTTAAGTTCCTTTGGCAATCTTATCAGAACTGCGATGATTAGTGATTAGTGGTACCTCCTTTAGCTGCATCGTTAGCTTTCTCTCTCCCTAAAATTACCGCATGACACAAGAATCGAGAGATTGCTTATGTACAAATGTCTTGAACTGAGTACAATATTAGATGCTACAAGCGTCAACACCTTCAGCCTGCTGGGAAGTGGATTCTCTGCAAGAAAAGATAAACCGAATATGAATCACATGTCTCCCCTATGTCGCCATCAAGTTACCTGTTTTATCTTGGACAAGATGCTTGTTGCAATTGGGAAATGTTGACATCTCCACGAGGAGGTTTGTCGCAAGCTTAATTGCAGTCGCAGCTCCATCAACTTGCCTATACTCCTTTCAGTTTTTTCATCAAATATACGTATTTTGTCCAAGTGCTCTTCACTCGACAAGCAATCCTTGAATTCGGTGTCGCTCCTATCACTCGCTGAATCCAGTGTATTGACCAATGAATGATTAAGCAATAGATGCAACTGCTTTGACCGCACTTGCAGTGATTCGAAGAGCTGATCGACTTCTACGAGCCTCTCCACGCAAATGTCTTCGTAGACCTCTTCGTTTTTCAAAACATTTTCCACGTTCGGTGGCGATGCTGAGTCGGACTCTGTTTCCACTTTGAGCGTTGCCGAGCAAGCCGCGCGGTTCACATTGATCTGCAAGATTTCCCGGGCTATGGACACCTCGAAGAACACCTCGTATTGACTTAGGCTATATTGTGCTATTTTAACTACGTCGATGTGTCGAAAATACCGATGATTTTTATTAAATAATACATTGTTGGAGGTGCATTCCATTTAATTGCAATCAATTTAAAAAAATGTCTTTCTTAGTACGGACCTAGTCCACTTCACTAGGAAGTATATAATCCTTAATTTCAAACTCCCCTCTCTATGTGTAGGCCCCTTTAAAACTTAAAATATTAGACAAGCTAAGCTGGAAGCTCAATATCCAGGAACATGTCAAGAAGGCCTTCACGTTCACCCTGGACTATATGGAATCGTAATTTGGTGGACTGCACTCGAAATGTAAATCACACTCATGCAACTCGAAAGAGTGTAGAAGATAGCATGCGTAGGACAGCCTCCTCCGAAGCTCTAAACATACTCCTTAACCTACCACCGATAGAACTAGTTAGTAGGCAGACAACAACTAATACGGCGATCACACTGAGATCGCTGAACAACTGGAAAGAACTTACGTATGGACACTTACAGGACAACCATAGAGACTGATCTCAAGCTACGCAAACTCCTCTTCGAGAAGAACTTCTCAACCAGCATCCTCCCAGATCTTACTGGTAGTCTGAACACCAGACGCTGGATGTTCCACTGCGAATCTTCACAGATGGATCGAGGATGGATGCAGGTGTGGGGCTGGTGTCTATTCCAAGGATCTTAACATTCAACTTCCTATATGTTCTATGTAAGGCAGCTCTGTCCTGACTAAAAAAAAAATGTAATGTCAAGCACATATGTCGTCATTCGTTCCGATAGCCAGGCAGCGATCAAATCTCTGAACTCAGTCACTTTTAACTCGAAGAATTCCGTGAATTACCGTCTACCTCTTAACGATATGGACAAGTATTTCAGCATCCATCTTATGTCGGTGCCGGGACACTGTGATATTCCAGAAAATTGCGAAATGGATAAGTTCGATGGAAGGGGTATAAATTCTGTGATCTTTCCGGTCCATGCCTATCGCTACCATAAAACATCTACTAAAGCTAGAAAGGCTTGATCAAATGGCATAGAATTCCTCATTACCAAACAACTCTGGCTTACAATCCATTAGTATGAGTAGGCCGAATCTTCGAACTCTCATCGGCGTTATAACTGGGCGTTGCGCCATAGAAACTCACGCCTCCAGATTTGGCCTCCCATACATCGACTTCTGCAGAAGCTGCAAACCAATATAGACATGCAATGCAACTGCAGTGATCTCAGGCGTAGAAGTTGTCTCGCCAACCCATACCGTCACGGCGATCAACAACTAAATATATGCAATAATCCTTGACTAACCCGTTAAAGGTTAATTCCAAGCAGTCATGGAATTTGAGGCCGAAAGTACGCACCACCCATCAAGATAAACATGCGCCGGTACTAACAGTTGAGTTGATTGAACCGTCAGCTGTCACTTGTTGAACACTCGTTGTTTTGTTGCGCAGCGCCCTGAACTGTCAGCTGTCATTATCTTACCGTCCTCCTTCATTGGCAGCACATGTCGCAAAATTACTGTACTAATTGCCATTCTCACTCCGTTTGAGTGTGACTGCTGCATGCACGGCATTCAACACGTCCCAGAGATACACACGCACTTTGCAGTGACAAGGACTTATCGCCTATTGCACAAGCCGTCGTTATTGCCAAAAAATTCGCTTTGAATTTCAAATTTTGTTTTTCGACTTCCATGTCCGAAGCTGGAACCAGTTTGAGCGCCACGTAGCGGGCGCTTATTCAGAAGTCAAGTCGAGTTGGCCAGTGCCTTGCGCAACTAGCCGGTAGTCTTAAAATGCCACTTGGACAAGATATGGTCATTAGACAGCAAGTCACTCACACCGGTCGCCGTGCCACCTTCCACCCAAGACCGCCTGGCGGTTGCACAACCCGCCACGCTCGCTGGTGACAGTGCCTAACGCTTGCAACACCGAACGTGTCAGCAATTCCCAATTTGCATAGGCAACCGTTCGTTTTATTTCTTATTCGCCAAAAATGTATGCGAATCCCCGCTCGCTGGCAGTGGCATGCAAATCGATGGCGTTCGACTTAATTTGATGGAAATTATGCGGTCACTTGGGTGCTGGGGGTCAAGGCCTGCTCACAGCGCGGGCTTATGAGATGGATCTCGATGGGTTTCTCATTCAAATCGGGCCCCGGGCAACGGCGTTTCCCAAGAATGTGTCAATCCGAGAGGTGATCTTATTTTGGGGTGACCTCGTGCGCTGCAATCGCTCGCTTGACAAATTTGGACCGCGATGGAGTAACACGTGCTTTTCACTAATTGGAGACATTTCTCTTTTTTCCAGTGGCTGCCGATGGAAACAAAAATAACGAGGTCTACGTGACAAGCTCCTGCCTGGAGAAGCCCTTCCGCTGTCCGCATCCGAAGATCCAGTTCTACTTGTACACCAAGCGGACGCAGGACAACCCCGACCTGCTGGACGTGCTTGACGAGGAGTCGCTCTACTACAGCCACTTCAATCCGAAGCATCCGACGAAGCTCATTATCCACGGCTTCGGCGGTGGGCGGAATAACTCGCCGAGTCCTGACCTGCGCGAGGCGTACTTCAGTATTGGCGAGTACAACATCATCATCGTCGACTATAGCAACGCGGTGAAGGAGCCCTGCCTCAGCCAGATGGAGTGGGCGCCACGCTTCGGCAGTTTGTGCATCGCCCAGCTGGTGAAGTATCTGGCAGCGCATCCGCGAGGGGTGCAGCCGGATGATCTGCACCTCATCGGGTACAGCGTGGGGGCGCACATTGCAGGCCTCGTCGCCAACTACATCACGCCCGAGGAGGGCAAGTTGGGACGTATCACGGGCTTGGATCCGACGATCTTCTTCTACGCCGGCACCAACAATTCGCGCGACCTGGACTCCAGCGATGCGCGCTTCGTCGACGTCCTGCACACGGGCGCTGGGATCCTGGGCCAGTGGCACAGCAGTGGCCATGCCGACTTCTACGTGAACGGGGGCACCAGTCAGCCGGGCTGTGCTTCGTCGACCATTTTCCGTAAGTCACCCTTAATCTTGTTGAGGGTAGTGTCTTCTAACCTGTGTGTCTTGCAGAAACCCTGGCCTGTGACCACACAAAGGTGACGCCGTACTTCATTGAATCGATCACCACCAAGCGAGGCTTCTACGCGGGACCCTGCCCGAATCTCCTCACTTACCTGATCGGCTGGTGCGAGCCGAAGGACAGCGAATTCGTCCTCATGGGCGAGCATGTGACACCCAAGTAAGTGCATGTTTTTACAAAGTCTCCAACTTTTCCAATCGATGTCCTTTCAGAGCACGAGGCGTCTACTACGTGACAACGAATCCGAAGCCGCCCTACGCGCGGGGCTTCCCCAGCAAGGGACGCTCCCTGTTCGGCGGCCAGTACCGAGGCGTTAGAAGATAACTCTGTTTAGTCCTAAGCTAGTTTATTTATACGAATTAAGCTCCACGGTTAGGTGTACATCGATCTGCTGCGATGCAGCGATGATGATTCTGTTCTCGTTTCCTTTTGCAAAACGGTTGTGATTTGTTAATTCTATTCATTGTGTGAAAAAAAAAAAAACAAAAAAAAAAAACGAAAAAGGATGTTGTGTACAAAATTGACTATGTTAAACTTATTGTATTTATATCTCATGTGTGCACACACACACGTGTGCATGCCTCTGTATCTGTTTGATAAAAGGAAATGCATTTAACCCTTGTAGCGCCTGGTTCAAGGACGCCTTAGATATTATTCACTTTCTGTTGTCTTAAGATTATAATAAATGACTTTGAAATAATTTTTGTGTTTTGTATCTCCAATCATGTAAAGGTTTGCATACACAGGGCAAAGTTGTTGATCGCTTCAAACTTGGCGGGATGCCAGCAACGATCCCCGTCGATGCACAGATCAAGTTGACGTACAGACTCCTTGCGGAATATAATCCTCCTCCTCCTTCTTTTGGAATATAATAAAGGTTATTAAGAACAAGCCAATGTTTATTCCTTTCCCTGAAAAGTTCTACTGAACAAGCTGTATCCATTTCAGAAAAAGCAAACATATTTATCGAACCATCGAATCTCAACTACAGTAAGTAATACCACTGATAATGTGGTTGAAGATTATTTACGCTTGATAAACAACCAAACTCAGCCTTGATGAGCTTAAATCTATCGTAACTACTCTAAAAACTCGTAAATCTGTCGGATTTGACGGAATTAGAAATATTTATCTAAAATACCTCCCTACGTTGGCTCTTAAGATATTACAAACAATTTTTAACTGGTGTCTCAAAATAGGTTACTTTCTGATTGGAAATGCGCCAAAATGATCCGAATACCCAAGCCAGGGAAGCCCTTTAATGATCCCTTGAACTATCGCCCCATAAGCCTCCTAAGTTCTCTTAGAAAATGTTTTGAAAAGGTCATCAAACATAATGTTACATTTGGAAGAATTTAATATTTTACCACAACAGCAATTCGGCTTTCGCTCACTTCATAATACTACGCATCAAGTTTACAGAATTAAGAACCCGTACTTGAATATTTTTCATTAGGTAAAAGTACTGGCTTGGTTCTCTTGGTTGTCGAAAAAGCGTTTGACACTGTACTGGCACAATGGCCTTGTCCACAAACTCTTGCAATTTAATTCTCCGATGTACCTCATAAAAATTATACAATCTTTCTTAACTGCAAGAAGTTTTAAAGTATTTGTGAACCAAACTCTATCTGACGTCCATTGGATCCCTGCCGGTATCCCTCAGGGTTCCATGTTGGCCCCCATTCTTTACAACATCTATACATCGGATTTCCCTGCATTTCCTGGATGCCATTGTGTAATTTTTGCAGATGATACATGGATTTATTCGTCCGATTCGGTAGGCTTAATAAATGAGCCTAACTTGCAATCAGCAATGAAATTAAAATTAAAATGAATCCTCAAAAAACACAAGCAATCTTTTTTTCTCGAAAAAGAAAACCTTGTTATTTACCTGCTGGCGATTTAATAGTCAGTAGAAATCAGATTGACTGGGCACCATTTGTTAAATATCTAGGAGTCATTATGGATAAAAGACTAACTTTTGGTCAACATACAAGTAATGTTGTTAATAAAGTCAAAAAAACCATTTAAGTACTATACCCATTCATCTGTCGTAAGTCTGAACTAAGCAAAGATAAAAAGCTTATAATATCCAAATTTATATTCCAAGCCATTTTGTTCTACGCAGCTCCTGTGTGGTTCCCCCACACCAACTGTCACATTAAGAAGAGCGTATGATCCGACTTAATGAAAACTTTGTCTCTTCACGTAACATAATGGGCAGTCGGAAAAGTCTTTTCGTATTTCTAATCCAACTCTTTTCACAGACAATTCATGTGGTACCCAAACATCGAGCTTCTTTTTGTAGCCAGCCTTTTTTAAATGGTTCAAAACCGTTTGATGATGAATGTTTAGTTCATGGCTGCTTAAGTGACGGTCCAAGTCAATCTTTTCCATAATTTCATGACCAGAGCGAAGTGCATCTTTCACATCGAACTTTCTAGAACGGAAGCGAGCGAACTATTGTTGTGCTACACGAACTGATACAGCGTCATCTCCGTACACTTCACAAATTTCATTGGTGGCTTGCGTGGCATTCTTCCCTTTTTTATACAAAAATTTCAATATATAGCGAATTTCTTCATTATTTTCACTCATTTTGGAACAGCTGTAACTTTTTTTCAACTTCTTGTTTTTTGGTTAAATGAAGCTTAAAATGTCACCTTTCCAACACCATATGGTATGACACAATGTGATTGGTTTGGTAGCACTGGCGATAGACGACTCCAACGACATCTTTTGACAAAATACGAAACGACTTTTTCGACTACTAATTATCAGATAACCCTTTCGTTTCTAATCTTACAAACTTTATTTGATATTATTTGTCTTATTTATTAATCAATGTATAAAGTTACTTCATTTATTTATTAAATTCTATAAATACATTATGTATCCACAAAGGATACACCAACTTACAAAACTATGATATTTAGCACGAATGTTTCCTGCTGTACATAATAAAGACTCCTTGCGGTGCCCCCTGGATAGCCTCTGTAGCAACCGCTTGAAGGTAAACCAATGTATTCAGCGATCCCCTTGTGGTTGTGCGGAGGACTAGCAACCTGCTCGATTGTTCCAAGCCACAGCGTTACCAGATTATTTTGTTAAAACTTGCTAAAGCTTAGACAAAAAACTGCTAAATCGGTTAGACAAGAATGAAAAAAAAAAATGCTAAAGAAAACTGCGATCGATTTCTCACTAAGAAATATGCTTATTTTTATTTTTTAGTTTAATTTCAGCTCGTTTACACCGTTGTATTAAGTATACATTGGCGACATTGGGGTTGTGGGTCTGTTTGTCGACTTCTAAGCAATTGAACCTAGTGCCTGGGTTCGATTCTCGGTACGACCAAAACAATTTTCACGGACCACCCCACCTTTTTCGAGGCACTGACAATGCTCAATGAGTAATAACTCCCTAGGAAAGGCTTCAAAAAGATAGACTTCAACACTTACACATTTACAAAGCTATTGACTGAAATTATTCTGAATCGAATTCATTAAAGATAGCATTTGATTTGTTGGAATGAAGATGTAACAGCTTTTACTTTCAGAAGTGCCCTGAATTACTTGCAAAATTGAGGCAACATTTTCGTTACTGAAGCGATTACGGTTTTTAGTTTCAAACAAAATTACATGTGAAAATATTTTTTGTTCAATTGACGGAATCTCATTGTTTTTTTTTTTTAAGTTTTGGCTTGCAATTTTGTTTATTTAAAACATTTTAACTTACATGCTAGACAAAAGTACTTAAAACTAGCTTAACTATCTTCCGAATTTACAAACGTACTTAATGCTAACCTACTGACCCTATGCGGGTACTCTAAGCTAATCTAATCTACTTTATAAATGTGCCTTTCGGCCTTATCTACGTTTTTTTCCGTTGTCATTACGACAACCTTTATTTCTTTATTCATTTGCCAAGAACACTTATAAAAAAAACTTGGCTAAACTTAACTACTTAAACTACCTTATACTAACTTAACCTAACATAAAACATAAGACTATCTTAATTATGTCCGTAACAGTACGGACACGTGACCGGGATGCCGAGTGTGAGCAGAAGAAACTTGCAACTGACGATGCATACCAAAATGCGCTGCAACGAAAAACTAGAGCAGTGCTGGAGGTGTACCGAGCTAGAAGAAGGGAGGAGAAAAAGCTGAAGGAAACGTCTCTCACAACCTACCAGCTCAGGGATATCGAAGAGTCTAGGGACAAGTATAAAATACGGGTGTTCTACAAAAAAAAAAGCCAAAAGTCTTGCCGCTGGCTTTAGGAAAGGCAACCAGGCTCTTCGAAACGTATATGTTATGTATATGCCTAACTTTTATAATTTATACGCCGTGATGCACCTTTTTTTTGTTTTTTTTTTGGATTTTATGTTTTATTAATTTTTTTTTTGAGTTTTTTGTTTTTTTATTTTTTTTTTTTTGTATTTTATATTTGTTTTATAATTTTTTTAAACTGCCTCAAAAACTATGTAATCTGGCCACTATGGTCAACTATCTGATCCTGTGTAAAAGCTAGCGGTGGGCGAGGCTGGTTTTTGGTGTAACCCCCAGTAAAATCGCCGTTCTTTGGCAAACTCTTTCCAATCTCGAGCGGGGATCGCTCTACTGAACCGGAGGAGATCCTCGTAGGTGCGAACTACATCCGCTTCGTATTGGAGTCGCCTGTCCACTGTTCGGCGTACGACATATATGATAGGACATCCTTGTGGATCCTGTGTAAGGCCAATTGTGTCTAGATAGAGGAATGCTTCGGGAGGAATAAAGCCGTTAAGGCGCACCCTTTCATGGTACCTACAATTTAGGTAATAAGCCCCAAGGATCAGAGGTCATAGCTCATGCAGTATGCCTTCTGATCAGCTTAATAATAAAATGATCTAAAATGTTAACGTTTGCCTCGTTATGAATCTCATTGTTGTTAAAACCCGACGTCAAAATATGAACATTTTAACAATTTTTTCTTAAGGATTAACGGTTTGCGTATTTTAAAATACAATGCCTCGAATTCGGAAATTGCCAATGGGTAATCTGGACTTGAGGAAAGCATGCCCGATGAGTGGAATCTCAGTATCGTTTGCCCGATCCACAAGAAAGGAGACCCCTTTGACTGCGCCAACTACCGAGGGATAAGTCTCCTGAACATCGCTTACAAGATCTTCTCTGCCGTTTTGTGTACTCGCCTGAAGCCGCTCATACATAACCTGATAGGTCCATATCAGTGTGGCTTCAGGCCAGGGAAGTCCACCATCGACCAGATTTTCACACTACGGCAGATCCTGGAAAAGACCCAAGAGATGCAGATCGACACCCACCACCTTTTTGTCGATTTCAAGGCCACATATGACACCGTGCACAGAGATGAGCTATACAGCGTCATGTCTAGTTTTGACATTCCTGCCAAACTCATCAGGTTGTGCAGGATGACGATGGAGAATTCTCGCTGCTCCATCAAGGTCGGTAACGAACTCACCGAGACCTTCAATGTCAAAAAAGGTCTTAGACAAGGCCACGGGCTGTCATGCGATTTCTTTAACATCATCCTGGAGAAGATAGTGCAAGACTCACACGCCAACACTAGAGGCACGATCTTCCAGAAGTCCGTACAACTGCTAGCATACGCGGATGACATTGACGTGATTGGCAGAACACAGCGAGCCGTCAATGAGGCGTTTGCTGGCATTGAGGCGGAAGCGGCTAAAATGGGTCTAGCGGTGAACGAGGGCAAAACGAAGTATATCCTGTCATCAAGAAAGGACACAAAACATCGACATCTTGGATATAGCTTGGAATGGAGTCTTGGAATGGGCAGCTATAACTTCGAGGTATTCAACGATTTCGTCTACCTCTGCTCCGCAGTAAACAGTACGAACAACATTAGTACCGAGATCAAACGCAGAGTAACTCTTGCCAACCGCTGTTTTTATGGGCTCAAGGGGCAATTGAGTAGAAGAGCCATCTCTCGAAGGACCAAGCTGACTTTATAGGCATGGACAATCTCAAAAGCGGATGAGGAAGTCCCTGGTCTCTTCTCTCTCTCTTTGGTCCTGTTTGCGTTGTCGGTTTCTGGAGGAGAAGATTCAACCACGGACTGTACGAGCTGTACAGCGACGTGAGTCTAGACAGGCGTCTTCGGATCCAACGCCTAAGTTGGCTAGGCTATGTTGAGCGCATGGACAACACTGCTCCAGCCAAAAGAGTCTTCGACTCCGAACCAATTGGACAACACAAAAGGGGACGCCCACAGAACCGATGGCGCACCCAGGTGCAGAAGGATCCCAATCGACTTGGTGTGCAGAGTTGGACACATCTGGCTGAAGATCGTGCTAGGTGGAGAGGCTTGTTGGTTGAGGACCAGGTTGGACTGTAGCGCCAAATAAAGAAGAAGAAGGTTTAGCTCTACAGACGTAACAATTCGATGCGTCGGTGTGTGTACTTAGTACCTGAAACCAGTTGTTGGGTTTAGGAAGCTTAAGGATGTCGCTATTTCTTCAAGACTGTTGTAGAAATGGCTGACCCATGTTTTTCTTCTTGTTTCTGCAAGGGCTGGGCAGGTGCCGAGGTAATGTAACACGGCTTCCTCTTCCTCCTCATCATCCAGCTTCTGCAGAAGCACTGTAAGGTGCACCAAGACTTCTGGTTTAGTTGCGAATTAGGCAGTGGTCAGTAATGTTCCTCCTTTTCAATTCTAAGCTTTCTGAGCTCTTTTTTTTGAAGGATCTAGTGTAGGCCACATCGTTTTCGATGAACTACAGGTGTCCAGTTCCAATCATATTCGATTAGTATTGATTATGGCGTCTGATAATAGCATTGTTTTTATCGCTCTCATTGGGGCGTAAGGTGTCCCCTGATAGAGTCGGCCACCTTCTTGGTAATTCGTCGGATTTTCTTTCGTTGCCCGGAATACTCATGTGCCCAGCACAGGGTAAGGTTGCAACTGTCAGCTATCTACCTCAGAGATAGACGGCAGAGTTTTACCATCTCAGAGTCAATCGAAAGGGTTTTTCAGAGCCTTTATGGCCGTTCGACTATCTTTGTTAATAACGATATATATTCCGTCTATCGGAGTCATTGATAGTCGGAGGGATGCCTCTTGAAAAGCTGTTACTTCTCCCTGGAAAGTACTGCAGTGGTTTGGGAGCCGCATGGCTATTGTTAGCTCAGGCAAACTGGCGTGAACACCGGAGACTGTGACTTCCTTCTGATTTTCGGGACAGCGGGGTTGCACACCTTACCTTCATCCCATTCTATTCTCGTGGGGATTATTGATTTGTGCTTAATTTCGAAGTTCTCAAGCGGTGTCATATAGTTTGATTGTTCGTTTTGATCTTCGAGTTATGAAGTAGCTCCATATGCCCCTCGATGTCGGAGTGCTTACCCTCTCTCAGTCTTACTGATAAATTACATACTTTGCTAGTCACATCGAATTTCGTCAGCCCTGACACTCCATTCACATGGAATCTGCTCATTCTCTTTCGTCGAGAATTTGTCGATAGCGTCTGTCTACCTTCTCACTTTGACAGGTAAATGGTTGTTTCTGAAAGATGGCGTATGTTGTACGGTGCTCGAGGCATGAGATGGATGCAATGAAGCCAAAAATGAAACTTTTAACATGTTTTGAAATGAATTTTATTAAAAGACTATATGCAGTTAAGTATACATTAAATTATTGTTTTTTTTTTTTTTTGTTTTTCATATTTTAATAACGGTTATTGGATATACATATATTTTGTATTATAATATCTTGCGCAATACGCGTACTTATGCGTTAGGAACGAACGAAAATCAACAGAGACACAAAATGAACTGATCAATGAAATAAAACATTCGTAGGATACATACATCTATCTATACTGCACGATTAGAATGAGGGGAAAAATTTTGTATTTGTTTTGTACACATGTCTTGTCGACTATTCAAATATTCAATTGTTTAAGTTTGTTTATCTCATATACATCAGGAGGGGTTTCATAAGGGATATCTACTTAAATTTGGTTTGAAATACAAGATCTACGTTTTTTATTTTTATTTTTAAACACGTGACACATACTCTGGGAGTTGACGAGAAGATTCACTCAGAGAGAGAGTTACTAGAAGGGATACGGGTAATGTATCTACTCAGTTTCCCATGACAGTATGTTACAAATGTTATTATAGCACACCCTGTATATTAGGTTTTAATGTTTTATTTTATTCTGTACATAATACTGGATATAATATTTATATATATATATATTTTTTTTTAGTAGAACACTCAACAATAAATTGTTGATACAAGTATTTGCTAATGATTCACAAAAAAAAAAATAAAATAAAATGAGAAGGTACTGTACAATAAATTCAAACTACACTTGAATGAGAATGAGATAGATAATCTTATAATTTTTGTCTATACAGTTTATGTCAGGTTATTACATATTTGCTTAACTAACAACACTTACGAGCTAGGGGGTGAAATTTCTTTCAATATTGTCGCTCACAGCGTATTTTTGTTGAACATTATTTATATACTTGTTTTTATTCTTATTGACTAGAGTATGTGTTTATCGCCTACTCGAAGAATGCTAGTATTTGTTATTTTATGTTATTCATATGTACACTTATGGGATATTCTCAAAAAGCATTTGATTATGCGTACTTTTTTGTGCGGTATAAACGAGTCAATTTATTTAAATTTAATTATATTTATTATTGTCAACACAGCCTTGAGAGTGAGAACCCTCAATAATTTATTTAAAATATTTTCAAATTTATTTGTTTTTCATTTAATTTTTTTTAAATATATTTTTATGTACAAATTAAAAGTAAAATAATTTTCTTTAAGTTATTGCTATTATTTTTAAAGAATTAACTAAATGAAAAGGAGGATGTTACCTTTTATTTTATTTACATACATTTTACAGTTTGACATCGGTTGGCAAAAGTGAGCTTCTTTAAAATGCTGCGCATTAATTTTGGTTTTCGATTTAAGCTGGATTTTATGGGGAGTTTGTTTGGCTGTCATGGCTCTACACAATGATTGATGTTTCTAAGCTCGTAATTATTTAATGGAAAGTTTCAAAAGTGGAAAAATGGCTTAGGAGTGTCTTATGTACAGCATGTTGAATGAGACAAGGGGAAAGAAAGGAAAGTTAGGGAGAAGTCTGAATTTGACTTTTTTTTAGGGGTGTCTTAGACTTTGAAAAGAACTAGAGATTGACGCTCGCATCTGCTGAGCATTGGACAGAGAATTGGATTCCTCTGCTGAACCACATCGCTTCTTAGAGCCGCTGCTGTTTTATTGACGTGGACAAACGAGATCATCGCGATCTTCAGTGTTACTAGGTAGTAGGATTTTCTCAACATAACCGCCGAGAACTACAGAGGCATGCTCTTCCAATGATCCACCCACATGCTAGCACACTCTGTGAGCCTTTAATCAGACGATAGCAGACATTGAAACGGTAGCGGATAAAATTGATCTCAATGTAAAGGCCGTCAACCTCTAAAAAAGGACACACAATATCGATAGCTGGGCTAGACTGTCACACTCGGCAGTTGCGAAGCAGTCAGGGACTTGGCTCTACCTAACCTTGGCTTAACCATGGCTCTACATAGGGAATTAAACCAAGAATGGCTCACTGGATGTATACGGCTCTTTTTAGACCCATCTTAACGTACGGTCTCCTTGTTTGGTGGCCAGCACTGAATAAGAAATCCAATCTTAAATTGATAAACAATATTCAGAGATCAGCGTGTATCTGCATCACGGGGGCATTGCGATCCACTCCCACAGCCGCCATGGAAACATTGCTACAGCTTCATCCTATGGACATCTATGGGAAGCTGGTAGCCACCAAGGCAGCGCTAAGACTACGGGATTGCAAACGCTGGAGCAGTTCATATAGATTATGTCATACAGAGATAATAAGAGATGCAAGACTACCAACGCACACAGATTATACAACACCTACTTAAGACTTCGAGTTTGGCTTCAAAACACTTAGAACACACAGGCAGAGAAGATTGGGAAAACGATCTGGTAAGGAAACCAGGTTACCTGGAGATCCCCACAGAGGGCTCAAAAACAGATGAGACCACCGGACTAGGAGTATTCGCGATATCGCTGGACATATCCTTTCCCCTGTCTCTTCTTCTGCCCGACCATTTTCCATTGTAGTGTATTCCAGGCAGAAGTTAAGGCTATCCAAGATGCTGCCCGCTTACTGTCGATGAACCCGATAGACGGGCTATCTTACGCCATTTATTTAGATAGCCATGCGGCCATAAAGGCTCTGGATACACCATCAATTAAATCGAAGATGGTAAGACTTTGCCGTTTATCTCTTAAGGAGATAACGGTTGGATGCAACCTAACCCTATGCTGGGTACCTGGGAATAGAAGACAGATGCCTTCGACTCCGCTAATTGGAGATGGAATTAGAGTAGGACTTCGAGGCTTATTTGGACCTCACTAAATCCAAACAAAACAAATACACTCCAAAAACTAAGCAGGAATGTAATAAGTAACGCTGTGGGCATTAGCACCGGCCCCTGCCTTCTCGATATCCATGCCAGAAGAATGGAAGCCTCCCACAATGACCACGGCAGAAGCTGTAGAGACGAGGAGGAGGAAGAAAATACGCTTCATGTCCTCGGCACTTGTCCAGCCCTTGCAAAAACTAGAAAAGATGTACTAGGCAAATACCTTTTCAGAAACCTAGAGGAAATTTCACGCTTAAAGATAAATGGCATAGCCAAGTTTATCAGGAAAACTTATTGGCTGAAAATCAGCACAGGAGTGGACTTGTCAAAGTAGGCCACTAGAATACCATTAGGCAGACTCCAGGTTTATTTCATTTTCTTGCCGTTTTGAATTTAAGAGGAGCCAGTGTAAAGCCCCGGGAAGAGATAGAACAAAGGATACAACCAGGATCTAACTGGACCACAACTGCTACAGTGGTGACAATCGCCCACACCTAACCTAACCTAGCCTAACTTGCGTAACAGCTGCGATTCGAAGTTTCTTCCAATTCGAGAGGAGACAGAACTTTCTTTGAAGAATGATCAAATTTGTTTTTCATAAGACCTTGGGCAATTCAGGCAAAGAAGCCCTTTGTCGCTTTAAGGTGGCGCTTGGATGAGATCGGAATACGGAATTGAAATCAACCCCAAACTAACAGAAGAACTTGAAAACCGACCCATCCCAAGCAATTATATCCTACTGAACCACCTTTTGCAGATGTCTCGAACAAAGTAGATGACAAAATCATAAATTTAGAAAATAAAAGGTAGTGCAACAACCGACAAACTCCTTCAAAGCGACTAAAAGTTGTTGGAGCGCTATCTAGCCATAATCTTTTGAAGTCATGAAAATGCGACCAATCCATAACTTCATGAGCCAAGGCTGTGGTGAAGAGGATGAACAAGAGGATCCTCGGCACTAAATTTGCCAATGTCGTAGTCTCTTACAGTTGAGATACATCACACTGAGACTGGAACACTTCCTCCAAGACCTCCAGGATCTAGGAAGGTTTTGTGAGCAAAAATTCATCTACGTTGCATAGGCATCTACCCACATACCTATCCTAAACCTATGTGGATTAAGGGCGTGTAAGCCGCATAACTTCGACCAAAAAAAAGACAACGTAACAGGAGACGTTCATATTTAAAATGGCGTACACGATTGGCATTTTTTTGTTTGACACAAGTTGTAGTCATCATTTTTGGCTTCATGCTCCATCATTTTTGGCTTCATGCTCCATCTCAACTCGAACCTTAATTAGATCCATTGCAAGACGACAGAAGATCATTGCAGTTCGAATTGAACCCAGCTTTTCAGCAACCACAAAACGGCTGGGTGAAACAGTTGGTTAAGTGCCTGCCCTTGATTATAGGGCTCGCCGATTCAAATCCCAGTTGAAGGTAAGTTATGCTTTATCTGGTCCAGTCACCAGTCCGGTTGACGGCACTATCTCTGGAGTGTTCGATTCGTGATAGTAGCCTGACAACGGACCAACATTGTCTAAGTGTGTCACTACCAGCCCCGTTCCCTTGTCATGTGCTTTCGATTCATTCTCACGAGTGGAGGGGAATAACCGCCTTGTGCCGAATCCGAAAGTCAAAATTTGAGACTGTTTTTCTATGACAGTTCAGACAATCTGTGTATTGTCAGCGGTTCAAGAGAAGTCTATTATAAAAGTCGAGGATTGAATCCACCACGAACTACGACCACAGTCTAGGGATGATCATGTTCAGGAACTGTAGAGAAAACTGGATCATCCTTGCTGGCCTTGCATTTCCAACTTATCAAGGATATGTGACAAATATCTACCTTTGTCATCTTAACCTCTTCGCGCACGCTTGAAAGTCATACAAGATTGCAATAGTTAACCAAATTAATTATCTCATAGCGTTGGTTAGTGCATCTAAGGATCCCCCTTGCTCTATCTGAGGCTATGGCTGCCAGTCTAGACTTACCTAACCTAATTCGCAGCACAGAATAGAGTTGTCAAATTTCTGAAGCACTTATGTAAATCCTTGCCCTGGCCCTAGATCATTTTCAGAAAAGACCCGCCGGTAAGTGTGTCGACATAAAGCTGAAGCAGTTCATAAAGCTGTTAGCAGTTCAAAGGAATTAAACAAATGAATTTGAAAGCTTGAATTATGAAAGTTGGGGATTCGAACCTGGCACCCTCTGCGTAGGAGTCTACACACGGCGACTCACGAGGTGATTCGATTTAGGTCAAGAATATTCGGGCTTTTTTTTCGATAACCCAATACCATTTTGAATCTACTTCCATTTTGCTTTGCACATATGTATACGCCCCCGTCGATATATTGAGTAAATTGGTAGAGTCGGTAATTTAAATACGACCTTACGGCCGTGCCTGACTTACACCCTTTAAAGTAAATTATGTTACGTACATCTGGGCCTAATTCGTGTAACTCAATGCATGAAATGGCATGTTATACAAATCTGCCACTTAAATGAAAAATTATAAAACATATGAAAAATTACTGTTCAACTAGAACATTAAGACAAACAATACGTTAAATACCTCAATCCCCTTCAAAGTCTAAGAATTATTCTTGATGTCAACATAAAACACATCGTAAGCGAATTTGACTAACCTGACCTACACCTTATTCGATATTGAAGCACATTTTTGCTGTGGCGCCGATTCGTCTATTTAAAACGGCATATATATTAATTTTTACTTAATTATTTTTTTTTTAAATTTATAACTTACTAATGTCATCGTTAAATATACGTAGATATATTAATGTATACAACGTATGTGTATATTTTCTAGGAGATTATTTAAAGATTACAATTTAAAATTAATTTTATATATATTTTCTTTCTAAAACACATTTAAAATATTTATCTTATTTTGTTTGGTTTTTCAATGAATTTAATTTTTTTTACATATACATTGTATATTTTTATACACATTTCAATTTCTCTACATTTTATAGAATAAGAATTGACTCTTTTAGTTTAGAAATTGCGTACATTGTTCAACATTTTGTTTATGAATAATTAGTTATTATTTAATTTAAGAAAATAAAAACAATGATTGAAAATTAAAAGCAAATTTAAGCTAAAAAACACGGTTAATGTTGAGTATTATAATTAAAAACACGTATATCACATTCATATGGATTATAAATATAAAGTCGACTAGTCGTTAATGGGATGTCAGTGGTTTAGTGGAGATATTTTAATCGTTTTGTGAATTTTGATTATTTTTTGGATTGCATGGCGGATCATCATGTGGAAGGTGTTTGGTTGTGGATTGAGGAGAGAAGTAAATGGCGGCTATGTGGGTTAAAATAGATGAGAAAAGGATACTCTCTACTACCAGACAGGTCTCCTGAATATATGTGAGATAGTGCTTAACCCTCTTTGAAGCAATACAAATCTGTTGGAAACTCTGCTCTGTTGAGTCACGATGACACTGTCTCACAAGGAATTTAAGAAATGAGTACAGATCCAAGCTGAAACAAACTCAAACTTAGGCAATCTTTAGAAAAATCGGGGCTAAATTACTGAACCGGGCCGGTTGTACAATAAATGGGTCGTAGGTGAACGTAGACTTCAATGCTCCAGATAAGATGGTCTTCGGAATCCGATCTCCGGTATAAAGACCAAGACAGCTTGGTCTTGATGACAGGGAAGCAGCGTGCCCAGGACCGTCAGGAATGAAAAGCAGCTATCGTTCAGGCTCGAACCCAGCATGGGTCGTCAGCCTGATAAGGAAGTAAGTAAGGTGAACGTAGACTCCTTTGCCAGTCCACCAAATCCGCAAATCATGCCACGACATGTTGCTTGGTAAGACCACTGGACATTGCTTCTGGATAGGGTCAGCTATGTTTAGTTTCTACTTGTACACATCTGGCGTAATTGCCACGAAACACCGTACAAACAAGCCAACTGCTTCCCTTACCCCATTTTTGAATGAAGAAGCGTCAGCGCCGCTTCGAGGTTGACTAAGTTATTGAATGCAATAAAATTGTTTGGTTTTGGATACTGAGCCGTATTGTTGTTATAGCCTACTTTCGATCCAAAACGCTCACGCAGAATTAGTAAGCATAAGCAGTCATTGAGCCGTTGGAACTCATGCTTCCTTTCCCTACAATGACTTCTGCAGAAACTACAGAGACGAGATGGAAGTAGAAATTCTTTTCCACCTTCTGTGCAATGGCGGTCTTTTGTTCTCCCGTAGAAGATTTCTCTTAGGCGCCTACTAATTTAGGATCCTGCCCTAACCAAGTAGCATTCGTATCAGTCATGTCCATCAATCGAATAAGATCGATCAGATCCGCGTGGTAACACACTCTGACCTATGTGTCACTTCTGCTAACACTTAACCACTTTAACCCTAACCAAACCTAAGCTAAGAGATAAGGGCTTATTATTGTATGAATGACGGGTCTATGAGTGGAATGTTGGGACTGTTTTCCAGCTGACGCTAAACTGAACTTTTCTGAGAGTAAGACCATGGGTTGGTCCTGATCTATTTAAGGCTGACAGCAGCAAAGTGAAATCAAGTCCACTAAGTCTCCGATAACGACTGGATGACGCAGTGGGTTAAGTACCTGCGCTTGGTTAGTGGGGTATCGCGTTCGAATCCCAGTGGGTAGCATGCATTTATGAAGATGACTATAATAGTTTACACAGAGCGAAAGACTTGTCGTGAATGCTCCGAATCACTTTCGAAAGGAAGTTGTGGACTAGAAAATGAAGTGTTGTGCTGTCATTGAATTGGACAGAATGGGTTTATCGTTGACTGACAGCAAGCTTCTGTCTTCAATGTTGTGTTCTCGCCATCGACGATATGGCCACGTCACCACAGGCAGATATACTTCTGAGGCATTCAACGACTTGCTCTAACTCGTCTCTTATGTAAAGGAGAACAGTCTGTTTCTGTGGGCTTAAGAGACAGTTGAGGCCTCTCTGGAAGGCCAAGCTGACAGTATACAACACCTTGATCATTTTTGTCACGCCCTATGCCATAGAAACATGGTCCATCTCAAGAGCAAATGAATAAGCCCTTGGTCCTATCCCCGGTATAAATCTGCTTTTGGTCCTGTCTCCTAAACATTTATAAAACTTGCGTATGGTTCCAATTCCAGGCGGAACCATTTTCAATGCGGGATGACTGATCTTGCCAACACAGAAGGTTGTTATATGCATTGATAGCCAAGAAGGCTTCAAATGCCGGACAGGAATGCCGGACTAACAAGGACAGGAATGCCGGACCAACAAGATCAGCACAAAATTTCTTAAATCTGAGTTCCAGCACACATTGATATCCCGGGGATCCGAATGCCGATGGACTGGAAAGGCAGGGATCTACCCTTTAGTGCACACTTGCAGAGGTGGTGCACATTCAACTACAAACAGGCTACGCACTTCGTTAAAATGGCAAGACTCAGATGGGCTGGGCCAGACTCAGAGCTCAAAACAATGCGCTCAACTCAGCAAGCTTGTAACAATGACAAGCTGTGCAACATCAAGGATAAAATGGCCTGAGTACAACCGATCTACCACAAAAGATCTCCTTCGACGAACCCGTCATGATATCGCTAGACTGGTGGCACTCTGTACGATCCATTAGCGAAGGAGATCATGTCGTCAAACTAGGTATCCCATACAACACTGCTGAGTGCGAGACTTTAGCATTTCAATTGTGCCTGCTTGGCTCTTGCTAAAACCAGACAAGGAGCCTTTTTTTTAACTCTTCTTAAACTCCCTTGGTGAAATCTCTCTGAAGAACATAAAGGAATTAAAGTCATTTTTAAATACCTCAGGTTGGATTTAGACTTTTCCAAAAACACACACTTTATAAATAAGACACTAGAGCTGTGTCATTGGACCGGCACTCACCGAACCACCATTTCTATCAAACAACTTTTTGTCCGGTTTGTGTTTGCCATTTGGAGGAGAATATTCAACCACGATCTGTGCGCGCTATATATAGCGACGTAAGCCTACGGCGCGTGCACTACACTGCTCCAACCAGAAGAGTATTCGATCCCGCAGCAGTTGGCCTAAAAAAGGCGACCACAAAACCGATGCCGCACACAAGTGGAGAAGGAAATCAGTCAACATGGTGTGTGTAATTGGAGGGTTCTGATTAAAGATCGTGGCAGCTGGAGAGGCTTGTGGGTTGAGACCTGAATCCATGTAGGACCTTAACTTTAGCAGGATTAGAAGAAGTAGATGAAGAGTGTGCTACCAAGAAATACTTCAACTTCGTTGTTCTTCCCTTCCTTGAAAGCGCAATGAGCACAAATTTCTATAATTCAATTCTCGCCAAGTGAAATAAGGTCGATGCCTAAAATTTGGTCTTGTAATTTAACAGCAGCAATGATTTGGTTAGATCGCTGCAACGGACCGAAGCTCACTCTATGCGACATTTGATCATGACATGACGGAACTGGCAACCAGTGTGTTCCCTTGGTGAACCAGAATCTTTGAAACGAATTCACACAACTTTTTAAAATTAATCGAGAGTTGAGGTTAGCCTGAGTTGAGATGCCCCGATATCATTCACTTCCATTACTGATTTGTGTTCATGGTAAATCGCTTGCGCAAAAAATCTGCTCTCATTTTGCAGCTGTCTCTCATTAGACACAGTTCTGTCAAATTGAAGGCAGCAACGAAAAATTAAAAGAAAAACTATAAAGAAAATGTCAAGAGATACAGGATGCGGATAAAAAGATAAAATTTACTAAACAATACTTATGAGAATTTTTTTAAACAAACTAAATGAAATCCTCGAAAATCCCAACCAAACACCGACCACCTTGAATGACCACCAACTGCTGGAGTGTTTCCCTGTTAATCTAATAATTTGTTTAAATGTGTGAGTTGTAACAAAGTGTCTCTATTTTCTGTTTCACTTAACACCTACATCTACGGCTTAGCAACAGGAAATATAACAATTTGTATTCATCTAATATATTATCTTCATTCTCTAACACGTAAGGGATTAATTTTTATTCGGCTAAGTTAGGTTAGGACTTTGTTTCCAATTTACAGATAATATATTCTAATATTTAAAAATTGTTTAATCTAATATTTTAAAGAATATGTTGTGTTTATACATGTTTTAGTGCATATCTTGAGATAAATACAAATGTAGTAGAAAGTGCGGTGCGCATATTATGACGTTTAAAATAGGAAACTAATTCTAAAAGTGCTGTACAAGGGGAGGGGGTGGTGCAAAGGGGGTTGAGTAGGGATAAGAAGTGCGTGTGAACATTTAAGAAGTGAGACATATATGTGCTGTACATGGGGGGATGGTGCTTTCAGAAAATTTTTAAATTTAAGATTGACTCTAAAAGTGCTCTTTGAGGAGAGATGTGCCAGGGTTTACAGAGGGAAGTGCATTTGAACTTATTTTAAAAACAAAAAGTGCTGGACAAGATGACGGTGCTGTTCATGGGGAGATGTGCAAGGCGATCGCTTGGGATGAACGGAATAGTGCATTTAAAAAACAAAAAAAAGTTACTCTAAAGCTGTTTGAGGAAGGGCGTGCCTAGGGTTAAATTAGGCTAAAAAGTGGATAGCCTGAAGGGTTAACTTAGGCTAAGGTGCAGTGCTGTACAAGGAGGGGCCGTGTAAAGGATAAATTAGGACGTGCGTGTGAAATTTGAAAAATTGAAAGATTAGACGCCAAAGTGCTCTAGAAGGAAAGATGTGCCAGGGGAGGATTGCATTTAAAAGGAAATTTCTAAAAATGGGCGATAAATAGCATTTTGGGAATTACGTGCCAAGGATTGAATTAGGCTAAGAAGCGGACGGTGCAAAGGGATTAACTTCAGCTAAGCTGCAGGGCTGTATCCTAATGCAAAGGATAAATTAGGAGGAGGACTTACTTGAACTTATTTTAAAAACAAAAAATGCTGGACAAGATGACGGTATAATGGGGTTAATTTAAGATAAAGTGCTGTTCATGGGGAGATGTGCAAGGGGATAGATTTGATAGTGCATTTAAAAAATTGAAATTTAAAAATAAAAATTACTCGAAAGTCCTTTTTGAGGTAGGACGTGCCTAGGGTTAAATTAGGCTAAGAAATGGATAGCCTGAAGGGTTAACTTAGGCTAAGGTGCAGTGCTGTACAAGGAGGGGCGGCGCAAAGGATAAATTAGAAGATGTAAGTGAAATTTGAAAATTTGAAAATTTGACCCTAAAGGGATATTAGGAGGGATGTGCCAGGAGAGGAGTGCATTTAAAACGAAAAATATTTAGGCTAAGAAGTTGACGATGCAAAAGGGTTAACTTTTGCTAAGGTGCAGGGCTGTATCCTTATGGAAAGGATAAATGTAACGGGGGAGGAGTACATTTAACAGAAAAATTAAAAAAAAAAACAGGGCTTAAATTGCTTTTTGGGAAGGATGGGCCAAGGATTGAATTAGGCTTAGAAGTGAACTGTGCAAATTGGTTAAGTAAGTCTAAGGTACAAGTCTGTACAGGGCTTTATTCTTAGGCAAAGGATAAATTAGGAGGAGGGGAGAAGTGCGTGTGAAATATAAAAAATTTTAAAATAAAACTCCAAAGTGCTCTAAAGGAAGGATGTGCTCTATAAGAAAGGAGTACATTTAACAGAAAATTTTTAATTTTTAAAAACAAAATGGGGCTTGAATTCCTTTTTTGGAAGGATGTGCCAAGGATTGAATAAATTAAGAATTAGTTAGAAGTGCATATGAACAAATCAGACTAAAAAAAAGTGCCATATAAGGAGGGTGGTGCAAAGGAGTTAACTGAGGATTAAGTGATGTTCATTGACCAACAGAATAGTGCATTCAGAAAATCAAAAACTTCAAAATATAAAAATGGTGCATTTTGAGGAAGGACGTGCTAGGGGTTTGACTAGGCAAAGAAGTGCATATGATCAATGGGTCGTACTTGGACGACGGTGCAAACGACGGGTTCATTAAGGATAAAATGCTGTACAAGAAGGGTTAAGGATAAATTAGGAGAAAACAAAACGAAACAAATCTTAATGTGCTCTAGAGGGAGGGATGTGCCAGGGGAGGAGTACATTTTTTTAATTTTACATAATTAATTATTAATTCAATTTAATTTTTAAATTTTAAAAATATAAAACTGCCTTAAATTACTTTTTGGGAAGGACGGTCCAAGAATTGAATAAGGCTATGAAGTACATGTTAAAAAATCAAATTAAAAAAAAGTGCGTTAGAATGAAGGCGGTGGGAAGGGGTTAACTTAGGGTAAAGTGCTGTACAGGAAAGGTCTGTGCAAAGGATAAATTAGGAGAAGTACGTAAACAGACCGAAAAAAACCGTAAAGTGCTCTACAAGGAAGGATGTGCAAGAGATGAATTAGGACAAGTACTGTACAAGGAGGGAATGTGCAAGGGGGTCATGTAATGCATTTTAAAATACAAAATTCGATATAAGTGCCATATAATGAAGGATGTGCACAGGGGTAAATTATGATAAGTGCTTTATCTACAGGAATTTCGGGACCATTTTGCTAAATCATTCACTCTGCCTCTCAGGGATGGCTAAAGAAACACGTTGAATTGTATCAAGGCGTTGAGTTGTGAACTTAAGAACTTACAGAAAGGGACACTTCATGCCTTGCCAATAAATGCGAAGATGGCAAATGTAGAAAGCCAAATACCAGTATCGTCGGTTAGCATAGCACCGCATGGACTAGCGCGGCCACTTGAAATTTTCCACAAGTCCACCTTTTGAAAGCAGTCTACCTCTTGCACACAAGTCTACCTCTTAACCACCTTACCTAAGAAAGCAGTTATCAACAGAGACCAATGAAGCAATCAGGTTATGGAACACTACATTGGAGCACGGAACATTACATTGGAGCACTCAGACTCAGAAACTGGCAGCAACCTCCATTTGCTAGAATGTCTTGTTCATCCGGAGAAGCCCCAGCAGTCGATTCTGGGATGAGTAGCCTATATCATTAGCTCTCCTCCCTACCACCTGACTCGAGCAGAAGCGGAACAGTGGCAGAAGAAGTACTCTTCATTGTCGTCGCCTTCTCCACAGCCGTGGCAGAAGGTTTAATAGCTTAGGCCAAGCAAACTTGTATGTCTGACGAAGGTATATATCTGTCAAGAGATATCTAGAATGTCGCGAATGTCTTACAGGCGCTTGGTCTGTTTACATCCTGAAAAGTCATGCCACCTCCTTCTATACTATCGAGAGGTCCAATCGTCGATGGAAGCCGAAGGTTAGGTAAGGTTAGGTTGAGGTGGCTGACTGCGGCGCATATGGACAGCAGACACACTTAGGCCAAGCAAAAGCTCATTTTGTTACCACGCGGATTTTAGGCTACCTATTCCTCAAACCAATTTCTACTTTTGTTAAAGCGAAGAAGAGGGCTGATTCTGATGCTGCTCAGTTCAGTCAGAATAGCAAAGAAAAGGGGCCCCCAGAAGTCTGAGAGAGCACTGCAGCTACATAGCAAGTGTTCGATGATTTCTTCCTCATCCTCGTCCATGCAGCTTTTACAGAAGTCATTTTAAGGAAGGCCTAGTCTAGTAGCGTGAGTTCCGATGTCACAATATCCTGTTAAAACGCCAATAAGAGATCTGAGTTTTGGCCTGCTTAATCTGATCAAGCTAAGCAACCGCTTATGGAAGCCCTAACCAAGGACGCAGGTAGTCCCAGCATAGGTGGCCTGCTTAATCTGATCAAGCTAAGCGATCGCTTATGGAAGCCCTAACCAAGGACGCAGGTAGTCCCAGCATAGGTGGCCTGCTTAATCTGATCAAGCCAAGCGATAGCTTATGGACGCAGGTAGTCCCAGCATAGGTTCAGGGCTTGAGAGTGCATCATCATCTGATGTAATCCCGTGGTAGCCTGTAAATCAAACTCGGCATTGGTCAGGCATATCAATTTCCTCTTCAACGACATTGATTGCCTTCCAACTCAAGCCATCTTCGTACATATTGCCTTCAACAACTTGTTTCCAATTTAAATAAATAAAAAACAAAAAACTTTTAATACAATACCCCTACATCTTGGCAGGTTAAGTAAAAGTCCACAAGTTTCGCCCTTCGATACGCAACAGTCTCCGCCATCACCATAGAGACACCATTTTCTCATCATCACATCCATTCAACAATTTGATAATATTTTATAAAAAAAATTAAATAAATTTGTTCATAAATACCTTCATTTGGAAAACCGTCTTCCACAACATCTGTCAATCTCGTCGTTAATTTGAGATACATCTGGTGGTTCAAATGAGTGAGGATAAATTTGATTTTCGCGATCCATTTAAATAAACTTTAACTTAACGCTGTATACATTTGACTACATCTTCAGTGATTCTACATAACATTCATATTTATATTCTGTATCTTTATCATATATATCTACGTTCGATTAGGTTCACTTGCATAAAAATAAGCAACAATATTAATATATGTATATACTTTCTTTTTTTAAACATTTTTAACGAATACTTATAGGCTTGTAAGAGTTTGTTAATAGGTATAAAATGGACACAGTAATTACAATAATTTATATTTGGAAATTTAATTTACACTCATTCGGTGCAAGGGCGTGCGAGTGGTTTGTTCGGCGCCCTTGCAGATTAATTGCACTGACCGACCATTTTGTGTGAAAAATATGTATTTTTTTTAGGGACTTTGTGGGCTCCAGCTGTGGAGGAGGGGGTAAAGGGGAATCTCTGGAGACTGTCAATCAATCAGTTGGCACCAGATTTTGTTTAGGCACTGATCTCTACGAAGTGTCATATAAAATCCTTCTAATTTTTTTTCAATTCTCAAATCTGAGCACAGACCTTCTCTTAGTGTTTGCCCTTATTTTGAACTATGTTTGTTATTTTAAGGGGATTTCATCGTGTTTTTGGGGGAGTTACTCGCCGAGATAGACCAAGTAACACGGCAGTAGGCGGAATTCATCGTTGAGCAGATGCTTTTTCGAACGGGTTTGGTCACATGGCACGAATGCACCCACCATCACGACTTCCATCACCATGCGTATGCTTCGCTAAGGCCGCTCAAACACAACAAACTTTTGTCCATCTTGTTGGCAAATGACGTGAGACGTGCTAGGGGTATCCCGCATCTGGTGTGCTCGGGGTTTGCTTTTGGATTTTCTATTCTATTTTATCTATCTTCGTTTGTTGGGTATTGCAAGCATGCTGTACCTGTGTGAGAAAGAGTTGACGCATGTGTGAGAGAGGGTAGGAAACAGAAAAAGTTCAGAATTGAGATCTCAATTGCAGAGACTGAAAGATTTCCTGTCTGAAAGTGGATTGCGATAACAAAAGGGAATTTGAAAAAATAGTCGACGAATTTTAGCGACTATGAAAGCGGCCTAAAGCGACCTATACAGTGGACCATGCGGATCACTGAAGATGATCATGCCTTCAACAGCATGTTGCCTTATTGTTGGATTTCAAAGCTTGTTGCCATTTCCCTTGAACCCATCGTATCTGTCTTCCTGTGCCTAGTTTCGTGCATCCTTGGCTTCGAAATATTTGGGAACCCTTCTCATTTGAGACAAATTCGAGCAGTTAACATCTTAAAACACAAAAACCAAAAGTGCCCTTAATTCTCCATGAAATCCATTACACGAGGTGACCCCTTAGGCACAACGTCACACATCACCAATCGAAGTTGTTTACCGCGACTTTCGAACGAATGTCATGTTCACGGTCACACGATCTCACGCATTGGGACAGCACCCGCAACAACTTCACACTCTTCACACTCACGAGCGTTTCTCTTTCCAGTCGATTCTCCAACTGTCACGTAATTTTTCATTGTCAGACTTGGTACTTCAGCGGCACGAGACAACCACTCGTCAGACTAAAACCCCAGATGAATCTGATTGCTTGGCCGGATTGTAAGCTTGTCATTTCATTAAGTTATACAACCACTCGAGGGAGTTGACGGCGGGCACGATGTGATTGTTCATCTTTCCCTGTGCATTTCTGACAGATATTAATTACTAAGTAAAACTTCGTTGGGTTAGATAATGTGCACTGACTTTGGATGATGCTCACGCAACGCACGTCACAGATGGATGGGGTCCTAGTGAAAGGCAGTGGCAGTGAAATTGTACTAAGTGACTCTAAATTGAATTTCCGTTGGGGGGGGGGGACTAGACGCGAACCGAGAAGGTTGGTAGTCTCTTGAGGGTCCTATTTGTTTTTCCGATCTCTGCGTTTTTAAAGAACGAATAACAATCAAGAAGAAAGTCTGTGGACGGTGGAAAAGCCAACTAGTAATCTTAAGACTATATTCTCTCTACACCGACTTGCCAGTACTTGCTTATGCGATTGTGAATTCGGTCCTGAAAGTTTTCGAGTTCAATTATGAAGAACAACTCAACAAGAGATGACTCACTGTTGTTACGGTGACGTGCTTCAAAGGACATCAAATAAAGAATCGTTCCTTTATAGAAGAGAGAGACAGAGACAGAGAGAGAGAGAGAGATAGAGAGAGAGAGAGAGAGACAGAGACATAGACATGATCACAAACACAATACTTATTGTAGTTCAATCAGATTAACCGACACCCTTGTATATGAAACTAATGAATAGGCTAACTAATAGGTTTCATAAACAATGCTGACACATATAATTTGTCTAAGCGACAACACCTGAAGCATACTATAGGACACTATGTTCCCACCGAATCGAAATCACGTGGTTTAGATGAACTTTTGCTGAAACCTCAACAGGTCGTTCCCAGCGAGTTGAAGTGTTTTTAAATGTCATTTTAAGTGGCCGGCAAAACAGCTGTTTGTTGACATGAAATAATGGTGTTGAGAACACCAGAAAATAGAGAAAGAAAAATAAGAAAATGAATACCAAAATTACCAAAATAAACTGACACTTGACAGCCTCTCACGGACGGCTGAACTCTACGAGGTTTCAACTAGCTTTCTAGGGAGGCTTGAAAACCCCGAAAGTATTGGTGAAACCTCGGAGGTTTGAAGAAATTTGCCGAAACCTCGCGATTTCCTTTGGTGTGAACATAACGATATGACCTTCAGTTGAAAAACTCTGCTGAATTTAGGCTTTATTTAACCTACATTTTGTCGACATAGTAAGCAGTGCCTTTTTAGTTTCACCTTTCCCTGGTGAATAGTTACGGAGTAATGTTTATAGTCACTTTTATCAGAGAATTTGAGAATCAAACTGATCCAAATGATACGTCTGGATGTTAAACGGAATTTATTAAAGGGCTTGTCGCCAGCGAATGATCCCTCGCTGTGGTAGCAGATGGGCCGAAAGAGAAGTAAGAACACCAAGAGCCTCTGGTTGATGATTCACCTATTCTTGGAGTGGTATGTGACCCTAATTCATTAATCCAAACCATGTCTTGAACAAGTCTCCTTAGCAACCAATTGTCTTGCGCGCGTCAACGGAACCAACAATTTAACGCCGGCTCCAGATGGCCGAGTTAGGAAGAAATCTTAATTGGCGTCAGATCTATAGAAAGATCATAGAAAATAGTTCGCTAAGCAATTAATCTTGGACTGTCAGTGTAATTCTGTCCACATGTACGCTAGTTGTGTACCCGGCTTCGGGTTCGACTTCGTCAACGTATGAACAACATCAGTGCCGGGATCAAACGCAGGATAACTCTTGACAATCGCTCCTTCTTCGGGCCCAAAAGTCAAGTGAATTTTAATTAATTAATGTCCATTAATTAAAACTGACTTAAAAGTTAAGTGTATCACAAGGAAGGAGCTTTTCTTTAAGATGCAACCTCCAGATCTGGGTTCAGAGCGCTGGTCCTCCGAGATCCACCGACCATCGCATATGCACGCACGAGCAGAAGAGATATAAATGTCGCCTCGAAAAATCAAGTCCTCAAGTATCTCAAGGCGCCGCACCATGGTCGCTTCTTATGAAGATTTTCTGTCGTGATTCAATTACATTTGCATTAGCAAGATGTATAGGCATACAGGATGCATCCATACTCTCAGTCACTTAATGTGTCTGGCTAATGTTGATGGAAATCAGGCAACGTGATCAAAGCCAGAAGAAGCTTTACGGCCACTGACTACAAGACAATCAACTGGCAAGTTCTACAAGTCACTGAATAAAGTCCATTGCTCATTGGCTAATTACATTCTAGTAGCCGTAAATGCATCATCACTTTAAGGTAGTTGTGTTCCGGCGAAGATCGATGGTGGCAAATAGAAAACAGGGCGCTATCTCCTTCCCAAGTTTTTGATTGAAGACAAGGTCTACATACTTCGTCACACAAAAAAAAAAGATGAAGTTCACAGCCCAGACGTAAATAAAGCGTTGTTATGATTTGTTCCACCGTTTGAATGTTGACTTAAAAATTGGTGATCCGTATTGTACGACTTCTTGATTCATAGAGACCGTCCATGCCGCCAAGAGGACTAAGCAGGCTGAACAAATCAATATGCGTTTTTTAGGCAGTTTTATCTACTCGCTGAACATTCACATTTACTCGAAGGAGGCTCCTCTGTGTCGCACATTGAACCTAGACACCCTCTGGGTTCACAGGGAATGGCTTGTTGTTTAGTGGCTTCTTGCCAGAACTTCTCCAGTGCTTCAGTCGACAAACATAAACACAAGCCGAGTGTAACTGAAATTGATGACACGACGAAAAAGGATTTTAAGTTAGTGATCAAGTGCAGAACGACTCTTGCCAGTCGATATCTTACTGGGTCCAGAGACATTCGAGTTGCGGAAACTCTCAGCACATAGACTAGCCCATCTGTACTAATCAGTTAAATTTGAATGTGAAACTGTGATCTTACAGAGGGGACTAGGCTTGTGATGACACGAGTCGATTCCAAACACCGTCCCCACAGCAGTATTTAATCATGGACAACTTCACCTGATAGAGAGTTCACATGGTCAAGCATACCAGACTCTTTCGGATGGATGTCGGACAGACTGATGCGATGTCGTTAGTGTTCACATCATGTAATCAGACTCCCCTATTCAAGTGAATTTCAAAGATGGTGGAACAAGAAGGATTCGAAGGCAAGGAATGGATCCGAAAGCGATCCTCTTTTTCCAGCAATTGCCGCATTAGGCTCAATTTCCTTTAATTTGGCTGCGAATTGCTCATAAGCTCTGTTTTCTATTTTCTATTGTTGTCTCTCATACTGTTTATCTTCTAAGGCTCCGGTAAACTCCTGCGTATTTCAAGATATTCCTTCCAGAATTGTAAACGGCTGATTGCTTGTAACAAAGCTTGAAAATCATTCGGATATGAAATTTTCTTCGATTCTGACAGATAACCTTTTCTGGCGTTCACACTGTCAGATTTCAAAACTATCGGACCACGCCAGACGGATCCCCTTATTCCTGACTTTATCAGGGGCATGTCGAAGAACTTAACGTCATTTGTTGGATTTCATGTATCGTTTGCCAATCCACAAAGAAGCACACCTCTTCAACCGTGCCAGCTGACGAGGGATTAGTCTCATGAACATCTTTTATAAGATCTTCTCTGCTATTTTGTATGACCGTCTGAAACCCTTTTGAATGGCTAGGTTTTCAGCCCGGGGAAGTCCACCATCGACCAAATCCTCACAGATCCTTGAAAAGACCCAAGAAATCCAAATCGACACCCACCACCTATTCGTTAGCTTCAAGGCCTCATTTGACGGTGTTTATAGAGACGAGCTATACAACGCCATGTCTGGTTCTGACATTCCTGCCAAACTCGTCAAACTGAGCCGGGTGATGATGGAGAACTCTCGCTGCTCCCTCAAGGTCGGTAACGAACTCACCGAGACCTTTAATGGCAAAAAAGGTTTTAGACAAGCCAACGCGCTGTTATGTGACTTTTCATATCATTCTTGAGAAGGTCGTGCAGAAGTCACTCGCCAGAATGGAGGCAGGATCTTCAAAAAGTCCGCCAATGACATTAACATGATTGGTCGAACACGGCGAGTTGTCAGCGTTTCTGGGCATTGAGACGGGAGGCTAAGGAGGGCCTTCCGGTGAATGAGAGAAGAACGAAGTAATTGCTGTCATCGAGAAAGGATGCACAGCTTCTACAACTCGGCCAGAATGTCACCATCAGTCACAGAGTTGTCAAAAAGCAGCTTTAACTTTAAGGTAGTCAAGGACTTCATCGACCTCAGCTCTCAAGTAAACAGAACGAGCAACATCAGTGCCGGGATTAAGCGCAGGATAACTATCGCCAATCGCTCTCTCTTTCGGCCAAAAAAGACAATTGAATAATAGAGCCTTCTCTCGGAGGACTGAGTGGACTCTGTAAAAGACCTTGCGCCTTAGAGGAGGACGGGGATGATGTCCTCCTCAAAGGCGCAGAGGCATCCAAGCGCAGACTATATCCAAGGCGGATGAAGAGGATCTTGGCTTGAGCAAGATCTGTATTTAGAGAAGAAGGTTCAACCACGAACTACATGAGCTGTATAGCCAGGCTCAGCCGTCTACACATCCAATGCCTAAGATGGCTATGTCACGTAGCACATATGGACAACTTCGGCGCGAAGAATCTTCGACTTTGAGCCTATGGGACGACGCGACAGAGGACGTCCACGTACACGGTGGTGCACAGAAGTCAAGGAGGCCATCAGCCAGCCTGGTGTGCTAAACTGGAGGCAGCTAGCGTGAGATCGGACAGACTGGAGACGCGTGTTGAGTGTGGCCCAGGTCCACCTCGGACTGTAGCCCCCTAAGAAGAAAAATAACTTTATTTGTTGCCATATTTTTCGTGATGAAATCTAAATGCACTCAATTCGAGGAAGAGATGGCGCGGAGTGAAAGGGCTTATTTTCCACGGTGGCTTTAGAATGCTTCAAGTCCCAAGAACGATTACCCCTTTATTCCATCCACACCTTCAGCTCACACAGTCCCCCTAGTCCAGTCCTGTCCCCCTTCACGGTGTACACAGGACTTCGTCAATTCTTCCCTCACAAACATAATATATCCTTTGAAATAAAAATAAATACAAGAAGAAACTTAACACACTTACATGTACATAGATAATACACAAACAATGAGTAGAATATTTAAACTATCTAAAGTGACTAGCGTTCGATGGTAGAGGTAATGTCTGGGATAGAGTTTAAGAGTTTCGATTATCACGTACTCCTTATGGATTGCTGTAGTCGTAGGTACTGTCTTGTGCGTCTGGTTGTGCTGGCTCCTCAGCGATTGTGCTGGGGAACGCGAACGGATTGTTGGGCACGTGCCCAGTGGCGCCGTAGCTGATCGTGTTCGTCTGTTGCATTTGGGTGTGTTCGTTATCTTCGTCGCCCTGAAATGAGAAATGAGATGAAACCACAGCAAGGAATGCACGCAGGATTAGTGTACTCACGAAGGCAGTCTCTTTGACGTGTCCGCCGGTGACGACACCCGTTGGCTGGGTCCACACTTGTTGCTCCTCCACGACAGGCTCCGCCCACGGTTGCAGCTCGCCCGACGCGAAGAACCCGTAGAATGAGCAGCCGATCAAGTGCACTGTGGCGGCTATTGTGAAGACGGTTGTCCAGCATCCTTTGGGCTGAAAGTGCAAACAAATCAATCAAAACCTGCGGACGGACACAGTCGCGTTCCGAACACCCACGTTCGATTTGATGAGTCCATCGATGGCGTACGGCACGATGACACCGGCTAGAGTTCCGATTCCATTGGAGAGGCCCATCAGGATACTCGCGTACCTCGGTGCAATGTCCAAGTGGTTCACGTTGTAGCCGGAGATGGCAAAGCCACTGAACGCCACGCCACATGTTAGAGCGAACATCGCGCCGGTCTGCAAGCGAAAGGAAACCACTCTCACACCCAAACACACTCCAGCCACTCAGTCCAAACTTACCGCGCTGTTGGAGTGCGCCACGAACAAAAAGAAGAGGCCCTCCATTCCGAAGCCGCCGCAGTTGAAGAGCTTGCGCACGTTGGTCGTCGACATGATGCCGTTCTTCCGCAGGTAATCGGCCAGCATACCGCCAAAAGGCACAATTGTCGTCATAATCAAGTGCGGCAGTGAGCCGACAAGGCCCGCTTCTTCGATCTTGAAATCAAACTTGTGCTTGAGGAACGAGCTCTGATACAGCACCAACAAGTAGAAGTTCCAGGATCGACAGAAGTTGGCCACGATGATCGCGTACACCGGCATCGAGCGCATCATGTCGTGCCAGGGGGTTGTCTTCAGCGAGGGCATTGTCGCCTGGCAGGAGGTCTCGCCCAGCGACTTCTCGATGTACTTCAGCTCGGGTATGCTTATCGCGGGATGCTTGCGCGGATTCTCGAAGCACAGCCACAGCCAGAAGACGTACCTAGCCATGAGGTGCGTTAAGTCAAAGGATTCTCACGCGAAGCGTCTACTCACCATGTGATGCCGAATACGCCGTACGCGTAGAACGGGGCCTGATAGCCGATGACGTCGGCCAGAATACCTGAGAGTGGGAGGCCGAACACCACGCCAGCGTACGAGCCGCTGAACGCAAGCGTTGCCAGCCGGGAACGCTCCATCGGAGGCGCCCAGAATCGCCAGATGCCGTGGCAGGCGGGATACGTTACGCCCTGGCGAGAGAGAAAACGAATCGTCAGCATACTTATGAACGCATCCACTCCACGTTTAATGGGAAAAAGGATTTCCAGGGATTAGGCCGTGTTTTCATGCCACGCCACAGGGGAATTCATTTCGGTCCTTTCGCTTCAATGGGCCTTGTGGCGCAAAAGCCATACCCTCTCAAGCGATGAATCCTTTAATGTGTTCCTCGTGTGGGGGAGCGGAAGGTGGAGGAGGATGAGGAGTGGGATATGTGACGCAGCTTACCTCAAACAATCCTTGTAATACTCTGACGCATATCACAACTTTGCCACGCATCAGTGTCATCGCAAACGGCACGAACAGATGTAAGCTGGCCGAGCTGGCGATGGCCAGGCCAAAGATCTGATTCGCCGGAAACTTGGACGCTATGAAACCGCCGGGTATCTGTGTCACCAAGTAGCCCCAGAAAAACGATGAATCGACATGACTCTCAATGGCCACGGTCCAGTTGAGGAAGGCGGTCTGCAATGAGAATGAATTTTAAAGGGATTTTTGATAAATGGTTCGTTGAGATGTTGGTGCTCTCGCCCCCCGTTTGGCAGGAAGGCGATGCTCATTTCCGGTGCTTCCAGCTGAATGGAGCTCTGATTTATGGTCTTCGGTCGAGTAGAATGATATGCTTTCGGGGGGTTTATTTTGTTGATTTGAAAGCAGATCAAGGGGAGTGAGAATCTCTGCACGTTGCCACGTGGAGTGCGAGGGGAAATGTTTATGAAAAAAATATGGGATTTCGATTAATGTTGTCCATTGGAACTTGTCAATCAAATCAAGTCACGTGGGAGGAGGATGCTTGCCATCGCTTGACGCTTTTGGAAACTCGATTGTAGACAGAGGTTTCCATCCAACACGACGACGCTACTAGCCACACAGCACGCGAACCAATTGATGATTGAGTTCGGTGAGCCATTTCTCTCTCGTTGCAAATTGGTGAATTGGCCGCTTAGACTTCTTCTTTTCAGTGAATCACTCGTTTGTCTTATCGGCCAGTGTGAGGTCGGAGGGGACTATGTTATCGACTTCCAGATCTCGAGGCACTGTACTGGGTGGGAGCAGGAGTCTTTGGACCCATTACAAGGATTTCCATACCAATGGGGTCGAGTCCTACAGTGTTCCAACCTGAAATCCACGCCATCGAGATCTGCGCGAGTCATAACCCCACAAAGGTATAAGGGGCGCAACAATACCGATATTCTCAGACAGTCCAGCAGCACTAAAGGCACCAATCCAATGGACTCCAAAACAATCAAGTCCTGCCATGACGCGTTGCAATCCCTTGTCATGCACAACAAAGGGAAACTTGGCTGGGTCCCTGTATATAGAGGGATTGAAGGCAACGAATCCGCAGATGAGCTCGCGAGAGCTGGCTCTGAATCAGCCTTCATTGGAACAGAACCGTTCCGCAGTATCAATTGGACAGCAGCTACAACTGATGGACGCGTCTTAGGCATGGTCTTAGGCAGTCCAATAGATTAATCAGGCCTTATTCATCTAAGGAAACAATCCATCTTAATAAGGATAGCTGTGAGTCGCAGTGGCTTAGTGGGTTAATGCGTCGACTATTACGCAGAGGGTGCCAGGTTCGAGTCCCCAAATTACCATCGTCCATAATTCACGGCTTCCACATTTTTCGAGTCACTGAAAATGATCTGAGAGTATTCCTGTCTAAAAAAGGCTTCTCAAATTTTGCCGTTCGGAGTTGGCATTAAACTGTAGGTCCCTTCCACTCGTGAAAGAACAATAGCACGCACAACATGAGTGGTTGCTGAGAACCTAGGCCTAGGTCCGCTTCGGACTGCCGTGCCACCCATGTTATAGCTTTAGATTGGGAAAAGCTGCGACCTGAAATATCACCTTATCAAACTAAAAATGTGTCAAGACACGGTTTATCTAGCTAGCTTCGAAGAGGATGAGACTTCCGAGACTGTCCGACAATAATTTGGTTCTTCCAAAGGGAGATGCTCACTTCTGGGGAATTACAAAACTCCACTACAAAAAATGTATTGTCTTTCATGAGGGAAGTTGTTTGTCTTTTGTCTTAACTCCAACCATTCGATACAATAGATCTGCCCTGGTCACGGTGTCGTCGCCGACACGGCATGGGTTGTAGAAGAGGAAAAAAAATATACCTTACTGCTAATCGCCTACATAAAAACTTCCATCGGCGTTAGGTTGGTTGGCACTGTTGTCAGAGAACAGTGCCAACCAATCTGTTATTGTCAGAGAATGCGGTTGGGGGCTTAGCGTCTGAGGTTGCGGAACGTCCCTCCATCACGTCAGCCTCTGTGGGTACCTTGGTCCTGGCCTTGATTGTTTAGAGCCCTTCTGTACATAATCCTTTGGAATCATCTAAGCTATACAATTCTTCTTCTTTTTCTGGTGGCGCTACAGTCCGAGGTGGACTTGAGCCTCAACCAGTAAACCTATCCAGCCGGCAGGATTTTTAGCCAGCTGTCTCCAACTGTGCATATCAAGTCGAAAGAGGTCGTTCTCCACATGGGTACCCCATCGATTCCGTGGGCGTCCTCTATTGCGTTGTCCCACTGGTTCAAAGTCGAAGACTCTTCGGGCTGGAGCAGTGTAGTCCATACGCTCTACATGCCCCAGCCATCTTAGGCGTTCAATCCGTAGACGCCTGGCTAGGCTCATGCCGCTGTACAGCCCGTAAAGTTCGTGGTTGAATCTTCTTCTCCAATAACCATCAACGCAGACAGGACCAAAGCCTGAATGCAGAAATTTTCTCTCGAAAGCTATACAATTAATAAAAATAATAATATGGGTGGCGCAACAGTCCGCAGTAAACCTACACCTAGCTTCTTCTTCAACTGCTCGTGTATGCATCGTTGGCATGGCATAATGCCGACTCTGAACGCCAAAATTTGAGAAGCCTTTTTTAGACAGAAGTACTCTCAGAGCATTGTCAGTGACTCGAAAGAGGTGGAGTCAAGAATTATGAAAATTGCTTAGATCATGAATTGTGCCCAAAATTCCAAGGAGTAGCCGCTCGTAAGATAAGCCAATTCGGTACACGCGAATTAATCTAGACCAAAATTATAAAGGCGAAGATTTTGTTTGGTTGAACGCGCTAATCTCTAAAACTATTGGTTTGAATCGATGAAGGCTTTAGGCTTTATATCACGCTGCGAACAATAGGAAAATCATGAAAAATGTTGCAGAAACGGTCAACATTATACCTAATCTTGTCCAAATACGTTTTGCCAATGAAGAGAAATACCTCGGGATTACTCTTGACGTAAAACTCAAGTGGACGGAGCATGTTAAGAAGAAGAACTGACATGAAATATAAAGATCTGTACTGGCTTATTGGTAAACATCCCAAGCTAAGTATTGACAACACACTGCTTGTATACAAGCTAAACCTAAAACCTGCCTTAAGACCAACTTTGGGGTTGTACCAAAGAAAGTAGTATGAACATAATACAGACTTTTCAAGATAAGGTGCTTGGAACTATCGTAAATGCACCATGGTATATCAGACGCGACGGTATCCACAGAGATCTTGGAACATTACCACTTTAAGATGAACTTAAGAACTTCGCTTATAAAAATAAGAGCCGCCTAGAAGAGCACTCAAACTCTGCAGTTTACCCGATCCTTGAGGAAACTAATGTCTTCTTCCGACCACAAAAGAATAGACCCCTTGATCTCGTGCGATAGTCTACACCCGCGCATGGTTGCGGTGTTAGCAGGAACTTTCATTGGAGAGTAACCTCCCGATCAGTACCTAAATTATGAAATGCAAGCTACTGGTACTTGGCTAGGCCATGTAGAGCGTATGGACAACTCATCTCCGGCCTGAAGAGTCTTCGACTCCGAACCCGTGGGGCAACGTAACAGAGGACGCCCGCGTTTAAGGTAGCGCATCCAGGTGGAGAAGGACCTCAACCAACTTGGCGTGCGACACTGGAGACAGCTAGCCAGAGACCGTGCTAGCTGGATAGGCTTGTTGGTTGAGGTCCAGGTCCACCCCGGAGTGTAGCGCCAAATAAATAAGAAGAAGCTACTGGTTAAGTGTTTCACTTAGTTGTAAGTAAAGTAGTTGAGTGAAAATCTCACACTTCTATGAGCAAACGTTCGTCATAGAGTCTTGTCGAAGATTTCCACCTACCCACGGAAAAAAAATGTTATAGCTTTATTAGTAAATGCAAACATTCCCATTAATTATGAAATACAACACCGCTCAAGTGGCTGCCTCGGTGGTCCCATTAGCGCATTCTGTCACCCCAATTTTCCAAGACCTTGTTGATGTTTGTTCTTGGGCCGTAGCTTACGGAATGTGCTTGAATCTTTTCCGGGTTGTTGGCATAACATCGTTAATTCACTGTTACCCACAAAAAAAAAAGTTAAAACGTTAATTGACATCGCAAGACTGCTGATAACACGATTTGGGAATTTGGTGGTCAAAAGATCGGCTGTTGCATGGGCTGTGTGGGTTGTCGCACTATCCCCTGCATGAACCAAAGGCAGTCCAAGTCCATATCTTCAATTTCAGTACAAATAAAAGGCTCTGTGACATCGACCGGTGACCGAAACGTCCTTCCCAGCTTAATTTTCGAAGGAAATTCAACCAAACCATGCTCTCGGCCAGAACAGCCACATATCTGTGGGCGCACTAGCATACAAGTCTCACGATCTTTTTGCACGTACATCAGCCCCGGCGGGTGATTGAGTTCGGCCAAAACCTCTTTCAAAAAATGCACTGTTTGGGCTACACAGCCCTCACTTTGGAAATCATTTTTCAATATTTCCCAATGTTGTTCAAGCGTAAAGCTACTCACGTTGGAGGATTATCTGAGAAAAGGCTCCAAAACGACGATGCCGGCTGTGCAAAAGTACCCGACAATTCAGATGTCCTGAAATGCGCTCCAACACATCGGATTCTGTTAATGCACACACGAACACATCAACAAAGGTGTTTATAAGTCGTTCGATCCGCGGAGGGATGGCACTGAAAAAAAAATAACACTGGATGGTCCACTCTGCAAAAGGCTGATATTGTTGTGATCTGCCAAGATACGCTGGATAGGACAGGACGGAACAATAAATGCGAGATATACCTAGTTGTCATAGTAGGTTTCACATACTATGATGCGCCTTGGTTGTGGATTGATTGACTTCAAACCGATAAGTGATTGCCCGGCTATAAGCCGCGTCCAAGGAAATTTCCACAACATCAACCTTGTCACATATCACTGGAATTGAAGTCTCAGAACGGACTCTTGGGCGGTGTCTATGGACCCTGTCCCGAGTATGTTCTTAAGGTCGATCGCAGAGACTTCCGGGAACATCATTGCCACAACACCACAATCATCTTCCGAATCAGGAACTTTGCTACAGCACATTTTATAGTTGCTGTGATTCATACGCAAAATAATCCATGCATTGATGCAAGGAATGCCTCAGATATTCTAAATGCGTGCGTTAAGGGTGCACAAATACTGTCCAAAGACAGACAGGAGTTTTGGCATTGGTGACTTAAGGTAAGAACTTTGCTTATAAACATAAGCGCCGCCTAGAAGAGTACACAAACTCTTCAGTTTACCCGATCCTTGAGGAAACTAATGTCTTGCGCCAACTACAAAGGACTTGACCCCTTGATCTCGTGCGATAGTCTACACCCGCGCATGGTTGCGGTGTTAGCTGGAACTTCCATTAGAGAGTAACCTGTCGATCAGTGGTTAAATCATGAAATTCAAACTACTGGTTAAGTGCTTCACTTAGTTGTAGCCTTAATCAATTCAGGGAGGTGCTTTTGCTTGTGAACGTTCGCCATAGTCTTGCAGAAGATTTCAACCAAAAAAAAATTGAATTATCAATCCCTAGTCGAAATTCTACTTGGGACACATCTTATTCTCTTATCAGAGTAGTCACACTCGGACAATGGGTCTAACTCGATACCCTGTCAGCCTCGGTTTGTTTATATTTTTCCGCGCATCCTAGATGGAACATAGTGCCTCAATAATTAAGTTATAATTTGATTTATTTAGAGCTAGGAATTTTATCAATCGACGTGAGCACCTTGCTAGTAGGGCTTCTGCTTCAAGTAGTCGCTTACACATGTTAGGTTGGGTTAGGTAGGCGGGCTGCTAGTGCATTCACCAGCATACTTAGACCATATTGGTCCATTGTGATACCTACAGTCAGACTACTACCACTGATTGACCACTCCAGTGGCGTTAATTTGAACCCAACGTCCAATAGTGCGACTGGACCAGATTTGAAAACCAGATACAAGAGTATTAACTTTGCTTTCACAGGGATTCGAACCGGGTACCCCACTAACCAGGACCAGGGACTTAACCAGCTGTGCCATCTAGTCATTATGAAGACCCACTTAGCTGGAGCGTTGGTGTACAAGCACTCGATGTGGCCGAGCCAATGCTCGGCTTTACCTTCCGGACTACATCCACATCCTAGTACAGCTCGTAGACTTTGCGGTTGTGTCTTTTCCACCTTTCACCTTTCTCGACGAGACGGGACCATATATGCGACGTAGAATTTTTCTTTCGAAGGCACCAAGAATCAGCTCCGCAGTTTTGCTTAGCGTCCAGCTTTCGGCTCCATATAGCAGGACTGGCAAAAAAAAAAGTGTTTTGTAGAGCATGATCTTGGTCCTTCGACTAAGGAGTTTTTAACCCAATTGTTTCGATAAACCGAAGCAACACCGGTTGCCAAGGGCGATCGTACGTCCGATCACCAATGTGATGTCGTTCGCCGAGTTCACGTTCGCCCCGAGTTAGACAAACTCCTTCACTACCTCTAAATTGATGAGCTGTTGATTGTGATGTTTTGCCCTAGGTGTTGTACGGCGGATCGTGTCTTCCTCGACAGCTTATATTTCGTCTTATCCTCATTGACCTTAAGACCAGCTGGCTTCGCCTGTTCCTCAATCACCGTGAAAGCTTCTACTACGACACGTTGGGACCGCGCGACGGTGTCCATGTCATCTGTGTATCCCAACAGTTGAACTGACTTGTGGAAGATAGTGCCTTCCGTGTTTACAGCTGCCCTCCGCACCATCTTCTCCAGCACCAAATCGAAGAAATCACACGACAGCACATCTCCTTGCCCAAATCCGCTGCAGATTTCAAGTGGCTCAGAAGTCCTCGAGCCACCCTGCACGGGGCATCGCGTATGTGTTAGATTGATGCCACACAACCAGATCAGTTTTCCCGTGATCCCGAATTCGGCCATCGCATCGAATAACTACTTGTGATGAATGCTGTCGTATGCGGCTTTAAAATCGATAAAAAGGTGGTGCGTATCGATTTGAAGCTCGCTGGTATTTTCCAGGATTTAAGACGACTGGATGATGCAGTTGGTAGAGTGCCTGCCCCTGGTTAGTGGGGTCCCCAGTTCGAATCCCAGTGAAAGCAAAGTTAATACTCTTTTATCTGGTTTTCGAATCTGGTCCAGTCACGATTTGCCGTTGGGATCAAATTGAAGACACTGTCACTGGAATAATCAATCAGTGGTATCACAGTGGCTTACCATTGTCTAAGTGTGCTGGTGAATGCGCTAGCAGCCCGCCCATCTAACCTACCTAACCTTTTCCAGGATTTGCCTTAGTGTGAAGATTTGGTCTACTGTCGAATTACCGGGCCGAGCCGCACTGGTACGAGCCGATTAGTGAGGTGCAAAATATAGGCTATAGACGTTCACACAGTACGCTGCACAGGGTCTTGTAGTGGATGTTGAGCAGGGAAATTTGTACCTCTACAGTTGTTGTGAGTTGTAAGAGGTATGACACCTGGTTTCTGGCTTCAAACTTGTCAACCACGGCATTCCCACTAGAAGGTCGTACCTCAATCCACATCTATATGAAATTTCCTCTTCATCAAAATACCCTCCAACCCTGGGCTCGTCCTAGTTTCCGAGATATTCGTTCCACAAAACATCGTATCTCCCAGTTCCTCAATTTCAGTGCGAAGATAGAAGTTATGACAGACTCTGGGTCACAAGCATCATCCTCGGCTCTCCCCTTAAAAACCAGGACTTTACTTCGCTTCTAGACGAAATTTCCTTTCCATCCTGGTACCCCACATCCTTGCATTCGTCCTAAATTTCTTTCACAAGAGTTTGCACTCATGAAATTGAAAATACGTTCATTTTCTGCAAAAAAATGCGAGCCGAATGCGATGCCATTTTACTGTATTTTTTCGTGTGCAATGTGTCGATTTTTTCAGTTTCTGTGCGGACACTTCTCCCCGAATGCAGTTGGGGTGGCCTGTGGCTAGTAAAAATAATTAAACTTGCCTTGTTAATGCTGAGGGTTTCCTTATGTCAGTAGGGCTAAGTCGTTCGGATTGCTTGAGACTATCCCCATTGAACCATTGGCCAAGGCGAAGTTTGTGTTCCCATTCGTTCAGCAGCGCTGTAGCTGTTGTCTAATTGAAACTTCAACACTGTTCAGGACCGAACAGTGAACACAGTCTCCTAGCAAGGGGATTCAATACCTGGAGTCCCCTGCAAAGGAAACGAGGAGTGTATCGATTTGAAACTTGCTGGTCTTCTTCAGGATTTGCGTTAGTGTAAACATTTGGTCGTTCCTGGGTACGTGCCGATTAGTGCGGTGCAAAACGGTATTAGACGATCACACAATACGTAGGACAGGATCTTGTAGGCGTAGGCGACGCTGAGCAGGGATATACCTCTAAAGTTGTTGCAAGAGGTATGATAGGCTTTTTTGTGGATGGAACATATGGAGCTGATATTCCATTCGTCGGGCATATTTTCATCTTCCCAACTTCTGCCGATGATCTGGTGCATGCTCCCTACCAGAACATCGCCACAGGCATTGACGATCTCTGATGGTAAAGCTATCTATCTGACCCTGCTTTTTCAAGGTGGGAGGACTACTTTTTCGACTGGAGGTGGGATTTCTTGATTCCCTATCACTCTCTCCTGGCCAGGCCCGCTAAGCAGCTGTTGGAAGTGCTGCTTAAGCACATCTAAACCTATTCCCTGCGGGTCAGTAACCAGGTTTCCCTCAGTCAGAAGAGCCTGCGTGCCTTTGCTAAAACCTGAGGTCAGGCTTTTGGCTTCATCTGTAAAAGAAAGGCCCGTATTTTCTGTTCGTCCCTGGACTCTTCGATATCCTTGAGCTGGGAGGTTGCTAGAGACCTTCTGCCGGAGAAGCACTATTTCCATTCTTGAAGAATTTTAATTTAGGTTAGGTAGAATGGTTGCTATTTTAATTCCCCGGTACACTTAGACCATGTTGATCAATTGTGATTCCCACAGTCAGACTAATACTTCTGATTGACTACTCCAGTGATAGTGCCATTAATCTGATCCCAACGGCAAATGGTGGCTGGACCAGATTTGAAAACCAGGTAAAAGCGTATTAACTTTGCTTTCACTGGGATTCGAACCGGGGATCCCGCTAACCAGGGGCCGGCACTCTACCAATAGCGTCATCCAGTCGTTCCCTTACACTTTGGATGTTTACGAATACATTGCGGATTCCAATCTGCACTTAAAATTCGAACCGATTTCCAGGTGCATGGATATCTGTCTCGGTTTGTTTACAGACGAATATAGAATATAGCATCTTCCTTCTGACCTCTCAGCACAAGTTTCAAGACAATTTTGAAAGTTCCTTGGCTTGGCCAGCGGATAGATCCTGTCTTGGGTCTCACCAGTTGTGAGAACTTGATCAGTTCTTCTTCTTTCTATCTTTGGCAAACACTACGAAATGCCAGCATCCTACTTGGCAAACCTAAGCGAAATGGCTTTGGTCACGGTTGATCTTTTTTCTGCGTATTTGTTCGATGGTCGTAGTTAGCGATGGGCACAATCGAATGATTTCAGTAATCGAATTATCGCTAGAAATGGGAGCATTTGAATGATTATTCGAGTGATAACATATCGATTCCCAAAAACATTCGAATAACTACCAACTGAATATAGTACAGCCTCGCTGGTCCGGACACATAAGGTTTCGGGTGTGCCCGGAATAGTGAAAAGTCCGGACTATAGGAAAAATAAAAGGAAGTCGACAACCGACAACCTTTCCGACACCTTATTCATTTTTTCTACAGATAGAAGTTTATATACATTTGCATGCACAATGTCCGCATTTCAAAAATCTTTGAAGACACTTCCCTAAAATAAAACGCGTTTGTTTTGGTTGGAACGCTTTTCCTAAAAATATCTCTTCGACTTTTTTGCGTAACCTCCTTAGTAGAAGGGACATCCCTATGAGATGCATTATTTCGTTCTGCACACTGAATGACCATGGCAAGCAATTTCCTTGCTTCTTTATTTGAAACGGCACAATGTCTAGACTCAAGAGCCGACTGTGGGCGACGAGGACAACCAAAAGAGAATTCCCATAATTTTATGGGAACGTAATGTACATACCAAACTGTTAAAAGATATAATAATATAATATGGGTGGCGCGACCGAGGCGGACCTGGGCCTAGCTTCTCAGCAACCACTCGTTGTTGTGTGTGCTACTGTTCTTGCACGAGTGGAAGTGACCTACAGTTTAATGCCGACTCCGAACGGCGAAGTTGAGAAGCTTTTTCTAGACAGAAACACTCTCTGAGCATTGTCAGTGACTCGAAAGAGGTGTAGCCGTCAATTATCAAAGGTGGTAAGTTCGGGTATCGAACCTGACACCCTCTGCGTAGGAGTCGACGCACTTACAAAGATATACTCATTTTAATACTCTGTCCGGACTGTGGAGGTAACATTTTGAAAGTGTCCGAAATATAGAGGTGTCCGGACTACCGACGCTGTACTTGTACTACATTGACTACTAACACAAGAGAACTCGATAAATGTCTCACTTCAGCGCGAGAACAAGTACGAAATAGTTCTCGTCCAGGTATACTAATCGGGAACAGAACCAAATGAAAGAAAAACGCAATGGAAATTAACTCAAGTACTCTTCCAGTTATTGGTACATTAATGAAGGAATAAACAATTCCAATTCATTCGGATGATTTTGATGAGAGACACTTATCAAGTTATCTTACGTTAGTAGTCAGTAATTAGTTAGTAGTCATTCGAATTATTTTAATAAACGAGTTGTTCTCCTTCCTCGCAATCGACAGCTACAATTTTGAGGCTGGACAATGCGATTTCTATGACATCACCCTGGAGAAGATCGTGCAAGACTCACACGCCAACACTAGAGTCACGATCTTGCAGAAGTCCGAACAGCTCTTAGCCAGATGAAATTGACGTGATTGGCAGAACACAGCGAGCCGCCAATGAGTCGTTTGCTGGCATTGAGGCGGAAGCGGCTAAAATGGAAATGAGGGCAAAACGAAGTATGTGCTGACATCAAGAAAGGACACACAACCTCGACGTCTTGGACAGAGCGTCACAATGGGCAGCTATAACTTCGAGGTAGTCAAGGACTTCGTTTACCTCGGCTCCGCAGTAAACAGTACAAATAACATCAGAACCGAGATCAAACGCAGAGTAACTCTTGCCAACCGCTGTTTCTATGGGCTCAAGAGGCAATTGATTAGTAGTGCCATCTCTCGAAAGACCAATCTGACTTCATACAAGACCTTGATCATCATACGGCGCGGACTCATGGAAAATCTCAAAAGTGGATGAAGAAGCCCTTGGTCGCTTCGAGAGAAAAGCTCTGCGTGCGATCTTTGGTCCTATTTGCGTTGACGGTTTCTGGAGGAGAAGACTCAACCACGAACTGTACGGGCTTTACAGCGACATGAGTCTAGTGAGGCGTCTTCGGATCCAACACTTAAGATGGCTAGGCCATGTAGAGCGTATGGACAACTCAGCTCCGGCCCGAAGAGTCTTCGACTCCGGATCCGTGGGACATCGTAACAACGTTTAAGGTGGCGCACCCAGGTGGTGAAGGACTTCAACCGACTTGGCGTGCGACACTGGAGACAGCTAGCCAGAGACCGTGCTAGTTGGAGAGGCTTGTGGGTTGAGGCCCAGGCCCACCCCGGACTGTATCGCCAAATAAAGAAAAGAAGAAGGACGATAAGCAAAACTGCAGAGCTGATTCTTGGTGGCTTCGAAAGAAAAATTCTGTATTAATAATATGGTCGGCGCTACAGCCCGTACCAGGGTTTAAATTTTCAGGAACCACTCGTGTTGTGAGTGCTATTTTTCTCTCACGAGTGGAAGGGACTTATAGTTTTTTGCCAACTCTGAACGACCAAATTTGAGAAGCTTTTTCTAGACAATTATTACTCCTTGAGCATTGTCAGTGACTAGAATGAGGTGGGACCAAGAAAATTTTTTTTGGTCGTACGGGCCGGGAATCGAAAACAGGCAGCGAAGCCAAGGTGCATAGGGGTGTATGAAAGAAAAATTCAACGTCGGATATATTGTCCCACCAGCGAGGAAGGCGAATGGAGGAGAAGACATAACCGCGAACTGTACCAGGATGTGGATGTAGTTCGGATGGCAAAGATCCGTCGACTGCACTGACTCGGCGTAATCGAGCGGATGGACAATGATGCTCCAGCTAAGACGATCTTCGAATCCGAGCTTCCTGGTTCGAGTAGGAGAGGAAGACCGAATCTCCGGTATAAAGACCAAGTAATCGCGGATGCAAGACAGCTTGGTTTTGATGACTATGCATCAGTGTGCCCATGACCGTCAGCGATGGAAGGCAGCAATTCGTCAGGCTCAGAACATCCATGGGTCATATGCCTGATAAGTAAGTAAGTAAGGTGTTCTCTAGAAGTTGTATTAATCGATTATCACTCAAATTTTCATTCGAATGAGCCCATCCCTAGTCGCAGAAATATTGTAGAAGTTTCTTCATCTTTCCTCGATTTAAGGTACACTGTACTTTGAAACCGGGGGCCACTGTTGACAAAAGCAGTTCTTGAGCCTCATTCCTACCGTAAAGGACGACCCATTTTTATGCTGGCCTCTTTGGCAAAACCTTCTAGAGTTCCCAAAAATAATTCAATAATCGCACATCTGGATCAAGCCTCAGATGAGGTCCAAGCCTTTGCCTCAGAAATATGTTAAGCCCCCGATCTTCGTTCTTGTTTCCAAAACTGATGAATTGAGCTCAAAACGTTCCACATTTTTGGGGCATCGCCCCATCCTAAATCACATTACTTGAAAACCCATCAAGCTCTTGACTCCAAACTACATTTGCAAAGGCAACAACATCATTTCAGCCCCCGCTCCCTCATTGATTCGCAAGAGCAATGGGGATGAAGGGAACTCAAAGAGCTGGCAGAAAGAAAAAAGGAATCCCCTTCAAACCATCCGCAACAATGCATTGCAGTACTCAGTCTAATGCATTCTCATCCCGCTCCAGCAGGCAGCCGCATCTATCCTCGGCAAGGACGATGAATGGATACATCCACACGCTTGCGAAACAAAACAGGGAGAAAAAGCGGAACGCTCTGTACGCCTGCCACATGCCTTTCAATTCATTTATTCAAAGTACTTGCCTCAAAACTGTAAAGACGACTCAGCACCCCCATACACTGAACAGTCATTGTCCTTACGCCGCACCGTGGCAACGGGACCGAGTGTGGGAGTGTGGGGAATGGGTTCACGATAAAAGGGCCACGCGGAGAAGAGAACAACACAGGAGCCGAGTGCCGGAATTAAAGATTTTCCATTCAGCCGAACATCGCCTCGGGCGACTATTAACGAGCGTGACAGGACTCGCAAACGCAACAAATATGATCTCTAATTTTCTTGTGTGACGTAGAGGGGGTGGACACATTTCAAATTTAATTGACACGCAGCAAGTGAGTCTGCCAAAAGAAAAAACTTACCCCATTGTGCTCCAGTTTCAGCTTCGCCGCTGACATGTTGCAACGCATACCGAAGGATATCATGAAGCCGAAGCAGGCCATCAGCGCGATGGTGTAGCGTGCCGGCAGGCAGGGGCACTCTGCTTTGCAGTACTTGTCGATCTTCCGCAGCGGTGGACGTTCGATCTCGTCAAAGGATGTCGGCGAGTCGGCCATGTCGCCGTCGTAGGGTCGTTGTGTCATCCCATCGCCGATGGGGCCGTCGCCGCCGTCCATCTGTTCATAACCATGCTTTGAGATTTCGAAATTCTCAAACTGTGGTTTGATTCTGAAAAGAGAGAGGGAGAGAGAGGAGTGTGTGATTAGGAGTGAAACAAGCTGGAGAGAAGGCCTGACTGTCTGAGCGAGTTGGAGATGAGGGTCTAAACTGTCACATGGACCTCGTGAGTGCATGCTTTGACACATTGGTTCCCTTGCTGTCTCCCTTTTTGACCTCTCCGGCCATCCAAGCATGCACTGCTTCCAAATCGAAAGCGAATGCCCAATAAATTGGCAAGCACCAAAGAGTCGACCCAGCCCAATGCCAGTCATAACTCATAGTCTTCCGGAGTTGTCTTCCTTTCATGACCGCACTGGCGCCAGTGTCACAGTCGCCCGGCTGCCACAAAGTCTGGGCCACAGTGCCGTCGAAACTCATAAAACTTCTCCAAATTGTCTCGCAAACATTCTTTTTTCCGAAGACCGTCCCCATCGACCAGATAAACAACAATCCATCCACCCTCTATCTGGGTCAGTGTGAGCTCTGATGACTCAAGGAAGCACCGCTATGCTCGATGACTGCGTGGGGAAGCTCAAGAAATTAATGATTTACATGCACTGCTGCTACCTAATATGACAAATCACTCAGGCGAATGGATCCGCAGTCGGCCCGCCACCCCACAGCAACCCCGTCACAGATGAACGCCGCCGGAGAAGAAGAAAAACTAAAACCGATTCGTCTGAGTTTATCGGCAAAGAATCGCGTCGCCAAGTCTCTCTCAGCCTCGACAGGGGTTGGCTTGGCATCCCTTCGTCTGACTTCGTATTGTTGCCATACCGCGCCGATAAAATCACTTTCGCAGTGAATTTGGTAAAGCGACCGGCGTGGCGGCGGGGGTGGGACCGAGTACAATGGAATGGCGGTCTGGGTTGCGTCAGACGTGGGCTACCATAACAACAACTCGTTTAAGCTAATGGCTTTCGCTATTCATCGAGTGGGTTTCAATTCGATTTCGGGGAACAATTGTCAGGTAAACATGTGACGGGATGGGTTGCCATCGATACTAATCGAGGGGCACTTAAAGGGAATCCCTTTTGAGAGCTTTTTGTTGTTGTTGTTGTTTATTTCGCTCGTTGCAGAGAGGGCGTAGCCGGGAGACACGAGTGGTCAGCTTATGAATTACATCAGTCGATGATGAAGGCATCACACAAAGCGGGCTGGGTTTTAATCGCCTTAATGTGCGTTGTCCTGTGATGATAGCTCGGGAGGATTCTGCTCCTCGGGATCATTGAAGGGATGGCATGTGCTTCAAGGAACACGGGTTCAGTAGGTAATTCGAAGAGAGTTAATTTTTCTACGGGCTCTTGATAAGGAAGACTGAACTTGAATGCGTCAACGTATGCCGTCTGTGGGCAGTGGACAAAAAACAGATGAAAGTGCATCGCCATTGGATTGGCAGGTTGGTCTTAGAGTTGAGGTAAACAGGGTTTGACAAAGAAGCCTCGTTGAGCGGCGTGAAAAAAAATGTCCAGCATGAGGTGAAACATTCGCTATCAGAGAAGAGGTTTAACTCGCTCAAGCGACTTCGTCGTTCCGCTAAGGGTATGTCCATGCAGGCGCCTGCATCTAAATTAAATAATAAAAAGAGAAATTCTTCCATATAGTTTATCTAAATAGGTCTTACGGTTCGCAAAATATTTGAATCTTTGTTTTAAAGGATTGTCAGTTCTCAAATTCCTTTTCGTCCTTACAAGTGGTTTTCGCCAAAAACCATTTTGGATTTAACCTTCCTAAGTTGTAGACTATGTTTAAAAAAGCGAATCGAAGGTGAGTAATTTTCGGAACTCCAGCCAAGTTGGCATACAGCGATGCACTCTGGATAGAATCCACCACAACCCTTGGCGGGGTAAACTAATGTACTCAGCGACCGCCCTAGCCAAGATAGCGTAACGCAGCACCAACCAGACTGAAGATTGGGCAGAGCGGTAACAACCCGCACATACACATGGAACAGGAGATTATACGCTAAGACTAACTACCACGAATGTACGGACGGACAGCTCAACAACTGCGACGCGAAACTGACACGATGTGAGTTCCGGAAATATTATAACACTTTAAACATTTTTACGCATCCTCACGTCGCGACGCGTCGCAGGGCCAAATACAAGTTCCTTTTTAAAAATTCAATAAAATGAATAAGATTTAATTTTTCAATGTACATGTTATGGCTTTATGACGGAAACTCAAGTGGAAGGATCACGTTAAGAAGAAACGTGCAGAACTTGATATGAAGTACAAAGATATGTGGCTGGCTTATTGGTAAACATTCCAAGCTAAATATTGACAACTGCTTGTACACAAGCAAATCGTAAGACCTGTTTTGACGTACAGCGTACAACTTTGGAGTTGTACCAAAGCAAGTAGTATGAACATAATGCAGACTTTTCAAGATAAGGTGTTTGGAACTATCGTAAATGCACCATGGTATATCAGACGCGACGGTATCCACAGAGATCTTGGAATATTACCACTTTAAGATGAACTTAAGAACTTCGCTTATAAAAATAAGAGCCGCCTAGAAGAGTACTCAAACTCTGCAGTTTACCCAATCCTTGAGGAAACTAATGTCTTGTTCCGACCACAAAAGAATAGACCCCTTGATCTCGTGCGATAGTCTACACCCGCGCATGGTTGCGGTGTTAGCAGGAACTTTAATTGGAGAGTAACCTGCCGATCAGTACCTAAATTATGAAATGCAAGCTACTGGTACTTGGCTAGGCCATGTAGAGCGTATGGACAACTCATCTCCGGCCTGAAGAGTCTTCGACTCCGAACCCGTGGGGCAACGTAACAGAGGACGCCCGCGTTTAAGGTAGCGCATACAGGTGGAAAAGGACCTCAACCAACTTGGCGTGCGACACTGGAGACAGCTAGCCAGAGACCGTGCTAGCTGGATATTCTTGTTGGTTGAGGTCCAGGTCCACCCCGGAGTGTAGCGCCAAATAAATAAGAAGAAGCTACTGGTTAAGTGTTTCACTTAGTTGTAAGTAAAGTAGTTGAGTAAAAATCTCACACTTCTATGAGCGAACGTTCGTCATAGAGTCTTGTCGAAGATTTCCACCTACCCACGGAAAAAAAATGTTATAGCTTTATTAGTAAATGCAAACATTCCCATTAATTATGAAATACAACACCGCTCAAGTGGCTGCCTCGGTGGTCCCATTAGCGCATTCTGTCACCCCAATTTTCCAAGACCTTGTTGATGTTTGTTCTTGGGCCGTAGCTTACGGAATGTGCTTGAATCTTTTCCGGGTTGTTGGCATAACATCGTTAATTCACTGTTACCCACAAAAAAAAAAGTTAAAACGTTAATTGACATCGCAAGACTGCTGATAACACGATTTGGGAATTTGGTGGTCAAAAGATCGGCTGTTGCATGGGCTGTGTGGGTTGTCGCACTATCCCCTGCATGAACCAAAGGCAGTCCAAGTCCATATCTTCAATTTCAGTACAAATAAAAGGCTCTGTGACATCGACCGGTGACCGAAACGTCCTTCCCAGCTTAATTTTCGAAGGAAATTCAACCAAACCATGCTCTCGGCCAGAACAGCCACATATCTGTGGGCGCACTAGCATACAAGTCTCACGATCTTTTTGCACGTACATCAGCCCCGGCGGGTGATTGAGTTCGGCCAAAACCTCTTTTAAAAAATGCACTGTTTGGGCTACACAGCCCTCACTTTGGAGATCATTTTTCAATATTTCCCAATGTTGTTCAAGCGTAAAGCTACTCACGTTGGAGGATTATCTGAGAAAAGGCTCCAAAACGACGATGCCGGCTGTGCAAAAGTACCCGACAATTCAGATGTCCTGAAATGCGCTCCAACACATCGGATTCTGTTAATGCATACACGAACACATCAACAAAGGTCTTTATAAGTCGTTCGATCCGCGGAGGGATGGCACTGAAAAAAAAAGAACACTGGATGGTCCAGTGTGATATTGTTGTGATCTGCCTAGATACGCTGGATAGGACAGGACGGAACAATAAATGCGAGATATACCTAGTTGTCATAGTAGGTTTCACATACTATGATGCGCCTTGGTTGTGGATTGATTGACTTCAAACCGATAAGTGATTGCCCGACTATAAGCCGCGTCCAAGGAAATCCAAGGAGTATGTTCTTAAGGTCGAACGAAGAGACTTCCGGGGAACATCATTGCCACAACACCACAATCATCTTCCGAATCAGGAACTTTGCTACATCACATTTTATAGTTGCTGTGATTCATACGCAAAATAATCCATGCATGGTAAAACCGACAACAAAATGAACCATGTGCCCATTGATGCAAGGAATGCCTCAAATATTCAAAATTCGTGCGTTAAGGGTGCACAAATACTGTCCAAAGACAGACAGGAGTTTGGACATTCGTGGCTTAAGCACATCGGACACAGGGGTTCACTGTGTTCCTTTGTCGCGCTAAAACTTGAGATCAACTGTACCGATTCCTCTCATCTTTTTCTTTAATTTTTCAAATACTTTGCAGAAGGTTCTCAGGGAGAGAAAAATTTAGAAAATTACTCAGGAAAGTGCAAACTTCAGACCTAACAACTATTTTTAATTTCCGTGTTTGGCCGAATGTCAATTTATATTCTTCTGAATTTTTTCGTTTACTATACATCAAGCATTAGACCACAAGATGTAAAGGGTTTTCCAATAAGGACTTGACAATTTTTTTTTAAAAAAAACGCAAACCATTTGAGATGTTTCAAATACTTCATGATCGGCTTGAAGCACAATCAAAACATTTATGAATGGAACCCGACTTTGTTCATATGGCCACCACGGTCGATTTGTTGGACCCAATTTTCAACAACTCGGTCACACTTTTTGGTTGAAACCGTATCTATTTCGCGTTCAATGTTGGCTCCGAGTTCTTCCAACGTCGTCGTCTTGTTGGCATAAACTAATGACTTAACGTAGCCCCACAGAAAATAGGCAAGCGGCGTTAACTTGCACGAACGAGGCGGCCAATCAACTGGTCCATTTCTTGAGACAACACACTCACCACACTTACTCAAAAAATCGATTGTAACGTGTGGCGTGTGGTGTGTGGCAGCATCCTGTTGAATCCACATGTCGTCCATGTGCACATCTCCCAATTTGGTCTAAAAATAATAGGTGATCATGGCGCGATAGCGCTGACCATTCACAGTAACGTGACGATCGTTATCATCGACGAAACAATATGGCCCAATAACGCCGCCGGCATGCAAACCGCACCAAACAGTTATGTTTGTGGATGAAATGGTGATTCTATTGCGGCAGCTTTCACCGCCATTTTTTTCTGTATGGGGCTATCTCCCACAACATATCCCCAAGGGAGATAGCAGAGGTCATGTCGATTGACATGAGAGGTGGGCTGGCGGACATGTGCCAATAACATCTGGCACCCTCGGGTTCTTTACGAACCTAGATCGTTAAACAACGCTGGAAGGGCAATATCTCGGCTTAGGGCTGAGCTAGGTATATTTAATTTAGACTAGGCTTAGACTAGCTTTAGGTAGGTTAGCTCCGCGAGCCCTCTTCCGGTCTCTTTTGGTGGTAGAGGCATAGGCATTGAACACACTTTCCTCTTCTACTTCATCTCTATCGTATTTTCTTCTAGTCTTGTTTTTTTTGTCCAGGGATTAAAATTTCTCTCTCTTTCTATCTGTTCCCATCTCTCTTCTATTATAGCTAGATAACGGGCAGGAGACTTTTTGTGTTTGCAAATGGTTGGGTGGGAAGGAGGGGACAAGTGCCACGCCGTCAGACCAGCTTAGCAAGCCTGCCGCCGTCCTCCTCCTCGTCACTGAAGATTCATGAAGCACATGTGGATTTTCACCCCACCAGCAACGCATATTTTGATTATTGACAAACCCATTGAGCCAAAAATGAGCTTCGTCTTAAAGTTCCGGTCACCGACTCCGAATTTCGGTACAAAATTTTATAATTTACAGACGTTGCTCGTTCGTGTGCTTTACCATGATGAAAGTGTTGAGTTTACTGAATAAATTGACAGTGGAAGTTTGATGATTAGTGAAGGAGTGCGTTCACAAATTAAATTCAAAGTTGTCAAGTCCCTATTGGAAAACAATTTACATGTGTATAGGAGAACATGTGTATAGGAACCAAGTTCAGAATAAATGGACCGTATTTATTGTCTAGGAACACCAGGCTGACTTGCTAAATTTTTATAAACTCAGACCTACATATCTGTAGAGACGAATGCAAAGGAAGCTTAGTGGCCTAAGGATAGCTTACCACTCTTGGACATCAGCCCTATGTCAAAACTTTTCCTGGACTCGCTTCGCCAGCACATCTCCTCTTCTCCTTACTCACACCACGAAAACGCGGAACAAACAAAGTCGGATTCCTTTTTTTTCAGCAAACCTCCTCCACTAGGGGGCTTTCATAATTTTCCAATTTCCCCATCCCTCTTTGCAGGCGTCGTAGAACGTGGTTCAAAACTCACATTTCCGTCTAGAATCAATTAAAATTCAGTTCACGTCATGGAATATCGCCGCCGCCGTCCAAGAGCCCCCCCCCATTATTGCGCGTGTTAGAGGAACTCAGCTCCGGCACGGCACATCACTTGTCGTCGGCAGCAGCTTCATGTGGCTGACTTCTGCTTCTGATATCGCAATAATAACGGCACTTATCATGTTACGGTACAATGAATTTTTGAGGTGATTCCATGAATGAAATGAAAATCTTCCGCGCCGCCACCACCGAGACACCACTCAAAGCCGTTCGGGCGAAATCGATTAGGGTTGAGAGGAAGACGCATTTCTTTTTCAGGACTCAAGAGTGATGGAGTGGAGTGTGGTGGTGGTGGGGGGGGGGGGGGGGGGGGGGGAGTATTTTTCCATTAACAGCATCTATTCATCAAAGCAAGATGCGCATTGTTTTTTTCCCGCAAGCGAATCGATCCGAATCCTCAAGTCAAGCCATTGTCAGGGGGATGATTTTTTCGCACACCATTACCGCCCGAGAGAGTCCCACGGGACACATGCGAGAGGTTATAACACTTGTAACTCAAACCTAACAATCGCAGGCGATGATGGCCGACCTGTTGATTCCGTCCGCATTCCTTTGACACCACCGACACGGCGATACTCCCACGGGGGTAGTTTCGGGTTACCCTCGTGCCATGAGGTGAAATACAAATAAAATTCAATTGGATTAAGAGTGGTGTAGTTGGACGGGCGAACGATCGAGACGTCTATTTACCCGCCTATTGATGCTGATTGCAGCGAAGGATACGCGCGTTTGATTTGATTTGATGGCACTGCCGGGCCTGATGGATGCGATTTGATTTCGATAATTGACAAGGAATCTCTCAGTTGATTCGGGTGATTCTGCTACAGAATTGATTGAATTGAATTGTGTCCTTAACCTGAAGCGGAATTGTGGATGGGGAGGGGTTTCCAGGCGGGTATCGATGATTTTGTCACAAAAGGACTTTCTTTTGTGCGACTTTGGGGACGTCCTGTGTTTGTAATGGGAGTGGATTTTGTGGAGCGTTGAAATCCAATTCGGAAAATTTCTCGACAATCCTCTAAATTAAGGGGTACCTATTCCGAGCTGGGGAAACATGCATCGGATGTCGGCAAGCAGTCAAAGACCGAAGACACCCTCTTCCGGCATCTACTCATCAGAAATCCTTATCAAATCTCCAACATTCTCTTCCTTTCATCCCTCAGCCTCCTCTTCCCCCACCCCCCATCCCCAATGCGACGTCCTTCATTATCTCACAAGACAAATGCCGCGTGTAAGGATCCCCTTCTAAACAATAAATCTTCCTCGGCTTGACGCCCTCAACCGGCTGTCTGTCCAAGAACCCGGGTCTCCCTCATAATTTCACCGCAAAATTAGTCCTTCACGATGTTGTTGCCAAGGCAATCCCCGTCAAATGGAATAAAATCATAATTTTTCAATACACACCGCCAACATCGGTTGTGCTTGGGTGGCCTAGGCGTCGCTGACAATGCAATGAATGAAGGACGTTAATTTACGGCGCGGCAACTTGAAGAAGTCCTCTTGGCGACACAATTAAATTTTCTCGCTCTTCATCGAGCCTCCCGCGGGATGACAGATCTGCTTGGTGATGGTTGAGCAGCTGCACGCGACTTCGAGAGCACTTGCCAATGAAGGGGGATGCGACAATTCGGTCGCTTTGCGGAGTGAAACTTGAGCGTTTGTCGCATGCAAACTAATTAACGGTATATTGGGGAGTATTCTTCGAGGGGATAAACTATCTATCGTGTCAGTCTCGAGATGGTTGATGATATGATTTGCTTTGAAGTGATTCAAACACGCCTTAATTTAATTCGTATGGAGAGCACATCTGGTGGCAAATTCGTTAAAAGACGATGATTGAAATGGCATGGAGACTAAACTGGCTGTCGCCGTGAAAAAATGAACTAACTACATGCTGTCTGTTTTCAATGCTTAGTTCGGATGAAGCGTTCAGTACATCACCATGCGGCGCAGAAGTAAGCCATAGACTAAGTCTACCCCGACAACGTAGTAAGCAACAGCAACTTTATGATGATGGACTGCATATATACTCTATCTGCACTGATAGTGCTGACCCCAGTCTCATGGATACGCCGCCTGACGCACGGACACCAGTACTTTAGTTGCAGCGCACACACAAAGTCGACTTTTCCTGCACTCAAAACTGGCTCTGGCCAGAATCTGAGCCAGGAAGGGAATGAAGTAGTGTGGCTCCAAAACCAATGAAGGGCGACAATATGTGACTGCACACCTCATTAGGTAAAATTGTCTCGGTTTCCTTGTCGGTTTTATGGATTTTAGAGAGAGAACGTCTAATACCCTAATGCAGACCACGGACGTAGAATAGGAACGTGTGTTCAAAGCCTATGCCTCTACCACCAAAACAAACCGGAAGAGGGCACGTGGAGCTAAGCTATTTATCCTAATCTTCGCTCAACTAACCTACCTAAAGCTAGTCTAAGCCTAGTCTAAATTAAAAGGACCTAGCTCAGCCCTAAACCGAGATAACGCCCTTCCAGCGTCGTTTAACGATCTAGGTTCGTAAAGAACCCGAGGGTGCCAGATGTTGTTGGCACATGTCCGCCAGCCCACCTCTCATGTCAATCGACATGACCTCTGCTATCTCCCTTGGCGAGATTTTGTGGGAAATAGCCCCATACAGAAAAAAAAATGGCGGTGAAAGCAGCCGCAATAGAATCACCACTTCATCCACAAAAAAAAAACTGTTTGGTGCGGTTTGCATGCCGGCGGCGTTGTTGGGACAAATTGATTCGTTGATGATAATGATCGTCACGTTACTGTGAATGGTCAGCGCTATCGCGCCATGACAACCGATTATTTTTAAACCGAATTGGGAGATGTGCACTTGGACGATATGTGGTTTCAACAGGATGGTGCTACAAGCCACACAGCGCACGTTACAATCGATTTTTTGAAGAGTGTGTGTGTTATCTCAAGAAACGGGCCAGTTGATTGGCCGCCTTGTTCGTGTGATTCAACACCGCTTGACTATTTTCTGTTGGTCTGCGTTAAGCCATTGGCTTATGCCAACAAGCCGACGACGTTGGAAGTCCTCAGAACCAACATTGAACGTGAAATAGCCGCCGTTTAGGCAGAAATGTGTGGCCGACTCGTTAAAAATTGGGTCCAAAGAATCGACCCCTGCAAATGTTCATAAACATATGAACGAAGCCGACTTCCATTCATAAACATTTTGATTGTACTTCAAGGCGATAATCAAGTTTTTGAAATGTCTCAAATAGTTTGCGTTTTTGCTGTCAAGTCCTTATTGAAAAACCCTTTATAAGACATCGCTACATGGCATACAAGCGACGGAAATAATAAATGAAAGATAATAAAGCAAAAATATGGGTTATCCCACGGCGAGTGTTCATCAATTGATCGCCGCAATCATACGACATGACGCCAACTGGAGCTACATGAAGTCCATAATCCACGCCAACAAGCACGGCAATGATGACAGAATAATGTTGTCCTGAATTGGAGCAGTTGAAGCACTGCAAGTGAAGCTGAGCCACACATTTGATTGACGTACATAACGGTATGAATGGAGATTCAAATATAAGCTATTTACATTTATTTGTTCGAATCATTGTAGAAGTTGGATGTCTTGCACTAAAAATCACATTTCCTCCACCCTTAAGACGAACAAAATAAAATAAGTCAAAGTCAACGAAAGTATTTCCACAAAATTCGAGTCAATCCCAAGATCTTCCAATCGATAACCGCAGCGTGAAACAACCACCCAGTCTCGCCTAATAGACATAACTCATTACGCTCCGTGGGCGCTGACCAGTTGATTCCTCATCAAATTATCATCAACTCCACGGACCGGAGTCCTTAAGGCAACCTGTTGTAATTCATACACCTGCCAACCGCCCTCGGGCGGTGCTCGTCTTCCACCACCACGTGGGTGGGAATTTGCCGTCCTCGCAAACCAATAAACACGACAATTTCCGAACCACGAATCGGTCTAAGCCCTGCCAGCCACGGCCGGCAGCCCCCACAAGACAATGGGCATAGTTTTCCACGCGGTAGCAGGAGTGAAAGTTGTGCACCACTCCTCGCAGCGTCGCATGTCTATCGCACTATTGGCACGTTCACCGGACGTGCGAGGAATCTCCGAGAAGGTATAAATTCCCGAAGCCGAGACTGTGGAGTGAATTCCTTCACTTTGTCCTCGACCATCAAGGAGCTGGCAGCGGAGCGAGGTGGAACAATGAAAATTCCTCGAGGAGCAGCTCATTAAAGGACCCGCCACCATCACGATGACACACTGGTGTGTATGCACCCGGGGATCGATACGTATCGTTGCACAAGAAAATCGAGTCGATAAATCAAAATTCGTTCCCGTACCGGTGGCGACGGTGAGGGGTCCTTAAAGCGGCGAAAGGATGCGCGTCAGTTGCTCAGCCAGTCGGCTGTTAAATTAAATTTTTCATTCACTGGTTCGATTATGAGTGGGCTTACCCTCCGAACACGCCGGACGCCTTCTCCTTGAACGTCTGTAATCCCTTCATGATGATGAGTTGGCGTGCCTATCGCTGGATGCTGCAAATTATGAGATGAAAGCGATACCCCACTGGACGCCGATGATGGGGGGTTGGTTTGTTGGTGCTGCTGCTGCTGCTGGTGCTGCTGGTGGTGGTGATGGTTATTATTGTCAGTTCTCAGTGCTTTTCGATGATAACGCCTTTAAGAGGGGATAATGTTGGCTCGTAGCAACATGAGGTCCTTTGCGGGGGAACTCGTAAAAACGATTGCTCGACGGTATCTGACTGGCAGACGCCTCCCTTCGATAAAGCGCTCTAATAGGATCGCACAGCAATTTATGAGGATTTCAAATTTGCGACTGTAACTGCTTCATTGGAATCCATTTCGACGGTGGACGACTGTGCGGTGCGCATTTTCTGAAATCATAAAAAAAAAGGTGAAACGGTTAGTGGTCGGACAGAGTGTGGAGGTGGTGGAGAGTTTTATGTAAGAGGGGATTGGAAAGGTTCAATGTGTGAAGACGAGGAGGTCTTAAATGGGAGGGTTTTATTATCTAAGAGAGAGAGGGTCCTTTGATTCCTTGATACAATAAACTGTGGCAAAAATATACCATCCCCGACTGGCACTTGATCAGAGGATATGCTGGCAAGAGTCTCCTCCAGTTAAGCTGGAGCAAAAGCTGTCTAGGTCCTAGGTTCGTAGATTTACAGATGCCTTGCGAAGTACAAGAACGAGTTACCCGGGTCAAAAGGTGGGATCTGTTGTATGCTTGCTGGCTAAGAAATTTCCTTCGTGGTTGAAATAGGATGAACATCAGGACTCTTTAAAGCTAGACATTATTAAAGTCTTAAATCTCTTAAATTAGTGCTTGCTCAGAAACTTCATCGACTCTCAGAGCTCAGATGTCGAACATGTTCTATGTCTTCTTTGTCTCTGCAACTTCAAGCATCGTCAATACGAGACATGACAAGGCGCAATGAGCGCGTCTTATCAGCAGTCTGCTCTGCATCTTTATACCTTAAACTGGCCGTTGACAAAGATCTCTTCTTGCCCGCAAGTCAAAGGGTTCAGGCCGTTGATTCGCTGCCTGGGTTCAGGCAGTTTATTGGAGTCTTCATACTCTAATTTCTTCATCCTCTTCTGACCCCCAGGATCTACTTAAAGGGTCGCGGGGGGGGGGGGGGGGGGGGGGGGGGGGGTAAACCACGCACGAGAGATCTCCAGTCCACACGATCGTCCGCCAACCACTCTACCTCATCAGGAGTCATGCCCAAGTGGAACCCGGCAAGTTTATGAACTTGCTCCAACCAGCTCTGCCAAGTGGTCGCCTACTTGACAAAATCGCATTCGTGGCACTACTCGGAAGTCATGATGGTATGGACAGTCCCGACAAAAAAACCAAACCAAACCAAACCATCAAAAAAATCTAATTTCGTTCTCAGAATATCTCAGCCAGATGTGTCTCCATAAACGGCGACCGGAGTTTCATTCAATTTGCAGAAATATCAGTAAGCAAGCGTTCTACTATGTCGCCGAGCAAAAAGCAGCCAATCCGCACGTCCTCGAATTTTAGAAGACCTTAAGTTCTTCGCAGTCGAATGAGTGGTACATTTCTAGACCGAACCGAAAAAGGATACTCTAACTTGTATCCGTCAACTCATAACGAAGCAGAGTTTTTGTGGTTGTGGCCGAAATTATACGGCTTCGGGAACAGAATGTGTAGTGGAATATTTCGCTTGTCATTGTTGTGAATTTTCTGAATTTATCGGTAAAACTTTGTACAGTGGTTCACATTGGTTATGGCCCACTTCAGTCAATATTTATTTTTTGGCCACTTCACTGTGAGCCACTGCCGACAGGGTGACCCATCTAGTGGTGTTTTTTTTTCAATCATAGGTTATTTTGACACTGACAGCTTCTTCCCAATCGAATCCCTTCATGATGATGACAGAAAGTCAGTATCGCACAGAAACGAAGTATTAGCTGCGTTTTTTTGCAAGCGTATACACGCTTAATTTTAAATTTGCTTATAAAATACACTAACAACGAATCCTATATCCGCTTAACTTTCTCATCATATCTATCGCCGCTTAAGGAATAAGCGCGGATGAAAACATTGCTTCCAAACATTATTTTCTGTGTGTTCATTCCTGAATTTATTCATTCATTATTTAGGTTGCTGTATGTGGCTTACATCTGCAGGTGTGGTTGATGTATTAGATCATTTTAATTATTTTGTCATCCATAAGTATGCAATTTTTGGTATACTCAGAGTGTCCCTGCTATATATTCCGTTTAGGTTTCGTAATCGATTCTTTTCATTTGATTAAAATTGTTTTTATTTTATAATTATTAAATGTTTTTGCTTTTAAAGTGATGGTGAAGATTGTGACCATCAAAGATCAACCATCACCTTCCACGACTACACCCCTGACTGCTTAGCAAACGTCATAAATGTAGTCGGTGCTGCCAAGATTTTATGAAGAATGATTAAGCGCCTATGATCGTTTTTTTGTGCACTTCAGAATTAAGCATATATACGCTTGCAAAAAAACACAGCTATTACAGAGAGATGCACGACTTCTACCTCTCTTGCCTCTTAAGATTTTTGACAACTGTTTTTTATAACGTGTTCTTTAACCAAATTGGGCAATCAGAGGACGGCATCCACTTTATTTCGTGAATAACCGTCAAAAATTCATGAATATCTGTCAAAAAGGCACTCAAATTCGTCAATGGACTTGGGGACAATCAGCTGTGAAGTCGGCGATCTCTGTAATACTTCATTTCTGTTCTGAAAAAATTTTATGTCAGTCGTAGTTTTCTCGTGTGGGTCGCCGTGGCGTAGTGGGTAAGTGCGTTGACTCCTACGCAGAGGGTGCCAGGTTCGAATCCCCAATCTACCAACTTTCATAATTCACGGCCTCCACCTCTTTCGAGTTACTGACAATGCTCAGAGAGTATTCCTCTCTAGAAAAAGCTTCTCAACTTCGCCGTTCGGAGTCGGCATTAAACTGTAGGTCACTTCCACTCGGGAGAGAACAATAGCACGCACAACACAAGTGGTTGCTGAGAAGCTAGGCCCTGGCCCTCTACAGGCTGTAGCGCCACCCATATTATTATTATTAAATCGCCTATGCAGAAAAACAATGATGAGTGAGCAAAAGGTGATAAAGAAAAGGCGCTCTCTTTGCCGAACATTTGGAGGAAACATTTCAGCCTGTTGATGGACAACTGTTGGCAGATGATCCAAGTGTAACTTCTATATCTGACAGCTCTAGTATGGAAAGAGTATCGCTAAACGAACTCTGCTAGGCAATCAAAAATCTAAAACAAAAAAACATGGATCCTGGCTATGATCTAATAACCGGATAAATGCTGAAGAAATTGCCGCTACTTAAACTCATCTACTTAATTAACGCTTCCTTTAGGCTATTATATGTTCCAGACTCATGGAAGGTTCCAAAACCGGACAAACCTATGAACAACAAAAAGTCGTACGGACCCATATCGCTTTTACCAATAATATTTAAATTTTATAGAAAAACTTTTATTAAAACGCATTCAAAAATGTATCGAATATATCGAGAATCAACTAATACCTGCCCATCAGTTTGGATTTCGAGCGAAACACTCGACAATTGACAAGGTATACAGAATAACGAATGAAATTGAGGGAGCATTAGAGGAGAAAAATATCTGCTCCACCGCCCTCCTTGACGTTTCCCAGGCCTTCGACAAAGTCTGGCATGAAGGCCTAAATGCACGAGGAACTAAACAAGCTAGGCAGGCTTCCACCGACAAGCTTTTATAAGATACTAGAATCCTATCTCGATAATAGGATATTTGAACACGGAACTGAATACTCCGATTTTAAAGCGATCCGAGCAGGAGTCCCTCAAGGGAGTATCCTTGGCCCTATATTGTACATGTTGTACACTAGAGACATACCTCAAACTGAGGGTACACTTGTGGCTAAATTTGCCGATGACACAGCGATCCTGGCAAGGGGAAGTTCAGTTGAGTCCTCAACTGAAAAACTGCTACTAGCTCTGGATAAAATAAACGAATGGTCAAAACGCTGGCACATTGCTACCAATGAGACCAAATCAATGTTTCAAATCAATTTTACTCAGAAATCAGTTTTTATTAATTCTTTACAAATACCGTACGCTTATGAAGCAAAATATCTTGGTATGACATTTGATGCGAAACTCAAGTGGAAGGCCCACGTGAAAAAGAAACGGGATGAGCTCGAACACCGGTATAGAGAAATGTACTGGTTACTTGGAAGGCATTCCAAGTTAAGCATGTACAACAAACCGCTATTATACTGAAGCCTATATGGACTTACGGCATACAACCATGGGGTTGTACCAAAGCAAATAACAGAGAATTTATTCAGTCCTTTCAAAATAAAATTATACGGGCTATTGTGAAAGCTCCCTGGTATCTCAGAAATTGTGATATGCAAAGGGACCTAGGGATAACATACAAACAAGCTCCGCTCGAAAGCTAAGAATCAGACTTCATGGTCAGCGTAACAATGACATCCTCCAAACTTTGGACATGAGACGTTTAGTACGCCGACTCCAGCGTACGAGACCGCTCGATTTGGCGTAATAATAATAAACCATCCTAACTATGGTCATGGCAAGTGATTTTATCGAAGGTCTACCTGCAGCACCCGAAAACATCCCTAAATGTAAGCTACTAGATAAGGAAACTTAGTTGTAGTAAAGAAAAACCAAAAGGGAACTGTGTTCTGACACTACTATGTGGACACGGGTCACATAGTGTCTTGTTGAAGATCCCACCAACGCAAGTAACAAAAAAAAAATTGTTGACGTAGTAACGGAGTTCCGCTTACCGTGGGACAACCGTGAAAGCCCTTGGTAACCGTTTCCGTTTAGGTTTGTCAAAACTGCTGACTAAAACTATGTTCCACAAAACTCTTATTTAGCCAGCCCTGCTGTTTGGGATCGAAAGCTAGAGGGTAACATGTAGTCTCCACTGGACATGAACCATGCCTGGTTTATGAACATGATGTGAAAAAATGTAGTGTCGGAAAGTCCCGACGTTAGGCTGTTCAAAAGTTGGACATGAGACTGGACGTTTTCGTAAACGTGCACGAGTTTATTTGAATGGAGTGCTGAACAATGAGAGGAAAATAGAGTAAAAGTTAGTGAATGTCATTTTTTGGCACTCAAACTCGTGGATTTGTGGTTGGTGGCACACTGCTTGATGTTGACTCTCTCGGAACCAACGTTGATGTGAAGCGACATGGCATATTTTGCCCAACAAAAAAAATAAAGAACGCGGATGGCTAGTCCGATTGTGGTTGTGATTGTGGGCAAAAATACGTCCTGTGGAGACGTATGTAAAGGAAATTCTGGTTTGGGTATATGGACTTGCCTGCGAGAAAGCCAATTTAGCCCGGAAGTCAAAAATCTGTCGATTGGACCCACCGAGTGTATGGACACCAGAGCTCAAGCCTCATTTCAACAAGGAAAAGAAGAGTGAGTCTGACCACTTGATGCAGCCATTCCTCAAATTCATCGAGCTTTAGATCTCCATAAACTATTGAACTACCGATCAGATCAAATGTGTGGCTTAAGTGACGAACCACATCCCAATTTGAATGTCGGCGCAAAAACAGATTTTCTATCGATTTGACTGAAACTTCTAGACTTTTACGTTAGATAAGAACAATGCCAGTTACAAGTATGAGTCCAGCGGCTGAAGAAAAGAATCATCTTCTCCTGAAGGCACTACAATCGGGTATGGATCTGGACTTTTCACCAGTTGGACCAGTTTTAAACCAGACATAACCAGCTGTCCCCTGCCCCCTAACTCTTTCCAACCGCTATTTCTATGGTCTCAAGAGGCAATTGAGTAGCAGAGCCATCTCTCGAAGGACCAAGCTTACTTTATACAAGACCTTGATCATCCCAGTCCTGCTGTACGGCGCGGAGGTATGGACAATCTCAAAAGCGGATGAGGAAGTACTTGGTCTCTTCGAGAGAAAAGCTCTGCGTGCGATCTTTGGTCCTGTTTGCGTTGACGGTTTCTGGAGGAGAAGGTTTAACCACGAACTGTACGGGCTGTACAGCGACATGAGCTTAGTCAGGCGTCTTCGGATTCAACGCCTAAGATGGCTAGGTCATGTAGAGCGTATGGACAACTCAGTTCCGGCCCGAAGAGTCTTCGACTCCGAACCCGTGGTACAACGCAACAGAGGACAAGGACCTCAACCAACTTAGCGTGCGACACTGGAGACAGCTAGCAAGAGACCGTGCTAGTTGGAGAGGCTTGTTGGTTGAAGCCCAGGTCCATCCCGGACTGTAGCTCCAAATAAAGAAGAAGAAGAAGCTGTCCCCCGCGACTCTCTCTCCATAAATATAAGTTGTAGCGGTTGGATTAATAATATTACTTTCGAACTGATTGATTATCGAGACAAAGGTTATAGTGAGTCAATCTTAAAAGATAGACACGTCCTGTCAAGGACTTTTTTTAGAATTTGTAAAGAAGAACATTTCCATCATATATTATTTTTGCGTAACTTAACCTTAAATAACTCGGGGTCGAATCCACGCATCCGTGAACGGATCGATCAGGAATTACGTTACTCGTCATACGATCTAACGTCATACAAATGCTGACGGAACGTAATTATTGTGTGTAGGAAATATTGTTATAAGTTAAGCGTAGTAAATGTAATAGTTAAACGTCAAATATGTGTCATTTGTAAATTAATTAATGTAAATGAAACGATTGAAATAAGCGATGGATTCTATTTTGCAAATTTACTTGAGTTCATCTGATTCAAAAGATATTATTAATGTAGAAAGATTGGTACGAAGGCAGTTAAGAGATAAAAGAAAGGTAGGTATGATTTGAAACACAATAATACAAATATATTAGAAAATTAAAAATTCATTAAACGTTTTCGCTTGAATAAGGAGGCATTAAAACATGTTCTCTGTATCTGCGATGACTTCACACTGAATGATAGAGAATAAGTGACTTTATTCAAGAATTTCTGCGTTCTATATACAAATAGTAGGTCAAGAAAATGTGGGAAAATTTATTGTGGTTCCATTGCCGCATATCTCCGCCGAAATACGAGTCCAGTCTTTGGCTGGAGGAATTGATGCGGCGGCGACGGAACGCACTGTCCAAAAGGTGCAGAATGGCTTGTGGGAAATAAATGATAAGCTATGCAAGTTGGAATGTATGCGAACAGTTGGGAATATATATTATATATTAGCTGTGTTTTTTTGCAAGCTTATATACGCCTAATTTTGAAGTGAACAAAAAAACGATCATCGGCGCTTAATGATTCATCATAAAATCTTGGCAGCACCGACTACATTTATGACGTTTGCTAAGCAGTCAAGGGTGTAGTCGTGGAAGGTGATGGTTGATCTTTGATGGTCACAATCTTCGTTTTGTGACTGTGTACTTTAAACCACGTACGTGACCATCACTTTAAAGGCAAAAACACTTAATAATTTTAAAATAAAAAAATGTTCATCAAATCAAAAGAATCGATTACGAAACATAAACGGAATGTAAAGCAGAGACTCTGTATATACCAAAAATTGCATACTTATGGATGCCAAAAAATTGAAAAATGATCTAATACATCAACCACACCTGCAGATGTAAGCCACATACAGCAACCTAAACAATGAATGAATGAATTCAAGAATGAACACACAGAAATTAATGATTGGAAGCATTGTTTTTATCTGCGCTTATTCCTTAAGCGGCGATAGATATTATATGCATAAATATAGCTTTATTGCTCTTATTCTAAACATAAACAATATCCAAATTTTCTACTGCACTACCTCCTGTGCTGAAATTAGAATCGACACTTTCTTTGTCGACATCGACTATTTTATTGATGGATGGCACTTTTTGCAAGGGACTTATTTTTTTCCAGTTTGTCCCAAGAAATGTAGTTATTGCATTTTATGCAGCTATTTACTATATTTGAACTGTTATTCATATGATTTATTATTTAAATAAATCAAAAAATTGAGTATTCACTGTCTACTGATCGAATGACGTTTGGATTAGTTCGATGCGTTCACGTGCACGATAACGTGTTGTATGATCCAAAATTAGGTTCACGCTTATACGTTCACGTGTCCTATAATCCCAAATGCACGATTTTCGACAGCGATTCACTCGTTCACGGATGCGGTGATTCGACACTGACTTTTTTTTTTTTGGAGCTGAATAAAGGTAATGTTACAAAACTCGCGTTTCTGAACAATATTTGTTCTACAACTTTGTTCATAGGTTTTATTTACCCGAGTTAGGTAAGAAACACTTGGTTAGGTTAGCTTAGGTAGTCGGGCTGCTAGTGCATTCATCAGACCACTTAGACCATGTTGGTCCATTGTGATACCCACAGTCAGACTACTACCACTGATTGACCACGCCAGTAAAAGTGCCATTAATTCGATCCCAACGGCAAATGGTGACTGGACCAGATTTGAAAACCAGATGGAAGAGTATTAACTTTGCTTTCACTGAGATTCGATCCGGGGACCCCGCTAACCAGCGGCGGGCACTCAACCACCTGCGCCATCCAATCATTTTCCAAAAACTTGGCTGGTTCTATGAGGAACCTCTAGGCACACGGATATCAGACATTCTAAAGGTGTATTTTCCATCAGTCATTTTTTTTAAACAAAAACCAACAATTCGAGTCCAATTGAAGGTAAAAAGGCTTTTTAAAAACTTCACAATCTTTATCAGTCGAAACGCCTTCAAACATTGTCGCATATTCTCCCCATCGGGAACCATCACTAATAATAACTGGGTCTTCGGTTTTACCCATTTCGACATAGCCTGCATCGACTGTTGCATTGTTCTGTACATCTGCTATTTCATTCGATATGTAAATGAGCTATTTGTCCGTCATCTTCAAAATGTCCATTACGGAAAGGAGCATCAAAATCAAAATCTGGGTCACGATCACTGTCGTTAGAAGAAAAATAACCATGATCTTCGCTTTCCGACCAGGCAACAGAATTGACAAACTCGGAAAGTTCTTCTTCTGTTCTAAAATCACGAATTCTACGCGACATTTCTTATCAATGAACAGGAAAAAAGCACAACAACAACGATGCTATATGCTATATTTGGTAAATTTGGAACTCCCGGTGCCTGACGGTTCCGCAAGGGACCAAAAATTTGAAAAAAATAGACTTAAATAGAAAAAGTCATATTATCTTCTAGGCACTGTAACGATCACGGAAATATTTTTGTATTCTTCAATTTGTACGTATTTGATCCAAAAACATGTTTTTGAAAGTACGCAATTTCGCCAAAGTTTGGTTTTTCGAAGTTGTGACACCTTACTGAACGTACACGAGTCAAATTAAGTAGGTTTCAAATAGTGATCGGCGCAAAAGGGCAGCGGGAAGTTTACAAAACAGTCGTTGAAGAAAATTTTAATTATTTTTGCTTGGTCCCTGGCGGTACCAGTGGGATATTAAGGGTTAAACCGTTTATGCAGTGGAAGCTTTGAAAAAGGAATCATTTTCCCCCGTTCTTGAAACATTTTATTTGTCGCGGCAGAAGCCTTACGCCTTACTCGATAAATGAACTCCATCCAACACAAGAGAAAAAAACCAGTAGTTCCTGAGATTAGCGCCTTCCTCTAATGGCACCCTTCAAGAGTTCGTAATCTCTGATAGAGTCTTCAGTCTCGTCGGCAAGGTCGTGTGCCCATATGCGACTGTTGTTGTCGAGGAACCTGAAACAATGGCAATGTGTCCTCAGGATCTCAAGACTTGGGCTGGTGGATTGGTCAATTGGTCGACTGGTCAAATAGTCTACTGGTCAAATGGTCGACTGGTCAAATAGTCGACCCTCTAATCGTTAGTTTAAAGTGTAAAGCTAGCTTTGAGAGTTCTATGACTTGTTACGTAATTTTGAGAACTTCTTTTCAAAGAATGTAGATCCGGATGAGGACATAGACAGGTTTGGCTGAACTTAACTTACAACAGAATCAAATTTCAAAATTTTCAAATCCAGGGATCCTCCAAAAGATCGTTAAAAATCAAACTACAGTCGCTTCAAAATTTCAAAATTAGTTCGACAGAGAGGGAATCTCGCCTTAGTTCAACTCGCCAGTATACACAAAATATTACGTAAGCCCTGCAAGTGCTGAAAAATGATATGTAGATACATCAGATTACGTAACACATTACATACCATTACGAAAGAATGTATCCAAAAGATTAAGTATTCCACAAGCCCAATGAGATTATATCGCAAAACCAAAAAAACTAAACGAAAAATTGAACCTCGTTCTGCAGTGGATCCCAACAGACTTTAACTTGATCTCTTCGCCGTTGAATTGTGCGTAATCCGGTTATCACTTGTCATTTTTCATTTTCCACGAACTGAACTGTCTCACCTATGACATAACACCGAGCTCTAATTTGTGAACATCTTCTTTTCTTTTTTTGTTCTCTCTTGTTTGTTTGTTTTAGCTCACGTCTCACTTTAAGTCACTTATCAGCTGCACCACGCACGAGTGTTAGATTTTTGAGTTTTTTTTTTGTTTGATTTTGGCAAAAAAAGGAAAAACAATTTTGAAATGAAATTAGAAAGAAAAAAACTTAAAAACTAATAGATACACAGAAATTGAATGAAATGTCCCACCGCTAGCTCCATTCAGACAGAGTCTTGTACTTAGTTCCAGGCGAACTCTGTCTGTCTGCGAGCTACAAGCGGTGTTGCATTTTGCGCTGAGTCCCTGGCCAGGTATATAAGGATGTGACTGGTATATACAGTATCCAAGAAGATTGGGTGTATCTTTTCGGATACCTCTGCGGATGGCATTTAGATACATTTATGTATCAGAACCAAGCGGGTTTTTTTTTTGTTTCCCTTAAATCACAATTAAAATGTTTCGTTTCACTCTGACTGCCTGCCGGGGAATCAAGGAACTTGTGTGTCCTTCGAGAGGAAAAAAGAGATTTCGACGGACCTCACGAGTGCACCACAGCACAGGATGGCTAAGAACGAAGTACTAGGTACATCTTGTCCTCGCCGTCGACGTACATAAGGGCTGAAGCTCCAGGAAAAAAAAAGCGGACACCCCAGCACATCGCCCGAGCAGGCAGATGACTCCGTGGAGTCCTTTCGCTTAACTTCAGTTGTGGTGAAAAGCACTCAGCGCCTGGGGTGGGTCCTGCGCAGTGTACCATCAGCGGGAAAGCTTTCTTCGGTGTACATAAGCCGAGATGTGCTAGTTACAGTATCATTCATTGGACACACACATCCGAGACGTGGGGGTGCGGCGGTCTGGCCAATCTGAGGCGCGCAATAGGTGGAGCTCTAAATATTTACCCGAGCTCCGTGGTATGCTGCTGTTTCGCTTGCACTCGTGCCGAGATTTCAGGTTTTTGGGGCGCGGATTTTCTGCCTGCTGCTTGCTGCTTGCTACTTGCTGCTTGCCCTGATTCTGGGTACACATTCCGTGAAAATGTTAACGTTGCCATATTATGGCATTCAGCCATTTTGATTTTTGTTCAATTAAACACACACCATGGGTGGGGGCATGCGTTTGGATGGGGGGGAGATGGAGGCAGAGGCGCTGGTCTTTTGTTTTCGATTTTTGCATAAGAATCAAACCTGCCTAGCTACCGTAAGCAGATTTTATCAAACTCATTCCGGTTTGAGACGCACAGTTGTCAGTTGAGGGGATTCCATTCGCCGTGATCGTCAGTTTGTCGTGGAAGGAGGGTGGCATCCGTGGGTTGGGTCAACTTAAAGATTTATTGCCCGCGTTGGGTTTGGGCAATGGCGATGGCTTCATCAAAGTTTCGAACTTTAACAACTGTACTTAAACTTTTCCCACACCAACTTTGTTGATATAGGACAGGCGGAATGGAGAAGGAGGAGGAGAAGATAATGTTTCACGGTAAATAAACTAGCAGAGGAACTTTAATTTCGTGATGCTGTGTCCTTGCCAAGGTCGTCAAGGAACACTTGTGAACGATAAAGGCGGAACGTCTCACATAGGAGGGCCAACATTTTGGTTTGCTTCTTAATGGTTCTAAATACGATTATCGTATGAAATACAAATCTGTAGATCAAGAAAGCAGTGATTATCTTTCCTTTTTTGTTTGATTTGGGTGAGAATGGATCACGCAATCCGAGCTCCAATCTACTAAGTACGAGGGTTGTCTGAAAAATTTCCTCCTCAATCACCTCCGTGTCCTACGAGCTCAGTTTTTAGATGAGAGAAAAAAAAAAGAAGGCCCTTTGGCTAGATCTGGTGAGTAAGGCGGATGGTCAAGCATTCGAACCGCAACTCATGGATTTTTGCCATGGCAACCGCTGAGGTGTGCGAACACGTTTGTCTAACACGAGTAAACGCGGCTCGGCTTTCTCATGCCTAATATAATGATATATGCCCCTCTACTTCTCTCTCACTTTAATTCGGTGGTCGTCTAACATCATTTGGTGAACTTTAGCAATGTTATCGTCAGTGGTCGCCGTTTTTGGGCGTCCTGAACGTTCATCATTTCGTAAGCTCTTACGGCCACGTTTATGTTTCTTCTTCTGGTGGCGCTACAGTCCGGGTTGGACCTGGGGTTCAACCAGCAAGCCTTTGCAGCCGGTATGATCTTTAGCCAGCTGTCTCCAATTGTACACGCAAAGTTGGCTGCGGTCCTCCTCCACCTGGGTGCGCAGTCGGTTCCACGGGCGTCCTCTATTGCGTTGTCTCACTGGATCGGAGTCGAAGATGGGGCAGTTTTGCTCATGCGCTCTACATGGCCTTGAATCCGTAGACGCCTGGCTAGGCTCATGTCGCTGTACAGCCCGTACAGTTCGTGGGTGAATCTTATCCTCCAAAAACCGTCAAATCAATCAGGCTTGACAAAAACAAACAGGAGGGGATAAAGAAATGAAAAGGACGCTACTCAATCTAAACGTATACAAATATGGGGAATGAGGGACTATACAAAGACAATTGCATAGATGCAATGTTGTTTCAATGGAAGTTGTACGTAACTGACGCAGAACTTTTCTCTAAAACAGACCAAAGACTTCTTCATCTGCTATTGACATTGTCCAGACTTTCGCGCCGTAGAGCAGGACAGGGATGATTAAGGTGTTATATGAAGTCAGCTTGGTCGTTCGAGAGAGGACTCTACTACTCAATTGCCTCTTGAGCCCAAAGCAACAGCTGTTGGCAAGAGTAATTCTGCGTTTAATCTTGGTACTGGTGTTTTTCGTACTGTTTACTTGCGAGCCGAGGTAGACGAAGTCCTTCACTACCTCTCCAAGTTATAGCTGCCTATGGTGACGTTCTGGCAAAGACGTCGATGTTGTTTAGGTTTAACTCCCCAAAATTCCATTCTCCATGCACAGAGTCCAACACATCTTTGATTGGCGTATTCGTATTGCCTTTCAATAATAATAGCTCAAACTAGCATTCACTAGCTTTTATTGGGAAACTTTTTAGAAACTATTTTAGTCGGAAACTTTTCAGAAAACCCTCATAGTCCTCCGACACAGCTTTGAAGAAGTCGGCACACCCAGCGCACAGCTACCAGCACTGCTCTTCAAGGCCGGTGGCGATATTCCGGTTGGGAACAGCAAAAGGATCGTCTGCAGAATTTGGGAGGACGAAAACATGCCCGACCACTGAAATATCAGCAGCATATGCCCTAAATGGAATCGATACCCAACGTCTATTCGATCTGCCAACGTCCATAGGGACAAGTTACACATAGCCATGTCAAGTGCTAGATTCCCTACGAAACTTGTCATGTTATGCAAGATTGTGATGAAAAATGTTCGAACGACCGCCATGCGATTGGCAGAGCAGAGCGAGCGGTCAATGTGGCATTTGCTAGCTTTAAGAAGGAGTCGGCTAAACGAGGGGAAAACGAAGTCCCTGAAGAAGGGGCATGCAAGATCGACGTCTTAGACAAAAAGGCGGAAAAAAACTCTTGCCAATCGCTGTTTCCTTGAGTTAGTTCAATAGTAGAGTCATTCCTGGAAGGCCCATTATAGCGCGGAGGCCTAGGCAATCTCAAGGGGAAATTGAGAAACCCTAGGTTTTTGCGTTTCGAGAGAAAAGTTCTTCATATAACCTTTGGTCCAGTTTGCGTTTGACATTTGGAGGACAATATTCCACCACGATCTGTATGAACTGTACTACCACATGAGTCTACCAAGGTGTCTACGCAGTCAACCCCCAATATGGCTACTCCATGTAGAGCATGGCCACCCTTGCTTTGGCCTGAAGAGTTTTCGTGTCGAAGCTTTTGGGACAACGCAACAGAACACGGCCGCCTCTGATTTTTATGGGACATTTTAGGGCTGATGTGAGCAATGTGCGTGGGCTTTGAACGAATCTTTTCGCTGCGTATGTCCACTTATTTCGCTATAAGCCAGCTGTTTAGAAATTCGAACGATATGGCATGCGGGCGTGGTTGACGCCCGAAGGCTTAGACCCCCGAAGGCTAAGAGGCCATAAACAAAACAGCTGTATTGGCGCTGAGTTGCTTATCGATTTTAAACCTGCCTGGATATAGCTTGGTACCGCCTTCCATTTTACACCGTGGTCCGTGATGTAGCTCACCAACTTCAACAACAATACGGCCTCTCTTCAAATCCGTAATCTAATTTTCTGTAAACATTTAATTCACTACTGCTTTATTTATAGAACTTCAAACCTGGATAAACATTCTGCAAACTGGACACTGCCTCATATGCAACCAACCCAGAAGTCTGAGAGCCCCCTACAATGGATATCTCATTACAGAACAACACAGGGAGACCTGCAGTAAGGTCAACAAGGAGCCAGGATTCAAAGCCGGGAAGGTGAAGCCACGACCTAGACGAAGTGAAGATAACGATATCGGGATCAAAGTCGAATAAAGCTGCTGGTGCAGACGGAGTGTCTGCGGAACTGTTTAAGGCAGCTGGAGATGAGATGGTAAGGTAAGATATGGTCGGAAGAAAGCATGCCCGACGAGTGGAACCTCAGTATCAATTGCCAGATCCCCAAGAAAGCAGACCATTTCAACTGCGCCAACTACCGAGCGATAAATCTCCTTAACATCGCTTATACGATCTTGTCTGTCGTTTTGTGTGAGCGCCTGAAACCATTCGTCAATAACCTGATAGGTCCATATCAGTGTGCCTTCAGGCCAGGGAAGTCCACCATCGACCAGATTTTCACACTATAGCAGATCCTGGAAAAGACCCAAGAGATGCAGATCGACCCCAACACCTTTTTGTAGATTGCAAGGCCGCATAAGACAGCGTGCATAGGGACGCGCTGTACAACGCCATGTCTAGTTTTGACATTTCTGTCAAACTCTCAGGTTGTGCAGGATGACGATGGAGAATTCTCGCTGCTTCGTCAGGGTCGGTAACGAACTCACCGAGACCTTCAATTTCAAAAAAGGTTTTAGACAAGGCGACGCGCTGTCATGTGACTTTTTCAACATTATTCTTGAGAAGATCGTGCAGAACTCACACGCTAACACAAGAGGCACGATCCTCCAAAAGTCCGTACAACTGCTAGCATACGCGGATGACATTCACAGCTAGCCGTCAATGAAGCGATTGCTGGCATTGAGGCGGAAGCGGCCAAAATGGGTTAAGCGGTAAACGAGGGCAAAACGAAGTATATGCTGTCATCGAGAAAGGACGCACAACATCGACGACTTGGCCAAAACGTCACCATAGGCAGCTATAACTTGGAGAGGTAGTGAAGGACTTCGTCTACCTCGGCTCGCAAGTAAACAGTACGAAAAACACCAGTACCAAGATTCAACGCAGAATTACTTTTGCCAACCGCTGTTGCTTTGGGCTCAAGAGGCAATTGAGTAGTAGAGTCCTCTCTCGAACGACCAAGCTGACTTCATATAACACCTTAATCATCCCTGTCCTGCTCTACGGCGCGAAAGTCTGGACAATGTCAATAGCAGATGAAGAAGTCTTTGGTCTGTTTTAGAGAAAAGTTCTGCGTCAGTTACGTACAACTTCCATTGAAACAACATTGCATCTATGCACTTGTCTTCGTATAGTCCCTCATTCCCCATATTTGTTTACGTTTAAATTGAGTAGCGTCTTTTTCATTTCTTTATCTCCTCCTGTTTGTTTTTGTCAAGCCTGTCCACGTCCTGATTGAGTTGACGGTTTTTGGAGGAGAAGATTCACCCACGAACTGTACGGGCTGTACAGCGACATGAGCCTAGCCAGGCGTCTACGGATTCAAGGTCATGTAGAGCGCATGAACAAAACTGCTCCGTCTTCGACTACGATCCAGTGAGACAACGCAATACGGACGCCCACGGACACGATGGCACACCCAGGTGGAGAATGACCTCAATCAACTCGGTGTGTGCAGTTGGAGACAGCTGGCTAAAGACCGTGCCGGCTGCAGAGGCTTGCTGATTGAGGCCCAGGTCCACCCGGGACTGTAGCGCCAACACAAGAAGAAGAAGAAGGCAGCTTCGTATTGTCTCGGCCCTTCATGGTCCGTGCAGAAGTTTTCTCTCAAAATGAACAAGGACAAGTTTTTTGTATTCTAATAAAGTTCGATGTCCCAGTTTTATGCACTGTACAGCCACAGTTACTCGGCTTAATACAAAGATTTAATCGTGTTTTATTTTTCAGGTTTGTTGTAGGTTTTATTCAAAATGCTACTTTCATTTATCATAGGTAATTTGATTTGGAGTTTATTTTTTCATCTGTTCAGTCGGGGTGGACCTGGGCCTCAACCAACAAGCCTCTCCAGCTAGCACGGTCTCTGGTTTGCTGTCTCCAGTGTCGCATGCCAAGTTGGTTGAGGTCCTTCTCCACCTGGGTGCGCCACCTTAAACGCGGGCATCCACTGTTGCGTTGTCCCACGGGTTCGGAGTCGAAGACTCTTCGGGCCGAAGCTGAGTTGACCATACACTCTACATAGCCTTGCCAAGTCCACATTTGCCACACATTGCCCTACGTTGGACGCCTATTAAAACTGAGTTAAACAATTTATTCAATCTTCATAATTAATTCCTCTATGAGGAAACTTGTCACACATCCGCGAATACGTAACACCAGAACGTACTGTCACTCATCCAAAGCGTGGGTTTAGCAGGGACTTATCGAACGATTTTTGTGCTTAATCGGATTCGATGTTGCACTTTCGTGAGCTGAGTTCTTATGTTGCCTGCGTGCATGACTTATATGCTAGGTCACCAGAGATTTATCTGCCTCTCCATTTACTCAACCATTTCATGGTATTACAAACAGAAGTAACACCTTTTCAAAAGGCACTCCGATGAACAGAGATGGCCATAAATGATCTGGTAAGACAATCGTTCAGATCCAAAGTGATAAAACTCCGTCGCCGATCTCGGACTATCACTAGAGGACATAGCTGGCACCAAGCTTCTCCGGTCTAGGACGAAAGACCCGAGCAAGCGGCGTGTATGCTACTGGCTCAGAATCAGGAGATTTCAGTCATAGCTTGGCTACTGGCAGACACCAGAAACGTCACTAGCCGTAGATGGGTGAAATTGAGTACTTGAAGGTCGTCAAAAATGATGTTGCCTGCACTTAATCTAAGCAGATCTGAAGCCCATTGAAAATTCGACAGAAAGCAAGGTTAGGGGAGCTACTAGTGCATTCACCAGCACACTTAGACCATGTTGGTCCATTCTGATACCCATACATAGTCAGACTACTGTCACTGATTGACTACTCCAGCGATAGTGCCGTTCATTTGATGGAAACGGCAAATGGTGACTGGCCCAGATTTGAAAACCAGGTAAAAGCGTATTAACTTTGATTTCTCTGGGATTCGAACCGGGGACCCGCTCCATCTATCCAGCAAACTGGCGGGCATAATGCCATAATAGCTTAAACGAATAAATATTCATTTAAAATTATTGTCGTTGAGTAACTCGGTCCAGAACAGTGAACGCAGATTTTGAATATTTTAATTTTTAGGCAGAACTTCGTGTAACAACAGGGCAATCTGTAAGATCAACGAGGAGCCGTGATTCAAAGCCGGGAAGTGAAACCATAGTGGACCCAAATGGGGCCTTAGCAGAGCCTAGTTTTCTATTAACCTTGCTAGTCACCCTACCAACCCACATTGCTTAGATGTCGTTTATTGCTAGAGCCTTTTATAAAAATCAAGTCCTCTTCTTGATCAAACGGCACTCAGTGCAATCGATTCCTTACCAAACTCCATGCGATCCACCCTAAGCTGCTTACCAAAGCAGGTTCTTCACAGCCGTGCCGCCACCATCCTCTCTAAATTCATAATTCCCGTGCACCAGACTCATCACTGCGGCATATTACATCAATCCACGGCTACCGCTACCGTGCCACCCTCGTAGCCAACCAAAGAGAAAACCACTGCCATGCCCACACCTTCACTGCGAAGCCCTCCGGCTGTTTGTTGCGCTCAATTATTAGCATGTTGCACGAGTTTCCCTGTATTAAGGGATGTTTTATGTTTTCGCCCCAGCAGCAGCAGCAGCATACGCTCGTCGACAGAAAGGGACACTTCCCAGAGCGAGGGTGGCCGCGCCGACACACACTCACGTTTGACAAAACGAAACAAAGCGCCCGGTTTGAGGCGTAACGTCACCAGAGCGATAATGGATTCGAACACTAAAAGGGTTGACGGTACGTCACCCACGCTATTAATTGAGGCTTTCTACAGATACTCTACGGACTGCCACAATAGACATTGTCTCTATCGCGCTCTCCCCGCTCAACCCATCGCGTCCTTGCCGTTTTTGATGCATTAGAGGAATCACGGTAATCGCTTATAATTATGTAAATGGATTTAATCACTGCGCTAGACTGCCGCTCGCTAAATGGAACAGCTAGCCCCAGTCGGAGGACAGGCCGAACTGGTGACATCGTTAAGGGATATTGATTGTCCTGCGAATCAATTTCCTTATCGCATGCGATGTGTCTGTTACTTAATCCTTATCCACTACACAACGGCCGACCTTTTGACTGCAGATTAATGACGTCTAGCTTTACACACAAAAAAGCCGACGAGAGCGGTCACGGGGTTGGATTTCACGAGTCCTTATCAAATGGACAATCATAAATCAACCCCTGCTGGAGGTTCTGCATTACAAATGGCTCGCCACTGTGCGACCGAGTGATAACGACGAGGGGCAACATCCTACACGATGTGTGGAATCTGTCACAGAAGTATTTTTCTCACTTTTCACTTGACTCAGGGCTGACGGCTGACTCCTGTGCTGGCGGGCGGAACTGCGGAGTCCCCCAGCATCACCTTGGCGATTGTTGGCAAGTCGACGTCAACTTCATAGCGCTAAATTAACTCGGAGATATTTTCTCATTTGAGCGCACTCAGCAGCCAATTCCACCCTCACTGTGAAGGGTTCGCCCGCTCTGCCCCACCCCGCCGAGGACCGGCCGGTGGCTGAGAACCGTTTAAGGCCTCGGCGTTATGCCCTTGATTTGTATCTTCATTCAGCACAAATGAATTTGAATTCCTGGAATTAAATCGAATATGAACGTCGGGTGGTTGCGCGGGGCGACCTGCACGTCAATGAGTTTGTATGGCATCTTAATAAGATCCTTGAGAGCGACAGCGCGGGCGGTGGGGGAAGGCACTTGGTCACGCTGGTTGATGCGCACATGGGAATTTCGCTTGTCAAGGGTTTGGAAAAAGCAAATGGACTCAACGGGAAATTAACAATTAAATCAAATCAGGGAGCGTCCCTCAGACGTGAACAGTTGCCACAGCGACTGGACAACTGACTGAACTCGGCAAGGCTTCTTATTGGTCAGACTTCAGATTCTGGGTCTTCATGGCATCGGGATATTTTTTTTTACTTTTTATCCTTAACAACGGTGTCCCCTTATTATTGTTCCTACCTTTTTTGCCGCTTGAAATTGTTTGTTTTTTCCGAGGTTAGTTGGAAATCTTTGACAAGACTCTATGGCCAACGGTCGCACATGGAAGTCTGAGATTATTACTCACTAAAACTACTTCCCTGAATTTATTACGACTTCAACTAAGTGAAACACTTAACCAGTAGTTTGTATTTCATGATTTAGATATTGATCGGCAGGTTACTCTCCAGTAAGCGTTCCTGCTAACAGCGCAACCATGCGCGGTAGTAGACTATCGCACGAGATTGTCGATCTTTGAAGTCGGCGCAAGACATTAGTTTCCTCTAGGATCGGGTAAACTGCAGAGTTCGTATGCTCTTCTAGGCGGCGTTTATGTTTATAGGCAAAGTTCTTAACTTCATCTTGAAGTGGTAATATTCCAAGATCTCTGTGAATATCCTCGGTCCTTATATCGCTTTAGGAATCCAAATTGATCAATCAGACAACGGCCTTCAAATTATTTCGTGAAAAACCTTCAAAAATTTATGAATTACTCTAGAAAGGTACCTCAAATTCATAGATGGGCAAGGGGACTGCTGGACAGCTGGGAATTTGGCCATCGCTTGGCCTCACGGACCTAGTCCTCTTCACTAGGATAATCCCTAACTCCGACCTCAATCCCCCCTCCCCCCAACCAACACACCCCTTTCCATCCACCCCTCCTCCACCACCGTCTCACTATGTTAGACCCCTTTAAAGCTTAATGACAGAGCAAAGTGCTTAGGTCTTATATTAGATACGAAGCTAAGCTGGAAGATCAATATCCAGGAACGTGTCAAGGAGGCCTCTACGGCTCTCTACTGCTGCAAAATGGCCTTAAGGTGCAAATGGGGACTACAACCCCACATAGTCCACTGGCTACTTGTTTCAGTACTCACTGCTATATGGTGTCACAATTTGGTGGACTGCTCTCAAAAACAAAATCAACCCCATACAACTCGAAAGATGAGATTTTTTTTAAAATCTGTGATTTTAGCTTTCTTCAAAAAAGGCCACAGCAGTTAACCGGAAAATTACAGAGGCATCTCTCTTCTCTGTGGTTTTAGGCAAGCATTCACTCAAATGCTATACCATAGGTTAACTATTTGGGTGGAGACGAATAAGCATTTTCCCAGCAGGTTTTCGACTGTGGACCAAAATCTTCGCATTGACAACTGTGGCGGGTAGGTTCGGGGAAAGAGGCTATATGCATTCTTTGTGGACTTAAAAGCTGCCTTTGACACTGTTAACAGGACCTATTTACCTTACAAACTATCCACCATAAGTCTTTCGAGTAAATTTTTCAGAGCTTATGGAGAGCTCATCAAGCAGACCTCTGCCACCGTATGAGATGGTAGTGAATTATCGAACACTTTCGATACGAAAACAGGAGTTCCACAAGAATGTGTGCTAAGTCCACATCGATGACAATTCTCTAGTGGGAGGGTGTTAGAGTGGGAGAGTTAGAGGTCAAGGTTCTTATGTATGCGGCCGATTTAGTTTTTTTGGCTGACAATCCACATACTCTTCAATTACAAATTAATAAATTGAAATGCTACTGCAAGATTTGGAATCTTGAGATAGAACACCTCTAAAATTATGGTTTTTGCCAATGCTCATGGAAACAGGTCTTTACGGGAACATTGGTACCTAGTCAATGAATCAATAGAAGTTGTGAAAAAGTTTAACTACCTGGGCTTTCTAATTACGTCAAATCTAGACAAAGCGGTTGCTGCAAAATAAGATATCAACTTAATGTGGAACGGATTTTTTTGGCAACCCACGAATCGACAGTGCTTCAAAATTTAAGGTCTTTCAAGCCACTGTTAACTCTTGCCTTTGCTATGCAAATCAAGTGTTTGGATGTAAATACTTTGAGGAGTTTGAGTTTCAAACTTCCCTACATAATCAAGCGACTACATAATCAAGCTGATAAGCAGGCCAAGCAATAGTCTTCAAAGGAGACCACTCAGGATTGCACTTGAGGCGAATATGCTGTGCCATTCAAAGAATGGAATGAACTTGCTCCATGTATGGAATGTATGTATGCACAATGTATGGAAAGACTAATTCTATGAGACAAGATGATTATTTGTACTAAAATTTTCTAAGTAAGGCGCATTCCTTTTTATCGAGGCTTTGATATAAACCTTTAAGCCACCCACGAGAGGCAATAACTTAGGCTAGTCCTATTGTACCCATTGTGATGCCCATGGGGGAAACCCTTCCTTTCGTCTCACTCGCCGGATGATGATTAAAACCTCCTGTCTTCAAGGGTGTTGGTTATCGTCCTCCTCCATCCAGCCATCCAGATAATAACTTACTTTAACACTGATCTGACTACCAGTCAAATCAAATAAGACTAAAATTTAGAGCAAGGAATGTACTTTTAAGACTTAACTACACCCCGCGTAGGCAAGACCACCACTCTATCTGCACCCTTTGTAATCGCAACGGTGTTGAAAATATGTACCACTTTGGCGCGCCTTGCTTTAACTTTAACTCGTATTACGACTATACGTGGCTTGCCCACTTTAACTCGTATTACATCTACTCTACTTCTCCAAGGAATCTCTCAGCTTTGATGAAGACAAGCAAGTCTTAACTGGGACAAGGGATGGGACCTACTTTTCCGATTTTGTAACCATGCCTTGAATTACCGAAATAGCTTTTATTAGTTGCTCTTCTGTTATTTATGTAGCGTTACTGTGCTAGAATTTCTTTACTAGGCTCTAACTGAAGCTAAGCTAAACGGTTACATTTATATTTATTTTATATTATTATTATAGTTATATTTATGAAATAATGTTGCCATTTTAATTGTTTGTTTTATATTTAATTTAAAAAACAAAATTATAAGATTTTTAATTTAATTGCGTTTAAGTTTAATTGTATTATGATTGATAGAGAATGAATAATAATAATAATAATACAACTCGAAAGAGTGCAGAAGATAGCATACGTAGGTAAACCTCCTCCGAAGATCTAAACATAGTCCTTAACCCACCACCAATAGAACTAGTTGGTAGGCAGACAGCAGCTAATACGGTGATCAGACTGAGATCGCTGCACAACTGGAAGGAACTTCGGTCTGGACACTCAACGATTCTTAGCAGGCATAGTTCTATACCCACAGAGACTAACCTCAATTTCAAACTTCTCTTCGAGAAGAACTTCACAGCCAGCAGTCTGGGAGTGTGAGCACCAGACGCTGGCAGGTCCAATGCGAATCCTCACAGATGGATCGGAGATGGATGCAGGTGTGGGCGCTGACGTCTATTCCAGGGATCTAAACATTAAGCTAAATTTAAGATTCCCTAATCACTGAAGCATCTTTCAGGCGAATTAACACAGATCTGTCCTGACTGAAAAACAATGTACATAATATCCAGCACAGTTGTCATCATCTCTTCCGATAATCAGGCAGATAGGCAAATCTCTGATTTCAATCAGTCTTAACTCCAAGACTTCCCTTGATTGCTGCCTATCTCTTAACGAGATGGCCAAGAATTTTAGCTACCATCTTATGTGGATAAGCAAATAAGACCATGTCGGCAGCAAACAGAAGCGCTTTTAGTAACACCCCAGGAAACTCAATTCCTCCTGGTAGAGAGTCCGGTAGGTCATTAATATACAAGGGAAATAGTTGAGTGCTTAAAGGGCAACCTTGTCTCACTCCCATATTGGTCTCAAACCACTCTGAAACCTCAGTCCCACACCAAACTGCAACTGTACATATTTTCAAGAACTCTTTCCAATTTGAAACTCAATCCGATGGTTTAAAGTTTGTGGAATAGAGCTCTCCGATCGACAGTATCAAACGCTGCCTTGAAATCCACGAAAAAAGCAAATAATTTATTTTTCTGTTCTAGGAACGGGCCCGCACTGTTCTGCGACACAAAAATATTATCTTCGGTTGAGTATCCTGAGCGAAAACCAGCTTGATTTTCACGGATAAGCTTTAATCCACCTAGCTATTCGGCAACTTAAAAGTTTTACGAACACTTACTTGTAAGATGTGTTAAGCAGATTTAGATAGATTAAGACACGGAAGATCGCTATTTTTACTTCTAAAAAATTGGTGTTTCTGGGGGAACATACTCTGGTTGTTGGATCCAACAGCCAGAATCTTACTTTGGAATTCTTTAATTTTGTGCAATCAAAGTTTGTTTTTTTTATAATTTGCGCGTGCTCAAGGGATTGCTGATACCCTTATGTGTCCGGGGTCAGGACACAGCACGCATCGAAGGTAAAGAGGGAGAAAGGGAGAGGAGGTACCTGTGCACTTTGTTCTTAAATATCTGCGGGTTGTAGTCTGTGGGAAATATTAGGCTGGGAAGAGCATGCCATATTCGTGCAGTGCGGCTGAAGAGCGAGTCTCTGGATTTAACTGTGCGTCCGAAAGTAGGCCTAAGGGTATACTGATGGGTATTCCTGGCAAGACGGGTATTGCGGGTGAATTCATGGAGAGGAGGAATGCAGTTGGCTAGCTCACTTGAACATCGTTTGTTGAAATAACGATAAAACCCGGACAAGAAAGAGACGGTACGGCGGTGTTCGAGCGAGTCTAATGACTGTGCGATATTATTGTCTCCTATAAGTTTTATCGCTCGCATTTAGATGGTCTTGGGGCACCAGACCAGATATGAGCGTTGTACTCAAGCTTGGGGCGGATGTACGCCTTATAAATTAAACCCAAATCAGAAGGGGTGAAATATTTCTTGCATCGATTAAGGAAACCTAATCTTTTCGCAGCATTTTTGGTAACCTCAAATATGTGATCGTTCCAACTAAGCGTTGTGTTGATACACATTCCAAGGATGGAAAGTTTTCCGGTTTCATCGACAGAAAGAGTGTCCTAATTTGAGGATAACCCATTGAACACTTGCTACGCAACCGCAGTGCTCTCTCATCCCGTAGATTTAGACTTCTTGAAAGCTGAAACGCTTTCAACCTCGCCTTGTTTTCCTGATATCATGCCGAGCGACGCCGGTACTTTTATGGATTCCAATAAATTGTGCAGCGGTTCAATAAACAGCATTCCGTAGAATCATTCTTCTTGAAGCACATTTCAATTGATTTCAGCAAAAATAATTAAAAATTTCATATCCCGGGTATAAAAGTTGGCATTGACAGAGGACTCAGCGTCATCCACACTCGCAATAAAAGTGCGGGGAATGAGCGAAGCAGACCGAATAAACTCGGGGAATGTTAAATTTGTCATTCTATGGCACGTAATTGCACTCAGTGTGGTGAGTAAATGCGTCAATGGTAATAAATGACAATGTTCGTCAGAATAGAGACTTGTAAGGTCAGGCCAAATCGAGAAGAATGTTGATGAATGACTATTGCGCCTAAATGACACGAAGCGACATTTATGCACACTTTAAAATTATAATATATAATAATAATATGGTTGGCGCTACAGCCCGTAGAGGGCTAGGGCCTAGCTTCTCAGCAACCACTCGTGTTGTGCGTGCTATTGTTCTCTCACGCGTGGAAGGGACATACAGTTTAATGCCGACTCCGAACGGCGAAGTTGAGAAGCTTTATCTAGACAGGAATACTCTTTGAGCATTGTCAGTGACTCGAAAGAGGTGGAGCCGTGAAATATGAAAGGTGGTAAATTCGGGTATCGGACCTGGCACCTTCTGCATAGGTGTCGACGCACTAACCCACTACGCCACGGCGACCCACTTTAAACTTAGTAATGATAAAATAACAAGGGTGGCACGACAGTCCGAGGCCTAGCTTCTACAGAAACCACTCGAGATGGGTGACAGATGGGACCTACAGTTTAATGTAGCCTCGCAACGGCGAAGAGAATAGAAGCTTTTTCTAGACAGAACTACTGTCTTTCAGCTTTGTTAGTGACGCGGAGGAGGTGGAACCGTAAATTATATATTCGGGTATCGAACCTGGCACCCTCTGCTTAGGAGTAGACTAAATTTAAAGTCGGTAAAAATGTAGCATGTGTCTCATAAATGATAAGACGTGCGCATTTTGGGTATTTTTACTCTACGGAGTGACAATTGAAAAAGCAGGGATGTACTCGTGGTGCGTGGAATATTGTTTCGATTTGTTGCTGCCGCCATAAAAACTGCAACTTGGTGATTATGGCAGAACACAGCTCTTACCAAAACTCCAGCAAATATTAACACTCTTAAGGAAAACGAGTATTTAATTACTTATCAGGCTGACGACCCGTGCAGAGTCCGAGCCTGAGCGATAGCGATGCTTTCCATTCTTGACGGTCCTGGGCACGCTGCTTCCCTGTCATCAAGGCCATGATATCATGCATCCGCTTTACTTCGTCTTTATACCAGAGACCCGGTCTTCCTCTCCTTCTCGAACCACGAGGCTCGGATTCGAGGACCCTCTTAGCTGGGGCATGGTTGTCCATGCGCTCGATGTGGCCGAGCCAGTGCAGTCGACGGATCTTTGCCTTCCGGACTACATCCACATCCTGGTACAGCCGTTATGAGAGAGCAAGGACAGCGAGTGTTAAGCTTTATTCTTAAGCCTAGATTAAGGCTTTAACAGGACCCTATCACAACCCATCGGTAATATACTCATAAATATATACAAAATATACCTTTACACTTTCGGCTCAAAGACAAGAGGTGGAATAGGCTGCGCTGTCTACTCTAAGAACCTTAGTTTATGCTCTGACAAAGAATGGTTATCAGGCAAGGATCATGGCCATTCCCAGGACTGTAACCTGACCAAACTGGAATCTTATATCAGGACGTGATAACTGCATTTTCATACACAATGGGCCTATGCTTGGCCTAAGTGTGTCTGCTGTCCGTATGCGCGGCAGTCAGCCACCTCAACCTAGGCAGCGAAGCCGCCATCTGGAGATGAAGTCTTCAAACTCAAAGCTGGTCATTAAAAGTCGCTCACACCAGACGAGATGGCTGTTCAGTCTAAAACATACACCTATGTTGGGCACCGAGCTTTAGAGATGTTCTGCGAGCTGTGCAGTGGACGATTTAGCTTGGCCCCAACTTCTCACCCACGCCCCTATCCACTGCAGAAGGCCAAATAGGCTACGGTGTCTACTGTAAGAACAGGAATCCACTCGCAAACTCCTCTTGAAAGACACGGAAATACAAATGACCAACTTAAGACGGTTGAAAGGTATCAGCCCCAAAGCGACTAGAATGATTCGGCCAAGCGAAAAAAAATCTAAAAATTTCAGCAACTGTCAAAGGTACCAAAGACTTCCGGCTGTCATAACACTCAAGGTTTACTATTTCATCATCCAGAGAAATATCAGCTTAAGACTAAAATGTGCCTATCCTGACCCGGGTGTCCGACGACGGGTTAAGCTTGCCGAAAGTGATGAAAACAGTAAGTGAGGGCAAAAGTCAGCATGTCTTCAGTGTTCATTCAATTCGTCTGACCGTCGAAAAACTTGAGCGTGTGCACACTCTTTCCGAGTGTAAGCCACCAGCCAGGCAGAGACTAGGACGAAATGAAGAAACAAATAGCCGTCGTATATGCCAATCTTAGTAGGGGCTGTACAGCGACATGAGTCTTCAGGTCCAACGCCTAAGATTGCTAGGCCATTTAGAGCGTATAGATAACTCAGCTCCGGTCCGAAGAGTCCTCGACTCCGAACCCGTGGGACAACGTAACAGAGGACGCCTGCGTTTCAGGTGGCGCAGCCAGGTGGGGAAGGACCTCAACCAACTTGGCGTGTGACACTAGAGACCGTGCTAGTTGGAGAGGCTTGCTGGTTAAGGCCCAGGTCCACAGCACCAAATAAAGAAGAAGAAGATAGAGAAGAAAAAGAAGTTCCGAAAAGGACACAAAAATTTCAATTCAATGTCGATCAGCTGAATTGTGCATCACCACAGAATGAATCCGGCTTATTTTGTGGTTTGATTGGGAACTACAGTCGATAGTTCTTATGCTGAGATTGAAGGCAGACAACCACAGGCAACGCAGTGAGTTCGCGTATTGTGCCCTGAATATGTTGGCCGGAGATTTTGAAAATCATTTTCTTTAAGTCAACAAGCTAAATTGTCGTTCCTGGAGCCAACTAAATCCAAAAGGATCAAACTTGCATTCACAAAGGTTTGCTGTTTGGTACGGTTTATGGCATGGCTGCATTATCGGACTTTATTTCTTTGGAAGGGAGGCGGATCCGCACTTTTAGAATTAATAGACTTAGGTACAGCGATGTTTAACGACTTTCTGTAAGAAGAGCTCGGCAACATCGATATACCAGATTTGTGGTTCCGACAAGACAGCTGTTTTGCACTGGTGCTGGCCGGACCAAAAAATATTAACACCTTTTTATGTTTAAAGGAGTTATATTTAATCTGTTTAGAGAATTTCATATTAATTAATTTTAAAGCAAAACATGATACAAAATACTTACTCTCGTCGTGCAAAATGGCGTGAATGACGGAAATCATGAATGTAAAGCGAAGTTGGCGAATTAATGGATTCGCACAGCGGCGATCTAATGGGTTTGTACAGCGGCTTTCTAGGATGGTGAGCCATCACAGTGAGGACGTTCAGCGAGGTAATTAGTAGCTAGAGATTAAGTTACAGATTAATAATTCATATTTCAGTGTGAAATAAGATTCACAATAGGCATAAAGTAAACGATTAATAATTCATAATTCAAAATATATTTCAATTGGAAACAACAGCCAATGTTGTGAAGGACAGTTCTTATTGCACAAACTTGTGACATTTTAACTGTGAAATGAGAGCCCCTGCTTTCATCGCATTTGCCGGTAGGTCAGTGGGTTTATTTGTTTTATAGAACATACATAACTTTTGCCTGGAATCGGAAGAACTTCAGCGTTCATAAACTCATGATTCTAACACTTAAAATAAAAATAATTTGCTAAAAACTAAGCTTAGCATAGTGCGCATCGACTCTGAATATGCTCTCAAGCTGCGTCATTTCCAATAGGTACTTTAACAGAGTCTCATTCAGCGCCCTTTGATAATCGATATTTTACTCGATCTATGGCAATAAAACTGATGAATGACTCTTCGCCCAATTTAGACGTTTCATCACCATAAATCTTGCCGTATGCAAAAACTAAAACTAAAAGAAGAGGCCCAAACATAGTTCCGTGCATTAATCCAGCTTTTATGAATTTGAATATTCACTGACAGGAAACATTATATACCCAAATGTCGCTTTGAGTCGTTAATTGGGACCAGATTTTTGTATCTGAATCGCAGTAATTAAAATGTGCAATGAGGGAATTGCAGATCAGAGAGTTGGATATTAGTTATAGTTGCGGGAAAAAATGCATCTTTTTTTTAAAAAAGACATTTGGTGATGTATTCGTGTGTGTATTAACAGGATCCGATGATTTGGAGCGCAATTCAGGACATCTGAATTTTTGGCTACTTTTGTATAGCCGGCATCGTCGTGTTGGAGCGTTTTGTCACATCATCCTCCAACTGCCATATCTGCCCTATTAGACCTATCTAGGACTTAAAAACACCTTTGGTGATGTGTTCGTGTGTGTATTAACAGGATCTGATGCGTTGGAGCACATTTCAGGACATCTGAATTTTTGGCTACTTTTGTATAGCCGGCATCGTCGTGTTGGAGCGTTTTGTCACATCATCCTCCAACTGCCACATCTGCCCTATTAGACCTATCTAGGACTTAAAAACACCTTTGGTGATGTGTTCGTGTGTGTATTAACAGGATCTGATGCGTTGGAGCACATTTCAGGACATCTGAATTTTTGGCTACTTTTGTATAGCCGGCATCGTCGTGTTGGAGCGTTTTGTCACATCATCCTCCAACTGCCATATCTGCCCTATTAGACCTATCTAGGACTTAAAAACACCTTTGGTGATGTGTTCGTGTGTGTATTAGCAGAATCCGGTGCGTTGGAGCGCATTTCAGGACATCTGAATTTTTGGCTACTTTTGTATAGCCGGCATCGTCGTGTTGGAGCCTTTTGTCACATCATCCCCCAACTGCCATATCGGCCCTATTGTATAATTCATTCAGTTTCAAATAAAAATTAAATTTCAAATAAGAACTGCAACTATAATTTGCAAGATGTGATATTAGACACTATTTTGTGTTTCAAAATGCATAATGTCACTAAATTGTTTCTCTTATAATTTTCAATTAATGTTGTTTTTTTTTTAATGCCATTTTTATTTTTAATTTCATTGAAAATTCGTATATGCTGGATAGAAGTGCTTAAACAAATTGGACGAAAAATGTTCCTATTTCTATTGTACTGGCCCTCAGTGGGCACTCTAAGCTAATCTTAATCTTAAAGTTTGTCTTTCGACTTATCTAACGGCTGTTAGTATTAAAAGGAAAATTAAAAAAAAAAGAAAAACTAACTTAAATTGTTCCTACTAAGCTAGGCATACAAACTAGCTCAGCTACTAACATATACAAATGTTTATATACATACATGCATCTTTAGACATTGTTATATCTGTCCATATAATCCTGTATATAGACAAATTTAAATATATATTATTTTTTTATATTTAAACCTAACTAAAATTACCCTAAGCTATGTAAGCCGGCCGTAATGGGTCGCCGTGGTGTAGTAGGTTAGTGCGTCGACTCCTACGCAGAAGGTGACAGGTTCGATACCCGAGTTCGGTGGACAATTGAGAAAAGAGTTCCTGTCTCGTTGTCAATTGGTGAATTGGTCGTCAGACATTTTCTTATAAGTGAATCACTCGTCTGTCTTATCGGCCAGTTCGAGGTCGAAGAGGACTATGTTATCGACTTCCAGATCTCGAGGCACTGGGCTTGGCGAGTATACCTTACTGGGTGGGAGCAGGACCCACCACAATGATTTCCGTACCAATGGGGTCGAGTCCTACAGTGTTCCAAGCCGAAATCGCCATCGAGATCTGCTCCAGACATAACCCCGCAAAGGTATAAAGGGCGCAACAATACCGATATTCTCAGACAGTCAAACAGCACTAAAGGCACCAATCCAATGGACTCCAAAACAATCAAGTCCTGCCACGACGCGTTGCTATCCCTTGCCATACACAGCAAAGTGGAACTTGGTTGTGTCCCTAGACAGAGAGGGTTTGAAGGCAACTTGCTCGCGAGAGCTGGCTCTGAATCAGTGTTCATCGTCCCAGAACCGTTCTGCAGTATCAATTGGACAGCAGGTACAACTGCTGCTGCTACAACTGATGGACACGTCTAAGGCATGGTCTTAGGCAGTACAATAGATTAATCAGACCTTATTCATCTAAGGAAACAATCCATCTTAATAAGGATAGCTGGTAGTCACCGTGGCGTTGTGGGCTAGTGCTTCGACTCCTACGCAGAGGGTACCAGGTTCGAATCCCCAATTTACTAACATTCAAGTTCCTGTCTAGAAGTATTCCTGTCTAGAAAAAGACTTTTCAACTTCACCGTTTGGAGTCGGCATATAACTGTAGGTCCCCTCCACAAGTGAAAGAACAACAGTGGTTGCCGAGAAGCTAGGCCCTAGCCCTCTACGGGCTGTAGCGCCACTCATACGTACTATTTTAATAATTCCATTCAAAATATATATCTAACTTGTAAATTATATTGTACAGATTGTCGAGACGCAGCGATTTTGTGGCCGTTGCATGGCTACCTGATTACAACAAAAGTTAGTTAGTCAACGGAAAGAAAAACATCTTTTTCTTCAGTTCAAATAAAAATTAAATTGCAAATAAAAAAGGGGTAAAGTGGCTATCAATTTTTAATGAAGTCATTCGCTGGGTTAATGTGCAGGTTCCTTGAATTGATGTACTATATACATTGAATTAACAAACAGACATTCGTTGGCTCAACGAACAAGTTCATCGGTGAAAAATTAATGAACTTTTCGTGGGCTCAATGAAAATATTCGTAGTATTTGCATACCTTTTTGGTTCAGTGTTGAACGTAGCGCCGTTGGAACTACATGCCTTGCTCTCCAGATCATTCGGTTTTGATCTTTCGGATGTGCTCTCTTAACAAAGAGCCGGACCACAATCCCCACTAAAAAAGAAACTTTCTTTGAACAGGATGACACTTTGTGGACCTCATTTAAATTGACCTCGTGGAATGGAATTCGAGGTATTTTGGCTTTTAGCTAAAAATTGGACTCGTCGTTGAAAATCGTTGCAAAGAGTTTCTGCAGACTTCTTTGGAATCTAGTCTAGTTAGACACTTAGCTGATCGATTATGCCCAGATGCCTCGAATGCCTTGATGGGTTTCCTAGAGCCAGGAGGTCCTCTGTCACCCTCCCAATTTCTATATACAATCGACTCTTTTGCAAAGCCTCGCTTAAGACTGCCCGATGACAAATTATCATGTGCGTCTCCCACTTGCCTTTATCGAAGCATTATTCGCAAAAAATCCCCTCCATTCCCTAATGTGGGTCCACTTAACCCGTGATTTATCGTTCCTCATTTTCACCTGCCTGCCTGTTGAGCACCGACCGCAAGCCGCTCATAATTCACCACCCCAGCTGACAGCTGTCTCCTTTTTGACATTTCGAAGGAAAAAACACCATTTCACTTTAAAGTGAAACCTTTTAACGCAAATGTCAACCCATTTCCCTCGACACCCACACGAGGCCAGCCAACGCCATTTGACAAGTGACAGATCAGAAAACTCACTCGACTCTTGTTTACGAAAAACAATCCAATTCCGTGCAGAGGTTAATCGATGTTCGATGCGGCACCACGGGCACAGCCATCAAATGTCAAACGGAACGGAACGGCACACATACACTTCGTTTCCGTTTCCGCTTCCCCCGCCCCGAGGGATTAGAGCGCTTATTATTTATTAGCTCGCATATTCTTATCGCGTTTTGCTATGCCAACACTACATGCAGCCACCGCACATAGCTCGACGAGCGAGGACTTTACCCTGGAAGGAAACTCCTCCTTCAAGGGGCCCAGCATGGCTTCGCAACAGTGCGCACAAGAAAGTAGAAAGTCCCCTCCGTCGTCGGTGGCGAGTACATGGATTCAGTTTCCAGGTAGGCACATAATGTACACAGAGATACATTTGTAACTGATCCTTAAATAGGACACGACCCCAATACATCCCCCCTCGTGGTGGTGGTGGTGCAGCTATGTGTGCGTGGGCTGTGTATTCAGGGGGGTGGCTGTTAATTTCTTTGGCGTAAGCTTGCGCAGAGCAGCTCTTCCGCGGGCGTATACATAATTTTTAGAGGCACACAGAGTGCTGCACTTGCTTCCTACAGAGTAACCCCCTCCAGTCCTGACCTCCTCTGGCCAACATGAGGTATTGTGCTTTAAAATGCAAAACTACTTGCGTCATAGTTTGAGGACCCACTGCCCGTTCTCTGTCCTCCATCAGTGCAATGAATCCTTGGTCCTTTTGTCAAGCAGAGGATGAACGGCGGGCGGATGTGTGTGGACGGCATGAGGAATCTCTGCCAGCAGTCTATTGTTGGCACTTGTGCGAACTATTTTTGGCAAAACTGTCCGATCTTCTTCTGGCTAACCTTGTGCAGTGGACTGTCGTAGTCCTTGTCCCACTTGGACAGTAGTGCCCAGGAGCATGCACCATTGCGTGGTCATCTTGGCACATTCGAAATGGGAAATTCAATTTTTTTGGCTTGGGAGCATATTTTTTATTAGACACTGATGGCGCCGAGGAGCTTATATCTGTTCTTGGGTGAACAGTGGATTGATTTTCAACCCTGACAATGATGCCGGATTTTTGTGATTCTTCAGTGACTGGATGGCGCTACGAGTAGGACCTGGATGTTGCTTCTACAGCTACACTCGTTTTGCGAGTCTCTCAGGAGTGCAGGGGACCTACGATTTTCTGGGGCCTTCGAACGTCGAGCATTATCAGTCTCATGAAAATAGCTTTTTATCCGAGGTTATGTGAAAATCTAGACTCTTTGGCGAACGTTCGCACATGGAAGTCTGAGATTTTTACTCACTAAAACCAGCTCCCTGAATTGATTAAGACTACAACTAAGTGAAACACTTAACCACTGATCGGCAGGTCACTCTCCAGTGAGAGTTCTTGCTAACACCGCAAATACGCGGGTGTAAACTATCGCACTAGATCAAGGGTTCTAGTTCTTTGTAGCCGGCGCAAGACATTGGTTTTCTCAAGGATCGGGCAAGCTGCAGAGTTTATGTGCCCTTCTAGGCGGCGCTTATGGTTATAAGCAGTTCTTGCCTTTATCTTGAAGTGGTAATATTCCAAGATCTCTGTGGATATCGTCGTTTCTGATATACCATGGTGCATTTACTATAGTTCCAAGCACCTTATCGTGATAATCTGTATTACGTTCATATCACTTGCCTTGGTACATCTTCAACGTTGTACCCCATACGTCGAAACAGTTTTTGGGTTTAGCTTGTATTCAAGCAGTTTGTTGTCAATACTTAGCTTGGAATGTTTAGCAGTAAGCCAGTACATATCCTGGTATTTCATATCAAGTTCTGCACGTTTCTTCTTAACATGCTTCTCCCACTTGAGCTTTTTACGCAAAGAGTCATCCCGAGGTATTTCACTTCACTGCCAAAAGGCATTTGGACACGATTTTGGAAGACTGGTAAGTTATTTACTTGCCTAAAAGTGAAATTGCCCGATCCGCAAGAAAGGAGACCCCTTTGACTGCGCCAACTATATGTCTCCCGAACATCGCATCGATCTCTGCCGTTTTGTGTACTCGCCTGAAGCCGTTTATAAACCATATCAGTGTGGCTTCAGGCCAGGGAAGTCGCCCAGATATTCACACTGCGGCAGATCCTGAAAAAGACACAAGAATTGCAAATCGACACCCACCACCTTTTCGTCGATTAAAAGGCCGCACGTGACAACGTGCATAGGGACGAGCTATACTCTTGACGTCCTTACCGAACTCGTCAAACTGAGCTGGATGACGATGGAGATTTCTCACCGCTCCATCAAGGTCCGAATTGAACTCACCAGTACCTTCAATAATAGAAAAGGACTTAGACATGGCGACGCGCTGTCATGTGACTCCTTTCATCATACTGGAGGCGATCATGCAAGACTGACTCGTCAACTCTCGGGGGATGATCTTCCAGAAGTCCGTACAACTGTTAGCATATGCGGATGACATTGACGTGATTGGCAGAACACAGCGAGCCGTCAATGAGGCGTTTGCTGGCATTGAAGCGGAGGCGACCAAAATGGGTCTAGCGAGTAACTCTTGCCAACCGCTGCTTCCTTGGGCTCAAGAGATTGAGTAGTAGAGCCATCTCTCGAAGGACCAAGCTGACTTTATACAGGACCTTGATCATCCCAGTCCTGCTGTACGGCGCGGAGGCATGGACAATCTCGAAAGCGGATGAGGAAGTCCTTGGTCTCTTGGAGAGAAAAGGTCTGCGTGCGATCTTTGGTCCTGTTTGCGTTGACGGTTTCTGGAGGAGAAGATTCAACCACGAACTGTACGGCCTGTACGACATGAGTCTAGTCAGGCGTCTTCGGATCCAACGCCTAAGATGGCTAGGCCATGTTGAGCGTATGGACAACTCAGCTCCGGCCCGGAGAGTCTTCGACTCCGAACCCGTGGGCCAACGCAACAGAGGACGCCCGCGTTTAAGGTGGCGCACCCAGGTGGAGAAGGACCTCAACCAACTTGGCGTGTGACACTGAAGACATCTAGCCAGAGGAGGTGCTAGCTGGAGAGGCTTGTTTGTTGAGGCCCAGGTCCACCCCGGACTGTAGCGCCAAATAAAGAAGAAGAAGAAGATTCACCCCACTACTAAGGTTGGGCAAGGGTATGAGCTGTGCGCCAGCTGTTGTCAAGAGCTTCATAGACACGGGACGAAAATCGTATAAAAAACGTTGTCAGATGAAATCAAGGGGCAAGGGATGTAGAAGTTGGATATCCCTATTATCCCTTATCTCTGATCCAAAGGCGATTTCAAATGCAAGTCCTCTGATTCACCCGATCGTTGGCCGCCCTCTCTTTCACTCAAGAGGCTAATGGTTGAGTTGATTGAGGAAAGGGATAATTTTTATTCCTCGTGCAATATCGCTTAACACTAGGAATTCACACGAAGGGTGGTGTGAATAAAAACTGAGTGTGAGCATTTCCTTAGGATTTTGGAGGAGATGCTCCATCTGGTGTGAATAAAAAATATTTCGTTAAGTTTAATGAATCCTCCCTGCTCACATATTTTGACAGCTGAATGTTTCCTCCGTTTTGGTGTGAATAAATATGGAATGAATGGAGAGCTTACTTGTGGAAGTTGAGTGTGCAAAGGAGTTGACTTCAAGAAAGAAAAAAGTGAAAATAATTCAAAATAATGGAAAAAAACTGCTTCGGAACTGACGGATTAAACCTTAATCCTCAAAAACAAAAGGAAATCTGGAATGGACAATGACGATTTCATCATATGTTTGCAATTTTATCCATGCTTGCTGGAGAAAAGCCAAACTCCAAGCAATCTTAGTTGAAACCTATGAAAGAAGAATTAAAAAAAAATCCAAGGGTTTAATTTAAACATCTCGCAAATAAAGAAAAAAATTGATAACATGAAGGTCCGCGTCAAATAAAAAGGCGATAAGAAAATCACGGGCAATCTTCCAATTACATTAAAAGACCAAAAACAAAAAATGTAAGGCACCACCGCTGGTTTCTTCAGGAAAATCGGAAATGAGTTCTTAACCATTCCATGTTATCAAACTCGAATCTATACACGTTCTTGAAATTATCCCCTGTGTTCCCGAAAGGATATATGTAAGATATTCTTTTTCGCGTTTGCATGCTTAAAAGCTTTATTGTAGATACTTTACACCTTTACCCGACTTTGGACGCACCCTTAAACGCCAAGAACTCTTGTTTTCGAACGTCAACTGAAGGGAGGGTATATTTGGTAAGAAATGGGATCCGAACCCCAAAATGATTCTGTGAATGTACACAGCAATTGTGAGGCCGATCCTGACTTATGGCAGTGTAGTTTGGTGGCAAGCCTGTCTGAAAACGTCAAACTTAGAGCTGCTCATGTGCATACAGAGACGCGCATGCCTAGGTGTGAGAGGGGCAATCTCGACTACCCCCACATCGGGTTTAATGGTACTAATGGATCTTCTTCCACTCGACCTCTATACACAGATGACTGCCGCAAAGGGAGCCATTAGGATCTCACAATCCAATTACTGGCGCCCAAGCCCCTATGATCATGCATGTATTCTTGATAAACTTCACATCGAACAAATAGAAAGCGACTACTCTCCCCCCACCGGTCGATTTCGAAAGACCCTTCAAAAAGTACTTCCCAACAAGGGAAGAGTAGAGCTCAAATGAACCCATCACTGACTCGAGTTCCATCCACGTTTATAACGGGTCAAAGATGGAAAGAGGAACAGGCGCGGGCATCTTCTCCGAATTGTTAAACATGCACTGCATCAGACTACCTGTCTACGGCAGTGTTTTTCAAGCGGAGGTCCTTGCGGTCAAAGAAGCGGCCAAATTGATATCATTCTTGGAAATACCACTAGCTGATATTACTTTCTTAGTTGACAGCCAAGCGAAAGCAAGTCCAAGCTAGTCGCAAGCTGTCGCGAAGAGCTCAAGGTTCTTGGCACACAGCATTCGATCACTCTGTGCTGGGTTCAAGGTCACAGGGGCATAACGGGTAGGTATTAGGTAGCAGATGAACTTGCCAGGAAAGAGGCCCAATCCGACCCATCCCAGGCAATCCCATGGCTTTCCCCACCTCTGTCTGACATCAAGAAAAAGGTAGATAGGAGAATCATGGAGCTAGCTAACGAAAGGTGGAGTTCCATCCCCACATGTGAGATCACTCGTAAGATAAGGCCTAGGTTCAACAGCACTAAAACCAATTCCCTCCTCCAATGTAGCAGGAAACAGCTGAGGATGATGGTCGGAGCTGTCACTGGTCACATTCATCTGAAGTGAACCCATGACACCATTTGCAGAGGCTGCGGGGACGAGTAGGAGATTGAGGATACATCACTATCCTTGTCAATGTACCAGTCTATGCAAATTGAGACAAAGAACCCTGCGAGAATTTTTCTTCCATGACCTCCATAACATATCAGGTTTATTAGGATCTCTGGATGGCTGGATGGAGGAGGACGATAACCAACCCACTTGAAGACAGGAGGTTTTAATCATCATCCGACGAGTGAGACGAAAGGAAGGGTTTCACCCCATGGGCATCACAATGGGTCCAACAGGACCTCAGTGTGGCGCGGCTCTGCTGCGTCAACGGGAGGGTACCTACTTTGAGGAGATTTTTTATTCACACCAAATTGAGTATTTCCTTTAACGAAAACACTCGACTCATGTGTTCTTACTCGGAGTGTTTTCTCAGTTTTTATTCACACCACCCTATGTATGTGCTGGCAAGTAAATCGATCACCATAAAACAATGTACAACTTCTCCGCATATGCATCAGTCTGCCATTCAGGAACTCTCACTGCACAGGGTGTCTCCCAACCTCCCCCACACCGCCTCGAGTAAGTTTTCGCCTCCCTCCGGGTCGCCATCCGCACATCTCGTTTCTAATCCTCGTCATTCTCCCGCACTAAGCAGACAGCTCTGTGTGTCGGCAAATATTTACTCATGTGCCTCGTGCCCTGCGTTTATTCAAAAACTCATTTGCATCGAAAAAAACAAATGTTTCTCAGCAGTAAGCCGACGCGGCCTCGAAATGTTAATTACTCTTACATTGAACCGCATATTTATCGTTCGCTGCATACCTTCGCTCCGAAATAGATACAAAAACATCCCGAATCAGTGCTCGTCCACTTTGCGCTGTGTTGGCAAACAAATTTTGAAATGTTTTTCTCTCCACCAGCGCCGCGCCGCCCGGGGACTGTGCTGTGCTTCGCTCAAATTGCTCTTGAATTGTTTGCTGATCTCTTGATCGAAAAATTATATGCCTGGAAGATATTGGAAAACATCCCTGGGACAAACAAAAAGGGGTGAATCCCGTGCCGAGGGTGTGCAGCCACCAAATGGAGTTATAACTTTTGTTGCTTCCCCTTATTCCGTCTGCCGGCGGTGTGCTTTCTCGTACTCAGGCACATCCTTGGCTGGCGTCGAGGGGAGATGTGCTCGGGATGGCGATGCATATCGCTGTTTTGCAGAGCGAAGCATTATTTTCTCTTGTCGTCCCATTTATCCCTGTAATTTGGTTTATCACTTGGTTGTTGTTGCTGTTGTTGTTCATCCCCCTTAAACGACAGGTTAATAATACCGATGATACACATCGTCATTGTCGTTGTTGTTGTCGTGGTATTCGGGTGTCTCCCGGTGTTTAGTGGTGCTCCGGCGGAATCGTTGTCGTTAATTGAATTTGAAGCAAACAACCAGCGCGCACGGTGAGCCTTTCAAGGATTTAATAGGCACAGAGTAGTCCCGTGGAACTCTTGTTGATAAATTGGTTTCGACTTAATTAAATGAAACGTTCATTTGAAAACCTAAAAAGCGAGAACTTCTGCCATTGTCTGCCATTCAGAGCTGCGCCAACCAAAGGCGATGAAGGATTTCGATTAATTTCGAACCGGGGGCGGGTATTCGCCTGGACTGGAGAGATTGGGAAATGTATCGACTTTGTGAGGAAGATGTGTCCGTTGAGGCATCATTTGAGGACTTTAAAGTCGTGTTCGAGTATTGTTCTGTCGTGTAGATTGGCGATTCATTGCATGGACACCGCTTTGAAGGGAGTCGCGATACCTATTTCAGGTTTAACTGAAGCTAGACGCAGTAATTGCCATTGACACGTGCGACTGTCCTCTGACCATCGTGATAGCGTGGCAGTCACGCTTCGCAATCGCGTATCAGTTCGAATCTCGTTTGTTTTTGTTTTTTCACACGAATGCCCATCTTGATTGAGTTTAATACATCGCCGGACACCCTTTCATTTATCAGTTCCAGCACTGACAGACTGTCTAATAGTTTAGGTTTAATGAGACTGTTGCGTTATCAGGATACCTATCTTCTGTCTGTGCGCCTGCCATGTTGTATTTAACGTTGGATAATGTTTCAATTAAATCATATCGTGATACAAAACATCCCCGAATTGTGATCGTGGCAATCAAAAAAGGTGTGTCCCTGCCTTTGAATGGTTGGTTCATTTATTTGCTTGCTTTTTTTTGAATGGGGTCTTTGGCATTATCATGTTATTAGTAGAAAAGACTTTCAGACATTCATAAGCCTTTAATTCAATCATTATTCAATTATAAAAAGGGACAAATCATTTTTCATCAAATGTCGAAAACAAAAAAGGTAAATGAGGAAGGGATAAACTCCATTACCGAACATCAGTTGTATTGAGAACAAAATGCTCTCGCTCTCAAAAGAGAGCAACAATAATAATGTAGCTGTGTTGCTGAAATGAGTTGCAACACTCGCACTTAACCCAATTCAAGGAAAAAATCTCACCTGAAACCCAATCTGGGGCCTAAACTTGCGCTGTTAAGCTGGGCATTAGGAAAACAGAATATGAAATGTTTATTCAAACAAAACAAAACAAGAAAAAAAGAACTTTTATTTCGTATAAAAAAGAAAAAAAAATAAATTGCTTCCAGCCGGATTCCAACGCACAACCTGCAGAATCGAACCTGCACTACTCCGCCAACTAACCACAATAGTTTCTGAGTTTTTTCTTCGACCATATTCGGTATAGCTGTGACATACAGTAGACTCCCCCTAAGTACCCTGGTTTTTAAAAAAAATCAATGAAGGCCCGCATAGACGTTTTCGTTGGCATGTATACTGCATGCTTAAACCAGGGAATATTTCCAGAACAATGGAAACACCAACGGTTGGTATTATTACCTAAAGGAAATAATAAGGATTTCAAAGCGTTGATATGGCGTCTCATGCAGGCACAAGCGTCTGCACTTAGCCTCTATCAGGGAACTCCTACTCTCACCTCCACGTGGTGAAATCTGGGAGCCGAGCACCTTCGATCGAAGATGGGGTAACCAACCTCCGTGGGACGTCGTTGGCGGCTGCAGACGAGAGAGGGGGAAGAGTGGGCCTGTACCAGGGCTCATCTCTCTTTATGGATGGCGGCGGAAGAGATGGAAACTGTCTGGCCAACGGCGGCATCCGAAACTCCAGTCAGACGGAGTTACCTGGTGCGCAGTCCTTCTAGAATTATCTCGACATTTTCGGAGCACAGGTCTAGAAGGTTCTTTCAAGGCCAGGTCGGGGCCTTGGAATTGAGATGGCGGCGGAAGATCCCTATAGTTTTAGGGACAACGGTGGCGCTCACAGCCTCAGCGAGGTTACCGACTCCGGATAAGCCCGGACCCTCCGCCCGAAGGTTAAAGAATAGGGCCTGGCCTCCCAGTTGGGGGTTGTGCGTGGGGTTAACTCCCTCACCACGTAAAAATATTATGGTTCAGAGACAACCAACTGCCTCGGATACGGACGGAATTAACGTTGACGACCCCAGCAAACGTTACAAGGACAACGATTTTCGCACGTGGAATGTTAGGTCCCTTAACAGACCACGTGCAGCCGAAGAGCTCGCGGAGGCCCTGGACTGCTACAAGGTAGACATCACCAGAATCCAGGAAGTGCGGTGGAATGGGCCGGGCAAGAAGAGGATGAGAAACTGCGATATCTACTACGGTGATTGCAACAGGGAGAGGCGCTTATTTGGATGTGTATTTGTTTTTCGAGGCAGACTTAGGCAAAAAGTCTTAAGCTTTGTCTGTAAAAGCGAACGCCTTTTAACAATCCGCACCAAGGCTAAATTCGGGAACATCAGCCTGATTTGCGCCCACGCCCCGACAGAGGACAAAGATGACAACAGCAAGGATGACTTCTATGATCTCCTAGAAAGGACTAGGATCAGTGCCCCAGCTTCGACACCAAGATCGTCCTAGGAGATTTCAATGCAAAGCTGGGTAAGGAAGACATCTTTGCCAAAGTCATCGGGCAACACAGCCTGCACGACACTACATCCGATACGGGACTCAGGCTGGTGGACTTTGTCACGGAACTTAATCTCTCTGTAGCTAGCACGCGGTTCCCACATCTCAACATCCATAAAGGGACCTGGCGGTCCCCTGATCAATCAACCGTCAACCAGATTGATCATGTTGCGATCGACGTCAGACACTCCTCCAGCATTCTTGATGTCCGAACGTTCCGAGGAGCCAACATCGACTCGGATCATTTCCTTGTTGTAGCCAAGGTAAGAACTCGGATATCAAGAGATCAACGGAGTCGAGAAAGGACACCACGGTTTGACGTCGGAAAGCTACAATCGCAACGGACTGCTAGGATCTTTGCCGATCAAGTCTCCCGGAATCTCTCTCTAAGTTCGTCGCCACCTGCGCAAACGAAGGATCGAAGGAGATTGGAGGCGATAACAAGAAGCCATCAAAGATGCTACGACTGATGTGCTGGGTTTTACGGCACCACCTAGAAAAAACCAATGGTTTGACAACGAGCGTAGGCTGGCACATGCAGCGAAGCTGGAAGCCTACAAAGCAACGCTGCAACGAACAACGAGAGCTCTTCGTGAGCTCTACGAACAGAGACGAAGGGACGAGACCCAGCTTCTCAGGAGAAAGAAGAAAGAGCACGAGAAGCGCGCGATCGAGGAGATGGAGAGGTGCTACGGTAGGAACGAAGTCCGAAAGTTTTACCAGAGGGTGAAACAGTTATCCAGAAGCCTGCCGGGACGAGAATGGACAACTAGTAGTAGAGTCGCAGTCGATACTGAGAATTTGGAAGAACCACTTCTGCAGACTGCTAAACGGCGATGATGACACCAATACCGCTGTCGGGCAGAATGTTCCACTCAATATTGACTATGATTGACAAGATAGCAATATCAAGACTGAAGTCTAACAAAGGTGCCGGTGCGGACGGACTGTCCTCTGAAATCTTTAAGGCAGCTGGAGATGAGCTGGTAAGGTACATGCACCAACTCATCTGTAAGATATGATCGAAGGAAAGCGTGCCCGATGAGTGGAATCTCAGTATCGTTTGCCCGATCCATAAGAAAGGAAACCCCTTTGATTGCGCCAACTATAGAGGGATAAGTCACCTGAACATCGCCTACAAGATCTTCTCTGCCGTTTTGTGTACTCGCCTGAAGCCGTTTATAAATAACCTGATAGTTCCTTATCAGTGTGGCTTCAGGCCAGGGAAGTCCACCATCGACCAGATTTTCACACTACGGCAGATCCTGGAAAAGACCCAAGAAATGCAAATCGACACCCACCACCTTTTTGTCGATTTCAAGGCCGCATATGACAGCGTGCATAGGGACGAGCTATACGACGCCATGTCTAGTTTTGACATTCCTGCCAAACTCGTCAGGTTGTGCAGGATGACGATGGAGAATTCTCGCTGCTCCATCAAGGTCATTAACGAACTCACCGACACCTTCAATGTCAAAAAAGGATTTAGACAAGGCGACGCGCTGTCATGTGATTTCTTTAACATCATCCTGGAGAAGATCGTGCAAGACTCACACGCCAACACTAGAGGCACGATCTTCCAGAAGTCCGTACAACTGCTAGCATACGCGGATGACATTGACGTGATTGGCAGAACACAGCGAGCCGTCAATGAGGCGTTTGCTGGCATTGAGGCGGAGGCGGCTAAAATGGGTCTAGCGGTCAATGAGGGCAAAACAAAGTATATGCTGTCATCAAGAAATTACACACAACATCGACGTCTTGGACAGAGCGTCACAATGGGCAGCTATAACTTCAAGGTAGTCAAGGACTTCGTCTACCTCGGCTCCGCAGTAAACAGTACAAACAACATCAGTACCGAGATCAAACGCAGAGTAACTCTTGCCAACCGCTGTTTCTTTGGACTTCTTTGGGCTCACGAGATTGAGTAGTAGAGCCATCTCTCGAAGGACCAAGCTGACTTACAAGACCTATGATCATCCCAGTCCTGCTGTACGGCGCGGAGGCATGGACAATCTCGAAAGCGGATGAGGAAGTCCTTGGTCTCTTGGAGAGAAAAGGTCTGCGTGTGATCTTTGGTCCTGTTTGCGTTGACGGTTTCTGGAGGAGAAGATTCAACCACGAACTGTACGGCCTGTACAGCGACATGAGTCTAGTCAGGCGTTTTCGGATCCAACGCCTAGAATGGTTGGCCATGTAGAGTGTATGGACGACTCAGCTCCGACCCGAAGAGTCTTCTACTCCGAACCCATGGGCCAACGCAACAGAGGACGTCCGCGTTTAAGGTGGCGCACCCAGGTGGAGAAGGACCTCAACCAACTTGCCGTGTGACACTGAAGACATCTAGCCAGAGGAGGTGCTAGCTGGAGCGCCAAATGAAGAAGAAGAAGGAAATAAACCACCGGAGGAGCCCTCATCTTATCGACCGCTCTGTATGCTCGACACGATGGTCAAAATATTAGAGCGAATTATATGTAAAAGACTACAGCCTTCATTGAAGCTAATGATGGACCCGCGGAATATCAGTATGGCTTTAGAAAGGCCCGATCGACAATCGACGCGATTAAAGTCGTAATAGACAAAGCCCAATCGGCTATAGAAGGAAGACGATGGAAAGGAGGCAGTAAAAAGTACTACTCTGTGACTACACTTGACGGGAAAAATGCTTTTAACTCGGCGAACTAGTTGCGTTTTTAAATTGCCTCGAAAGACTAAATATACAATTTTTTTTTTGCTACTTTACCGATAGCTTGTTCCTTTACGACTCTGACGACGACGAGGATCAGTGTTAAATCCCCTAATGTGGAACGTGATGTATGACGACGTATTACAACAATTCACAGTCCCCAGAAAAGTATCCATCGTAGGTTTTGCGGACGATATTTCTCTTCTAGTCGTGACGAAACGGCTTGAAGAAATCGAGTTGTGCAGCAACGAACTGGCTACGCGATTTGAGTTTAGACCTCGCGGATCACAAAACGGAGTCCGTTCCCATTACGAGTAGAAATGTGCTAGAGACCATGACGATAAAAGTCGGAGAGCACACCATTATTTCCAGTCCATTTATAAAATACCTCGGGGTGATGATTGATGCTCGGCTAAATTTCAAGCATCACCTCGCATACGCTTGCGAGAACTCATAAAAAGCGATAGGCGCTCTTTCAAGACTCATGTCGAATATCAACGGCCCCAAGCCTGGCAAACAATTAATGCTTGCGAGAGTTGTAGCTTCCATTGTTGCGAACAAAAAGACACGCATGAAGGAAATCAAATCTCTGTACAGACTCTGTGCACAGCTAGTTAGCAGTGCATTTCCTCTATGGTACCAATCGATATCCAAGCCTTAGAAGCTAGACGGCTCTATGACAATCGCGTGCAAGGCGGGCCGAACGCAAATCATGCGAAGAAATTCGTAAGAAGCCGCAGTATTGAAGCGTGGCAACAGCAATGGAACGTGTCCCAAAAAGGATGGGCATTGCGGCTAATCCCACGGATTGAAAGTTGGGTAAATCAAAAACACGGCTAACTGAACTATTATCTTACACAGCTCTTGACTGGTCACGGTGGTTTCCGGGAATATCTATTCAAGCGAAACCGTGACTTGAGTTCGTCCTGTCCTCACTGCGTAAACGCGGTTGTGGAACATGTTTTCTTCGAATGTGCTCGTTATGCAAGCGAACGAGCTGTATTGCGGGACGCATTTGGAGAACCGCCAATACCAGAAAACATTGTCCAACTTATGTTGAATTCGGAAGACCTTTGGTCTGCTGTGAACGATAATGTGCGATCTAAGGAATTTAGAACGGCAGCGGAAAGCGAATTCGCTAAACGACACTTGACAAAGCAAAAAGCTCGAATCTGTCCCTCACGAAGTAATACCTAGCGGTAGTTCGGAATAAACGGAAAGTTTCCACGGGAGATGGTTTTAGTCAGTAAGGATCTGACACTACCAATGGACGTCGGATCATTGGTGCTAATGCAAAATTTCCACCAGCCCACGAAAAAAAAAAAAAAGACGAATTGTCACGGGATCCCACAATTTGTTCGAGTTTGAGAGAGTTTGACTTAGAGAGAGGTTTTTGCATTGAAAATTCAGGAAACGTATGTAAAATATGTCGAAAAAGTTCGAGTTAGACAGAGTTTTGACTTAGAGAGAGTCCATCGTACTTTTTTGGATGAAGATGAACTGTGCAGATCCTTAAGAGACTCAATTTCTTGAAAGTTAAGAAAAAAAATTTCATTAGAAATGAATTTTACACCTAATCAATGTCAGTTTTAGTATCTACAATGTTATTTAGACTTACCAAATATCCAGCGATAGTATAGTCAATATCTGCTCCGAGCTTTTGCATGGTTCCTTGCAAGCATTCACGTAAAACTGGAAAACTTTCAACATTGCTCGTTTGTACACAGATAAATACGTTATTCTTAAATCTGCCTGTATCTCGCAAAGAATAGTAATACGGACTTTCCTTGCAAATCAGTAGCAATTTCGTTAAACTTTGCCCAAACGTCTATACGATAAGCTAATTTTATTATCCATTGCTCATCATGCAATACATGAAAAATATTTGCAGATGAAGTTGTTCAGTTGGAAAACATTCAACTCATCTCGAAGTTGAAATGAGTCTATCGGAGCAAAAGTGGTCTAATCCAGAAACACCAATAAGCACTCTAGTGCCATTTAACATGATATGAAATTTTTTGGATAGATAAAGCTTTTTCTCTCGATCGTCACCTTATTACCTTGTGCAGAAGAATTGAGTTTTTACAGACTTCCCATATTTTTTCGCAAGTTCTTGCATTATATCGATGGGACAGGACGACTTTTTACGAAATTTACACTCTTCTCAACTTCATGAAGTTTACTACCTTCTTACTACACATGCATAAAGATGCAAAGTACAACAACTGCTGCTACTTCCTGGCTGAATACTCTTAAATTTTGATACGTCCCCTTAAACATTTCCATTGCTGGGGCTTCGTGGTTATATTTATATCAATACATATTTCCCAATTAATGCTGTTTTTTTGGCCTTGAAAAATTCTTCATCAGTTGTATTGGTTTCTAAAGGTGTGCAGATGAGCAAATCTTCTTGAATAGATATGTCGACGGGATGCCTCACGAATAAAAGAAGTAACTAAAATTAACCCCAGGGTACCGCGGCACCCAGTTTAAGAACTGAGGCTTTAAAGCCTTCGTTCTTTCAGTACCATTTTTAGAATGGAAATGGTCAGTTGTAAAACCGCCTGTTCATTCCCGACCCTCGGCCTGTCCATAGTAGAACGTGCCGAATTTTGAGAATTAAACCGCGCAGTCTTATAAAAAACTGTGGAAATCAAGGAAATTCTAAGCTTTTCAGTGTGTTCTATTTTTGACAACTGACCCGTGACTCGTGACATACTCAGTCAGCACTGCCCTTTCATCATGGAAAGGCTAAAAGCCGTAAAAACGCTTACAAGTTCTTTTATTTTATTATCAAAATTCGTGATCTGAGCAAAATGTTTTTCCGCGTATTTCGAAGAATTTGCTGTCTCATCGGTCTATTGATCAATAAATTCAAGCCATAATCACCAAATTTCCCCAAATCTGACCAAATCTCCCTATATTTTTTTTCTTTTTTTTTTATAATTTGTGCGGGATTGCTAATACCCTTATATGTCTGGGGTCAAGACACAGAACGGGCCGAAGGTACAGAGGGACAAAGGGAGAGGAGGTACCTGTGCACATTGGTCTTAAATATCTTCGGGTTGTAGTCTGTGGGAAATATTAGGCTGGGAAGAGCATGCCATATTCGTGCAGTGCGGCTGAAGAGCGAGTCTCTGAATTTAACTGTTCGTCCGAAAGTAGGCCTGAGGGTATACTGATGGGCATTCCTGGCAAGACGGGTATTGCGGGTGAATTCATGGAGAGGAGGAATGCAGTTGGCTAGCTCACTTGAACATCGTTTGTTGAAATAACGATAAAACCCGGACAAAGAAGAGACTGTACGTCGATGTTCGATCGAGTCTAATGACTGTGCGATATTATTGTCTCCTATAAGTTTTATCGCTCGTTTTGGATTCTATCTAGTAGGTGGTCTTGAGGGCACCAAACCAGATATGAGCGTTGTACTTAAGCTTTGGGCGGATGTAAGCCTTATAAATTAAAGCCAAATCAGAGGGGCGTGAAATATTTCTTGCACCGATTAAGGAAACCTAAACATTTCTCAGCATTTTTGGCGACCTCAAATACTAAGTGTTGTGTTGATACACATTCCAAGGATGGAAAGTTTTCCGGTTTCATCGACACAAGCGCCATTCATGGATAATGACTGATTATCAATGGTTCGGTTGAGTGACAGCAGAGAGCATTGAGTTTTTGAAACATTGAATTCCACTCTATTGTTTTTCCCCAGTTAATTATGCTGTCGAGATCGGGGGTCAATGTGCTTAACATACGCTGCCGTTCCAATTCTACGGCCTAGGGTCCAACCAAACCATTCAACGCAACTTGAATTGAACGGTTCGAAAGGTGAATTTTAATCCATAGAAGAAGAGCTTCATCGATACCATACGCACGCATTTTCGACAAGAGAACTTGATGCCAAACTCTGTCAAATGCTTTAGAAGTATCAAGCGCAACGATCTTGCTTTCGCCTGCATTGTGCAAAGACTGGTTCCACTTTTCGGTGAGATAAGCTCTCAGATCACCAGGGGACCTATCGCTGTGAAAACCATATTGTCGGTCATTAAGAAGCTTCCGCTATTTAAGATATTTCATAATTTATCAGCGTTTCCATGACCTTAGAAAGAATGGAGTGCTATGGGTCGGCACGAGGTGGGTGACGAAGATTCGCCCTTTTTAAGGACGGGCGGGACAAATTCTGTTTTCCATCTGCTCGGAAGGAGATCTAAAGAGTAGGATAGATGAAAAAACTTACCCAGTGGTTTAGCCAGCGCAGAAAAACACCTTTTCAGAAGTATAGGGGGAATACCATCCGGGCCAGCGAATTTGTACAAACTTTGACATTAACTGGGTTTTATTCTTGTAGCTAGATCCGTAAGTCCAAGCTGGTCCTAGTGAGATGGGTTGACAGCTATCACTGTTCAGGTAGAAGTAGTGGATCTAATTTTTCGGTGTTCTTGAGAAAATCTGCTCACGTCGAAGGTTTGGATCCGCATTTCTCAAGTTTCTGATCTCTTGTCCAGGATGACAGCTGGCGTGGCTGTAGTTCCTCTCTGTTCAGTGTCAACATGCACTGTTGAGTACGGTGAGCAATTTATCCCTCCCGATAAGTCATCATCAACTGCAGCCCCAGAATTATCACAAGTGTTACTCTCGTTATACCAGCCAATGTGCTCGAAAAGGTCGCCCAAAATTGGACTCCACATTTAACATCAAGACCTGGAGCGCCCAACAATGGCTTCTGTTGAATCTTATGGAATGACGAGAAAGGGGAAACAGCACTGCATTGCTGGGAAGCTTATCTCGCTCTCGCGTTATCTAGAGGAGGATTAATACAAAGAGAGATATTGCTTTAACTATCTTAAGGAATTGAACCTTAAATCTTAAGTCCAACAAATGGTTATAAAAAATGGTCAAAACGGGGATCTGATTACGACAACAACTTATCAACATAAACAACTTAAAAAATGAGCGTGAAAAGCAGTGCAGCCAACGACAAGGCAAGAAACAAAGTCGGGAAGTTAAATGGGTCCTAATGAATCTAAGTGCGGCATATTCTCCATTTAGCATGGAATCGGGTTTTCTGAGAGCCTTTACTAAATTATTGGCAGTCAAGGACTCTGTAATCAGGGTGATGTCCTCTCAATTATCGATCAGATGGATGTGTAGCTTCCAGCAGGTCGCTCTTGACTGCTCCAACTTGTTCCATCCACAAGATGGCGACCTAAACCGGGAGTCTCCACCAGGCCAACTTTCTCAGACGAAGAAAGGAGGAAAAATAGTTCACGCAATGTTCTTACTTTGCTAACTACATTGCCAACATTGTCCACTTCGAGATCAACCTTCTCAGTATCTGATAGGACTACGAGTGAAAATTCCTTTAAAGTTGTGTCATCTGTACAGCATGTAGGCTATAAAAACGTACGAGAATCTTGTGTTTCATGTTTCACTCCACGTAGACTACATTTATTTCTTAAATTCGATTCAATGACCGCATTTATAGCACACTCCATCCCGAGCGTGGCCTTTCATTTCGCAAATCCTTTTCGAATCTCTATCTCGGTGTCTCCATCGATTAAGGACCGTGACCCGATATCCCTCCTCCATTAATATCAATCAGCCATCGCAGCACACACCTACGGCCGTCGTAGTCGTGCAATCAGACTTCCGTCTTCCCTCAGAGCCGGTCCAATGGGAATCCTTATAATCCCCATCGAGTGCGAGACGTGCCAAACAAATTCGCACACAGCTTAGGCTAAGCCCCAAACAACAACAAGACCCACAGAAGAAATAAATATATTTTCCCATTCGCCTGCGGTTGCAGTGCTCGTCGCTCGGCAGTATTTGCTTATTTCACAGCAATTAATTGGATTCACTCCTGGTCCTGGTCTTTGTCGTGGTCTGGTCCTTGTGCGATTCTTCGACAGCACACAACCCACACTCGAGTGACTTAGTTATGAAAATGAATTTGTAAAATGTTTTCCACCAAGTGCCCACTTAGCTGGAGTGGCCGCCAGGGTGTGGGGGGAAACAATTCGGGGAATGCGCCCTCGCATGGAAACCCTGACGGTGCACAGCCCAGCGAGCAAGTGCTAGTCCCAAAGCGATCGTTTCAATTAGCTAAATGCATGTCCTCTCCATTTCAATGATTGTCTCCGCAAGGGTATCGTCCACTGACCCCCGCTTGGTGGCAGAGTGCACGAACCGAGGGGTGGAGGTGGGTTAAGTACCTTGTTGACGATGTAATGTGATGTTGGCCGATGACGGGGGATGTAATTTGGTGTGGTTTTGAGTCAAGAAATGTCTGAGAGACCCCGTGCAACGGTGTGGAGTCCTTGACATGGATGTGGAATGCATTCCTGTGATAGCCTCCACCGCCTCTTGTGGAAGCCATGCACCATGTGGCAATCGACTTATAAAACTGAGCGCATCCACAACCGACTGTCTCAAGCTCCAGCACTCAGCGACATGTCTCCAAAAGAGCAGCCCTGAGTGGCGTCTGCCTGAGCAGTCGCAGTGAATAATCGAACTCAATGCGCGTCGTCATCGGCAGCAGACTTGATAATTTAATAACGCCGCATTCATGTGACCTCTGGGAGCTGAGATTTTCATTTACGTGTTGCTTCCTGGGGTGAGTGCCACAGCGGCAGCGACGCAGATCCTTAAGCTCGACAGCGTCATATCCGTCACAACAATTTCGTCACAACACCGAGGCAGGGATGAACTGACTGGGTTTCCGTTACTTTCGTGGGAAAACGCTGAATAATTCATTAGAGACGCGGCAGTGGTTGCAAACGATATGGTTATCGCCGAGTACCGGCATTTCTATGAGAGCGCATCCGGGGTTGGTTGCCTTTCACTGGCGGGGTGGTTGGCCGTGTGAGTGCGGTGTGTTCGCCATTTGTACTGTCACATGGTAAAAGCTAGATTTAATGATTTCCCTAGGGTGTGCAGATGCGGTGAGGCTATTGCCGGCTGAGTGGTGGATGAGGTTTGGGGGACTTGTTGGAGTTTCGGGAAGACGATACGTGGCTCATGAGGTGATTATGACTAGGCCTTGGGGGAAATGGGCGTGTAATCCTGGATTTTGTTGAATGTTTGAGAATTGATTTCAATGATGTGGTACTTATGCGGAACTTAAGCTGGTCCTGAATATGTAGAGATTGACTGTAGCAACTCTATCTCTCTCCGCGCAGAAGGTTCCGATCGGGAATGACACAACGTGACGAAAGGAAGGCCTAGATTTTGATTTTGGCTGTGAGGAGACATGATGAACATGACATCGATGAAATGACCAACGACCAACATTTTTTAGAAAGATAGTAGAAATGTGAACTACTTAAGCTGTGTTTTTTTGCAAGCGTGTGTGTTTTTTTTTCCGCTAAAGTTACTCATCATATCTATCGCCGCTTAAGAAATAACATAAAAAAATGCAGATAAAAACAATGCTTCCAAACATTATTTTCTGTGTGTTCATTCCTGAATTTTTCATTCATTGTTTAGGTTGCTGTATGTGGCTTACATTTGCAGGTGTGGTTGATGTATTAGATCAGTTTTAATTGTCTTGGCATCCATAAGTATGCAATTTTTGTGTGTGTCTCTCCTTTACATTCCGTTTAGGTTTCGTAAACGATTCTTTTCATTTGATTAAAATTGTTTTTATTTTATAATTATTAAATGTTTTTGCTTTTGAAGTGATGGTCACGCTACAACGTCACAAAACGAAGATTGTGACCATCAAAGATCAACCATCACCTTCCACGACTACACCCCTGACTGCTTAGCAAATGTCATAAATGTCGTCGGTGCTGCCAAGATTTTATGATGAATCATTAAGCGCCGATGATCGTACTTATAAATTAAACGTATATACGCTTGCAAAAAAAACACACACTTTAATCGTCGATTTCAAGGCCCGCGAAGGGGGAAGCCAGCTCTCTTCTGACATTGACGTGATTGGCAGAACACAGCGAGCCGTCAATGAGGCGTTTGCTGGCATTGAGGCGGAGGCGGCTAAAATGGGTCTAGCGGAGGGCAAAATGAAGTATATGGTGTCATCAAGAAAGGACGCACAACATCGACAACTTGGCAAAAACGTCACCATAGGCAGCTACAACTTCGAGGTAGTCAAGGACTTCGTCTACCTCGGCTCTGCAGTAAATAGTACAAGCAACATCAGTACCGAGATCACACGCAGAGTAACTCTTGCCAACCGCTGCTTCCTTGGGCTTCCTTGGGCTCACGAGATTGAGTAGTAGAGCCATCTCTCGAAGGACCAAGCTCACTTTATACAAGACCTTGATCATCCCAGTCATGCTGTACGGCGCGGAGGCATGGACAATCTCGAAAGCGGATGAGGAAGTCCTTGATCTCTTCGAGAGAAAAGCTCTGCGTGCGATCATTGGTCCTGTTTGCGTTGACGGTTTCTGGAGGAGAAGATTCAACCACGAACTGTACGGGCTGTACAGCGAAATGAGTCTAGTCAGGCGTCTTCGGATCCAACGCCTAAGATGTCTGGGCCATGTAGAGCACGTGAACAACACTGCTCCAGCCCGAAGAGTCTTCGACTCCGAACCAGTGGGACAATGCAATAGAGAACGCCGACGGAACCGATGGCGCACCCAGGTGGAGAGGGACCTCAATCAAAATGGTTGTGCGCAGTTGGAGACAGCTGGCTAAAGATCGTGCCGGCTGGAGAGGCTTGTTGATTGAGTCCCAGGTCCACCTCGGACTAAAGCGCCACCAGAAGAAGAACAAGAATGCGGTACTTCTAAGCCAGCCAGTGCATCCACTTGAACGACGTTGTATTTCATAATTAATGGGAATCTTTGTTCTTTCATGGACAAAATTTTATTCTGTTCATTATATGGCATTTTTTAAAAGTACTTGGCCCGCCCTTTAATTCCAATTCAAAAAATAGAATGATCATCCATATGTGTACACACAGTCTTGAATTGAATCGAAGAGCTAAAGGGTGTGTCATGGCAGGGCAACGGTAATGCGACCATAGAGATCTATTGTACCCTCTTCTCTCAGTCTAGGATTTAAGTGCTGCCTTCAGAAATTTGACAGCTCCCTTAGATGTGGAAGTCTTTCCCTGTTATGGACGTTCTTTCTATAATTTTGAATCTCTCTAAGGTAAGTCGTGGACTGTCAATAAGTATGTACTTCATAGTTTCTTTGGCCTGGCCAGAGTGCCTACAGATGTCTGTACTGGTAAGGCCCATCTTATGGAGGTGGTATTACATGGTCCGTGTCTTGTTAGTGCTCACCATAGCACTCTTAGGACAGCATTGTTAAGTTCTAGAGTTTTCTTAAATCGTTTGAGATTGTATTTTTGTTGCATCAAAATTCTTGAGTGCTGAATACCCTCTTGACTGTTCCAAAACTGATTCATTTGACACAGGGTCTTAGGTAAGTAAGCTGACTGCACCCAGGTGGAGAAGGACCTCAACCAACTTGACGTGCGACACTGGAGACATCTAGCCAGAGGACGTGCTATCTGGAGAGGCTTGTTGGTTGAGGGCCAGGTTCACCCCGGACTGTAGCGCCAGATAAAGAAGAAGAAGAAGCTCTCTTCAGGAATCTGAAAATGAGAGATGGTTATAATGACTTCTATTCTTCCTTTGATTTCAGTTATCTTTGCCTTTTGTGGGTCAGTGCCTCACAAAATCCGAGTACATGTTCTGAAATGTCTCTAGATTCTCCACAGAATCTGCAGAGGCATTCTTCTGATGCTCCTAGTATCCTTAATTGCCTGAGTCAGGAATGCTCTGTTAGGAAGCCTGTTAGGATATGGAGGTTGTTCTTGATCATCTTGATAAGTGCTACAACCCTCATTTTTCATGCCATGTGCGCTGTTTCAGGCTTCTGTGCTTATGTTCCTTCTCTCTACCTCCATGAATTTTTCACTGATAGATAGATAGATATTACGAGAATACTATACTTTAACAAAATAGATGTATGATCCCTTCTGTACTTTAACGCTTTTTGACAATAAGTGTGCAGTTTATTCCGGTCCGTACCATTTAGAGAATTAATAACTTTTCAGACAGACTCCAGAATTCGCTTATCCTACCAGAATACCGTCGCAGGATGTGAAACGTGTCCTCCCTATAAAAAAGTGCACAATTGTAGATCTTCTCTGTGTAGTTAGAAATTGATGTTGGTAATTTCTCCCCTTGCCTTGAAAATTGTAGATATTTGCTCGTTCGTTTAGCTATCACTGAAGTAAGGATGTGATTCAGTTTTGCATATATAGTCCTGTGTACTGAACTGTCTACTCAACGTTTTCGATGTTATCTGTATGCATTCTTTCATCCAACTTCATTGGTGAGTTATGCTGCTCATTTTTCCAATTGCGGCGATTTCTTGCATTTAAATTGCGTATAGGCAAGATCGTGCCAACATCTACCAATCTCCAAACCAGAGTATTTTTGCCTCTATAATGAGTTCCACTATTCGCCTAGGCAACCTGTCCTTGTCCAAGGATTTTAATATGTAGTCGAATTGAAGTTGTATGGTGTACATTAATAGCGGAGACCAGTCACGGCCAGTAGCATACTACTTACCGTGCATTGAGGCACTTTAAAAAACACAGAAAACCTCTACATGTCGACTATACAGCAGGACTGACCTGGGAACTGCTTGTAATATCTGATATTTTACTCTCAGGGCTATGTGGTTATCGTCCAGGCAGTATTTCCACTCTGCACAAATGCTTGAGTTAGGAGATGTGAGCATCTCTTTTAGGTGTGGCTCCAAATTCAAGATGGCGGTGATATTGATACCGAGATATTTGTACGACTTAATTTTTTTCATTTTTCATTTCTCGGGTACTTGAGTCTTTCTCCTCTTCTGAAAGCCATGACCTTGGATTCTGAGAACATGGTGTCCTACAGCGCAGAATGTTTCAAGACTTGTGAAAGGTGCCGATGATCCTTTTCTAGCGAGGGGTTCGTCCATTTCATTGCCTACCATCCCTGTATGGCCAAGTATCCAGTAGAATTGAACTCTGTTCCTCTTGCTCAACTGTTCAAGCTTCTGCAGGCATGCCCACACAAGCTTGGAATTGATGATGTAGGAATCTAGTGCCGGCACGACTGCCCGACTGGTATAGGTTTTGTCACGATCGATTTGAACGCATCTGTGTATGGCATAGACTCCAGATTGAAATATGATGCTGCATTTGACCATGGGTTCAAAGTTGCCCCTGTTCCTTCATCAGTTCTTGATCCATCTTTTCATTTTACCGTATTACTGCTCAGTGTGTGGAGTAAGAATTCATTGCTTCAGTCATTTTTGGTGCTGACTTCTGATCACGCCATCCACCGGAATGGCCAAGACTGGTAGCTTTGTACTAGCTCATTAAATTGTCTCCATGTAATGCACCCGTCTTTTTCTATCGCTTGTTTTTCCATTTCGGACGATTGCAGCCAAGCCCTTGCACACTGGCCATTACTACCAGCAGTCAGATAATTTCTAGTCAAGGGAGTTTTGGGGACAGCTCTAAACGAGACTGTTAACTGAAAACTCCACCACCAATGAATATAGAATATACTATACCATCCGATCCTTTTGCAGCGATGTGAGAATTATAGGCAAGAAGTGACCTGAACAAAGATCTGACTGCTTGACCACTGATAATTGACTCCACGATTTTTAGTTGAGTTTATTTTTCAGGGATCAACAACTACAACTAACACTTCCTTCTTTAAGAAATCCTGTGAAATCCCTGATAAAGCGCTATATCGTCCTTAGCGGAAGTGATCAACAGATGTCTTTTCGGGAATCAACTTGGTGCAATGCTTTCCATCCTTTTGTAGGGATATTACGGAGATGTCTGTGACCATCAAACAAGTCATCGTTCTGCTTAGACAGATAAAAAATTCCGTGGAAGTTGGAAGGACGACAAGGTGGAGGATGAACCGTTGTGATTCATGTCATTTGGGCAATCACTTCATGGCTCGATGGGCGTTGTCTTGAGACAAGCTCAAGTGTGACTATAATCAGTTCTCCACCAATTGAACACGAACTGGGCTGAGAAGAAAAAAAAAATGAAGGTACACCACCGGTAGTTCTGACACAACAACTACAAGGTGCTTCATTTTATAGGAAATCTTTATTTGGACCTTTACAATTTTTTCTGTGATGTGAAAAAGATGATATCCCGCCAGTGTTGATACACATTTATGCATGTTTTATCGCATTCTCCATGGCTTCCCACAAGATTCCCGGTGTCAACTGTTCGCATTCCCGTGGCGGCAGCGCATTGCATAGTCTCCGGTGAATCCAGTCTGTACGATTCGAGTAGAGCGCTCCATTGCTCGTCCGTTTGTATACTGCATCTCTCTAGATCTCAAATGTCAGAAGTAATTGACGTACGACGCCATTTGTGAAAATTAACGTCTTACGATAGGATTCCCCAGCCCTAAACACACTCCTCAACCTTACGCCGACAGATCTCTTCGGCCAGCACGGCGATTAGATTGAAATCGTTGCGTATTTGGACGGAGCCTAGCTCCGGACACTCTACAATACTCGAGTAACAGTTGCATCCCTACCAGGAAACACCGACCTCACAATACCTAAGCTCATCTTCGAGAAAATTTTCTCAACCAGCATACCCCCCAGATCTTAATAGACGTCTGAACACCAGACGCTGGATCTTCGCAAATGGATAGAAGATGGACGAAGGAGTGGGTGTGGAAGTTTACTCTAAGGATGGTTTTTTCAACTATTATTCCGACTACCTTCAGACTGTAGCGCATTTCAGGCAGAGACTATAGCGATAAAAGAAGCTCTGTCAAGGCTTAAAAACAATGTAATATTAGGTACAGCTATTGTCATCTGTTCGCACAGCCAGGCAGCGATCAAATCTCTGAGTGCAGTCATATTTAACTCCAAGACGTCCCTCAATTGTCGCCTATCTCTTAACGAGATGGCTAAATATGTCAGAAGTCAATTGTCATGTGGGTGCCGGGACACAGTGACATCCCAGAGAATTGCGAAGCGGACGAACTCGCTAGAAAGGGTACCACATCAACACTCTTTCCGGACGGAGAAATGCCGTCCATGCATATCGCTTCCACAAAACATCCACTAAAGCTTGAAACGCTTACTCACATGAAATGTAGATCTCTGGTACATCCACTAAAGCTTGAAACGCTTACTCACATGAAATGTAGATCTCTGGTACCTCTGGTACTGGATACCTCTTCACAAAGCATTTATGACCTAATATCGATCCAAAGAACTCGCACTGTCATTGGCGTCATAACCGGGCACTGTCTCATTGGAAATCACGCCTCAAGACTAGGTATATCCTTTAACGTTTTTTCTAGAAGCTGCAGGCATGAGTAAGAAGAAACCATTTCACACTTTCTTTGTACCTACAATGCCCTCTCAACTCGCAGACTTAGTCACTTGGACGCTCCATATTTCTATGACCTGACAGAACTAAGTGAGATTATCATCAGTCAGCTCCATCGATTTGTCAAAAGCTCCAGATGAATTGCGGATTACGATCTGCTAGACCTTTGTGGTAACACAACGGGCCTACATTTGGCCTTAGTGTGGCTACCTTTTGGGTAGTCAGCCACTCTAATCTACGATAGGATGACTGAATTTGTGCCACCTTGTATAAAGGCCTCTATAGTGCCTGAACTAGCTCCAAGCCTTTTAAATAAATCTTCTAAGAGCGAGCACCTCGAAGGATCCTGTGCAAGCAATTGTCATTATCGGTCGCTTTTGCGCCAAAGTAAGCCGTAAAGAGGATGAGTTCGGAATTATTGATCCCCAGTGCTGACATCTTGCTAAACGCCACGGCAGGTTGCAAAAATCGCAGTAGTCTGCACCTTGCTACATTCGCACGATGTCCAGACGAGTACCAAACCTCCACCCGCGTGGCATAGTCAACTGACCATCCAGTCCTGCCAGTCCCCCGTTCAACTGAACAGCCTCCTTTCGAATAAATTAATTCATTGGTACTTTAATAAATTGCCTGCACATCCTGAAAGCCAAAGGGTTGCGACCCGCCCACTCCCCACGCCCGCAGCGCGGTGGGTGGCTTAAAGTCTCTATCTCTCTGCTTTCAATTCTCGTTCGACTGAAAGTATCCTCTCGTAAATTATTTCTTCAAATGACATAAATATTGTCGGGATATAAATAACAACCGAACAGCATGAAGTCCGCCCACCGCATGTAGTTACCCCGCGCACGAGCCAGGACTACAAAATGAAAAGTGCCGCAACACAGCAGCATCCGCACAACCCTCACCGGCGACGACGCGTGACGACGACTCGATAGCAGCACCGAGAGTGAAATGTACAAATCGCTCTCCAGGGGTTCGTGGACGTTTCGGTTTTCGTCGTGGTAGCTGCAGCCGGGAGGGGGGCAGAATCAATAAACGGCGAAGTTGTCAACGGTTTTTGTAGTCGCTCCTTCCAGTTTCTTTTTTTTTTTTGCCTGTCTTGAGTTTTATTTTCGAGAAATTCGCACTCGAACATCCCCCGGGGGCTTAGGGCCGTAGCCGACGACACAAAAGCCCCCCAATAATCCAGTTTAAGTTGACTGCTGCGTAGCGCCGCGCCTCGCTGTCCCCGGGAGAGCTTGTAAAACAATGCAAACTCTTAGTTGAGAACATTAATAGAGATTAACGGTAATACCTTGCGAATGGGTATCGAAAATATTTAAAGCAGTCATCCTTCAGAGAGTTGCGCCTTCGCCGAAAAGAGGAGGCGGGCGGCTTAGGGATTAAACAAATTATAATGCCTTGCCGTCTATTAAAAGGATTTCGTTTGAAATATTTCATCCTCTGCCGGATGGCGACGGGAGGGGCGAAGGATGGCTGGCGAGTGATAACAGGGGCACGTGTAGACGATTTTAATTTGGGTTAATGCGTGCACGAACTCGGGAGCACATCTCCCCGTCGCACTCGTGTGCCTGGAACTGACAGCTCCAAGGTGGTTGACATTTTGATGTCATTATGACAATTTGGGCGTGTTCGTTAGTTGATTTTTGACTTTTAACATCCCTGTGGGCGTATGTGATATGTGCACTTGTTCCCAATTAGTTCAATTGTACGTTAAACAACGAATCGAAATTCTGAGTTCCGTGAGATGGTAGAGACAGCTTAACGGTATCATGCGGTTTTATATGCAGCGCTCCACTAATGAATGTCAATGACTGTTTTCCTGTGAACAGTGTTGTTTGTGCGTTTAAATCACAGCTTCCTCGGTAAATGGAAGACATGGTGTGCTAGATAGCTTTGTGAACTCAATCTGTGAACTTCCATGTCATGAGAGGAACGCGGCATGTTGGTTGCGGTGGCTTAGAAGATGTGCTGGTTAATCTTTCATGGGAAACCATAAAAAGGAGGTATCGGCTTGTTCATCGATACCTCTCCTTATTGTCTCTCTCGATAAAAGTTCTGCCTTCAATCTTTGGTCCTAGCGTCTGGAGAAGAAGACTAAATCGCGGACAGTACGGACTATACAAGTACATGCAGCCAGGCAGGCATCTATGGATCCAACAACTAATGTGATTGGGTCATGCAGAGCCACCCACTACAGTGAACGCTCGATATAGCGCGATCTGAGAACACTGGCTTTATCGTGTTCAATGATGATAACATGGACGATAATGCCATCGCCGACGAAGGGGTTCATCCCCCGTTCATAACGAAGACCTCGCTGAGCTCTGTCTTCGAATCACTGAAGAAGAAAAAGCCTGTGGGAGTGGACGGGATCTCGAACATTGTGTTAAGACAACTCTAGATGTACACTATCCTGTTTAACAATGCTCTGAATAACGCACATTATCCAATAACAACCCATATCCAAGAGAGGAAAAGATTCTTCGAATCATTGCAACCATCAACAAGTCTCCTTCCGAACATCAGCAAGGTATTCGAGTCAATATAACTCTGATCAACTGGTCTAAGGACAAACATGTTATTCCGGATAACCAATTCGGTTTCAAAGCGGGGCGCGACACTATTCATGCCTCACCGAAACTGGTGTCGGATATCCAATGGAACAAGAGCCAGAAACAATGTACGGGTGCCTGCTTGACTGACCTGGAGAAGGCCTTTGACACCGTATGGTTAGAAGATCTTTTCTACAAGCTGAGCGAACCACTGCTGTACCTACTGTGTAACATGCTTACAGGTAAACGGTTAGTCGTCAAAAATGGCAACGTGACCTCGACAGGTATATTCCATGTTAAAAATGGTCTCCAACAGGGTGCCATTAATTCGCCGTTAAGTTCTCTTCCTCACGTAATTGCGTCCGTCGATGACTTGATCGTGTACAGATAAGGCAAAAAGATCGAGGAAATCACTACTCTCACTCAGGGTGACTTCGATTCATTCATGAGAAGTTGCGATGACTGGAAGTTGAGCATCAACTTCCGGAAGTCGGAAACCATTCTGTTCAGGACGCCGTTGTATAAGGCCTCGGCGGATACGAAAAAGAATTGGCGAAAATTCTCAATCGTTGGTCGACACGGGCAACCACTGCCGCAAAGGACCGTAGTCAGATCTGGCTAGATCAGTATCTATATTTTAACAAACATGTAGATGCTGCTCTGGCCATTGGCCTAGGCGCTTTTCCCCGTACAAAGTTATTGTTTTACAACAGCCAACTCGATGCGAGGGTGAAGGTTATCTGCTACATGGCCCTCATTCGGCCAATGCTCACCTATGGGTGTCCCGTGTGAGCGCAAGCTTGATGGAAAAGATTCGGTTGTTCGAGAGTGCTTCTCTTAGGGCTTGCCTTCGACTTTATAGAACTCCAGAGTAGCAGTATATACAATTCTAGTCCAATGAGGTCTTATACAATGGGGCAAACCTGATAAGAGTGGACAATTTCCTGTTGAAGTTGATTCGAGGTCACACTGCTAGAGCGATGAACTCGGTCAATAAGCTGATCTCGGGGGCTTACTACCCGAGTCCACTATACCATGAGAGGGTACGAAACAAAGGCTTTGTCCCCCAGAAGAATTCCTCTATTTTGACATGAACGGCGTGATACAAGACATAAATGCGGTACCGCTCCTCTTTCATACCGCCCGTTCAACTGTAGATGGGCGACTCAACCACGACTGCTCCCTCACACAACGAGCTGAGGAGGGTCTCCTTCGGTTTAGTATGGCGGGATATACGGGATGTTGCAAAGCAGCATCGAAAATTCTGGTGGCTGGGGAGCGAAGGAACTCCCTCGTCGAAACCTTTAGACCCGGGCTACAAAGGGTAGCACAGACCTCCTCATGGGGAGTCGGCCAATGACTTGCAGCGGATTAATCCAGCAACCTACGGCCGACTTAGATAGCTTAGGGTAGTTTTAGGTAGGTTTAAATATAAAAAAAAAATTTGATATATTTAAATATGTCTAAATACAGTATTATATGGACATATTTAACAATGTATAAAGTTGCATGAGTGTACATAAACATTTGTACATGACTGTATAAATATACATGTGTCTATGCATATATATGTAGGTAGTTTTGCTAGTTTAAAAGCCTACTTTAGTTTTATTTTAAGGTTGATTTTAAGTAAGTGTGTAAGTTTTACAAAAACCCGTTCTGTAAATAAGTTTTTTTTTTTCAATTCTTCTTATTTTATATAATTTCGTCTTGATGTTAATTTAACATTTAAATTAATACTAGTTAGTATAAGTTACAAGACATATTTTAATATTAAGTTTAGCTTAGGGTGCCCGTTAAGGGCCAGTAAGTTAGAAATAGGAAAATTGTTCGTCCAACTAGTTTAAGCACTTTTGTCTAGCATATAAGAATTTTGAATGATTTTAAAAATAAAAATACATTTAAAATAAAACAAAAAAACGCTCGATATAGTGAGCAATCCAATATATGTAGTGAAACACAATATTTTATACAGGCTTTTCTAAATAGTGAATAAAACAAATCTAGATCCTTTTTTTCTTCGAACCTTTCTGTATGCTAAAACACGTCTATTACCAAGTTTCCATCGAACCGAAACCGCGAAGTTCAGATAAGCTTTCACCGAAACCTCAATAGGCCGCCTACATCTAAGTTGAAGTGGTTTCGCTCTCAATATTCGAGTCATTCGCTCTCAATAAATAATTGGCCGACAAAACAAATGTCACTCGCTCTCAATTTTTGAATGGTCGTCAGAACAGCTGTCCGTTTACAGGAAATAATGTGGTGTGGGAACACCAGAAGATAGAAAGAGATAGAATGAGAAAATGATTACCAAAATAAACTGAAGTTCACTCTGTGCGCTTGTTCTGTTTGACAACCTCTCATGGACCGATGAATTCCACGAGGCTTCAACGAGATCGGCTATCAGAAACCTTGAGTTTTGCAGACCGTCAAAATGTATGGCGGAAGCTGATAGGTTCGGAGAAAATTTATGAAACCTTACGGTTTCGTTTGGTTGAAACGGTGTATAAGGCTCGCTTGTGCTAGGCAGTAGTTTATAGTATCCGTACAATCGGCAAAATTTACCGATGTGTTGTGCGAGAGCCGTTGTGTTTGCATTTGGCACAAGTTTTGGGTTGTTTTTAGCTTCAGTCATTGCGAAATGCTGAAAAATCGCCCTTTGGTTTGACGAAGACACGAAATACTGGTCTGAGATGAAGAAATACCTCTCAGTATCATCTTATGAGGAGACGGATGGCGCAGTTGGTAGAGTGCCTGCCCTGGTTAGCTGGGTCCCCGGTTCGAATCCCAGTGAAAGCAAAGTTAATACGCTTTTATCTGGTTTTCAAATCTGGTTCAGTCACTTCTTTTGGTTGCGATCAAATTAACGGCACTAGCGCTGGAGTAGTCAATCATTGTTAGTAGTCTGACTAAGGGTATCACAATGGACCAACATGGCCTAAGTGTGAAGTAGCAGCCCGTCTACCTAACCTAGCCTATCATCTTATGAACCATTTAATAGGCCCAGCTCAAATAGGAGCCCATTTGAATGATTGGAACGAAGATCAGGTATCTTCAGATATTGCAGAAGACGAAGACGAAGCCCAAAAAGAACACAAACCAGATGTAGATCAATTCATCCTCTCTTGAGACGCTGTTCAATTATTTGAGAATGAGCAGCTTAAAGTTACAAGAAAACTCACGTGCTGCGACTGTCTATGCCCCAACCACAAAAAACTCGATCCTAGCTCTTGCAACAACTACAGAGGTATATCGCTGCTCAACGTCGCTTACAAGATCCTTTCCAACGCACTGTGCGAACGTTTTGCACCGCACTAATCGGCACGTAACAGTGCGCCTTCCGGCCCGGCATATCGACTATAGACCAAATTTTCACACCAATGCAGATCCCGGAGAGGACTAATGAGTTTCAGACCGAAACACACCACCTCTTCATCGATTTTAAAGCAGCATACGACAGCATTCTTCGCAAGGAACTATTTGATGCGATAGCCGAATTCAGGATCCCGGGAAAACTGATCCAGTTGTATCGCACCACGCTAACAAATACGTGAATCACTGTGCACTTTGGCTCGAGGACTTCTGAGCCATTTGAAACCTTCATCGGATTAAAGCAAGGAGATATGCTGTCGTATCAACAATCTGGTTTATACTGGTCTGGAGAGGATAGTGCGGCTGGCAGCTGTAAATATGGAAGGCACTATCTTCCACAAGTCAGTCCAACTGTCGGGGTATGCACATACCCCGACAGTTGGACATCACCGCACGGTCCCAACGTGTCGTAGTAGAAGCTTTCACGGCAATTGGAGAAGAGGCGAAGCGAGCTGGTCTTAAGGTAATTGAGGATAAGACGAAATAAATGCTGTCGTCCAAGAACTGATCCGTCACACACCCCCTAGGACAAGACATTGCCAGCGACGGCTACAATTTCGAGGTAGTAAAGGAGTTTTTCTACCTCGCGGCAAGCTTGAGCTCCACGGTTGACATATTACTGGAGATCCGACGTAGGATCGTCCTTGACAACCGGTGTTACTTCGGTTTGTCGAAACAACTGGGCTCATAACTCCTTACTCGAATAACTGAAGCCATGCTCTACAAAACTCTAATTTTGCCAGTCCTGCTGTATGGAGTCGAAAGCAGGACGCTAAGCAAAACTGCGGAGCTGATTCTTGGTGCCTTCAAACGAAAAATTCTACGCCGGATATATGGTCAACAACGAACTCAACCAGGTAGTGGATGCAGTCCGGTAGGCAAAATCCATCGACTGCACTGGCTCGGCCACATCGAACGCATGGACAACAATGCTCCAGCTAAGAATGTCTTCGAATCTGAGTCTCCTAGTTGTAGAAGGAGAGGAAGACCTGCTCGATGTGGCCGAGCCAGTGCAGTCGATGGATTTTGCCTACCGGACTGCCTCCAGTATAGAGACCAAATCATTGCGGATGGAAGACAGCTTGGTCTTGATTACTGGAGGCTGCGTGCCCAGAACCGTCAGCAATGGAAAGCAGCTATTGCTCAGGCTCGGACCCTGCATGGGTCGCCAGCCTGGTTAGTAAGTAAGTAAGCAAGTTATGATCACCATAATTCAGATAATAACCTCATCGAAATAGAAGAAGGAAGTCATAAACCGATTCAATGTTTGTCATCTCTTCTCTTACACAAGAAGTGACTCACCACAGCACACGATTTCCTGGCTCTGAACCTCCAAGGGTCGTTGGCCTGATTAGGGAGTAACTGCTACTGTGTTACTTGTCATGGGCTGAGGGGGTTTTTTTTAATGAAATATTTTTTTATAAATATTGGCTAGTTATTACCAATTGCAAAGAAAAATTGTAATTATATTCTATTTTCTCCTTTTCTACCTAAAAGCACAAATATACTCATTTTGATGACATTTGCTTCAAGGTGTCCACTCTCGTTACAGGGAATAAGCTTTTAACTAACTAAGCTTGTCCCCTGTAACGAGCATGGACTCCTACATCGAGCTTCTACTGCACTTGATTCGAACCTCTGTGGGAAAAAAAACAACAGAGTTAGCTCGTGCTTAAGGTGGCACACACAAATGCAGAAGAACCTCAATACTGGAGGTTCCTCCTCCTCACTGCTGGAGGAGAGGCTTTTTTTCCCAGCTCCACACCGTCTGACGACATATCGTGTAGTGCAAGCTGTATTTGCCTATGACTTTAGCAAATATGTCGTTCTTCTTCTTCTTAGATGTACCTGAGCCTCACCCTACATCTCCCTCCAACCGACCCGATCACGAGCCAGCTGTCTCCCTCGACTTGTGTGCACCACCATGGACATCCTCTGTAGCATTGTGCCACGGCTCACTGTCGAAGATTCTTCGGGCCGGGGCTAGGATGTCCATACGCTCTACATGACATAACCATCTTAGGCGTTGAATCCGTAGACGCCTGACTAGACTCATGTCGCTGTACAGCCCGTACTGTTCGCGGTTGAACCTTCTACTCCAGAAACCGTCAACGCAAACAGGACCAAAGATTGCACGAAGAGCTTTTCTCTCGAAGAGACGAAGAGTATCTTCATCCGCTTTGGATACAGCCCATGCTTCTGGGGCGAAGGGCAGGACTTGTATAAAGTCAGCTTGGTCCTTCGGTCTCTACTACTCAATTGCCTCTTGAGCACAAAGAACCTACGATTGGCAAGAGTAATTCTGCGTTTAATTTTGGTACTGGTGGTGTTCGTACTGTTTACTTGGGAGCCGAGGTAGACGAAGTCCTTTACTACCTCGAAATTATAGCTGCCTACAGTGACGTTCTGGCCGAATCGTCGATTGTGTGCGTCCTTTCTTGATGACTGCATGTACTTCATTTTGCCCTTATTCACTGCTAGACCCATTAAGCCACTTCGGTCTCAAAGCCAGCAACTGCCTCATTGACTGCTAGCTATGTTCGATCAATCACGTCAATGTCATCCTCGCATGCTAGCAGTTGTACGGACTTTTGGAAGATCGTGCCTCCAGAGACTATTTTTACAAACAAATTTTCATAAGATACCTAGTTATCCATTTTAAGATTTTAGAATGAAAACCAATCATCTCTAACTTCTTTATGAGCACATTATGTTGGACCCTGTCAAATGCATTCGAGAAGTCAGTGCTTATCGAGTTGACTTGAAGTCTCGCTTCTATGGAACTTAGGCAAAAGCTTGTAAGAATCACCAAATTGGTCGATGTTCATCTTCCACTCACAAAGCCTGGAAGGCTGCTAGTGCATTTACCAGCACACTTAGACCCCTAGTCAGACTTCTACCACACCACCACACTCCAGGACCAGATTTGAAAACCAGATGAAAGCGTATTAACTTTGCTGTCACTGTGATTCGAACCGGGAACCCCGCTTACCACGGGCAGGCACTCTACCAACTGCGCCATCCAGTCGTCCAATAATTTGAGCTTAACTATTGGTCTGTAGTTGACAATAGAACTCCTAGATTTTTAATTGGGGTGATGCTACTTCAAAATTGACAGCTGTCAAATGGCAGTGTGAACAGCTTACTGAGCTTTCAGGAGAAGTTCATCAGAATCAGAAATGAAGTACTACAGAGAGGCCAGACTTTTACCACTCTTGCCACTTAAAATTTTTGACAACTGTTTCTTATAACGTGTTCATAAACCAAATTGACCAATCAGAGGACGGCAATTTCGTTATTTCGTGAATAACCGTCAAAAATGAATATCTGTCAAAAAAGCACTCAAATTCGTCAATGGACTAGGGCACAATCAGCTGTGAGGCCGGCTATCTCTGTAATACGTCACTTCTAATCAAAACCTCGCGATTTCAGTTGGAGTGGAACTTTGCATAAGACTGCCAACTTTTACTCTCAATTCTTCAAGAAATCTTGCGAGAAACCATGACATAACCCGAAATTTCGCGTGTGACCTCAAAAGCTCTGAAGAACCAAACTTGGCAGCAAAACCCATTTCGCTGTGATGAGTCCCCGTGCGGACTAACAATTCGCTCATCGATTGACCCAGAATGCATTTCCTTCACAGCATCTTTCCCCGCACCCTGCACGCGACTTGGCAAATCCATTAAGAGAGATATAATGATCCATTAGTCGCCACACTGCAACGCCTGTGAGACTGCACGAGTTTTCCCCGCCATAATCCAACAAAGAAGAGGATTTACAGCGATGTGTCAACTGGCACATGCTTGCCATCCTGCATGCAATAAAGCCGCAACTTCCTGTGGAACATGACGCCCAGATGCAGCGGCCATCCTTGACTTGGGCGGAATGCAAATTGCAACGTAATTCAAGACTTATAGCCTGCACATGAATATCCTTGTAGCGCTCGACTGACACTACAAATTGGTTCAAATTTCAGTTCGAAACTTCAAAAAAAATCCCTCATTTCGACGATAAGCACGTTCATTGTTCTCGTTCGGAGAATCGCCGATGAGTGTGTGCGCCTGTGGGTGGGTGTGGATGCTCGTGGGCCTCAAGTTAATGCGTTCCTCGAGTACAATCCTTTCCGTGACGAATATGAACCGAATCGAGAAGAAAGCAAATACAAACAACTCCGAGTATCGAGTAATATTTCACAGATCCCAGCGGCTGCATGCACTCATGCGAGAAGCTCTTCATCAAATCCCCTCAAAAGGATTTGTATTTTTTTTTCCTGTCCTTGTGCCTTTCAGTCTGATGTTCGTCTGAGTACATCCCTTTTCGGGCTCTCTTTCCCCTCCCCCTCCCCACACACACGGGGGGTGGGGAAGAAAAATTATGGAAAGCCACTTTCGACAAGTTTCGAATTGTCGGATCGTTGGATTGTCGGATTTGCTGGGGGTTTAGGATACATTGTTGGCTGGTTGATGATGTTCTCGGGGCGGTGGTGGTGGGCGATAAGTCTCGGGGCGGTGGCAGACGTCATCCGTGACAGTTTGTTGAGGTTTGGTTCATTTTTAGAGGATGTGTCACTCAAGGTTCTGTCGTGTGGAATGGTGGAGCAGGGGCTAGGATTTCATGTGAAGCTTCAAATTTGTGAGCACATGGTGTGGACTTATTTCATTATACGGACTTAGGTTGTATCGGTTGGGAAACAACTTCTGACACATTCTTTTGAACTCAAATCGGACGAAGATCAAGGGAGGTTTAGTAACCCTTTCGATGTAGTAACAGACCGAAAGCAAGATTTTAGGCACACTCCAACATATTCGAAGCGGAGGTATAAGAGCACTTTTTTTCCCAAGCCCAAGTCGGGACCTTCTGCCTATTAGCGGTATCAATCTGAGTGCAGCGTTATTGGCACTTCATTAGTGTCTGTCAGGATCTCAAAGGCACCAACTGGTTTGCGGAATTTTATCAATTAGATCCGCAAGCTAATACAACGGCCTTAGACATAAGGTCAACATTCACAGCCTCAGCGAGGTTACAGGATACACGCCGACCCATTTCTCGAGGGTGAAGGAAAAGGTCCTGGCCTCCCAGTTTGGGCTTGTAGATTACTTAATTTTAGCTCAGTGCCGACCACAAGCCTGGCCTTCATGTCGTGTTGCCTCCTTTCAGTGTAAGACTTGCATGTCAACACTAGAGGCACGATCTTCCAAAAATCCAAATGACATTGTCGTGATTATCGAACACAGTGAATGGGTGGCAGTCATAATGAGCTTAGCGTTGAATGAGGACAAGGCAAAGGAAGTAACAAAGCGTTGATCATACCGCGGTGCAGCCATGAGGCGAGCCTCAATCTCCCAAAACAAATGACGAGATAAGTACTTGATATTGTATAGTTGTTTAGCCAGGACAAAATTTCTTCTATCGCTATAATCTCTGCCTGAAAGACGCTTTAGTGAAAATACTCTTTCCAACATCAAACGTATGCATACCCTGTTTCCCTATCCAACAAGTTCCAGGTCGTGACTGGAGCCCAATTTTCTGAATTCTCGAGACTCACTAGACACCCAAGACATGTAATAAAACCGCGCTGTCATCATTGTAGCGCCACTTTGGCAACCGTCACCTAAGCCTTGTGTCGAATGCCCCCATTTTGCAACCTCTTAAGCATCTCCATTCCTTTCCTCGAATTCCAGCAGACACAAGTCTCAACTTCAAGGCGCACGTTCACCATCCCCCTCCACCCCAAATCAACCCACTTAACGAACGCGAAACCGATAAAAGAAATATAATTCAAACCAAATTGAAATGCAATTATTTGAAATCGAATATTTGCGGCTCGAGTTACTCGCAATAAAGGACCAAGTGTCGTCGGCTCTTCGAACGGTACATCAGGACTGTGTCCTGGCGGCACATCGCTTGCCTAATTCTCTACGTGATCCACTATCCGGACGCGAGAAGAAGAAAAACCGAAGAAAAAAAAATCAATAGCAAGGACAAACATCCCGAGTTTCCCTTGTTTTTAATTTTAAGATACATCGCGAGGGGCGCGGGGCGGCGCATGTGGAATGAGATGTATCATGAATTCCAAGGCGTTCACCCTCCAAACGTTTGTGTATCCGATGAGTACATTACATCATACAAACGCACGGAGGGAGACGGGGAGCTGACTTAATTTCTCGTCCCCCCAGCATTCCTTTTTCAATTAACTTCGAGGAGAGCTCTCAATGAACATCCTATTAACGGTATCGTCCTTCTGATGTTGTTGGCTTGCAATATGAAATTCAAATGCGCTGCTGTCGATGATACGGGTATCGATAGAACGAGAGAGAGAGCGAGCGTTCAATCGATTGGATTCGCAGTCGCACTCAGCTCAGGCGAAGGATTACTGCGGGGGACCCTTGCGCTCTTGTGCTCTGCTCGAGAATCCTTGAGAAGGGGGTTATTTTTTTTTTCATTCTGCTTGTGAATGAAGTTATTAGTTTCGCCGAACTATTGTGGTGAGGAACATCGCATCCTTGGGCGCTCGCATCATTCGGATGTGGAAGAGACAACGAAGTGAATGAAGTGAAATCATATGATGTCGATGAGGTCATTCGGGTTGTTGTCGAAATGCTCAGTCGTTCATGAATTTATGTATAAGAAGAAGATGGGAGGCCTTGTGACGTCTGTGTGTGGCGACGACGACGACGTCGGGACAATAACCTCTGGCGGATGGGAGACGCCGGGATTTCGGCGTCGCTTAGGCGAAGTATTTCCGTCTTCAAAATGGGGATGAGAACTAGGAAGATGTGCTATTTTTGTCGGAAACAAAATGATTGAGGACTTTCTTCGAGAAGGGGGTTTTGAGGGTCTGTGGCTGTTCGAGACGTTCTGCAAGCCAAATGGTGCTAAGACATGTGCTGGGATGAAACCGAATTAGTTGAGGTCCTTCTGCACTTGTATCGACAGCACAAGTCCTTCTGCTCTTAATTTTTCTGTCTGAAGTCCTTCTTTGGGGGTTAGGTCCTCTATGGTTGCCCAGAAGGAAGGCCTTTTAGAAGCGGCACGGCTTGGAGCTCAACAGAAGCTTCCTTGCACTCAAAAGTCTCGCAAGCTGCGACATCGCCTAAAAACCCACCGTTTTCGAGATAAAGACGGTTTTTGAAACTGAAGTCCTCCTTTGGAGGTTTGGGCACCTCTTCCCCCTTGAACAAAAATTTAACTTGAACAGAAATGCTCTCCGAAAATCTCTCAGTAATATCCCAATTCAAGCCATCGAGTGGAACTCTCAATCCGCACTCGTTCAACATGTCAAAAACCACCCTCCCCTCCCGGCCCAGCTCTGGGATACTCTTGCCCATTTAGCGCGTGTTAATTTAGCAAACTCATTTTAATTACTTCAGCTTGAGTACATCAATTATTCTCCCTTTGACAGGACACCAACAAGGGCCGTCATCAAAAATTAATACACCCCATTGTGTCCACACCACTCCACTCCATCCACCGACAAGGTACTCAAATGGACACTCATTAGAGCCGTGAGCATGTGCAACCACAGAAACTCTGCATCTCATCAAAAATCGCCCCCCCTCTCCGCGGGGGTGATGATACGAATATCTCAAAGAGAAAATCTCTCAACAAGGACACAAGGACACAAATGGGCAAACTGATTGTAATCGATATCCCCTAAGTCTGCTCGCACCACTTCATCACTTTTATCACCCGTCGTCGTCGCTTTTCATTCTCGATGATTTTATCGCAGCGGGGATTTAAATATCCTCGAGGCGGAGGATGCTTAACTCCTGGAAATGCCATGCTGCCGCCCGGACGAATGCTCATCCATCTCTCGTCTCTCCGAATGAGTGAAGTTCATTAACTTTATGCATGAGAGTCGTTCGTTGTGTTTTCTTCTTTTTTTTTTTTTGTGCTGCGGCCTACGATGTGTTCAGCCCTTAACTGCTGGCGTGGTTTGGAGGAAGCTTTATGGTAATGACTTCGTGGTGAGTTGGTTTTTTGTGAAGGCGGAACAAAGCCGATGAATGGGTGTATTTGCGATGAGCTGAGATGTCTTTGATTTCGTCAGAGACGATGAGACCCGAATGGAGGGCTGTTTACGGTACTTTCGTGTGGTTTCAAACGCGGTTGTGTGCCATATTGTCGAGTTGAGTTGGCAAAAATGTGCTTTGATTAGTCCGTGCGTGGTGGATGAAGAGGTAGAGATGTAACCACGGCTTGTGGTTGGAAGGCATTTTTAGGAAAATAGCATTCCTCCTCTTGATTGAAAGGATTTCTGGAAGAAGCGAGTCAAAGCGTAGTGCTTTCCAACCGAGAATGTCGCGTGTCTTAACATAAATACAAACGGGGGTTGTGGCAACCATAGCTTCAAGAGTCTCATACCTAGGTAGGTAGGTAAATTGGGGGCCCAGGCGGCCTATAGGCCCCGGCTCACTTAGACCAGCGTGTTGTGTCCATTGCGCCCATGTTTAGGAATATAAAGCTACCTTCAGACCTACTGCACTACAAAAACCAGCGAATTCTAGGATGTTTTTCAAACTAACACCGCTTAAGTCCTCTAGCTCCGAAAAAAAGTGTTTGCCTAGAAAATTCCTTCTTTTCATTGTTACATGTGAGCATTCTCAGAGCAGATGTTTGATAGATTCTGAAAAAAATCGTTGTGCCGTATGTATAGTCGAACCGCATGTGTACCTATGGCATAATGTTTGGTAAGGACTCCTATTTGCCGTCCGATCAATTCTGTTGATCTCTTCTTGTTCAGCTTCGGCCGTAGGGCACCAGTGAACTGCGTCTATCCAGGGCCTCATCTACCAGTTTTTTTATCTTTATGGGCCTGAGTGGCGTCATATGAATTGCCAGAGATTTTCCCAACTCCGCCATTTCATTACCTTGAATTACAGTGTGTCTTGGTAGCCCACAGAAAGTCATCGAATTCACCAAAGATACCTCGTTGACATTCTGTTTGTAAAGTCCAACCAGCTTCGATGCCAGATTGTCTGATGCTATAGCCTTTATTGCCACTTGGGTATCAGAAAAAATGGTGATCGATTCGCGTAACGCGTTGTCTTTGGTCAGGTTTCAGAGCGAGCGCCGCCTCATGTATAGATAGTCATCCCTCAGTGCAAAGGATTTTTCGAACAGGTCACAGAAGATTCCTGCTCCGGTACCAGCGCTTTTCTTTGAGCCATCGGTGCATAGAGCTATCTTCTCCTCGGCTGTCGCCATTCGTTCTTTCCATTGCTCCCGGTGTAGAAATCGTCGATGGGAACTCTTCTTCGGGGCCAGGGTTGGTGAAAGGTAGCCGGTCTGGCCTATGTTATTCGGTGTTTTCCGAACTTCTAGTATGGCAGCGTCACCGTGTGGGTCCTCCTTCCAAAATCCCTCCCTCCAATTCAAGTCAGGGCCGAGAAGGCTCCACTGATACTGCCGAATAAGTCGTAGGGAGGGAAGAAGAGGAGATCCTCAGGCACTGCCGTCGGAATTGTCGATTGTCCATATGAGAGGTGAGAGTACTCCTCCTCTCGCCCAAGGTGTGAGACTGAGATTTTTCAGCGGTGGATACAACTGCTTGCTCTGCTTTTCATGTAGGCATGTTGCCATTTAGAGCTAAAGCTTTGGCTATGTGATTTCTGATGTACAAGTCCATTAGACGCTCCAATGTCTTCAATAATAAGGAGGAGAGGCGCTGATAGATCTGAAGTCCTAAGCACCGGTATGGCTTGCCTTGCCTATTTTAGGAATGAAAGATAATCCGACCTCTCGCTATCTCTTTGGACAGGGCATGATTGAGTTTCCTGCAATTTGCCGCATAATTTGACGTATGTTAAGAGAAGGATTTCCTTATCTTGCTCCGACAGGGTCATCATTGTTTGAGGATCCCTCTATGGAACCTTGGAAGTGGATGCTAAGAACATTGTCTTCTCTTCGTGAGAGTTTTTCCAACTGCCATCCGTTTTCTGTATTTGGGGGCAACTGCGACGGAGTCGATGCCAAAATCTTCTTTAGTCAAGACGTGTCTTTGATCGAGCTCATAGAATCGCAGAAATTACTCCAAGACAGCCTCATACATATCTTTTGACGTGAACAGGGTGCATTCAAGATCCCGGAAGTACCCAAATATTGGTGACAAAAATGCACGAAAGTCTCAAATCCGTGATAGGTCGGGTAACGTAGTTAAGGATGACACTTTGACCATATTAACGACTGGATGGCTCAGTTGGTAGAGTGCCTGCCCCTGTTTAGCGGGGTCCCCGATTCGAATCCCAGTGAACGGAAAGTTTATACGCTTTTATCTGGTTTTCAAATCTGGTCCAGTCGCCATTTGCCGTTGGGATCAAATTATCGGCACTATCACTGGAGTAGTCAATCAGGGGTAGTAGTCTGACTAGGGGTATCGCAATGGACCAATATGTCTAAGTTTGCTGGTGACTGCACCAGCAGCCCCCCCACCTCACATAACATAGAACATATTAGGTCCATTGTGCTATCTAGAGTCAATCCACTTCACTGCAAGGTAGAAACTACTTTAAGGCCAGAGTAATAGAGCTGGGATGTGTCATTTAGTCTAGAGTTTGGCGGCCGGCAAAAATACATAAAAGATGGTGATGACTTTTCCTAACCTCCTCACATGCTCTGATGATAAGGAGTTTACTTTAACTACATGGACATATACAGTACCGCCGTGGCATGGATTTTAACAGTTTTTCAGTAAAAGATGGCTGAATCCCTTCCCAAGCTGCCTGAATTTGAGCTTTTAGCTCCTGCTTATTGGAGCAGGTACTTTCTTTAACCCGCACTTTCATTTCGTGCCATAGATGTTCAATAGGGTTAAGATCCGACGATTGTGCGGGTGTTTTTAGCTGCTTTGGAGCGTTATAAAGCAACCATTCGCGTACTAAATAGGAGGTGTGCTTCGGATCATTATCTTGTTGGAAGTAGAAAACCGAAGGTAGACCTAATTTTACTGCGGAACTTCGTAAATTTCGTTTTTAAATATTCAGATACCCAATTTTGTCCATAGTATTTTCTATAAATTCGAACTTTCCACAGCCATTTGAAGCCATACGATCGCACAACAGCACAGATCCTCCCCCGTGTATAATGGTTGACTTTATATTTTTAGCTTTGAGAGCTGTATTTGGTTCCCTCCAAACAATTTGCTTGCCATCAGACCCAAATAAAATTTTGTTTCATCTGAAAACAAAACACCTTCCCAAAAGCTTTCCGGGTGGTTTACATATTGTCTAGCAAACTCCAATATTTTCTTCTTATTAATTAGGGAAATGTACGGCTTTCTTCGGGCGATCCTACCATTTAAATTATTCTTTCTCAAGACTCTGCGAACGGTTTCACTGAAAGAGGCTTATTAATTACGGATGACACCTCAGCCGTCAACTTTGGAACGATAGATTTTGGATTGGATTTGATTGTCCGAACAATATACCGCTCATTTTGTTCTGAGAGCAATTTTTTTCTTTCCCTTCCAGATCTGTTTTTTAGTGTCCCTTCATATCTATAATTGTTTATTATTTTTTGTACCGTTGCATGCGATCGCCCTACAGTTTCTCCTATTTTTCGCATGGACTTCCCCTCGCAAAATAGCTTAATTATGAGCATTCTCGTTGACCAAGTAGTCTGTTTTCGCATGTTTTCCATATTTTCGCACAAAGAAGAGAATATCGGTCCTTTCAGTTCAAAAGCGTGTGCAGAAATGATCATCAGGGACATTTGTTGCTTCATTCCTGAACAAATTTGCATGTATCGATTTTGCGAAGCTTGTGTATAACGCACACATGACATATGTATGCTCAATTTTGTGTGTCGATTTCAGGGGTGGTTTCCTTTTTCATGCGAAAAGTACCGGTAGGAAGTCGCCTGTCTGTAAATTTGGCATATTCTCTTGTTTAAGATGTATTCAGTTATGATTGTATACCAAAAAAATAAAACAAAAAAAGTGGTCGGCCTTAAAACAGCACGAATATGAAGTAATGATAGGTGTATGCTCAATTTTGTGAGGTACTGTATACCCTTTAAATTCTCCCCGGGAAAGTTTACGATAGAGGGTTGATGGCACGTTTTAGACTTATGCTCTAGTCGTGGTTGGGGATGAAAGCTGCGTGGCAGAAGTTCAAACGACCAGCTTTAAGCTCTAAGAATGGAACTCGATAAGGCATCGAAGTATGCTAAACCAATATGCACCTGCTTTATGGATTTGGAAAAGACAGACGTCCGAGTCCCTCGAAGTAAGCTTTTGGGTGTTCTGCAGGAGTGTGGCATTGACCGTCGTCTTGTGAGAACTTGTACCAGCTGTGCTAAGGGTTCGGCTTATGCAGTGCTAAATCAACAAATTTCACAGTGGCCGTTGGACTTCCCCAAGGGTGCGTTCTTTCACCTCTCCTTTTCCTTATACGCGCGAGCTGGCTGTTTCAGCGTAGCCGACGCATGGAATGTTTCAAATTGGGAGAGATGAAGCTAAGTCATCGCCTTTCTATAGATGACTTTATTATCTGCCACTTCTTTGAGACGAAAGTCCAGTACTTACGCCATATGTTTGGGACTGTATGGCCTAATGCTGGGATGTCGGTTAACGTTTATTTATTCCAACTCTGGCCTATGGGCATTGAATTTAGGTAATGAGTGAAGCAATACGATCGAGAATGCAAGAAGGCAAAGATGAGGTTTCTTCGTGCTGTTGTGGGAATTCCTCGCCGGTATAGGCTAAGAAACACAGCACTGCGGGAGCAACTCAATGTTGAGCATCTGCTTCTTAGAGTGAAACCTTAGGTTTGGTCACGTTACATGAATGTCCCCATCACCAAAGACGGCCCTTGACTGTGATTCCATTAGATAGGCGACTGCGAGGACGCGGTGGTTGAAGCTGGTCGCCTCGTTGCTAACTCCTGATGAGTTAGAGTCAACGGCTAATGATCGAGTTGTCTGCAGATCTCTCGTGCTTGTTTTTTCCCCTCGTGGATCTCGGGGGTCTCTTAAAATAAGTTGAGATGAGATGCTTCGATAACACCCACTATCACCATGAGTTTTGATCTGTGAAGAGATACACGCTTCCGAGAACGCGTCTGCTGGCCAGCTTTTACTGATTTATCGGGTTGCACTGCAACTTCGTATGAGAACACTTTGGTCGGTGGAGGAGGCTTCTTACTCAACCACCTGGAATGGCATAAAACTCGGGTGAGTGTTGCTATCTTTTCCAGAGATAAGCAACCACTACAGGTGAACGCTGCAATGAATAATAAGAGCTGTTCAGTTATCAGGATGAAAAGGAAAGAACATGCGAAGCTAGTGAATGGGGAAGATGGAGACATGTTACGATGGGTAAGACGATGTACGAACGTTTTAGCGAAGGATAATAAAAATTACCCAATCGAACCAAAGCCAAAGCCAAGGAGTGGATACTGAGAATTCGGATGGAAACAATGATGGACCATATCAAAGTCTTTCTTCTTCTTCTTTATTTGGCGCTACAGTCCGGGGTGGACTTGGGCCTCAACCAACAAGCCTCTCCAGCTAGCACGGTCTCTGCCTAGCTGTCTCCAGGGTCGCACGCCAAGTTGGTTGAGGTCCTTCTCCAACTGAGTGCGCCACCTTAAACGAGGGCGACCTCTGTCGCGTCGCGTTGTTCCACTGGTGTTCTAGATGGCCTAGCCATCTTATGCGTTGGATCCGAAGACGCCTGACTATACTCATGTCGCTGTACAGCCCGTGTGCACGGCGCGGAGGCATGGACAACCTCAAAAGCGGATGAGGAAGTCATTGGTCCCTTCGAGACAAAAGCTCTGCGTGCGATCTTTGGTCCTGTTTGCGTTGACGGTTTCTGGCGGAGAAGATTCAACCACGAATATCAAAGTCTACAGTCTGATAATGCCACTCAATCGAATGAACTGCTGATATCTTCAAGGCAGCAGGAGTCGACCTTGTTAGGAGCATGCCTCATGCCCATCTCTTGGTAAGTGGAAGCCAGGCTCGATGAGTCGGATCTCAAACTTTACCCAATCCACAAGCAAGGACTCCCCTTTACCTCTGACGAGGGATAAGTCTCCTCAACATCGCGAACAAAATCTTCTCCGCTGTTCGGTGTGTTCGGCTGGAGCATTGCATGATCCTGGCTTCAGGCAAGGAACGCCCGCAACAAACATTCACTGGCGATGAAGAAGTAGTGGGTTCATTTCAAATATTATCGGTAAGACTCGTTTGTCTACAGCTTCGCATGGATACGACAAAAAGCATCAGTTGCTGAAGTTGCTAATGATGGGAACAATGGGATCTATCAAATCGCGATAATTGCAGCTAAGCGAAATGTTCGTCAACGCCAACGAACACCTTATCCCATTCAGTTGAACCCTTCTAAGATTCCATTTTCTCTCGTTAGCGTCTGTGACAATGTTGATTGACAATAATGAAGAAAAATCGAGTGGCTTCGACTTGGAATCATCAAACAACTCACAAGACTCATCATCATCAGAGCAACATCCCCCGCCCAGTCCCACACCCACTCTGCAACATCTTCATCAACGCAGCATAAAGTAATTAGTGAATTACAGCTCCAACCCCTTGCGACTCGGTCCTCTGCGACCGGAAGCCGATTGTGAATCCATAAAAGGGACACTTTTCCGCCACTAATTACATTTCAACGAAACAGGATTAATGATGGTCTCATGTTTCAGTATTTAATTTCATAAAATATGACATAGTTGGTGGCGGAGTCTGACGAGTTGACAGCGTCCCCGGGAATAGCAAAAAATCAGCCCACTGGCAGGAGACAACATCCGTATTGTTGAACAACCAAATTCGTCCAGCAATTGAGCGCCGAGTCGGGCTGTAATGTGGCAACGCAACGGCAGCAAACCATGGCGATGCCTTGATGCATTTGTTAACGCTTTGATGCATAATCTGAATGAAGACGAACCCTCGAAAAGCGCACGACCACCCTTGGAGAGTGCTGCCGCATCCCTTAAGTGCGAAGTGGCAACCGATAGACATGGCGCTGTGCTCGCTTGGTGGAGATTTAAATCAAAAATGACTCGATGCCGGTAAGGGGTGTGTGTCTGGCGTTACGTGGTAATAAATGTTGACGCACCATTTAACTTCAAAAATATTTTCATTAGGTCAGAAAGCGAACACGTCCCTTTTTTGGATGACGGGCGAGACAGGCGCCCTGTTGTGGTTGGCAAATGTGAGTTGCAATAAGCATCCGAGGGTTAGCCAGCGTTAAATTTGTTTTTTTCGCTCCCCCTCAGAGGCGGCTCGAAGCGGAACGACTTTAAAATTAGTTCCGCGACTAAGTGCAACTGAATGGGAGCGTGTAGCTCGAGCGATGTGTTTAAGTTTAGGTACACTTTTCTTGCTGACAGGTTACCACCTGGGGAAGGGGTTTCTGTGTTCTAAGAAAAATCGTTATTGTCCGCCTTTGAAGCAATGAATTGGAGCTCTATGAGGCAGACGATGGTAGAAGACTGTCCCTTTCTTAGAATCGTAATAAACATACGTTTTCTTTCTTTTCTAGAAATAATTCGAAATTGCAACTGTTAATGAACTTCTTCATCTGTAGAGCTTTACTGATTTTGGTCTGTATTCAGGTGGGTGTAATAAGTGGGTTTAAGAAGGCCAAAAATGACCCGTTGTTTTCCAACGTGGGTTATCACAAAAGGCGATGGGGCTCCGTGATTATTACGACAACCAGCCAGATTTATCAGTGAAATCTCAGCATTGACTTGACCGGTGTTTCGCTAAGGCCACTCAGATTATCAAAGATGTAGTAGCAGGGCACCTACAGACAAGGTGTTCTTCTGAATCGAGGCTGCTTCTTCTTCTTGGGCCTGGGCCTCAACCAACAAGCCTCTTCAGCTAGCACGGTCTCTGGCTAGCTGTCTCCAGTGTCGCACGTCAAGTTGTTTGAGGTCCTTCTCCACCTGGGTGCGCCACCCTTAACGCGGGTGTCCCCTGTTACGTTGTCCCACGGGTTCGGAGTCGAAGACTCTTCGTGCCGGAGCTGAGTTGTCCATACGCTCTGCATGGCCAACCATTCTAGGCGTTGGATCCGAAGACGCCTGACTATACTCATGTCGCTATACAGCCCGTACAGCTCGTGGTTGAATCTTCTTCTCCAATAACCATCAACGCAAGCAGGACCAAAGATCGAACGCAGAACTTTTCTCTTGAAGAGACCAAGGACTTCCACATCCGCTTTTGAGATTGTCCATGCCTCCGCGCCGTACAGCAGGACTGGGATGATCAAGGCCTTGTATAAAGTCAGCTTGGTCCTTCGAGAGATGGTTCTACTACTCAATTGCCCCTTGAGCCCATAAAAACAGCGCTTGGCAAGAGTTACTCTGCGTTTGATCTCGGTACTAATGTTGTTCGTACTGTTTACTGCGGAGCAGAGGTAGACGAAGTCGTTGAATACCTCGAAGTTATAGCTGCCCATTCCAAGACTCCATTCCAAGCTCTGTTCAAGATGTCGATGTAGTGTGTCCTTTCTTGATGACAACATATACTTCGTTTTGCCCTCGTTCACCGCTAGACCCATTTCAGCCGTATGCTAGCAGTTGTGCGGACTTCTGGAAGATCGTGCCTCTTGTGTTGGCGTGTGAGTTTTACACGATCTTCTCCAGTATGATGTTAAAGAAGTCACATGACAGCGCGTCGCCTTGTCTAAAACCTTTTTTGACATTGAAGGCTCGGTGAGTTCGTAACGGATCTTGATGGAGCAGCTAGAGTTCTCTATCGTCATCATGCTCAGTCTGAGTTTGGTATGAATGTCAAAACTAAACATGGCGTTGTATAGCTCGTCCCTATGCACGCTGTCATATGCGGCCTTGAAATCGACGAATATGTGGTGGGTCTCGATCTGCATTTCTTGGGTTTTTTCCAGGATCTGCCGTAGTGTGAAGATTTGGTCGATGGTGGACCTCCCCGGCCTGAAACCGCACTGATAAGGACCTATCAGGTTGTTGACGAATGGTTTCAGGCGCTCGCACAAAACGGCAGAGAGAATCTTATAGGCGATGTTGAGCAGACTTATGCCTCGGTAGTTGGTGCAGTTGAAGGGGTCTCCTTTCTTGTGGATCGGGCAAACGATACTGAGATTCCACTCATCGGGCATGCTTTCCTCCGACCATATCTCACAGATGAGTTGGTGCATGCACCTTACCAGCTCATCTCCAGCTGCCTTAAACAGTTCCGCAGACAGTCCGTCTGCACCAGCAGCTTTATTCGACTTTAGTCTCGATATCGCTATCTTGACTTCGTCTAGGTCGGGGGGACGGAATTATCGCCGATCATCGTCAATTGCGTTGAGTGGAACATTCTGCCTGACAGCGGTATTGGAGTTTTACTCGTCGTTTAACAGTCTACAGAAATGATCCTTCCAGATTCTCAGTATCGGCTGCGAATCTACTACGAGTTGTCCCTCTGCGTCACGAAAGGCTTCTGTCCGAATTTTGTATCCATTGGATAGTTGTCTTACCCGTTGCTGGAACTTTCGGACATCATTTCTGCCGTAACACCTCTCGATGTCCTCGATCGCGCGCTTCTCATGCTCTTTCCTTTTCTTTTTGAGAAGCCGGTGCTCTTCCCTTCTTTTAAGTTCGTAGAGCTCACGAACCGCTCTCGTCCTTCTGTCCAGCTTCGCCTTGTATGCTGCTTGCTTCGCTAAATGTGCCTGCCTGCACTCTTTGTCAAACCAGGGGTTTTTTGGGATGGTGTTTTAAAATCCAGTACATCAGATGCAGCTTCTCTGATGGCTTTTTGACAACGGTTCCATTGTTGGTCGATTGTTTCGCCTGGCAGGGTTGGACTCTCTGAGAGCTTTAGGGAGACTCGATCGGCAAAGTTGCTAGCGCTCAATTGCGATTGTAGCTTTCCCACGAAAATTGTTTTGGTCTTGATCCACTCCGTTGTCCTATCGATATCCGTGTTCTTACCTTGGCTACAACAATTAAATGATCCGAGTCGATGCTAGCTCCTCGGAATGTTCGGACATCAAGAATACTGGAGGAGTGTCTGACGTCAATCGTAATGTGATCAATCTGATTGACGGTTGATTGATCAGGAGACCGCCAGGTCCCTTTGTGGATGTTGTGGTGAGGGAACCGCATGCCGACTACAAAGAGGTTTCGCCCCGTTACGAAGTCCAAAAGCCTGAGTCCGTTCTCGGACGTGTTGTCGTGCAGGCTGTACTTCCCGATGACTCTAGCAAAGATGTATTCCTTGCCCAGCTTTGCGTTGAAATCTCCTAGAACGATCTTCGTGTCGTAGCTGGGGCATTGATCGTATGTTCTTTCTAGGAGATTGTAAAAGTCGTCTTTGCTGTCGTCATTTTTATCCTCCGTTGGGGCGTGGGCGCATATCAGGCTGATGTTGCCGAATTTAGCCTTGATGCGGATTGTTATGAGGTGCTCGCTTATGTACTTAAAGCGTAAGACTTCTTGCCTAAGTCTGCCTCGAACAACAAACCCGCATCCGAATAAGCGCTGCCTTCGCTCTTTGTAGCAATCGCCGAAGTAAATATCGCAGTTTTTCATCCTCTTTTTGCCCGGCCCATTCCACCGCACCTCCTGAATGGCGGTAATATCTGCCTTATAAGCTTCGAGGGCTTCCGCAAGTTCATCGACTGCACGTGGTCTGTTCAGGGACCTCACATTCCACGTGCAGAACCGAAAATCGTTGTCCTTATTTCGTTGTCCATGATCGTCAGCAGTAGGGTCATCCGTATCCGAGGCTTCTCGTCGTTTCTGAACTAGTAATTTTTTACACGGTGGGGAAGTTAACCCCACGCGCAACCCCGAACCTGAAGGACCGGGTCCTGGTATAAACCCCTGGACAAGGGGGCCGCTGCATACATTAGTCCACCTCTAAGCGGTTGCTTTAAAGGCTATCCAGAGGGCGCCGCGAGGAGGCTGTATGTTAACTTGACCTGTGCATTTAACAAGGATCGTTGCTGGCATCTCGCCAAGTTGAGAGTAGTCAACAACTTTGCCCTGGATGCACTGGCCCATGCCCTCCAGAGCTATACACTCATGCTCATAAAATTGAGTCCCATATGCGCTGCTCAGATCAACTTCCGCCGTTCCGCTTGAATTTCTTTGTTGGGGTTATTATAGGTTATAGTGTCCACTATTCGAGTTATCGGTAAACTATTGTCTTCCTCTTTAGCAGCCTTAACATATTTCAGGTTCATTCATTGCAACAGTAACAATTGCTACGGCAAGTACTTCCTAATCACATATGTATGAGCTTAATTGTATGAGCATGAGTGTTATCTAACATGTATTAGTTTACGTTTTTCTTCTAAGTTGTGTTAATGTATGAGATGTTATTGGAAATTAATGTTTAGTAATAGAACTGCAGGAAAAGCTTCATAAAACCTGATTGTTTGTTTTATTTTACACTTCACTTAACTTAAAAAATAACTTATACTAACTGAACATATTTTTGGAAGGAATAATTTAAGGAGGACGGCTAGAAGCTCAGCTCTCTCTCTCTCATGATACTGAGTGTTGTTAAACTTGAAAGTTGCGCTTTCCGTTCTTATGTTGTGGTATGTGATATTTTTGCGGTCGTCTACAGTTCTGCTCTAATGTGGCTTGTAGTGAGGAAGATGTCGCTGGGATTTGGTCGTATTCCAGATAGTTCGGCTATGAGGCTGTTCGGGACGTTCTGGGGGTTGTTGCAGAAGTTGACGGTGAGCTTGAGGATGTGTCTGTCGATACGGTCTATCTCGGCGCTGTTGTTTAGGGTCGATATCGTATGTACTTGTAGGAGTTTTGTTGACGGTGGAGGCTGGTGATGGTCCTCAGGCGTCTACGTTCGAAGAGTCGGAGTTTCTCCATTTGATAGGTGTTAGATGGATCCATACTGGGCAGGCGTAGGTTAGTGATGGTCTTATGATCTGTTTATACAAGATCTTCTTTATCTTGGTGGAAAGTGTTTTGGGTTTCCACATGACTTTCCTGCAGTAGTTGAGTTCAATCTTGGCCTTCTGGATACGGTTGGCGATGTCCTTTCCGAAGGAAGAAAGTAACTCCTAGGTACTTCATCTCTTTGCCTGGTTGAATGGATTCCTTGTTGATGTGTATCCGGACTCTAGTGTGGTGCTTCAGGGTGTTCCTTGTACAGGGGTTGTTAGGGTCTTTGATTACAAGTACTTGGGTTTTCCTTCCACTTGTCGAGGTAGGTGGTGATCATCGACAGGTACCTGTTGATGCGTATCACGCTATGTAGAATGAATGGGGCGTGGGCGTATATGAGCGTTAACTAGCTCGTGGCCTAGCACATAGTGTGTACACCCCAGATGTGGGAGACCCCGGCTCAAATCTGCAACCATCCTCACTTGCCGAAGCAAACACACACACACACACAAGACAAAATTGAGTTACCATGCACAAGTGTAAATGTGTAAGTGGTGTTAGTAATGATGAATGTCTGCACAGTCGCTACTGGCGCAATGGTCAATGACGGCGAGTGTTGTTGGGAAATATGGGCTGAATATCGAGCGGCTAGAAAAGTACATTGAGTCAGAGCGATAATTGAACAATAAATTATTGAAGATGATTGAACACAATTGAATATTAATAATAATTAATAATGAACATTAATAAATAATAATTTGCAATAAGGAATAATAAATAGTAATGAACGGTAGCAAATGACACATAAACATGGATCAGCATTTATACATCGCAAGAGTAATTTATGGACATTCACAAACACAGAACAAGATACTGAATACGAGTTTTTGATTTCTTTGTTCCGTGGCTGTCCGCACAAATAAGATTTGAGGATATTAATACTCCAAGGCATTTATACACCCGCACTATTTCACAATTATCTCCTTTATATGACCATTTTTCATTACGAGAGTATCTACCTCCATTGTTCCTGAAAATGATGACTTTAAACTTATCTAAGTTGACAGTGAGTTTCTAGAGCATGCGGTAGCCCTCTAGCCTGTTCATCATGAGCTGCATTCCAGTGACAGATTCCTATAAAAAAAACCATATTATCGGCATATAACAAGCCAGTTATTTGCACATTGCCGATCTGCATTCCACCTCCGATTGCATCAACAGTGTCATTCATAAATAAAATAAACAAGAGAGTACTCAGAACACAACCCTGCTTGAGTTCCATTGCTGTTCTAAAGCTTTCTGATATGGGCTCCCTGTCCCAAAAGTATGTCTCGTTACTTTGATACACTTTGGTGATGGTGTGTGTCCTTCCATGAAGATAACATTCACTTCATTTTGCTGTCATCTCACGGTTTATCGTTGATTTTGGCCCTCTCAGATTCAATAAATGCGCTTCTTGGACCTTTCGCTGAGCTCAACCAATCGTTGCAATGTCAGCCAAGGATATTGGGTATTTTGTTAACAAGTAAGTTCTGTCTGATCATCTCAAGAACGATATTGAAAAAGTCGTCTTATCTAAAAATTACCCACCTAAGCAGCGGAGAAGGCTTTCTAGGCAATTATCAGGACACTCATCCCAATCCTTATGGACATGTTGAACAATACGGCGTTTCAACTCCACAAACATGCTTTCCTCCGACTATATCTTGCAGATAAGTTGGTGCATGAGCCCTGACAGCTCTTCTGCGGCTGCTTTAAAGAGTCCTGCTTTTGAGCTTTGTTTGACTTTCCTTAGTATCGATGGCTTGACATCGTTTAGGTCGACAGGGCGTCCATCATCGTCCATTGTGTGGAGGAGGTTGGAACATTGTGTCAGATGGAGGGGAACATTCTGCCAGACAGCGTTAGTGGAGTCTTCGTTGGCGTTTAACAGTATACAGAAGTGATTTTTTTTTCAGATTCTCGAGTGCGAATCTGCTATCTGTTATCCCTCTTCGCCCTGGCAGGCTTCTATCCGGAGTTAACGAACATTGGATGGTTATTTTATCATTTGGCAGAACTTTCCGACATCATTCCTACCAAAACACTTCTCCATGATACACAGAATACAAGGTATAATACACTTTATCTGTGAAACCGTGTAACGTCACCTGTATGCCTTGGTCATAAAAAAGTAATTGAAAGTCATATTGAAATTCAATTTCAGTGCAAAGATTTTATAATAATTTAATGTGAAAGTGTTTTTCATGAACAAGTTTTATTAAGTTTTCTCTTTGCGTGCAATTTATTTTGGAAGTTATTTTCGGAAATGGTTCTACTTTTAATTCTTATTCTAAAGTACATTTTACATCTAAAAAAGGTTTTAATAATTTGCGGGTTTAAAGTGGAATTTGAACATACTATTTTTATAATTTGTACCTGGTCTTAGTGAATAACCATTTCCATTGCATTTATTAAATACCTTATCTATGTTTTCTAATTCTGCCATAAATTGTTCATTCGGCTTATGAAGACCTCCTTCAGTTTGTCCAAGTCAGATCACTGTCATCTTTATCTATCCTTTCCACATATGTGCCCAGAAGATTGCCCACTTTAGATTTGAATCGATTTAGGATGTACCCAGCCAGATACTCCAAGGAGTCGCATTTTATATCGTCCATCTCATCTGTTATCATCTTCAGCTGGTACGTGGTCCTCATCAACAACTAAATCTGAAAGAAGATCTGAAGTTTTCTTCTTCAATTACCTGCTCGTTTTCCGTCTGAAGATCTGCACCCATTTGTGTTTCTCTTTCGACAAACGTCTCAACGTTTGCGCCATCGGATGTTAATCCTTCATTCCTACCGACTAAATAGGATCGTAGACGGTATTTAAACTCAAGTGAACTCGGATGGTCCTATAACCCTCCTTTTTTTGCACTTCATTTTTATTTCAAAATTCATGACATGCTTACGTACTAGACAAAAATGCTTAAAACTAGTTGGACGAACAGTATTACTATATATATATAACTTACTGGCCCTCGGCGGGCACTCTAAGCTAAACTTAATCTTATCCTATGTCTTTCGACTTAAACTAATAATCCATGCATTTAAAGAATAACTACTTTATCTGTACAACTTAATATTAAGAAAAATGTAAACAAAAAACTTAATAACTGAACTGGATTTACTTAAAACGTATATACTAATTTACACACTACCTTAAAAATAACTTAAACTAACTTAAGCTAAACTACATACATATACATATGTACATATAAATATATAGACACATGTATATAGATGTAGTTAGTATATCCAGTGTATACACATAGGTACACAGTGATGTACGCATGTGAATACTATTTTTTTTTAATTTTTTTTTTCCTATTTACATCTTACAACTACCCTAGGCTACGTAGGTCGGCTCTAGGTTGCAGCTTATAGATTTGCATCTAATTGCTGCAAGACAGTGAACGACTGGTCCCCCATTCGGGGATACGTTGTACCCTTCCTACCCCGGGTCTAAAGGGTTCGACGAGGGAGTTCCTACTCCCCCCAGCCGCCATGATTTTCGATGTTGCATTGCAACATCCCGAACATCTCTCCTTGATACCGCCGTACTGAACCGAAGGAGACCCTCCTCAGCTCGTTGTGCGACGGAACGGTCGTGGTTGAGTCGCCCATCTACAGTTGAACGGACTATGTGGAAGATGAGCGGTACCGCGTTTATATTCTGTAACACTCCGTTCTTGTCTAAATGGAGAAAGGCTTCTGGGGGATGAAGCCATTGTCCCGTACCCTTTCGTGGTATTCTGGATTGAGGTAGTAAGCCCCTGAGATCAAGTTATTTGACGAGTTCATCGCTCTAGCAGTATGACCACGAATCAAGTTCGACAGGAAATTGTCCACTCTTATCAGATTTGCCCTGTTGTATAAGACCTCATTGGAATAGAATTTTATATACTGCTACTCTGGAGTTCTATAAAGTCGAAGGCAAGCCCTAAGACAAGCCCTCTCAAACAACCAAATCTTTTCCATCAAGCTTGCACTCACGTTGAACCACACGGGACAGCCATAGGTGAGCATTGGCCGGATGAGGGCCATGTTGCAGATAACCTTCACCCTCGCATCGAGTTGGCTGTTGTAGAACAGTCTCTTTGTAAGTGACCAGATCTATAACCCTCCTTTTGCGTATTATTCCAAAAAATAACTGCAACATATCCTGATTAAGTCGATAGGTCAGGATGTATTCTGCACCAAAGTTTTCTTTTAGACATTCGAAAAGCAAAGTCAGTGACCTTATGCTTATCAGAGTGCCTTTCTGAAATGGAAGCATATTAGTTCGTCTGCCAAACCGCATTCTTACCACAACGCTTTGCATCTCCTCCAATATCCTGGTATGGACATCGGCCTCCAGTCCAAAAGCAGCAATTCCCGGCCTAGATTCGATCCTTGGAACTATTTATTATTGGTATTGCAACGAAATACAGCTCAAATTGCCATTTTAATAATAATTTAAAATTCAAATTATACACAAGATAATTCACAACACTGCTAAATGGCGTGAAACTGAATCTGCATACACAACTAACAGATTTGTAGGATACACGTGACGTCACAAGAAAAACGAATGAAAAATTCCGGTAGGCTTGAGTTGATCTCGTCTAACACATGCAGGGCCAAGGAACCATCTCCCAAGCAACTGCCCACCCTTGGCCCGACCAAGAAGGAAGTCGCTTGGTTCATACTTTCGTTCCTAAAGGGTGCCATTACTTGCCAAGTAGCCTCGTAATTTCCAGTTTGTCTTTCCACGTTCCATCCTTCATCGTCTCGCACAAACTCGTATGGATCTCTTAAAGTTTTACCGACTTCAACGATGTTCAGGAGGGAAATTTCCCCAAAAAGGTAGCTTTTAATATTAGCCCCAGAAACCGAAAACCGAATACCGAGTCTATTTGTCGACGCTGCCTGGGCAAACATCGAACGTCGCTCAAAGTTCGATCTATTACTTCTGTTTGTTTGCGTTCGCTGAAGAGTCCTCCGCCCGGCACACACACACACTCGCGCATTTATCGTATCCATTTCTGTATTATTGTATCAAAAAGTTTTTATCTGTCACTCAAAGGACGAGAAGCAATAACAAGCACTCACCCCCAGGCTCAGTGAACGCCCTGAAATCAGAATTCTATGAGATTTCACTTCACTCTGACCTTCGAGCGTCTTTCAGGCAAACAAAAAAAAAAGAAAGAAAGAAAGCAGGAAATCCCTTTGCCTCCTCGTCCTCCTCCCCCTCCCCCCTTGACTCAGCGAATTGCTGTTTGTTCTGGTCCAACAGAAATGGTTAGTTAATCGCTACTTTGCCAAGCAATGGGTCGTCACTGCCGCGTGACAACAGTGCGGTGAGTGTAGATTGTCGACCGGGGAAGGACGGAGGATGCTCCTGGAAGATTTCTCATTACTTGTGATGACGATATGATTACTTTTTAATTCGACCAGGCCCGACTGAATCGCGCTGACCCAAGCGGTGGTCCGTCATTGTGCTCATTAGAGCTCGAAGTCGAAGTCTATGCGAACTGTTGACAAATACCCACAAAAATGTATCCTCTATCGCATTATTGTCCCATTCTGCCGGTCTCTCCCTCGCACGGTGGCTTGCTTCCTTTCATTATAAACGGCTTAGCATATTTCCCCCGAGACATCAAAGCTCTCATTTTCATGACATATGCTCGTCACAGGGCTCTGTGCAAATCCTTGGCGTTCCTCGCTTGCGCTTTGTGTGTGCGTTATCCTTTTTCAGATACAAATCTCAATCGATTACGACTCTGAGCTGAATGGGAATCTATCTCTCTTTGCGGGAGTTTTAATTAAGATTTTTTTTCCTTCTTTTCAACAGAAAACTTTAAAGGGGAAGATCTCACAGAACGAGTGGAGGCGAGATGTCCTCGTGTCCTTTAAGAGTTAAAAGACAAATGAAATCAGGAAAAAAAGAATCTCGCAGTCTCCTGAGTAAACTATCTCTGATGCGCTCCCCTTTCGAGGTCCACAGGGCACGGCAGCACTGGAGAGAAGTAATTTTCTTCATTTCCTTAATAGAATTCCCTTATCTGTGATTATCACCTTAACGGCTTAAGTCGCCGTCATTGGCACTTGCTCCTGTCTATTCTATTGTTTGTTCAGCGCAGGGACATTACGGTGATTACCGGGAAGGATATACTTTCTATTTCCTTCTGTTTGACGGGGTTGGGTTGTCCTTTTTTTTTTAGACTCTTTTTTTGTTTTCGTGAGTTTTACTTACTGCTTTGTTGATTCCTTGGAATTGGGTGGATTGGGAGATGAGTAGGCATGGGTGGGTACGGAGATGGTAAATTATCAATACAAGTCAGGATATGCGGTCTATATTTCCATCTGCTCTCATCAGTTCTCTTATTATTTTTTTTGTGTGGCGATAAAGGCCTGGCTAGCTGCCTCCAGTCACGAGCACAAGCTGCAGCTTGATTGAGGCATTCTCCACTTGAGACTGTCACATTAGGTGTCCTCTGTTGTGTTGTCCCACATGCTCGGAAACGAAGACTCTTCAGCCTGGTAAGTTATCCATGACAACAGGACTGGGATGATCAATGTTTTATATAAACTCAGCTTTAACTTTCGCGAAAGCTCTACTTTCCAATAACCTATTGCTGTTCACTGCCTTTTTTCGCCGTTCCTTGTCGAGCATACTTTCATCCAACCACATCTTAGAAATTAGCGAGTGCTTGCGCCTACCCAAATCATCTTCCATTCCCTTATAGATTTCAGAAGACCGTGCGCACGAGCACTCTCTCTCTACTCTACGAACAGAGACGAAGGGATCAGACCCGGATTCTCTGGAAGAAAAGAAAGAGCACGAGAAGCTCGCGATCGAGCAGATGGAGACGTGCTGCGGCAGAAATGATGTCTGAAAGTTCTACCAACGGGTAAAGCAATTATACAACGGGTACACAATTCGGACAGAAGCGTGCCGGGACGAGAATGGAGAACTTAAAGTAGAGTCGCAGTCGATACTGAAAATATAGACGATTACTTCTAAAGACTATTAAACGGCGATGGGGACTTGTCCGTCCTCGACTTAGACTGTCAAGACTGAAGTCTAACAAGGCTGCCGAAGGGGAAGGGCTGTCCGCTGAAATCTTTAAGGCAGCTGGAGATGATCTGGTTGGGCGGATGCACCAGCTCATCTGAAAAAGCATGGAATTCCAGTATCATTTGGCCGATCTACAAGAAAAGAGACCCCTTTGACTGCGCCAACTATAGAGGGATAAGTCTCCTGAACTTCGCATACAGTCTCCTGAACGTCTCTGCCGTTTTGTGTACTTGCCTGAAGCCGATTGTAAACAATCTGATACCAGTGTGGCTACAAGCCAGGGAAGTCCACCATCGACCAGATTTTCAAACTAAGGCAGATCCTCGAAAAGACACACATTTTGGAAGGAGGAACCACACGTTGACGCTAGAAGGTCGAAAAACATCGAAGAACATAGGCCGGACTGACTAGCTTCCACCAACCCTGGCGACTTTCCATAAACGGAAGACTTCCATAAACGGTTTCTGGATCGGTGGATCAGTGGGCTAGATCGCTCCATGCACTGATGGCTCAAAGACGAGCACTGGTACAGGGGCAGGGATCTTCTGTGACCTCTTCGGAAAATCCGTGGCACTGAGGGACGGCTGTAGCGTGCTTCAAGCTAAAGTGGCTGCCATACATGAGGTGACACTCGCGCGGAAAAACCAAGTCTTTACAATAATAAGGGCAGTAGCATTTGACATTCTCTGGTCTTCTGGGTAGCGGGACACACTAGAACCCAAGGTAATGAAAAGGCGGACAGTCTCGCGAAGAAGGGCTTGGAGGTGGAAAAATGTCTAGAAACTTAATACGCACACACTCCGTGCCTCTCAGCTTCATAAAGACAAAGCAGGGAAACGAAACCCTGGATAGCGCCAGTAATCGCTGGCTTAGCCTGAATACGGCAGCCACAGCAAGAGCCCTGAGCAAGAACAGATCAAGATCATTGATCGGCCTTAGTCGCAAGCCATCACCGAGCACTGTGTCATAAGTACACATGCAATGCGACTGAGTTTGAAGAGACGAGGAAGAGACAGAATCTATCCCACACCAGCTCTGAGCAAGCCCTGCGCCAAGAAAGACCTGGTTGGAGTCGGCAAGCAAAACGAAATAGCACCAAGAACTGTACGATCAGTTTGCGAGCACTAAATATGAGTCAGGTGGGCTAGCACAAAAGCCCCACAACTCCCCAAAAAGGTCAAAAAGTCTGAGTAAGTCAAAAGCGATGTAGCGCAGGACCACCGGGCCTATGGGATCCTTAATATGATCCTTACTCTCAGACGCTCACCTTCATAGAAGCGCGATCGTCGACTACGTCGACTACACTTCCTGCCTTCAATGGCGGGAGATGGTTAATGATGTGACATTACACCAACCTACACAACCTTAAGCAGATCATGAAGCACAATCCAGTTCCAAATCCATCGTCATCGTCGTAACGATGTCACATAACAAAATCACCTCCGAAACAATCGCACAAAGTCCTTTCTCCCTTTTCTGCCTTAAAGACCATCTTGTCGATTCGCCCCGCTAGAGACGGAAGAATGAAAAAAAAAGAAAATCAAAACAAAAACCAGAAAGAAACCCCGACGACAAGAAAAGCGGGACATCAGGAGCCGGGTAAAAGCTTTTAATGTTAAATCGAGTGGAAGGTGATATGATTATGTTGCCTTGACATTATCCTGTGTATGAAACAACGTGAACAAGGATTGTCATCATCCTCCCCTTCCCAGGGAATCATCGCCGTCTTCCCGGTGATTATCTGATGAGATCCATTGTGTGAAAAGCCGACGTAACCATGCACCCAATAAACGGAGGGGAGTGGCGATGGTCGTTGCGTTGGTTCTCACCCTTCTCTGAACTAAACCACGTGACTGAGGATTTTGCGTTGAGTTGGATACACTCGTCGGCCGGGAGGTGGGAGATTTTAAGTGAATGCAAGTGAATGAAAGTTCTGCTTTGTTGCCATGCATGTGCGTTGCTGTGAATTCGGGAAAACATAGAATTCACACTTAAGAGCCATCTCCAATGATGCTTTCAGCAAATTTGTGAGTGCGTTGGAATTTGAGAAAGTAAAAGGACTCAACTCCAGTCATTGTCAAAAACCAAAACGAGACTATCTAAACAATGCCAGTTAACTGAAGCCTCAAGGAAATAGACAGTTATATGAAATGGGCAGAGGAGAAGTCTACGTCGAAAGTTATGCAAATCGATGACGACAGGAGCTGGATTCCAAAGAGTGTACAGGGTCCACGATGTCAGTATGCCGAATAAGGACTTGGAAAACGGAGTCGCCGTACTAGGCTTTATCCTACAGACGAAGTACATCCCCTCCTATTCTCTTTATTGGCCATTGTAGACCATTTTTTGACAGCTCACAAGTCAAACATGCTCAAACAACGCTCACTCTTACTGGAATCATTGGCCCTTATTTTTTAAGACGTGACAACAACGTGCCACGAACATTACCGGCAATGACGCCACCTATAGATCAGCAATTTGAAAATGCTGAATTTGCGCTGAATCTGATCAACATGTGGTACCTTAATTGATACATGCCACAGAGCACGCGAATCGAAAAACCAAATAAGAGATGAGTTCGATGGGAATTTATCTCTCTTCTTAAACCAGTGAACTGGCAGTCAATATCGCGAGACTAGATGCCATTAGACAATTTTATGTTGGGACACGTCAAAACAATCGGCAATAAGCCAGCTTAAATCGCAGCTTTCGAAGATACTATGCAATATGTTTTTTTTTTTTTTAAAGTGGCTCAAAATTGGACTCTCCGTGTGGACCACTTTAAGCGTAGTCGTTGTGTTTGGTTGCCCTAAGTGCCGTTTTGAGAACACTGTCCCTGGAGTGCGAATTGTGAGGAATTCTTAATCTAAGAGCGTGACCACCTTAGATTAGCCATTTAAAAGAAATGTGAAATTCATTGAAACTAGACCAAATGAAGTGTGTACCTCCATAGCAACTGACCTATGGACAGCGGCTCCTTTATTAGCCTTTAACTTGAAGTCCTCGTGTGTAAGATTTAAAGACTAGTAGACACTACTTTGGAAATAGAACTCTCTTATAATTTCCAAGCCAAGTTTATTTTTAACGAATCCCCATTCATTCTCTTGTCAAAACTTGAAGTGTTTTTTACTTTTTTAAAAAAAATTATAAAAAAAATATTATATTTCTTTTAGAACATTGTGAACTTACACACTAATTCAGACGGAATGATGGAAAGTATCCCACACACACGATTTTGTAAGAAGGATGAGTTGGGGAGCCGGTGCAAGAACACATGGCCTATCTCCGACGCGTTGGGTCCCTTCGTCGATGAGCCACTTCTAGCTGCCGCCGACAGAATTCTCTACTACTTTTGTGAGGTCTACGGTGCCCGTTACTGCCCAGAAGAAAAAACTGGAGAGGCGCAGAATTCTGGACTGAACTCAGGTATCAGTCGCTTGACTCACCATCGAAAATGTATTCAATCTCTTCTTAAGATGTTGCAGACTGTCCAGATGTCGACGAGGTGAATGAGACACCAAGCGCAGCGTGTACTCAAATGAACACAGAGGACAAGCCACGATCGTGCGCATCAAGTATTTACAGTTCCTGCACAAATCTGACGACACAGCTCAGTAAGGAGTACATAGTTCCATGGTTTCACTCATTTCAAGAGCGCTGTGCCAAGCAGAAGCAGCGAAAGAAAAGAGACGCCAACCCTAGACGAATCAATGGCAAGAGTGAAAACCCCTCTTGGGTCACCGCGAAAGTGACTCGAAACGGTGTCAAGAGTTTCAAAATCTGGACAAATACAAACATGGAGAGGGATCTGCCCTCTGTTATATTCATCGTTCCACCAAGTGGACAAGCAGTTGCCTTCGAAAGTGTTCCCAATGATATGAAGTATATACCCGATAATATGAGCGAATGTAAAAAAACTGGCAAATTTTGAAAGAAGCGGGTTAACTTGTTTTCCATCGATCTCTGGAACCGCAGGCCAAACCCAAAAATTTCCGGAGTACTACTAAAGGATATTGTCCTATTTTTTCAGGCAGGACTTACTTTACCTTATGAGTGTAGAATTTTAGTTAAAAGTCAACAATCTATATAAAATTTCGTCTTGGAAAATGGGAGTTTGTTTACTTACTTAAGGTGGCGATGCAGTCGTGGGCTTCAACCAACAAATGTCTCTCGCCATCTCGCCAGACTCCAACTGCAGTTGCTTGGGATCCCTTTCCACTTGCGTGCGCCACCTGAGTAGCAGTCTTCCTCTACTACGTCCCTCACGAGTGGATTCGAAGACTTTCCGGGCCGGAGAATTGATTTCCATCAGCTCTACATGACCAAGCCATCTCAATCGTTGGATCTTTACTCTTGTGGCTAAGACGATGCTGATAGAGCTTCACGTGCGCAAAACTACTTTGCTTATACATCCTCTGTCTCAAATGCAACATGCTTATCATAAAATCGGCAGAATTGAGTGTGCTCTCAACAGGAAAGAATACGCGTTGGGCATTTTCATCGACAAAAGGGGTACCTTTGACAATGCGACTTTTGATGGCATGTGCAACTCGGCCGGAGAACACGGTGTTTATGTATCATTAGTGTTGTGGATTAAAGCAATGCCATTGAATAGAACTATAATTGCTGATGCGGATTGTAGCCAATATGTAAAGACGGGGGTAAATACGGGCAACCCACAGAGCGTCGGCGTTCCGTCTCCTCTGCAATGGCTGGCGTGCTGTTGACTCTATGCTTAATGCTCTCAATGGCTCTAACATATACGCTCAGGGCTATGCGGATCGCGTAGCCTGTCTATCGGATCTTGCCTAGCCGATGTGTGTTCAAAAGGGAAGGCAGACTTTATCGAAGACCTACAGTCTTTGTTCTCTTCACGAGAAAAAAGGAAATTGACTGGTCTAAACTGACTGGAAACTAAAAGGCGTCACCATCCCCCTCCCTTTATGGTGTTCTACTACTCAACTGCCTCCCTTTAAATCGACTAATAGATGGTGGGTGTCGATCTGCATCTCTTGGGTTTTTACAGGATCTACCGTGGTGTGAAGATTTGGTCACACATCTCACAGATGCGTCGGGGCATAAACCCTACCAGCATATCTCCAACTGTCTTTAAGCATTCTGCACACATTCCGTCTACTCCAGCAGCCTTATTCGACTTTAGTCTCGGTTGCTATCTTGACTTCGTCAAGATCGTGGTAACGGAACTGTTTAGTAATTAATTAAGTCATTTACCCTATTGTAATTATAGTTTTTCATATTGTTTTTTTTGCTTGCTTTTATGCTTCGCTCTTGGTGCATATTTCTCAATGGTAAGTACCTACAGGTACTCACAAAATACACTTCAATTGAGCGCAATGAGAGAAATACCGTTTTGTTTGCTTGCGATCAACCACAATGCTTTTTCACGATGATAACTCGATCTCTTCTGTCGACAACCACCAAGCGCGAAGTATCGTTGCCACGTTTTGTACATTCGATTGAGTTCAATAAAATAAATTAACATTTTGTAACGTTTTTCGAAAATTTGGTTTTGATAATTTGCTATCAGGAACCTTATATTCACTCATGTAGCTTCTGCAAAAACAGATGTTATACTTAAAAGCATTGGATTTCATCCAAAATGAAAGAAAACTTAGCCTCGTGGTAACAGTTTCTAAGAAGGAACAAAGTAACACAAGACATTATGTTGTAAAAAAGAATTAATTTATTTTTGAGCTCATACTCAATTTTGTTAAATACTGTACAAAATAAAGAACGAAAGCAAATTCGATTTGTGAGTGATTTTGTGTTTCGGTTTTAGTAACCCCCAGCAGCGACTGAGGCATTTTCACGGCTTACAACTACGAGCATTAACAAGTTACACACGTTACAAAGAAATTCGATTCTACTTAAAATACAAACTACCCAATTGACCTCTGTTTCGGCTTAAAGATATATAACAACATTCACTAGACACATTTACAGGAAAAGAAGAAAAACTTCTTCACGATGAATATGTTTACTTCTGTTTGTTCCGATAAGGTGACCCCTTTACAACTCATCACGCTGACTCGCATCATTCTCAGTTACGAACGCTTGATACTCGACGTTGTTGCGAACGTGGTCAGCTGCCCTTTCGACGAGATCCGCAAACTCCGCTCGATCGAATACATAATTCGCGAATTTGGCGTGTGCTCCGCCCTTTGGTTGAGATTTTTCTTCTTTCGCCTCCACTTTTAAGGGATTCTCCCATGTGATGTAGTTCACACCACGCAAGCGTGCAAGGTCCTTGTAACAATTCGGATCTTCACAGTTGTACAACTCGAATATGGTTGCCCAGTTGGGGAGGAACAGCAGGTGCGTGAGCCCGGCTCCATGCATTCCAATGAGGACGTCCGTATGGCGAATTATTTCAAGTTGCTTCGAGAACGAAATGCCTCTGAAATGGAAAATTCTTGTTTTTTGTCTTATTCTGTAGATTCTGCAAAAGGAAGGAACTGTTTCCAAGCCTAGTGTTAGTTTAGGTTATGTTTTGAAACAGCGTGACACTGTCTTGACAAAACCTCTCATAAATCATTTTGAAACTTGACTGTAAGAATCGTAATGTAAATCACTGTAAATCACCTTTCGAATGAGACCCTCCTCAAAGAATACTGATCGTTTTGAATAATCTCACTAAGTAGCTCATCTTCGTTCAACACCTGACGATACTTGGTCTTCCGTGACAGGAACGTGATGCGAACCTTTGAATTGTCCTTGCGATGCGTGGGAATCTTCAACCGATGGATGATGAACTCTGAAAAGGCTCTGAACAGTCCGCTGTTATCACATCCAAATATCTAAAAGCAATGAAAAAAAGTAAATAAAATCGCTTGTCACAGAACTCTCAACAAAAACCTACAATCGGAGTGTTGTAGTACAGTCCGAATATCATCCTTGGCAGCAATGGAAGCACAACATTTCTAAAGCAAACCACCTTCCCACGGACCTGATCCAAGTTCCAAACGGGATTTTTGGTGAACGCCTTGAAGACTTCCGCAAATGGGGATTCATACTTGTAGGACTCCCATATGAGTATTTGTGTGTCAGTGTCGAAGGCCAACGGGTGACTCTGATTGACAAACAACGAGGCGTACAGGTTGAAGAAATCACAGAAATGATGATACATATTGTAGTTTGCGTCGATTTTCATTATGAACGTGGGCTTGTCCACAACGATATCACATTTATTGTCAACAATCGGACGGAATGACTTTTCCTCGAAGTAACGCAATTCTGGGGCCCACGATTGCAGGGCACCCATGTGTTCTGTCTCGTTCATGAGACGATCGCGCTTGAATTGGCAATGGCCACCGATCTGACCATGGCTAAGTACATCCATATTATATCTAATGAGATCCTTCCGATGCGCTAGGTCATGGAAGTCGATGAGAAGATTTCTACCGCGACAAAACCGCAAGTACTTCGAGCATTCAAGCGAAGAATCCTCACGATATTTGGGCTCACACATCACAGACATTTCGCTAACTTGCTGCCGGATATAACCGAAGTCTGCTTGGTAGAAGAACGTATCAATTTGTGCCTGTTTGTTCTGAACCCAACCGGTGTGATCGCCACGACACTGAGGCGAGTGAAAACGGTATTCTGGATCGCAGTTCATCTCGTGCCCCCAACATGAGAGCTTGTGCGTAACATTCTGAAGAACATCGTGATAGGGACATGAATCTGTGGCCAGACACGCGTCCCGAAGCGCAGGGAATGTGTTGAAATATCGAATCAAATGGTCGCTCGGCAAGTCGATGTCGTGAAAGTTATTACTTATAGTTAACGAGCAAAGTGCGAGTTCTAATGTGAGGACAATGAGAAAACGAATAAACCCGCACATCGTTTGATATTCGAGGAATATTTGGAAATTTTATTTCAGCTAACGTACACACATTTCCAGAGTCGCAAAAACCACCCACATATTCGAGGAAATTAAACAGATAGACCGTGTCAACGTGACAGCTGAGATAAATGTCAAACTGAGGGCAGCGTTCATAACTGCTGCTTGAGGTGGAATGAAATGTAAGACAGATAGGATATTTGGGCAATTCGTTGGGGTTTCAATTTAAAAACTACTTCCGGCTGTAGACAACTTTATACAGTTGTATTTGAAAATAGGCTGCCACGACTTTGGTGGAATTCGTTTGGTGTTGAAAATAACCAAATTACGTTTTTTTTTTTGTTCGATAGCAAGCAAAGGAAGAAATCTGTCATCATTGACACTTTCTTCGGCGATTACAAATCGGAGAGATAAGTAGATACATAAATATGTAGCTCATATATGCTCATATATGAGTGCCCTGAGTGGTTTACAGTCTCGCCCAACGTTTAAACCACCGTCTTGGGTCCTTTGTTCCATTAATAGGTGGACCGTGCTAGTGGGACCGTGCTTATTCAGGTATCTCCAGTTCAACCCATCACTGTGTAGGAAGTTTCTCAGAAATTGGTCCTTTAGCTTGCTAGAAATAGGCACACGCAGGGCATTTGTCGAAGTGATTCTCAGTTCCGCAAAAGTCTCTGAGGAATGTTTTACACAATCTATATATACCACAATATCCGGTAAGGACTGTCCTTCTGACTTAACCTGATCATTGATGACGATCACTGTTTGGTCAGCTTCAGCTTTAGAGCTAATGTCCGGACTCAGCTCCAGATTTCTGGAATTATCCAAAGTCTTGTTCTCTAGTTATACCCTCAAGATCCTAGCGGTGCGTGTAAGGGGATTGCAAGAGATTATTCCAGAGGTTAGTTCGCGAAATCAATGAAATGGCAGACTCCCTAGCTGGGAAATCAGTATTGGAACACTTCACAGCCCCCGAACCATTAAGCAGTGAGAAGAACATGTCCTCAGAGAAGAATTCAGGGAACTAAAAAGGCGGAACCAGACAGAAACAACGCTCATGGCGTGAAGCTCACAAAAGACAAAGATATCTGGACAATCACCTACTATAGAGGACGAAAGGAAGTCACTAGAGCAAGCTCTCATTGTCAGGTTCCGAAATGAAACTGGCTTGGAAAGAATACTTTAGAATAGATCTCTTCTACCATAGCGCAACAGGCGTCCTCATATCCCTCAATACAAGTTTGGAAGGAACTGCTTGTGAGGCGAACTCTTAAGAGACAAAGGTGTGAAAATGGGGCACAAAGAAAAACAGTGGAAACTGGACGATCTTGGTGCCTTCGAACGAAAAATTCTAAGTCGGACATATGTTCCCGTCTGCTAGGAAGGCGAATGGAGGAAAAGACACAATCGCGAACTTTACGAGCTGTACCAAAATGTGGATGTAGTTCGGAAGGTAAAAATCCGTCGACATCGAGCCAATGCTTCAGCTATGAGGGTCATCGAGTCCGAGCCTCCTGGTTCGAGAAGGAGAGGAAGACGGAGACTCTGGTATAAGGACCAAGTCACCGCGGACACTAGGCAGCTTGGTTTTTGATGACTGGAAGCAAGACCAAGTAACCGGACCGTCAACGATGAAAGGCAGCTGAAGTTCAGACTCTGACCTTCTCCGTCCTGACATGACAAATTTCGATGTTTGGAATAGAAACGCCTGGACAACACTGCTCAAGCCCGAAGAGTCTTCGACTCCGAACCAGTAGAACAACGCAATAGAGGACGCACACGGAACCGATGGTGCACCCAGGTGGAGAAGGACTTCAACCAACTTGGGGCGCGTAGTTGGGGACAGCTGGCTAAAGATCATTCCAGCTGGATAGGCTTGTTGGTTGAGGCCCAGGTCCACCCCGGACTGTAGCGCCACCAGAAGAAGATGAAGAGAGATGTCACTGATCAATTAGCTCAGGCATGTATCGCAAACTGTAACAACATTTTCGAGCTAAATTCGTTCGAATTGCTAGCGTTATTCTGGCAAGAGTCCTTCCACGATGAAATGTGTACAAGTCTACTGAAAAGCAGTCCTCTCAGAAAACATCCTTTGGAAGTCTTATAAAATCTTGCCCATGGTGGTCCAGTTAAAAGTGTTTTGAGTCCTGGTGGAATCATAAATAAACCTGTTCGTCTGGATCAATGCCAAGCTAATCTCCTCTTAATTGCGTGCCCTGACGGTCTTGTAGCCTATGTGTTTGGTCCATTGTGCTCATGCAACGGAGTGTTAAAGCAAAGACCATCGTCATCATCAGCATCTTCTGACCTGCATGATCCACTAAAGGGGTCACGGGGGTAAAGCACGCACGAGAGATCGGTCTTTGGTTAAAGCTACCTGCAGTCCTTACACCAGACACATTCATGTGTGAATCCTAGGAGATTTTCAATACAATCATCCAGCTCTGCGAAAAAAGTTTTTTCTTAGGAAGTGCTTCCTTTTCTTTGCCAGGGCTGGGAATTCGCAAATTCTACTTCTTCCTCATGTCTGCAGCTTCTGCAAAAGTGGTTGAGCGGTATGTTCAGTCTCATTGTACCAAGGCACAGTGCCCGGTAAGGACTCCTATTAACGTGCACTCGCTGTGGCCAAGTCGATCAATGATGTTCCCATATTCTTTCATAAATTGTTCTTTATTAAGATTTAAAGGATATAACAAAACATTTGTTTTTTGTCAGTTTTTTCATGCAAAAGGTAGGACATAACACTGTTTTCTTATTCAACGCAAATCGACATGATAACAAATAGAAAACGTCGATACAAAAATGTTGACTGCAACAGTTCGAGAGCTTCTTAGGAAACCTTGCAAACCTCGTCATGCACTTCGCTGTAGTCGTCTCCTTGCGGCGACAGTGCACCTCCTTGAAGGACTTTGTTCACCGCAGCTCGCGCTAAGTAACCTGTAGTCTCCCCATACACCAACGTATAGAATGGTGATATGTCTTTGGTCTCTAGTTTCTTATTGTCCAGCTGTATTTTATTATCCTAAAAGAACGGGAGTCAGGCCTATGACCAGAAGACTATTGTTGAGTAAGAGCGTTACCTTGCAATGCATAAGGAATGCCTCGTGGAGGATCTCATCCAAGTCGAGTTCTTGTTGGAATCGCAGCTCTGGATTCCTGCTGAGAATTGTGGCGATAATGCACAGAAGCTCCACGGTTACCTGACGACGTTCTGGCTCCTTTATGCAAATGAGTGTCTCCTCCACCAGCAGGGAGAATGTGAGTTCCCCTCGACTCATGTTCGTCAAGGTAGGAGTGGCTGGTAAGAGATGTCCCTGTGCGATTATTCCCTGCGGTGTTCTCTGCAGAATGTCCCACACTTTGTTGTAGAAATGTTTCGGCACTCGACAGAGTGAACCCTCCAACTGGCGCCGCTCCAACGTGGTCAGTCTGCAATGAATCAATTGAGTCCAAGCTGATCGTGGTCAATGTACCCGCACTTACTTCTCTTCGGCTGCCCACTCGCTGACGGTTAATACTTTCTGAAGTAAAATTCTTACTTGATATGGCGACAGGTTGTCCAAGTCGAATGACTTCTGACCAGAAATCTGCAAGTATATGCGCATGGCTTCAAGAACCCACCCGACTCTTATCTGCGAATGGAATATGCAAGGAATTCATTAGACGCACGTGGAACATCTTCTCCGTGGACTCACCTTCAAAATACCTCTGAACATATCCGGATTCGTGGCAATCAAACGACCACAGTACAAGACGACTTCCTGCTGCAAGACGGCCTGTATGACATTGTATGGCTGCACGCTGGTGTACATGACATTCTGAATTTCAGCCGGCGTCATGGGCTTATCGAAGACGGTTTCCTTCTGACCGATCACTCCTACAGTCAACTCCTTTCCATTGACCAATACTGTTGTAATGAAGGGACTGATGGAGTCCACGATGTGATGCAGGAGTGAACTGCAGTAGCGGACAGCTCGCCAATAGCGCAGGGAACCAGCACGGTGATAGAGTTGGGTCAGCGCTTGATTCACGCTGAGTCCGTTGATTTCGAAGTTGGGACCTTCTCGATTTAGCAGGAAGCCCCACAGTTGACACAGGGAATAGATGGATTCTGTTCTGCGAAGCGCATCAACTATCTCGTGCGTTGGCTTGCATAAGTACTCCTGAAAGAAGAATTGTGATGGTGTGACTGGTTCTTTGGCAGTGTCTTAAAGTGGATTCTTACCTCGCATGACATCTTCTCTTCGATGTAAGTGAGCGCCTTAGGAACATCTGTTAAGCTCTGGTAGCCAATATACTCGTGATTTATTTGGGCAAACGCGTTCTCATTGTCCGACAAATCACTCTGATTCATGAAATCCAAATGCTCTGCAAGATAAGAATTGAAATCCAGAGATCCAGACAATAATTGACTCCCCGTACGCACCTATGCAAGAGCTGCTAATCAAATTCTGCAGTCGACCGATTCGCACCTTCATTCCATCGCAATAGCCCTTCTTCAGCATGGCGAGTAAGTCCAGCATTTCCTTGAACTGCGGATCACGCATGTGTTCCTCGCGAATCAGCAGGCACACTGTCGGACGTCCGGACAGGCGCCAATACTTTCCGACAAACTGCAGCTCTGTCTTGATATCGTCGATAAGTAGCGCCATGTCTCGGTACAAGTAGAAATCTGACACTTCAAAGATCAGCGGATAGCAGAGCACAGTCATGCCACAGATGCGATAAACTTTACTGGTTCCCAGTGACCCAACCGGACGCGGGGGACGCCCGGTCAATCCAACCTTATTGTTGACTCCAAGGTGCTGATAGACTTTAATCAATTCCGTCGATGACCAGACTTGAACTGGTTCCACCTGGAAGACTCAAATTAAAATCACTTACGACAGATACTTCTGCAGATGTGCACTTACCTCGTGTGGAGTCTGAGTTTGAATGCCATACGTGGCCATCATCGCTTGCAGGCGCATGGACTCAGCAATCAGGACGATTTGGACGACAAGATCAGTTGCGGTTCCCTGAAAGATGGACACAATGGGCATAAATTTAGCATTTTTCTTCCATGTGAGTGGCAAATCCAAAAACAAACTCGTGAAAAAAAAAAATACAAATCCAATCCAAATGGCAAACTTTAAAAAGGGGAAAAAAGTTATTAGAAAGGGGAAGACGCATTACATGTCCAAGAAGGAGTTTAATTTTGAAGATTCATGCACACAACAAGCTTATACGTAAATCTGTATGTATGTACATATGAGGGAGCTGTGGATTTTTGAAAAAAAAAAAGAAAACAACTTGCATACAGTCAAACCTAGATTGTTTTAAAGTAAATTTGCGCTCTTGATAATATACTTACTGGGTGGTCTGAAACTAGACGACTGAGTGATTCTAGAATACAATCTATCTACAGGAAAGGACTACGAGTAGATTAGCGTGGCTTTCTAATTCTAAAGGACCATGCGACGGGATAGTGTTGGAGTTTAGTGATTCATCCGTTCTACGTTTTTGTGTGCTTGTCTATATGAAGGAAATTGTTGCGCGATATGTTCAGACGCTTGTGACACGTTAAATGTGTACATCCTTGCGACCAAAGAGAGCATCGGCCACAGATCTTGCTGCTGATCCAATACTCTGGCGAGGCCATCTTACTGACGATTTGTCTGAATAACCAGACCAGTTTCGATGTCAACATGTTTGACGCTATGGTCGTTATTGCCTCATGGCTATCAGCAAAAATGGCGATCGATCGTAAAAATAGGTACAACCAACTGAGGGAGATGGAGATGCCAAGTGGAACCTCGTATGCTCCGTGATAAAGGAACAAAAAAATACTCAAGGTCTTGTGGGTCTGTGAGTCGCTGTCGCCGGTCGACAGAAGGTACCAAGTCCTTCATATAGGAACATGTCAAGGTAATGTTGCTGTTTTTTATGGGGAGGCGCTACACTTCGAGTTGGAACTGGTTCCATCGTCTAGAAAACTGTTTTGGGTTATATTGTTTTCTCACGATTTGAGAGGTTACTAACAGCATTCTACCGACTACGAATGTCGAGGATTGAGGAGCGTCTAGGCTCTGAACTCGTTGCTCGAACTTTTCTTTCCTATAAAGCTTTTTCAGCTTCATTGGCTATAGACCGACTTAGCACTAATTGCCGTTTTGAAGTGACAACTCTTTAAAGTTGACGTTTGATGTGAATTTAGAACCATCGTGCGGCTTTCAGGAACGACATTAAGTCTTTGATGTTCACTCTAGATATCTCGCCGGGAGAAGGAAGGGTTTGCTTAGAACCCTTAGTCTTGCTCCGGCAAGCGCTGCACAAGAGCAGAGGAAGTGAGTTAAGGATTCTGATTCTGTCGTGTTGTGAGGAATCTCTAGTCTAACAACATGTTCCCCTATCGGCCAGTGTACTCTACTGACCGCTGTAATATTAGCAATCTCTGTGCGAGTCCCATTTAGAAGATCGTTAGTTCGTGATGAGTTGTACCAGGGCCAAGTATTCCTAGATAATTTACAGTTAGTTAACCGATCATCATCTGAGGTTAGCCGTTACCGAGAATATGTGATGTAATTCGTGTTTTTTTCAGCCAAAGTGGAATGTGTAACTACATAGCAGACGAGCTATTGTCCTTGTTTGGCCAGTTCATGGGCTGTTTCGTTAACGAAAACATTTCTATAACCTGGCACCCATATTATGGTAACCTTGAACTTATCCGCGACTGCAGCAAGTTCATTGCGGCATTCTTATACTAACTTGATTGATATGATGTACTCACTGATGATTTTGATGAAGGTCGATCAAAATGCCTTGATGGCTGATTGGCTGTAAACGAAAATAGCTATATTTTGCATTGGCATTGTGTTCGGATGGGATTTAAGTTGAGATACACCTCCCTAATGGCAAGGATTTACCCTTGGAAGATGCTGGCACAATGGCATTCTCATTCACGTCTGTTTTTTAATAATTCGAACATGCTCATCATGATCATATCTCCCCTAAATTTTTCTCCAACGGCTCTAGTTGTTGATATACAGCTTAGCATAAGCATGTTTGTGTAATAGTTACACTTAAGTTTCATAAAACTTAAAAAAGTCGTTGGCTTTTATGTTTAATGTCCACGTTCCATTTAATGGCCAATATCAGTAAAAACGATCTCAACTATTTATCCTTACATCTTTTATTCAATAATTATAGACTAAGTGTGTCGTAGTTCGTGAAGCGAGTGTATTTTGATGACTATGGATTTTTTTTTTTTTTACTTCCGCCGCGATACTTCAGACGGCCATAAATTCTTTGCCTTCACCATCAATAAAATCGAATGGCAACACTTTCCCGTTTATCTCTACGGGGGATATCGGTCAAATGCAATGCTGTGTCCCTGGTGATCGATGAATTCCATGCAACGAATGACCTGACGTATTTGTAAATACTGGGGGCATTTAGAATCGAGTAACGCATAAAGCTTAAAATTCATCTCGGGAAACTCCAGAGTTTGGTGCTACTGTTCCATTACTGCTTAGAGGTTATGACTCTGACTGGGAATGGGGGAGAATATAGACCGACAACCCGGTTAAGGTTAGGTTTGTTGCCACAACTGCAGCAATTGTGACCCATGTACATCCTGATTGGATCCACTGTGGTATCTGTTTGTACTGTCCGTTCTTTTATGCACCGGTTCCTCTTTGCCAAAGGGACTAACTAACCAACCTACTGGTATGCTAGTCACCTATCCTTGATTTTTTTTTCATTTCATTTATTTATTTTTAATATCTATCGCTGTACTTCAAGAATCATATGTTCTTTTACTAGTACAGGAACATTATAACATAAAATATTATTTTGTGTGACATGATTGAGATTAGTGATTTCAAGTTATTTCTCTATGGCATTTGCTGGGTTACAGCTAATTTGTTTTCCTGATGAATTTTTCTACCTCCAGAATTTATATATCGAACATTTCCTCTAGGCTGCTGAATGAATAGTTTTTTAACATGCTTTTCCTTGTTGCAAGGGGTGGGCAAATGCAAATGGGGGGCTTCTGGCGTGTGTGCCGAATAGGCAATGGTCGATAATGATGTCTAATACATTACTGATTTCCTTTCTGTTTAGTTTTAGGAGTGTACTAGTTTTATTTTTGGATTTAGTGAAGGCAAGATTAGCATGAAATTCTCCAAGTAGTATTGGAGATATTGACGGCACCTGTAAGTAACAAGGTGTTCATTACTTGAAGCGAGGGTTAGAGGCTGTCCTGGTTATTTTCCATTGGCAGGCACATCTTTGTTCTTGCTAAATCGTCTACGACGACTACTCGTTACTTGGCATATCACTACAACCAGGGACCCAGCAAGGTTGCCGTCCTCCTCCTAGGGAGACAGCGGTCAGTCTCCCTAGGAGGAAGACAGCATACTCTTACCATGTTTGATTTAATTGATGGTGCATCCACAGCCGCCTGAAAAATAGACCATTAATTCGGTTCAATGACAGTAAGCGGGCAGATTCTTCTATAGCTTTTACTCCTGCCTAGTTGAGCTACAGTGGTTAGTCACAAGACAGTCGTAGGGACAGGGAGAAGGACAAGAAAACCCATGTGATCTCGCGAATACTACTAGTCCGTTGCCTTCTTCCGTTTTGGATCCACTGTGTATACAGATTGGCAGACTTCCTGACTAAGTCTTTTGTCTAGACTTCTCCATCGGGAATAATGGTATATATTCGATATCTGCGAAGGGCGCTGTATAATCTGTATGTTTCAGGATCTTCGCATTCTTGATTATTTCGATGTGCCTAATCGCTGTCATAGTACCAGTGAGTTTCCCCTAAATGTCCATGGGAAGCATCTGTAGCCTGTAGCGTGTCCATGGCGGCTGAAGGTGTGGTACGAGAGCAGATCTATGTGTACTACCTATCTTTATAAGATTCTCTTTTTTCTAAATGCTGGCCACTATATAAGGATGTATGCTAGACTTGGTCCAACGACCGCTGAATACATCCAGTATATCATCCTTGGTTCGAGTCCCCATTTGGGGCGGTCCTGAATATTTGGTTTTCAGCTTTGCTTACTGTCGTAAAAAAACACGTTTCTTTTTTTTTTTACACGTTTGAGTCTTAGAGCGTCACGGCGGATGGTGCGATAGTCACTAACAACTAAACCCGTCCGTACTCCTATACTCAGTTCTTTGAATCCATAACCCCAATTCAATACCGAAGCTCATAGATAAATGTATTTTCATTGTCTAATCCTGTATTAGATTATAATGGTATCTTACTGGTAATAATCATCTTGGTGGACCACGGGAGATCCTTTGAAACTTGGTGCGGTTTCAGCCTGATCGGTTGAGGTTGGGGACTTGTACGATCGTCGACGTGCTTGTCGTTTAGAACAGATGTCATGGGAAGAAGTGAAACTATACCAACATGTCTTGGAGGTTATCAGGACTAATGAGAGTGTCCGACTTTGAGGCATGAATGGTGTAAGATTGAAATTGTTTTGGAGTTACAAACACAACTGGGTGCTGCGACCCAAAGAACAGCAGAGCTTTTAAACGGCCTCATACTTCACTAATGTGGAGGAATTGTTAATAAGCATGAATTCAATCGGTACTTGAGATTCCTACTTCGATTGGTTAAGCGACCTGGAACCCAAAGGTGAATGGATAACATATCGTACGCCTAATGACTGGAGACTGGAGACGTAAATCCAAATACTACCAGTCCTTAATGAAAGACTGAAAGATAACTTAGCATATAGCATTACATAGCACTTTGCACTCATTGCAAGTTTGTAAGGAGCAAAGTCTAAACACGAGCACCCTATCTTAAGGAGGCGAAGAGGGGTTCGACATTCGTTCTTAAGAACGGCACAGAACAGCAAAATAATCTGGGTGATCCACGGTTTTTTTTAACCTGCTTACTTAACGTTGGACCCTCCATGGTTCGTATATCTAAAAGTCAGCAGGTACCTTAAGTCGGGAAAGTGTTTTGTTAAAGTTGCAGGTAGCAAATTACAAGGAACAGACAATATTGATAAAAGACCGCTTCGCCTTTCGGCATATAAAAACAATGCTTGACAAGTGCGGCTAGTCCATGGATTCTAGAGGTTCCGTGCCGTAATATTTTCGTAAGTCAGTTTCAATTGACTGAATTGATCACGAACTTCCGACTAAATCAACAGGATCGATACCTAAAAACATATGCAAGCAAACCTAGGTACATTTCAATCCGTACACTTTGAATCAAACCACTCTCTACGGAACCCTAAGACAACCAAGAACCTCCGTCAGACAAGACACCTACGAAGCAATCAAGGTTTAACTGCATGATCTTTCTTAAATACGTTATCATTTTGACATTTTATGTACAGTAGCCTCCGCTTATATGCACTCCGCTTAAACTAAACTTTCTGTTGTACGCAACAAAAAATGTATCGTTTATATGAAAACTCCGCTTAGTTGCAACACATTTTTTGTATTTTTTGTGTCGCAAATAAGCGGAGTCGACTTTATTTATAATCGGTTTTTGATGAAACTGAAAAGAAACAACTCATCGCATTAACAAACAATAAATGCATTTAACAAAAAACAAACAAAATTATCGCATGCATGGATCTTCACAAAAATCACAAGGAAAACTGCAAAGAACTCATTTAAGAAGGTAAAATAAGCAACTCTTGGGAACATTTGTTGCACACAATCTATAGTGATTTTATAAAATGTGTTGTGTCTGTGGTGGGAAGGAAGGGAAGGACAACTTCGAAACACGGGGGAACACGTACACAGGTTTTGGATTCAGACACGATTATGTTAGTTACCACAAAATGAATTATGAAGGTCAACAGTTTGTCTTATGTTTGAAAGCATTAGAATTCGATGACAAAAGTAAGCAAAATTGACAGTTTATCCCACGTTGTTCGAGGAAATATATATTCTAACAGAGTTATTCATTGAGTGGAAAACGACAGGAAGTTCTTTCTTCACTTCACGGCACCACAAATACATTGGAGCTCTGAATACACAACAGACGATGCTCTCGTCTAATGTGTATTATTTTCCAAACTTCCACTGATGTTTCTTTTCTTTTCCAACCATTTTCAGATAAAATCAATCCCGGCACAAATGTTGAAACTAATTGAGCCGATCGTTTATGTTTTTTGCAGTTAAACCATAATCGTTTTTCTGCAAGATATCCCTCACACAAAATCGACGAAGTTTTCTTGCGGTGAACAATAGAGACTTAATCCCATTTATAGGTATACCCGCAAATAATGTAAAATCTTTATATGCTTGCAAAATATAATTACAAATTAAAAACCTTTATACTTACATTTGCGTTCAAAGGCCAACGGCCTCTTCTCTCAAAATCATTATTTTATTGACTATTCCAGTGCAGCCGTTGAAATATTAAAGTTCAAAATCGTGCAACAGTTTAGTTACACGGTTAAAACATGTGTGAGTCCAGAGGCCAACAATATAGGTTGGACATGCACAGTTTGCGAAGCCTTTAGATCAGATGTTTCCATCAAAGTTAAGTAAGTTGGGTTAAGGATGAATTCCAAGAGGCTGTTAAGTGCACTATAACAATTGAAACATGTGCTGGATAATAAAAGGATGAATATATATATATCTATATATATATATCTTTCTTGGTACAAAAACAACGTCGATTTTTTTCATTTTCTGCAATTCCATGTTCCCACCGAACTGTGATCGTGTGATTTGTTGAGGGCAATTCAAATGTAACGTCAAGACAAATGTCATTAGCTCTCAACTTTTAAATGAAAATCAAAAAAAAAATTAACGCCTAAACAGCTGTCCGTTGACATATAGCGTGAGAAAACCAGAAAAAAGAGAGGGAGAGAGAAAATGAACACCAAAATGACACAAATGCACCGCAATTCATGCAGGTTTGACAACCTCTCACGAACGGATAAACTCGAGGGGTTTAAACTAGATTTCCACGGAATCTCAAGCTTTGGAAACACCCACGAAACCTAGGAGATTTGGAGAAATTTGATTAAATCTCGGCATTTCGTCCGGTGGAAACATGATTTTACTTACAAGCATAATTAAGCAATCCAACACAGACTAGAAAACCAAATAGAGAAGAGTTGCAGCGTCTACCCAAGGACTTTCTTTAGACATTTTTTAATTCCAGTGGACCAGCGGTAATCTGCCACTTTTCTTAACCAGGCACCCCCTAAAATCCGACACTCATAACGCGAACCGTCTCGTTTGTGTTTTTCGGATTACCACTCTATATATGTCACAGATATGACAGCATTTTTCTGTCCTTTGCTGCTAAGCGCTACGAAATACGATTGTTCTAGAAATGTCTTTGCTTTAAGAGATGTTTGTTCCCTATTGGAAGAAGATTAATTGCGACAGCCTTCCTAAAGGGAATGTGTTATGTTTGCAATTGATTGACTGCAACGATTTGACTGTAATATGTGCTATCGGCTCATGAATGTCTGACGAAATGAAACAATATGAAATAAACGTGCTTCTCTAAGAACATTGAGTACAAAGAACACCTTTGCACCCACTTTTCATGCAATATTTGCCTGCATGTTGACATATTTATAAATGCAATCCAGTGAGCTATTCCGATCCTCTTCAATTCCACTGCATGGTCGGCCACTCTACACTCGGCGAAAGAGAAAGGAAATAAACTGGCCGGAAAACCAAAACTACTTGGCAATTCGATAGGTTTGCCACAGGCATGGAAACACTAAATCTACAGAGTCTACAGAGAGTTATTAACTACGTAAAAATTTCTTAAACTAATGCTCACTAATGATGGAATCGAATAAAACTCCGAGGTATCTTCCAAATTCAAATGCACTTTGAAGATGTCATCTCAAATGTTAGAATACAAATTAAGTATAACTACGAGAATGTTTTTTGTGTTCTGAAATGAGTTTTGAATACAAATCAATAGGTTTTTGCGGGCATGCAAGTTTAAATTATATCGTAACTTCTTCTTCTACGACTTTTTGAAGCACAAAACAACAAGACTATGCTCGGTTATAATTTGGTTACGCCAAACCTTCTTGCAGGTAGACGCTTGGGTTTTCTATAGAACAGTCTCGTTCAACGGTTCGTGAGAAGGGTTATAAGTAGAAATGAAATATTACAGAGATACCAGACTTCTACCTCGCTTGCGCCTTAAGATTCTTGAAAATAGTTTTTTATAACGTTTTCTTAAACCAAATTGACCAATTAGAGTACGGCAATTACGTTTTTTCGTGAGTAACCGTCAAAAAGGCACTCCTATTCGTCGACGGACTAGGGGGCAATCAGCTGTGAAGCCGGCCATCTCGGTAATACTTCATTTCCGATTTAAAGGCAACATTACGCGAGCAGAAAGAATCAGAGGAGAAGTAGGAGATACACTAGTGGTTTTTGGTTAGGTAAAACCATATATCTTCCACCTTCATGAAGTTCATACAGCGCGGTACCTACGAAATTGAACTCCAAGGTGAAAGGACGAGCATTCCAACGAGTTCGGGTATTGCAACAGAATTATTTGAGGTGTGGAATGCATCTGGCTCCTTCACAATGTATAGAACTGACGATTACGTTAGTTTTCCAAGCGGAAATCTTCGCTATCTTAGGGTCACGAACAATATAGTGAAGATCAGGTGGAATGGACAAGCCCAGTATTTTTGACAGTCAAGCTGTGATTAAGGTCTTGCTCAACTTTCTAACTGCTTCCAAGATAGTTCAGGAATTTAGGTAGACAAGTAGGGAGGCTGCGTATCAACTTTGCTTTCACTGGAATTTGAACCGGGGACGCCACTAACAACTAAACTAAAATGCGTCCTCCAGTAATCTTCAAAATTCTAAGACTTTTCTGTGTCGCGGACCACCAAAGAATCACGGGAAATGAGATCGTCGCTGAACTTCATACACAAGGACCAGATGAAGCAAACTCAGGACCTGAAACTGCACTTGCACTATCCACACCTTGCTTAGGGCTTCCATCGATGGTTTTCCTTCGAGAGGCCAACCGGAGTTGGCATGACACTCCGTCTGTAAGAAATTCGCGGCATTCTTGTTACCCTTTGTAGAAAAGACTGCAGATGACTAACCGGAGTTCTTACGCCACCTTAGCGACGAAACCCTCTGAAACGCCTGTGTAGAAGACGACGATACTGTAGAGCACTTCGTGTGTCACTGTCCCGCCTTTGCTCGAAAAGAAACTCCAACAAATGTTGGGTGCTCTCTAGCAGAACAATGCTCTGAACTAAATGCTCCAGGGTAGTGTTAAAAACCTCTGACAAAAAAAAGTATATAGAAATGACGATAAAACAAGGCAGGAGACGTTGTTCCAATGAGACGAACAACTTCGTTATGTTTATGTCAAATATTAGTTCTAACGCTCGTTTGTCGACTCTAGCGAGAATATGCAAAATGGTCTTTGATGCACTTACCCAGTCACCGACCGATGGTGCAAAATACGTCTTATATCACTTTAAGAAGACTAAGCACTTGTACGCACGCCCGCGTTGGAACGCGTTAAGGATTAGTGTATGCATAAGAATGTGATCTAAAGGCTGACCAAATAGAAATGATAGTTCTTCCAATTGTTATATTGTAGCAATTGTCACAGTAACCAATGACATCCAGCTGTGAAATTATGCAGTAAGGTTTGGCATTTTAGCGTGCATCGTTTCACGTTTGCCCAATTTGAGGAAATTAGAAACAAAAATGTTATTAAAATTCCAACTCAGTTGTAAATACGCAACGTGAATTTCCGGAGGACTGACAACTGTCTTGGCACTGAATTAAGAAAGATAGATGTGAACTTGTTAACTGCTTACTATTGGCTACAGTTATGCCTCACCGGCGAAATCCCAACATTCCAATGTCTGACTTATATGCTGAAGAGACAAGCATAAAACAGACTTACGGCACAATTATCTCACAGGAACTTATTGACATGGCTTACACTGGCATTGCTTACCTTCACTAGATTGTCCTAGATAGGTAGACTCCTAAGAGCCTTTTATTCCGAGTGGAGGATGGATTACAGGAGCAGAGTAGTCCTCCACTTTTCCAACAACGTATGCAAAAGTTGAGAAAGACATGGTGCACTGCATAGTGTCTCATTAATTATCTATGTGAGCGTTTTGAGTTTAGTGTGAGTCAATTTTATTTATTAAAACGCCATCTCCACTAGACATGTGAACCATGCCCGTTTCATGAGCATGATTCAGTGGAGGCACAAAAATGCGTGTCGAAACAAACATCATGTCGGAGAATCACGATTTTACGAAATGACGTTAACACTGTTCAAGACTTGCATATAAGAGTTCAAGCTTTGCAAGATTTCGTTTTAATGCTGACACTTCGGCAGCCAACATTGAAGTAAAACGACATGGCATAAAAGAAGAGCCCGGATTTCTATTCAGACTGTGGTTGTGATGTTGGGCAACTGCATATCCTCTGGAAACGGTCTGTAAAAATGCACGTGATGCCTTCAGGCTATCTGCGACTAATGAAATGAACCGTGTCAAGCGCTGTAACTAAGAAAATAGATAAGTTGGTCTCCTCTTGAAAGCGAACTGAAACATAGCACCGGATTCAAATCACCGTACACCTCGAAGGTACACTCGACACCGAACAAGCAGGTTTCCGCTCTGGACATCAACACCTTGCGGATCATCATCGGGCTGTGTGATAAGTTTCGATAACCACTTCACCTGCTGTTCATCGATTTTCAAAAGGCGTTTGATAGTGTCACTCGGGAATTTATTTATATTATAATTAAATAGCAATTATCAAGACTACATGTGATGGGTCCACATGTCATGTTACACAAAGGAAGGCTGTCTGAGCAATTCAGGGTTCGGCAAGGCTGCATACTTTCACCAATACTATTTCTATTGGCGGCCTTGTCAACAGGAAATGGAGGAACTCGACGGACTGTTAAATCTGAACTCAAACACCTTGACTACGCAGACGATGTATGCCTTCCGTCTCACCGAATAATGGAACTTCACCAAATGTGGAGAGGGAAGCAGACGTCGTTGGGCTCAAAATGAACAGCGCAAAAACAAAAATGAACAGCTTAAGACCTAACTCATCGACTCGTTTATATATAACACCAAGCTACGAGTGTTCCGTTCCAACTTTGAATCCGTGCTAGAATATGGATGTTGTCTTTGGTGGGTGACCACCTCTATTACGAGGAAGCTGCAATCGTTTGTCAATAGGTGCCTATGCTATGTCTTAATAATATTCTGGCCTAGATCTCTAAGGATCAGCTTTATCAGAGAACGGGCCAGGGACCTATATGGGCGTTTGGCAATGAACTGGTCCCACCGAGCGATGCAATGGAAAGCGCTTACTAAGGATGGCAGGATGCGCGGCGATTCTAGGAGTACTTGGCGAAGAACAGTTCAGAAGGAATCACGGCACCTTGGGGAGCACTGAAGCACATTTCCCGAAGCGGCACTCGATGGCGCGTAGGCATTTTAGAGGCGCTAGGACCTAGCCAAAAAAAAATCGTTTCACAATTTCTCGGAACTTCACAGTGTCTCGGTCTCCACATGAGGTTGAATGCATAGTCTTCTCATAAAGAGATATGATGCAGTTCAGGCAATTGTTGAGCGAAAAATTATTGCATCTCTTTTCCATATCACGTTGAGACAAGACAGGACTCCTGTTTCTCCTAATTTAGGAGACTCCTAGTTTCTGCCAGAAAATGGTACAGTGATTCGCTATTAGAATGGACATTGTATAAGAGGGTTGCTTGGGTGTCTTGAAACCGTATATTGTCTATGGCATCAGTGAAAATAAGCAAACGCGTCTACTATGTCTTGGTGCAGCAATAAAGGCTAGCTAAATGTGAACCGGGCTGATTCTATTGAGAGATGGGATCATAATTGTTACTTCAACGATTTTCTGAATTCGATTCCGAAAAGGATCCATACCCAGGTTATTGATTGCTGCCTTTTATCCATGTAACGCAGTGCATATTCGTTGACTTGTTGTTTTGTGTCGAAAATCTCAAAATCATAACAAAAAAGAAAACAAAATAGGAAATAAAAAAACAATTAAATGTAAACAAATGTCTGGGGAATTTTACAAAGTTCCTTTATTCAAATGGACCAGTTGCAGCCATGAATTGTGTGTGTGTGTGTGAATGTTAGTCAATTTCAAAAACAAATTCAAAACATTTCGAATTCAAAGTGTGTCCTCTTTTAATGTTAGTATGTAAAAAAAAACATTGTCAATTGTTTGCAAATTTCCAACTCAAAAGAAAAACAAACAGAAAAAAAATACAAGGAAATGATAGGAAAACAAAAAAAAAGAAAACAAACTCAAAACAAACTAAACAAGAAAATCAAACGTAAAAGTAAAACATTAGCACAATGCCCGTGAATGTTTTGTACTTACAATGCCTGGTTTTGCCTGTCAAATAAAGAAATTCAGTGTAATTACTTTGTACATGACAATAGTTATCATCATTTTGAACATCAGTGCCAATATTAGTCATATCTTAATAATTAGAGTGAATGAAGAAGCTATTGAGTCTGTGCGACCCAGTGCATGTGGCCCTCATCCAAGAAAGGTATGCGCGATGATCAGAGCTGACTTATTTCGAAATGGGAATGCATAAAGGCAGGCAATCCTGCAAAATCATTCATCAATACTTTGTGGAATCGTCTGCCCCCGAGATTCATAGCGAAAACAAACAATCTAATGACATGAGGTATATCTTTTCTTTTTTTGTAAACATTTAATCAAGAGAACGTGTGTGTTTATACAACGGAAGGTTAAATAATAGTTATAATCTACGAATGGATGTGTAAGAAATAAAAAAAAAAAAAAACAAAGAAAACTTTAAAGGAAAAGGAGAAACTTTGTGAGTATATTCATTCAATTCACTAGTGGCTAGTGACAGGTGCACATTAATCGGATGCAAGGAGTGCGCATGTACGGAATATACATACAATTACAGTATATGTATGCGTGTGTATAGTAAGTATATCAAAAAGGGAGCCGAGATTGAACGAGAAAAAAAAAAGAAAACTAGAACTTGATAACGAACTTAGATAAGATAAAATAGGTAAAAGTGAAAACGTTATTAGAGTTTTATAACTTACGTTGTGGCCATCATCAGCTTTCCCCTGGTGAAGGTGTAGAGGGTGGAGAGAAGAGGAGGATAAGTGGATAACAAAATTTTGAAAATGGTATTGGATTATTCGAATTAAAAAATGCCAATTTTTTGTTTATAAGAGATTGTGTGTGTTTTTTTTTCAAAAACAGTCCGTATTTTTTTTTTTTTTTGCTTTCAAACATTTTGTTCGTTTGAGCGGAAAACTATTTGGTATTTGTTTATGCATTGAATGAATGTTTTTGTAGGAATCGAATCGTCGGTGTCTTAAGCGAATGGACTCACCTGGAAGGCCGAGTAGCGACCACCGCGGCGTGGACGATTGTAACTTGGCAAGTAGCGACGGATTGGGTCGAGTTCGTTGATATGCAACAAACCGGCTGTAAGTAGCTGTGCGATTATGAAGAGTGATTGTCCCCACAGAAAGAGCGACTGTGATGGAGCTCGAATGTACGAACCCTCACCGTCGGGGGCATAGAACATTGTCACGTACGGATCACCGTGGGCGTCTGTGTGCATGCAGCGTCTTAATTCGTTTTGATACTCCTCGATTTGTTCGGGATTGTTCCTGAAGACTCCATCGATTATCATGACGATGAAGAAGAGCGGCCACTCGCATTCGTAGCCCTCGAAATCCTTTATTTCACCTTTGTGGTAGTACCTAGGGGGCGGGAGGTAGGTGTGATGCTTACGCTGACAACCGTGGTGCACTGTTGGCTAACTTACCTTCTGGTTTTATCTTCGACTTTGCTCAAGTAGCCATCTCGGTTAAAGCGCTTGAATCCTTTCTTGCAACGGAGACGTTTGATGACGTTTGCTTTGGTCTGATCCACTAGACGTTCTTCGTGCGATGCGAACGCTGGAAATGAGAGTGTCAAAAGCAGCGAGGCATCAACTCCCTGAAATGAGAAAATTGCATAAACATAAGAACGCAGAAAATTTTGCGAGATCTAAAAAAAATCTGTGTCCCGGAATTACATATGTATATGAGACGAAGACGAACTGAGCGTACCGCGTTCTGACAAAATATTGACGTAAGCTCGGCAATACTTGTCAAGGACAGACTGCGCAAACAAGCTGTAGGGCTTTGTCCTTCAAGGCGGAAACAAATGAACTTTTTTTTACACACTTTAAAACAAAAACAAATTTCTTTTCAACATTTTCTTAATCATTACCGCTTCTGCAACGTTTCGTAAGTCAAGTCACAAAATAAAAAAAGATGGCGGTTTTGATAGGTTGTCCAGAACACCTTGTTTACTTCGATCCCTAAGTGGGTTTAAGGGCAAAACGAAGTATGTCCAGTCGTTCGGTAAGAGGAATCAACATCAATGCTTTGGGCAGTTTGAAGAAATAAAGCTGACCGGCACAACGTTGTCGCAGGCATTGATTGCACTGAATCTTGGTAGTACAACTCGCACTTACCAGCTTTACTTGTTTTAATCTGGCTAAATGTCCAATAAGCATAGGAGGGCATTTACCAGTACAGGTAGGTAGGTAGGTACGTACGTAGTAAGTGGCTAAGATGCACTTAGGCCAAACTAGGCCCGTTGTACTGCCAGCCAGATCTGCTAATAAGGACTAATACCGATTTGATTGATGTCTCTCTCAGTTCGCTTACATTATCCAGTACAATTTGTGCACCTTTTTAAAAAGCTTTTTGTGAGATATTCTAACAGCACCAGCATACAATTGTTTTTCTCTTGGTCATGCATAGGTCGTGGCGGCCGTGAGTAGAAGCATCCATTTTTCTGCTGGGTGGCTATATGCGATTCAACCACGATCAACTTTCATAATTCACGGCTCTACTTGTCTCTAGTTCAGAGAATACATCTGTCTCGAAAAGCTTCTCAAACATCGCCCTTTAAACTGTAGTCTTCAACTCGAGAGTGCAAACAACACGATATTTCCGCTCCTTAAGTAACTTACGTATCCTAGTATAAGTTATGTAACAACAACAATACCCAAGCCACACTCAGCAAACACGTAATCACCATCACGCCACCCAAACTCTGCGAAATTACCAACAACGCAACGAACATCACGCCATGCAACCTGCCCGTGATAAACAACAACAACAACGCAACCAACATCACGCCAACTCCGAAAGTCCGAAGCCGACATCATGCGATTTTACCAAAAAAGGATAACCAACTCTTGGTATAAGAAAAGCCACTTGAAGTTTCTATCTTCTCAGTCTAGTAGAGTCAGAGACCCGAAGAGGTTATTCTTCACACCTCTTATCATAGAGGAACAAAAGATTCTTTCATGAACTGCAAATTCTCGTAGTTCCTCCGAGTGATGTGGTACCAAACTCCATCATATTTAAAGGCTCGAAATGCTCTGATGTTTATGAACAAACTTGTTTTTTCTGTTTCAGTTTTTATGGAGGTCATAAGGTGCGAAAATAATAAAAGTACTAGGCTCGCCCGTCATCGAAGTTCTACGACAATCAGGGGTAACGCCAACATTTGGCAGGGTTTACGTAAAATTGTAAATATGTTATAAAATAACATAATTCTGTACATGTATTTACAAGGTTCTACTCAACCCTTTGGCAAAAAAAACCTTGTGCACGAAATTGCCTTTCCAATGATGTATGTAAGCATCATGCCCCTCGGTTGAGTAGAATGATTTACAAGCGTACGACAAAATGGGCAGCACGTATTTATATATAGATTTGTCATTCACAATTCTGTCATAAATTTGACTGAGTCGAGGCACGTAGGCTGATCTTGTATTTATAGCACGATGGTGTGTTTATGGATGCTTTCATACTCTTTAAGGTTAAGTATTTATTTCAGAGTCTCTAGAGTATACTTATGCATGATAAGGGACTGCGTTTCCTTAAGTTTTCATTTGAAGTTTAGGTCTCGTAAATGAATTCTCAAGAGAGTTCATAGCCGTTCATGACCAAATGGAGGCAATGAAAACACTCTATACAAATCCAAAATAAATAACATCTTCAAGTGTCACTTATTCATTCTTGTCTTGTCCAACTGAATCCTAGACTCCCACCCGAGAGGCCGCAGTGTATGATTAACTCAACTAACTAAGTTATACTGTATGCAACCCAACTGCTCATGGGGACGTTATAGCAGTCGCCGTAATAAGGACATCTCCACAGAGCATTAAAGAAGTCATCTCGGCTTGACTTTGTAATGGATGTCAACAGTGCCTTGTACTATTCAATGGTCATTGGTGATACAAACAATACTATAAATCCGTATGGTGGCCGGAAGTAAAATCAGATCAACTCTTTCAGCTGCTCTAAAGACTATGCTTCGGCTGTCATCTGTTACCTGACGACTGGATTCTGCAGTTTGTTAAGCGCCTGCCCTTGGTTAGCTTTATCAGGTTCATTTGCCGTTCGGAACGACGTTGATTTCACTAGCAGCTCCCTTACTTACCAGCAAAGCTGAAAGACTACAACCGATTGACCCTCGGAATGACTTCATATCACGAATATCTCGAAAGAGTCACACAGTACAGCACCATTCGATGACTTCGAACAAATGGCTGGACGAAATAATTCAAAGGATACTCGCTTATTTTCAAAGAGTCTGGTAAACGGAAAATCTATCATAACACACATAGACAGTCAAGAACTAACGAAGGAACAGGGGCAGGAGTATTTGGACCCCGAACAAAGTACTATGAACCCATGGGCAAACGCACCTGCATCTTTCAAGCAGAAGCCTATGCCATAGAGAGATACGCTCAAATCAATCTTGGCAGGAACTTTAAAAACTGTGACATACCAATAATGTCAGACAGTTGTGCCGCTATTCTCGCACTAGACTCGTATGTCATGAAATCCAAGCTCGTGTGGAAATGTCTACAGAAGCTGAAGAAGCTGAGCACGAGCAACAGAGTCAACATTTGCTAAATTCCTGGCCATACAGGGATAGAACGCAATTAAATGGTCTACTCCCTTGCTAGGAAAGGAGCATCGGAAACTTTTAATATGCCACGAACCGTTCCACGCTGTATTATGTATTAGGGCTTCGTTTTGCTATCAATAAAAGAGACAAGACTTTGCCGTATATGAGATATCGTCCGATGCAATTTCAAGCTATGCCTATGAATCCCTACGCACAAAGGCATTTCCGGAATGAAAGTACCAACCAACTATCAAGACCAAATCTCACCCAATATCCTCTTCAGGCAATTTAATACAAAGATTTGGAGATTAGCTTTCACGCAGTGGAAAGAGGATAATAGGAAATATATTAAATGCATTATTTGTGCACACAATTTAAGGCTTAATTTAGCATAGTAAAAATTGTCCGATGTAGGTAAAATATCCCGTTTTGTTGTAATAATAATAATAATAATAATATGAGTGGCGCTACAGTCCGAGGTGGACCTGGGCCTAGCTTCTCAACGACCACTTGTGTTGTGAGTGCTATTTTGTGGAAGGGACCTACAGTTTAATGCCGACTCCGAACGACAAAGTTAAGAAGCTTTTTCTAGACAGGAGTACTCTTTGAGCATTGTCAGTGACTCGAAAAAGGTGGAGCCGTGAATTATCAAAGGTGGTAGATTTGGGTTTCGAACCTGGGAATATGTTGTAGAAACAGGGCAATAGGAATGTAGGAATGGCAATACGTTTATTTCTTTATCGTAAAAACCCACGTATCTAGTGGCGAATAGAGGCGAACAGTGGCGAATAGAGGCGAACAGTGGCGAATAGAGGCGAACAGGTGACAATCACTTGGTGCTAGGTCCAGGCCAAAAGAAGGATCTTCCGACAAAGTTACCAACTTCTAGCGCGTCCATATCGAAGTATTATGTCTCGGGTTGGCCTGATAGAACACAATTCCTCTCTTATGGGCCAACACTGGCCGCTTCTGAGTGATTACTTTCTACAGACGGTCCAATTGTTGACAATACTCTGACATCAGCTCATAGTAGATGATTCCCACCGAGCTTCCTGACGTAAAGTATTTTTTGTATGAAATTTTATACAACAACTGGATGGCGCAGTGGGTAGAGTGCCTGCCCCTGGTTAGCGTGGTCCCCGGTTCGAATATATAATACGCTTATATCTGGTTTTCGAATCTGGTCCAGTCAACATTTTCCGTTGGGATCAAATTAACGGCACTATCCCTGAAGTAGTCAATCAATGGTAGTATTCTGACTGTGGGTATCACAATGGACCAATAAGGTGTATGTGTGCTGGTGAATGCACTAAAAGCCCCGCAACATAACCTAACCTAACATTGTGGTACATTCGGTAGATGTTTCGAGTGTCCGTAGTTCGTTGCCGCCTGGATTCGAGTTAGATCATACCCAGGGGCTGGAGCTGGGACGATATCATGAGCAAGGAGATAATTAAGGAGTTTTAAATTCTTTTCCATCGCGACTAATCCTATCCTTGGTAGCTGATGCAAAAGGATTTCGCTTTCGAATATTTGAGGGTGTCGTTCATGTTGCTTCAGCTTGAAAATAGTCGTACATTACGCAAAACAAATTTTTAGTCCTTTAGGTACGCCTGGGTGCGCCTTTTGATGGAATTTAAAAATATATATTTCTACAAAGACTTTTAAGTACATTCAAATACCGACTATGTGTGGGTATCACAATGGACCAATATGGCCTAAGTGTGCTGGTGAATTCATTAGCAGTCCCACTACCTAACCTAATGAAATTTTATCATCGATTGTACATATACGACGCAAGTTGAAACTCAGCAACAGCTGACTTACTGCGCTACTTAGCCTGATACCGGTAACATTTGAATATGAAAAAAATCATTGAGGAACAAGCACTGCTATAGCAGTTCATAATGATCATCACCATCTAGAGAAACTCAACTGACAACTACATAGTGTGAAGAACATCCGTATCGCTTGATATTCAAGACGACAGCTGGTTAACAACAAGTGGCATTGATACTGTTGGTTGTTTAAAACTAAAGTCAGTTCTGTATATACACACAAGAGGTTTTCATATGACATGAAAATAAATTATATTCTTGTTATTTTTCAAGAAGAAAAAATCCGCTGAGTAGAAAATTGATTGATTTTAATTAATCTGTTTATTCATTCATGCGACTCACATATAGAGGACCGCCAAGCGTATTGATGAATGGTTGTACGTAATGTTGACCTGATAACATTGCTTATTCGACGAACGTGAAGACAAAATATTTCCACATTTGTGAGACATGCATTTTATGCAAAGTCAACATTTTCTTTTTCTGTATTGAGCTGACGAAAAGATAGAGATTCATAAGCAAAGCTTTCTACCCATTCGGCAACGCATTGTCATATGCAATTATTTCAACGATAGCATTCGGAAGTCAGTTAAGGAAAACACGCATTATATCAGTATCCAACTCGTGTTACGCATCAAACATGCGGATGGATAAGTGGACAAGGAATTGATTGTTGAAATGGACTCCTTTAAAAGGAGTTGTACTTGGCAATGTTGTTTATATTCCTAAAGCTGACAAGACTAAATCATCTTCTTAAATTTCGCAATAATACATGACAATCAAGTACGCTTCTATCTTTTACACGCTTCAATGACTCTGCTTTGTATAACATGCTTCTCACAGTTTACTTTATTGAAAGGAGCTCGGTTGCACTGCTCTGGGTAAGAAATATGCAACGTCTTCTCATTAAGAAAAGCACCTTTACTGGGCAAATAATATTTAATGTACAAAGTACATTTGGGTTCACTCCAAATCTACGACACAATAGATCTCTTCAGGCCACGGTATCGTTGCGAAAAGAGTGAAGAACATGTGTCAAAAGGGATCGAACAGATTTCTTTAATACATTTGTGTGTAACTTGAACATGAAACAATATCCAACCAACCTTTGAACTGGATTCTCTTGGTAGCATAGTCTCAAAAATACTCCTGTTTCGATTGTGCGCATCAATATCGACGTACACCACGCTCCACGAAGCACCCTTCTCACCGAAAAGATTGCAACCGTTGATAGCTTCCAGAGCAGACTTGGCCATTCCTAGAATTCAAACGAGATTAGAAATCAGGCACTCTGTATTCAAAGATGATCTGATACCTATGGACGAGGCATGAATCTCCGGAGTTGCATTATTGTACTTGGACCCCCTCTCCCACATGCCAAAATCTGGCGTACGATATGCTCTCTCCACGTAGTAAACAAGATTTTGAACGAAGGCCACTTCATCCTGCAAAAAACCAAGCACACACTAGAACTTCGAAACACCTTCGCAAATGTCTGTCTTGGCAACCTGAGTGTATATAATCTGCAAACCAGAAGTGATCATTTGAACCAAAAATATTATGTACAGCGAGACGACATCGATCTGCAGATGGTTATACAATTCATCCGAATAGATTTCCTCCCCGGTGTGCAGTTGGAATTTGCTATGCAAAGCATGTTGATTTGATTGCCGTTGCTTGAATAGTTCCACTCTGTGAGCTTGTTTCACCCAACACTGAAGAATGCCGCGCATGCACTTCACTGTTGATTGTCCCAGCTCGTACGACTTTCCGCGGTCATCGTCAATACGTCGATAGGCTTGATAAAGGCCCCAAACAGCTGATGCGCAGTACACACTGTCTCTGACACTTCCCACATCATAGTCTGTACTCATCACTGGGAACAGCCCGGTGATGGGGCTTTGGAAACGCAACAGTTGTCGTTTAACTGCAATAAAACATGATTTAGAGCTGATATTTTTAGAAGCAGCTTAGGTCTCACCCATGCCATAGTAGATATCCAATTGCTTAACAGTGTCTTCGTAGTTTGAGGTCTTCAGGAACTGATCGAGATTAATATCTTCGAGGCTGTTCTGACGGCCGGGCGCTGGTGCCTTCACTGGACCGTGGCCATTTTCGCTACATTGGATAAATCAAGTACGCAATTGCAGTTAATTATGTAAATATTTCACTTTTAATGGGTAATTATTATTAAATTAGGAAAACTCACGGTTTGAACAACCCTCTCATGGCTTCAATTATTTTCTTCAAAATAAATAACCTTGCTTATCAGGATAAAAGTCAAATTTGACATTTCATTGATGGCGGCTGAATGCGTTCACTTGGTACATAGCGCTAGCTAGCAACATGTGCGAGGGAAACTATGAGGGTGTTTGAAAATTAATTAAGTTTATGTTTTCTAGTGCTAGTAGAATTTTACAGTTATCTGTTTTATTTTATTCAGAATTTGGTTCATGTTGAAAATCAGTCGTGCGGAAAGAAAGAGCTACACTTCCTTGATTTTGTGAATTTTCGAAGAGCAACTTCTGATTCCGTCGTATGCTAATGTGGCGATATATTCTTCACATTTTGTATTAGCAAAAATGAAGGAGATGATGCCTTTTATTGTCTCAGAAACATACGATTAGGAATAGTTTACTTTAATAGAAAATTGTCTCCGTTTTCTTTTGATTTAAATCTTACAAAGTCGCTGACGTTATGGTGTACTTTCGCTGTCCCATCCCTTTGTTATTGATGGCAGCAGTCTAAACACAAAAACGAGAAATCAATTATTTTTTACAGACTTCTGGTTAAACAACCCAGTCTGTTTCAGAATATTCTTATGCCAGTGGAACATTGTCAGGAGTGATGACAGCGCTAAACACACCTTATTCAAATGGTGAACGAGGTGAAGACGCTTGAGGGATATACATATATAACCCGGAGATCGTTCTGTTTATTATCCCTGATACCCCAATTTGTTTTTGTTTCCTACCCTGGGATCTAGAAGACCCGGAAGTTATTATACGCATAAAAAGACTTGACACTTGAGAGATTTTCCCAAAAGGATATGCCTACTGATGTTCTACGATCTTTGAATGCGGCGTAGTTTAACAGTTATGCAAGTATGTTGAGTGTGTGCCGTCGCGCTGGACTGCGGAGTAGGGCTTAAGGGTGGCGACAATAAGAAGGATTCGCAGTTGATAATGAGACTTTTGAGGAGGTAGCAAAGAGAGGCAATGAACGTATGTTAGAGAATTCAGTCCTCCTACCAGCATAGACGACAGAAATGTCAAGACTTAAATTGCTGTTGGGTCTGGCTCCCTATTTTTTTTTCTTTTTTAACCTAAATTGAGGTGATCTTGTTGGGTGTTACACCAGTTCGTCTGTAAGATGTAGTCGGATGAAAGCATGAATGGAAGCCCAGTATTTCGGAAACCACAAGAAAGAAGAAGTATAAGGCACTTCAACGTAGTAAACCTTCTTATGTGAATATATCACATAAAGAGATTTATATATGTAAACCTCTTTATGTGAATGCAAAAGCCTCTTATCTTCAACTATATTAGTGTGCCCTCGGCCAAGAGGTCGAACTTGGTTTTCGAAGGTCACCCTTCGTTTGGACCGAGAAAACTCAGAAAGCCATTCTTTACCAAATCGTCAATTTAAAGGCCACCTGTTACAAAGCTTTTTACCTCCACCTCCAGACTTGACGTTCCTGCCAAACTCGTCTGCTTGGAAGAGGATCGAAAATGTTCCCTGATCCAACATTTACAATAAAACGACCAAGACCAAAGGATTCAAGCAAGACGTCTTGTGACTTCTTCAACACCGTTCTTCAGAAAATCACAACAAACTCACAATCCGACACTAGAGTTACTAACTTACAGAATTCTGTACAATAATTAGCTTACTCTAGTCAACTGATGTTGCTTCTTTGGGCTCATGAGTGAATCGGACATTAGAGCCTTTCTCGAAGGAGACATACAAAACGTCATTTCGGATAGTTCCGACTTCTACGCAGAGGCAGGGACAATTGTGCATTGAGTCCGTCCATAGCAGCTTGAACCATGAAGTTTATCGGCTATACTGCGCCATAAGTGTAGGTAACGGTGTACGGAACCAACATGCAAATTGGCTCAGCGAGAGTGCAGAGACAACTTTGCTCCGACTGCAACTGTTTTCGACTCTTACCCTGATAGATAAACTAATAGAGGACGTTTGTTTATGTTGGCACACAAATGCAGATGGCCGTTAATTAATTCGAAACTAGAGAGGTCACGTAAGTCGGAGACCGAAAGTTCAACCGCCACTCTGGTACAGAAAGAAGAAGAAGTATACACCAGATTGGTTGCTCACAAAGAAGAAGAATTTGGTTAAGGCACGCGTTAAAGGTAAGGTTTGCTGGCAAAGGAATCAAAATCTTTCAAGTGTGTTTTTGCTCTTCTCTGTTTTTTTGGTATTCTCTTAGGCGTTGGGTGTCGGAAGCATCTAACGCGTATGTGAGATGGATAGAAAAACACAACGAATCTAGGGCTATCGTTATTTAATAATTTGACCGTGTGAACGTTTGGTTTCCGATACCTCCGATAGAGGGTGATATTTAAAGGGGCCACATTTGACTATGAAATGGCGGCCTAACCTGCGCCTAGTCAACAAGTTGCCCCATTTTAGTTGACGGACTTTAGTGAACTAGAAAACTATAGGATTGGCCAAGCGGAATCCAGTTTGAAACAGATTGGAAGATCTGTAATCTGGCAGGTCGAGCTTGGTGTCAGAACCAAGTTAGTGGTTTTCAAGTCAGTTTTTATTCCGACCATCACATATGGCCATGAAGTTCTCTTGTGAAAGTAACTCTCCGGGATATTCAATGTTGAACAGCTGCTTCTTCGAACGAAAAAGGCTACTCTTCGATGGTTTGGTCACGTGGTACGAATGTCACCATTATCCCCACTTCCATGGTTTGCCTAGAATGTGACTCCATCAGGCTAGTAGTCGAGGTGTTTGGGCCCAGTCCAAAAACTTGCCTGGTTCCGCTTGGGCATAATTTCGGATGTGTTAGATTGTATGGCGGTAGATCGAGTTGCGTGGAGAACTCTCGTGTATGCTTTACCCCACGACGCTTTTAGTGGATCATGCGGGTCAAAAGATGATGATGATGATGATGAACTGCTGTTTGTTCTTTGGGTTCATGGGAGGATTGGAATAATAGAGCTTTACACGAAGCTGATTTGCAGAATAAACTCTACGGCGCAGAGGGGTATAATAGAGTACAGTTTTGTGTCCAGAACAGGCTATTGGTATGCTTACCTTCAACTCCATAAGCTCAACCAACAATTTCCTGAACCTCAACCAACATATTTCCTTGCAAAGACCGATGATTTTTTAGCAATTAAACCAGCAGAAGACTGGACACATATCCCCATCTCCATCATTTAGTGTTTGAAGAAACAGTGTGCGTCACTGTATCGCCTCCTAGGGTGTTCATCTCGGGTTTTTCTTTCATTCGATGACATTTATATTAGTCGCCATTCATTTTTATATTCGATTAAACTGAATCAGTGTAATCATGGGAAATTCGAATTGTATTTCTTAAGCCATGATTTCCCGAAGCACTCATTCAGTTTCGCAGTTAGGTTATCTCTGTGAGTGATCAGCAGAAAGGAAAATCACTAATGGATGTGGCTAAATACTTGGGCTATACAGTACTCCTCGGCTTTAAGCAATCATCTTAACAGAAAAACCCTTTTAATAGCAACAAATTATATTCAGCTGGAATTTCCCAACGCTATCCTAAGCCTACCTAAGGTTCCCGCTTATTAAGAATTTCACTTTCACTTATAAGCACCAAAATTGTATGCCCTTGCGTATGCACTGTTACCGAGGAGTACAGTAATACCACTTAAAGAGTAGTAACCATTTTGACCATTTTTTCCATCTGAAATTTTGAGAAAATTGAAATCTGGCGAACTACCAACTTAAGATTCAAAATCCAAAATAACAGTCATACAAATTAAAAATAAATAAATCAAACAAAATATTTGAGAAACCTTAAGAGACTCAGAGATGCCTTAAATGGAAACTGCCCTCTTTGAATGGCTTAAGAAACATCGAGAATAAATGTTCCAATTTCAACTAACTTACTGCGAATCTTGACAGATGGATCAAAGATGGATGCAGGCTGGCGTCTGTTCCAAGGACGTGAACATCCAGCTTTCTCTAAGTTTACCAATTCATAGTAGAAACTATAGGGATCAAGGGCGCTCTGTTAAGGTTAGGTTGAGTTAGGTAGAAGGGCTGCTAGTGCATTTATCTCACTTAGACCATATAGGTCCATTGTGATACCCACAGTCAAAATACTACCACTGATTGACTACTCCAGTGATAGTGCCGTTAATTTGATCCCAACTGCAAATATAATCTGGACCTGATATGAAAACCAGATGAACGCGTGTTAACTTTTCTTTCACTGGGATTCGAACCGAGGACCCCGCTAGCCAGGGGTAGGCACTCAACCAACTGTCTCAGGACTCTGTCACTTTCAATTCTAAGACTTCCATCAATTGCCGCCAATCTTTTAACGAGATGACCAATTATTTTAACACCCATCTTAATTGCCTGCCGGAACACTGTGACATTCCAGAGAAATGCGAAGAGGACGAACTCGCCCAAAATGGTGCAGATTCTCTTCCGGAGTTCGCTACTATAAAACTTCTGCCAAAGCTTGAAACGCTTGATCAACTCTGACTTATGATTCTTCCCGCTTAGCTTGATCAGATTAAGCAGGCCAAACCTGAGATCTCTTATTGGGGTTCTAACAGGCCATTGTGCCACCGGAACTCACGCCTCTAGACTAAGCCTTCCTTACAATGATTTCTGTCGAAGTTGCATGGACGAGGATGAGGAAGAAACCGTCGAACACTTGCTATGTAGCTGCAGTCCTCTCTCATCCCGTAGATTCAGACTTCTGGGGGCCCTTTTCCTTGTTAATCTGACTGAACTGAGCAGCATTTAGATCAGCCCTTTACTTCGCTTTATCAAAAGCACAAATTGGTTTGCGGAATAGATGGCCTAGGATCCGCGTGGTAACACAATGGGCCTATGCTTGGCCTAAGTGTGACTGCTGCTTGTATGAGCGGCGGCAGTCAGTCACTTCAACCTAACCTAACCTACCCATCCCAGGGCGTTTTCTGGATTTAATGTGTCTGTGTTGTACACGTCAAGCAAAATGCCTGAATGACAACAGATAGTTTCCTAGACTGGTTTCATAGTAAAGTTTAATGCTAACCACAAAACTAAATGTTTTCACTTTAATTCTTTTTAATTTATTTTTTTTATTCTATTCGATAATGTGAATCTCTCTAAAATGTGAACTGGCCATGATTTAATGAGTCCACATTATCAAGAGTCTACTGTACATATTTTGTGTCATTGATTTAAATGAATTCAGTCCACATTTGTCACTCGCCTATATTCGAATAAAATCGATAACAAATAGACTTATTTTGTTTTTCTTAAATTTATTTTCAAAATGAAAGAAGTATACATTAATGCACAATAAATACAAACATTCGCCCTTTGCCTTGATCGGTGGTTTCTTGTCTATCTTCACTCGTGCTGCTGTAAAGAAACAAATCTCACTCGACATTTATACGAGTCCCCGGTGAGGATCAGGATATTCAAGGTCATTTCACACAGCAAATATATTCTGTTTCTTTTTTTTGCCAAAAATCATTGAAACCAAAGGAATTTTGTTTTTTAATTGCAAGTTTGAGGCCAATACCGGAGATCAAAACTTGTGAAACTGATGTTAAAGTCACAAGTTAGGGTCTCAGGGAATCAGCCAGACAAACATATGACCACTACAAACGCCTTGTGTTTGATTTCTCGTACTCGTGTTATTTCGTTGCACAATTATTTCGCTGCGTTAACAGTCAAGCAAAGAAAGTTAGCAAATTGTATAGAATGTTAATTTTAAAACTACTATACAACCTACTACCTCAATTTGCTAGAAATACATTTGGAATATTTGGCAGCCATAACCATTCCCATTCTGAATCAGTCGTGAGCACAAGTTTGCGCGCGAGAAAAAAAGAACACGCTGCATACATTGACAAATTCCCATAATTCCGGTCTTGTAACGTTAACGCAGCACAAGTTCGGATTTACGGGTTTCTGTAAATGGTCCATTGTTAGCAAAAGGGACCATGAATCCATAAATGGCTGCGGTTTGAGTCTAAAATGAAACGAGTGGTTAGAGAAATGATTTGTGGATTTTCTGAAACTTACTTACTCAACTCCTTTGAGTCTCCTTTGTGGATTTGGTTTACTTGCTTCAGAGTTCTGCAAAGAAATAGACTTTATTTTAATATCTGCACGTAGAGATAAATATGTATGAGATTCAGGAGGTTACAAGAGAATGTGAATGAAAAAGAGGGCCTGCTTAACTTCCACAAATCCAAACAGCAACAGGAGGAAATTAAAAGAATAAAAAAACAATAATTAAAAGAATTCATTGGATTGGAACTCCAATCAATCCATCAACAACTCAACCTCCATCCGCGTGTACACGGATGGGTCGAAGATGAAAAAAGGAACAGGCGCGGGGCATTTTCTCCGAATTGTTAAACATGCACTGCTCCATCAGATTACCTGATTACGGCAGTCGTTTTTAAGAAGAGGTACAGGCAGTCAAGCAAGCGGCCAAATTGATATCATTGTTTGAAATGCCGTTCTATTTGACAACCATGTCCAAGCTAGTCGCAAGCTGCCGCGAAGAGCTCAAGGTTCTTTGTACGCAGCATTCGAATACTATGTGCAGGTGCCCAGGTCACTGGGACATAGCTGGCAATGAGGCAGCAACATGAGGAACTCGCCAGGAAAGGGACCTAAACCGACCCTTCCCTGGCAATCCGATGGTTTGATTCACCTTCAGCTGATATCTGGTTACCTCCTGTGAATAGCCAAATATTGCATTTAGCTATTGAAAGTTGGAGTTCTCTTCCTACATGTGAGACCTCTTGAACGATAAGGCAACTTCTGCAATGCGGCAGGAGACTGCTGCGGATGGTACTCGGAGCGCTAACTGGTCATAATCATCTGAGATGCCATGACACCATGCTAAGGCTGTGTGGACGAAGAGGGAATTGAGGATACTCCTCACTAACTTTGTCGATGCCCCAGTTTCTGCCTATTGCGAGAAAGGACACTGGAACAATTCTTCTACCATGATCACCAAGAAATAGCAGATATCCTACTAAGAAAGAGTCTTCGACTCCGAACCTGTTTGACAATGTAACAGAGGCCCGCGTTTAACCTCAACTAACTTGGCGTGCGACACTGGAGACAGCTAGCCAGAGATCGTGCTAGCTGGAGAGGCTTGTTGGTTGAGGCCCTGGTCCACCTCGGACTGTAGCGGAAAATAAGGAGAAGAAGAAGAAAGAAGGATCTCTGGGTTGCTTAATGAGATCTGCTCAAAAGTGTCATTTCTTGCAGCAACAACACCTGTAATACAGCCCTGCATGGGCATCACAATGGGTCCAACTGGAACTGGTACTGGCTAAGACGTGGCCCCATCACGTTTACCCACCGACCTAACCTAACTTAGTTAAATTTCCGAAGAAAGGCGACGCTACAGACTGTAGGAATTTTCAAGGAATTACACTACCACCTATCCTTAGCAACATGCATATTCGCCAACATTTTGTTAAACAGAATTTGGGCAGTCGTGGAAGACACGAAGAAATTCAATACGATTTCAGGAGCAATCGATCGTGAGTAAATCTTATAACTATAGTTAGGATAATTTTCAAGCCGTGTAAAGAGTCTGTTTAAGCTGTCATTGACTTAAAGAAGGCCTTTGACAGTCTCAACAGGGCTTTTTTGAGCCGTGTGCTGTTGCGCAGAGGCCTTTCAGGAAAGACCTTGCACCTTGTTAAAGAGATGTGTACTAACTTCAGATGCTGACTTAACTCAACACTGGTATGCCACAAGGATGTATTCTTTCCCATTGCTCTTTATAATAGCTTAGGATGAAGTGATGAGAGCTACTCTAACAGGTAGACTGGAAAAAATGTTTTCTGAATACACCCTCTCAACACACTCTCAACCCTAGGTTAGAGATAAGCATTCCAAAAACAAAGGGTATAAGTAGCGGATATGGAGCTGCATGTCACCTAATTTCAGGATGAGCGATGAAAGCATCGAGTGCGGAATTTGATCTAGATACACTGAAGCTTCTCTAAATCGGACAGCAGGGGGAGTATCATCATTCATTATTCGTTGTGTAGGGGTGTCCGTTTTGCCGGGACCATGACGATTTGTCCATAAAGAGAGGTGGCGCTTAGTCGGCGCTTAATAATTCTTCATAAACCACCGACGACATTACTGACATTTGTGGCAGTCAAGGGTAGAATCGTTTAAGGTGATGGTTGATCGTTAATGGTCACAATCTTTAGTTTGCAACTGATAGAGGAGTGTCCGTAAAACGATGTTTCGCTGTACTTAGGTTGTATTGTAACGAATGCCAGTGGATCAGACCAAGGCGTCATGTCACTTATTTCTAAGGCCAAATTCGTGTTTAGCCAACTACAGAATGTAAATATGGAAGTCTTCTCATATTTCTTTTTCTTTTCTTTTGATTTATAAACAAGTTGTTGGACAGGATATCTAATCTGGACTTTTGAGCCGCTCAAGCCAGAAAAGAGCCGTCATCGAGACTTAAAAAAACTCAAATGATCCTGGATTGGCATTGCGATACAGTCTCTTCGTTGGAAACCACAAGTTTGCCGATGACCTGCAGTTCCAGTTAAAACGTAGGGGAGGACAATAGTTGGGGACAAAAGAACTTCTACGTACGCAGTATGCATGGAATGACACCTCAAGAGAAGATACAAACAGAGTCAGCTTTAGAAGTCTCTCTCTCCTATGTTCCACAAAGCGATGGAAAAAATCTGTAAATGTTTTTTTACTTACATATTTAACACGGTTTATGTATGTTTTTCTTCTACCTAATGTCGATGGTGGTGTTCTTGAGTGCGTCAACGTGACGCCCTGTAGCGCAATGCATAATGCGTCGGACTACAGGCTACGAATAACAGATTGAGTGTGTTCTACACTGAATATCTAGGTTCAATTTCTGACATAATGCCTGTCATATACTTTACGATACTACCTCTGTCAAACCACTAGTTTTGATCCTACATACAAAGACGAGTTCATATTTGGATGGAATTAGTTCACTCTTCACAGGTTCGAAGTGTGAAAGCGAAAGTTTGGCGGAAAAAAACTCACCCTCACACATCGAGCCATAGAGCCCTAATATAGTCTACAAGTTAGGTTAGATTAGGTTTGAAACATAAAGCTAAATATACCATATTTGGCCATTTGAAAATTAAAGTACAAAACAAAAAAAAATCTATAATGTATGTGTATGTGGATTAAGCACGGATTGCATCTAAACAGTAGGAAGAATATACGAGTTATTTTAATAGTGGACCTACAGCTCGAGCGAGACCTAGGCCTAGATTATCCAGCCTCTATGTTCCTTTGTTCATTTATGAGCTCAGGGAACTCACGTCTGTATTCCGATTCAGAATGATGAGGTATTGAGAGGCTTTTTGTAGACAGATTGTACATTCGCAGTGACTTGAGAGAATTGGAGCCGTTAAAGTAGTTGAATTCGATCTCGGACACCTACAAAAGGAGTCGACGCACAAACTACCATATTATGGTTGACCATCAAGATCTATAAGACAATATGGCAAAAGGGAGTAGTGGTGGAAATCAGGAAATTACGAGATGCTGCCTTATCGCTGAAGAGTACCAGAAGCACTAGTCAGGATTTTTCTTGATTATTAGAATTTAAAGGAAATCCTTTTTTCTACAGTACACAGGATAAGCAGGCGCATAGACTTCGCATGAATGCCAAATGAAATCAAAAGACTCTCAGATACAGTGGACTCTCCCCAAGTCGAACTCTGCCTAAGTCGAATTTCTCTCTAACTCGAAAAAATCATAGAAATTCGACAAAGGGGGAGTTCACCGTAGCTGTGCTTTTTTTTGCAAGCTTTTTTTTACGCTTAAATTATATGTACACAAAAAAAAACGAACATCGGCGCTTAATAATTCATCATAAAAAGTTGGCACCACCGACGACAGGGGTGTATTCGTGGAAGGTGATGGTTGATCTTTGATGGCCAGAATCTTCGTTTTGTGACTGTGGAGCGTGACCATCACTTTAAAAGCAAAAACATTAATAATTATAAAATAGAAAAAAATGTTCATCAAATGAAAATAATCGTCTACGAAACCTAAACGGAGTGTATAGCAAAGACACTCTGGGTATACCAAAAATTGCATACTTATGGATGCCAAACAATTAAAAATGATCTAATACATCAACCACACCTGCAAATGTAAGCCATATACAGCAACCTAAGCAATGAGTGAATACATTCAAGAATGAACACACAGAAATTAATGATTGGAATATATATATGGGTGGCGCTACAGCCCGTAGAGGGCCAGGGCCTAGCTTCTCAGCAACCACTCGAAGGGACCTACAGTTTAATGCCGACTCCGAACGGCGTAGTTGAGAAGCTTTTTCTAGACAGGAAATACTCTTTGAGCATTGTCAGTGACTCGAAAGAGGTGGATCCGTGAAATATGAGAGGTGGTAAATTCGTGTATCGAACCTGGCACCCTCTGCGTAGGAGTCGACGCACTAACCCACTACGCTACGGCGACACACTACAATTAATGATTGGAAGCATTGTTTTTATCCGAGCTTATTTCTTAAGCGGCGATAGATATGATGAGTAACTTAGCGGATATAGGATTTGTTGTTGGTGTATTTGACATGCAAATGCAAAAGAATGCACCTTGTATTTATAAATTTGCTTTAAGTGCTTGTCTGTTCAACTCGCAAATTCCTGTTTAATTTGAAATTGAAGGATATAACACAAGGTTCTTTTGATAAGCCAGTGACATAATAACGTTAAGTACCACATTCTGCTCCCATTAACTGCGATCTATTAATAGACTTCAGTTTTAGTTTGTGTTTAACAGCCATCACGCCAGAGATCGTTGATAAACTTCACGCAATGTTGGTGGATCGATCGGAAAATTGAAGTGAGTGAGGTGGTTGCAGCTGTAGGCATCCCAACTGAGGTGGAACACCACATTTTGCAGGGACATTTGGGCAATAAAAAGTCCTTTCGATCCATGAATGCTTCAATTGCTCAAACTCGACTAATTCATAAGTCCCTTACGACTATTTCTTGTTTCGAAACTTGAAGAAATGCCCATGTGGAGCCATTTGTGGAGTTTTGTGCCAAATGTAGTCATCAGGCGTTGTGAGAACCTATTGTTTAGAGGGAATCAAAGCAATTTGATAAACACTTGATTGAAGCTATCGAGATCTTTGACAGTTCAGGGGGATATCTTACAGACATTAATGCGTACACATAAGGCCAAGGTAAAAAAAACTAATCAGCGATACGAATCGGCAACTAGTTTGCATTGAGTCATACTCTGTACAATCAAATGGGACGCCTACTGGTTGGAAACTTGTTTGCGATTCACAAGAATCAGTTTGTAGCCAGACCTCTGTTGATTTTCATGTCAGCTTGCCTATTGACTTCAGTTTATAATTTTTCGAAGATGAGCTAACGGTAAGCTAGCCTGTTGCTGGTGGAGGACAATAAAAAATATTATATTTTATACTGAAGAAGGACTTTCCGTAGGGGAATGGTGGCGGTGATGACGACCTACCATCAGACCCGCCTTTACCACCATTATCCCCACAACAACCTCCAAGGTGGTCATCATGTAGTTCAACTTCGACATCTGCTTTGCCCGCGCATCGGGATCACCGATCCGAGCCAATCAAACAGTAAATAGCAAAGAAGAAGCGTTCTGCGAAGCTTTCATAAAATATGTGGAACGTAAAAAGACTACTCTAATGGGAGCAGGTGGCTGTAGAGCGCAGAAACGAAGTATTTAAAATGTTCCTTCTGAGCATGCATCCAGATCTTAAGCAAATAGATGATCAAGACAGTTCGAGAGGAAGACAATGGATGTTGTGGATGACATACTGAACTGCCAGCCAAATCCACCCGTCCTCCCAAGACCATTTTCACAAGTTCCAAACAGCTTTCTTTAGTCATTCTGTCGAATGCTAAAACTTTCGAAACAGAAATGGATCTGAAGATTGTTTTCAAGGTATAGGCCTCCCAAAATTCTTGGTTGGATGATGGTTTCATCATCGCTCGAGGCTTTCGGAAGATATTTCAGGGCCGGTATCCATGACGACACAGAAGGCAACCGTGGACAGTCGATTGGTATGTGGTCAGGTTCCTTGGTTTTGGATCCACAAATATGAGACAACTCTAACTGCGCCGACTACTGAGAGATAAGTCTCTTAAGGCCGCTTTCACACAGCAAACTTCTGTCGGCGATTTTTCCATCTTGTGAGCAAGGGAGGTGAGACGTTATAGGGATAGCCCGCGTCTCGTATGCTGGGGGCTTGCCTTTGGATTCTCGGTATTCCCTTTTATGTTGTTGAGTTGCTTTATTCGTGTGTTATCAATGTTGGGTATTGGAAGCATGCTATACATATGTGAGAAAGAGAAGACGCATGTATGAGAGAGGGTGGGAAACAGAAAAGGTTCAGAATTGAGATCTCAATTGCACAGACTGCAAGATTTCCTGTTTGAAAGTAGCTTGAGATCACAAGAGGGAAGTTGAAAAAATCGCCGACGAATTTTAGCAAGTGTGAAACTGGCCTAAGCGTTTCGTATAAGAACTTCTCTGTCATTTTTTGTGAGCGCCACCATTTGTCAGTATCCTGATAGTCTGAGGAAGTCCACCATCGATCAAATTTTCGCACTACAGTGGATCCTGGAAAAAAAAAACTCAAGAAATTCGGATTGACATCCACGACATATGATATACCGCGGCCGCATATGAAAGCGTATATAGATTGCCATGTTTAGTTTTGACATTCCTGCCAAATACGTCAGACTGAGCAGAATGACGATGGACAACTCTCGCTGCTCCATCAAGGTCGTTAACTAACTCACCGAATGTTAAACTAACTCAAAAAATGTGGTTTGAGATAAGGTGCCTCACTGTCATGTGCCTCCTTTAAAAGCGTTCTTCAGAAGATCGTGCAGAGCTCATTCACAGCGACCGTGAAGAACACGTCGTATGGCAATGGTTGGCTTCTAAATGTGAGATATTTTACTCACAACTTACTACAAATTCGTTTGTTTGATTTCTTTTGTCTCAACTCCTTTGCCAACCTTTTGACCAGTTTAACGTTTGTAAAAGCCATCTTTAGAGACGAATTTGTCAACTTAGGCCTTATTTATGACATGTTTTTGTGGCTCAATCGCTGTTGGTAGAGTGCCTGCCCCTGGTTAGCGGGGTCCCCGGTTCGAATCCCAGTGAAAGCAAAGTTAATACGCAATTATCTGGTTTACAAATCTGATTCAGTCACAATTTGCCGTTGGGATCAAATTAATGGCACTATCACTGGAGTAGTCTGTCTGTGGTAGTAGTCTGACTATGGGTATCACAACGGATCAATATAAAATAACTTAACCTAACCTTGTGGCACAATCGGTCGATGTTTCTTTGTGTCCGTGTTCGTTGCGCCTGGATTCGAGTTGGATCATACCCAGGGGCTAGAGCTAGGACATGATGTTGAGCAAAGAGATAATTATGGAGTTTTGAATTTTTATCCATCGCGACTAATCGTGTCCTTGGTAGCTGATGCAAAAGGATCTCACTTGCGAATATTTGAGGGTGACGTTGTTGTTGCATGAGCTTGAAAACAGTCGTACATTACGCAAAACAAATTTTTAGTCCTTCGGTTACATCTGGGTGCGTCTTTTGATGAAATTTAAAAATCTACAATTCTACAAAGACTTTTAATAACATTTAAATTCTATTTCCTTGTGCACACCACGAAGAACGAACTTCGCAAGACTGTGACACTTCATTCAATTGGAATTTGCGGAGACCTACACGTAGAACCTGCGAGTTTATAATTTATCGTGAATTTGTGGATCGTGTCTGCCACTGTGTGTATTGAGTTCCCAGTTTGACAGTTTGCAAATAGAATGCAGAGAAACAATTTAAAATTGTTATTCACCGCAAGCTTTCATTCCTACGAAGTGGGCCATCTAGTGTTTTTTTTTTTTTTTTATAAATCATTGGTTATTTTTACACTGTCAGCTGTTTCCCGCTCGAAATCTCGACAGAAAGTGAGTATCACACCTCCGCGGAACGAAATGAGTCGCTTGACGCTTGAAAAATGTTGGGAAATAATGAATATTTTTTCCAAAGTGATTGCTGAGCAGCCCAAATTTTGGCCGAAATGACGCAACCACCGCGACTACCGTACCCAAGGTTATGCAAAAAGGTCGTGCGACTAGTTTGCTAGTGGGCAACACTCATGGTTTGTATGCACAGACGAGACTGTCGATGCTGTGACCGCGAGCATCATTGGACCATCCCATCCCTCTTCGAAAATTACTCTGGGAACAGGGTTTCGGTCAACAGGGGGTGGGATTGTTATTGGTGGAAGTTTAATTACTCTTAACGCGGGTACTGCTGTGGACACTGTCTCCGCTTGGTTCCGTTGCTGTTTCGCTTACTTTAGTTTGATGTACGCATCTTGGCACCTCTGCTCCAGATCAACGTATTCACTGTTTCATCAAGTGAAGACATGATTTCTTCATTTAAGCTAAGGATCTTATTCCAGTACTCTTTCACTTGTTCGAGCTTGAAGCTCAAGTACACCTTATTTCTTTACAGCTCCAAACTGTCCACAATTCTCAAGAAGTGGTTCCTAGCAGTAGGTCTTATCAACTCCCTGAAACTTAGTTGGCTCTTCTTATTTTTGGTATTTGTTTCACTAGTTGGATGTTCCTGCCCAAGACCGTGGTGCAACAACCGTGAACTGGAGGCTTTTGGTTTCGTTGGCAATATATTTATATTTTAGATGTTGCTTTAACCTCCCACTTTATGTCCTCGTACCTGGATTCCAATTGACCAAAATAATCCTCAACGAAGTAAAATTGGTTGCGATTGGCTCCCGTCAGGTCTTCCAAGTACCCAGTGTTGATTTGTAAATCAGTCCAATGGTCCTCTAGCCTTTCGAGTCTCTTCTCGAAATATTCTGTTCAATATCAAGATTCTCCATTCTTCCACTCTTCTTAAAATTCGTCCAGAGTTTGTGGACTTCATTCGATATCCGTGTTTGATCGCTAAATTGTTCACTCATTTTTCAGATGTTTTTGTTTTTTTTTTTCCTTTTTCCAACAATACACTTTACTACACACTACCATACTCTACACTGACACTGCTAATCTTATTCGGCTACTTCGGCTCGAAGCACTAATGAAAGTTCTACCACTTAGAACTTTATAAAATCTATCGCCTAATGCAGCCTCACATTAGGTGAAAGTCAAACAGGCTTGGACAGCACATAAAAGTGCTGAATACATAAAAAAATGGGCTGATCTAATTACTACGTACAGCTTAGGATAAAAAATGTACAAAAAAAAAAACACACACACTCAATGACCGATGAGGCCGTTTTGGGCTTTTGCATGCAACCTTGAAGAAGTGCATGCCTTTTGTTGATACAATCGGCAAGGGGAGTTAAAGGGCCATGTTAACCGACTTTTTGTGTAGTGAAATTGAAGAAATGGGTTTGTACGACATCCGGTTCAATTAATCTTTTGCACACCAAATTCCCAAAATCGTGTTATTAGCCGCTTTGGCGATGTCGATTGGCCGCCTCGGTGCTGCGATTTGACACCATTGGACTTTTTTTTGTAGGGAACCATGAAGGGACCCATCAACTAGGTCCTGCAAAATTGGGGTGACAGAATGCGACTATGGGCACCTTTAACTTCGAGTAGTAGAGCCATCTCTCGAAGGACCAAGCTGACTCTATACAAGACCTTGATCACCCCAGTCCTCCTCTCTGGCGCGAAAGTCCGGACAAAGTCAAAAGCGGATGAAGAAGTCCTTGGTCTCATCGAGATAAAAGTTCTGCGTGCGACCTTTGGTCCTGTTTGCGTGGGCGGTTTTTGGAGGAGAAGATTAAACCACGAACTGAACGGGCTGTACAACGACATGAGCCTAGTCTGGCGTCTACGGATTCAACGCCTAAGATGTCTGGGCCATGTAGAGCGCGTGAACAACACTGCTCCAGCCCGAAGAGTCTTCGACTCCGAACCAGTGGGACAATGCAATAGAGAACGCCGACGGAACCGATGGCGCACCCAGGTGGAGAGGGACCTCAATCAAAATGGTTGTGCGCAGTTGGAGACAGCTGGCTAAGGATCGTGCCGGCTGGAGAGGCTTGTTGGTTGAGTCCCAGGTCCACCCCGGACTATAGCGCCACCAGAAGAAGAACAAGAATGCGGTACTTCACTTGAACGACGTTGTATTTCATAATTAATGGGAATCTTTGTTCTTTCATGGACAAAATTTAATTCTGTTCATTATATGGCATTTTTTAAAAGTGCTTGGCCCGCCCTTTAATTCCAATTCAAAAAATTAAATGATCATCCATATGTGTACACACAGTCTTGAATTGAATCGAAGAGCTAAAGGGTGTGTCATGGCAGGGCAACGGTAATGCGACCATAGAGATCTATTGTACCCTCTTCTCTTAGTCTAGGATTTAAGTGCTGCCTTCAGAAATTTGACAGCTCCCTTAGATGTGGAAGTCTTTCCCTGTTATGGACGTTCTTTCTATAATTTTGAATCTCTCTAAGGTAAGTCGTGGACTGTCAATTAGTATGTACTTCATAGTTTCTTTGGCCTGGCCAGAGTGCCTACAGATGTCTGTACTGGTAAGGCCCATCTTATGGAGGTGGTATTACATGGTCCGTGTCTTGTTAGTGCTCACCATAGCACTCTTAGGACAGCATTGTTAAGTTCTAGAGTTTTCTTAAATCGTTTGAGATTGTATTTTTGTTGCATCAAAATTCTTGAGTGCTCAATACCCTCTTGACTGTTCCAAAACTGATTCATTTGACACAGGGTCTTAGGTAAGTAAGCTGACTGCGAAGTTATACTGAAAAAATCCCGCTCCACTTAGACCAATTGGTCCCTTGTGCTGTCACTATACGGCTTCGCTTTCCAGTTTCTTCGTTGACCCAGTTGTTGTGATGCATTTCCTAATAGGATCGTTTGGCAATGATTTCACTTGGCCACTACAAAATACAAAATAAAATATCTATGATTCTTTTGCTTGCTATATCTTCAAGGTAGCTGAAGTAATAGCCACCAAGTAATCTTCTTCTGATTTCTTCAAATGCTGGGCATGTTCCAAGAGTGTACGATTGTTTCCTCTTCTTCTTCGCCCATACAACTTGTGCAGAAGTCGTTATAGGGTGCTCTCAGTCTTCTGGGATGATTGCCCATAAGACAAAGGCCAGTTAACACACCTACTAGCTCACTAATGTTCTTCCGGTCTATCTCCAGGAGTTCTGTGGTCTTCCTTTGATCTAATGTAGTCCTCATCGCTTTCGATGACCATTTCTGCCCATCTTCGATTTGTATCTTTCTTATTGGCTCCATTGGGGGATGGGATGTGTAGTGAATTGCTGCCGATGGCACACCCAGGGCGGGCTAGCTCGTCGGCTCTTTCATTGCCTGGAATACCCTTGTGCCCGGGGACCCAGCATAGGGAGAGATTGCATATGTCCGCCATCTCCATTAGAGATACGTGACAGAGTTTTACCATCTACGATTTGAACACAGGGTCTTAAAAGCTTAGGCATTATTCCAAACTCATCCCCATCACCGTGCTCAGAAGAGAAGTAAGAACAAATGAACAAATCCCCAAGGACTACAATTATCTGAATACACTGTGTACACGTTCTTTGTTTCATGAAGTTGATCACCTCGGATATTGATTGATTTCTTTATTCATCTGCCATAAGGCGAAACCGGATCATAAGGAACACAATGTAAGTTTCAAGGGCTATTACGCATCATCGAGTAAAATGAAAAGTTTTTGATGAGAGCGATAAAATCACGGAATTTCATGGGAGTCCAGTCGGTATTTTCAAGAAATTGCAATATTTTGTGGATTTTCATCGAACGATGAAAAGCTTAAGAACTTGAGCTGCACTAAAGCACCAGCTGTTTGATACCTCTTATGTAGCGAATGAATTAAGAACAGCTTGCTATGGTTTATTAATCCTTGAAACACTTCTTGTTTGACTCTTGAGCTGGATTTGAATCCAAACTGAAGCACACTTTGAAGCCAATTGAGTTGAGTTGATTTTAGGATTTTAGGAAGTTAGTTATGGGCTTAGGAGGTCGCCTTTAGAATCGCATTGCCACAAGTGCATCCAGCTAATAAAGATTTTTCAAATAGGTACTTGACAACTTTGAATTTAATTTGTGAACGCACTCTTTCACTAATCATCGAACTGTCACTATCAATTTCACAGTGTGACCCCCACTCTTGGTTTAAAAAAAAATGTATTAAATTTGAACATATAACTATAGAATGTTCCTTTAAAGTTTTAAGTGAAAATTTAAAAAACTCTTGAAGATGTAGCCGATTTATGGTAGAAGCGTCAGGCGACAGCGAGAGCGCGCGTGCTGCATGGGTCACCTCGCAGGGACCTAACTCTTATTAGTGTTCCTTCCTCCAGGTAGGGCTACTGCTTGAAACCTCTGCTTCTAGTTCCCCCTACTTACCGAAATAAAGAGTATGAAATTAAGATTAGAAAAAAATAGGATTTGCTTCCCAAAACTTTAAACGCGTTTTTCTCGAAACATTGTTCTTACGACTGGCGCACGAGGTTACTAAAAAACTATTAATCGCAACTAATAATCCAATCGGTTCCATATATATATATAGCTATGGTATGAACTAGGTAAAATCAAATCGGTGAAGATCTTCTTTACTTACTTTACTTTTTAACTTGATTTGTGGTTGAAAAAAAAACGATTTTCAAAAAAAAATAAATGCAAAGGTCCGCCATTTTGTTATTTCTTGTGCGATATTAATAATCCTACTTCATACCAGCCAAACATGTACTCTTTCTAATCCCGTTAAAATTGTTGGTTTCACAAATCACACAAATCACATGCGCCGCCGAAAATAAGGGCTTCTGTTTGGTCACAAAAAATAAAAATGATGTACATTTTTTTTTCTTCTTTTTTAAGTCTTCAAATTTCAACTTTTAACTTTTAATTCCAAGACTTTCCTTAATTGCCGCCTATCCCTTAACGAGATGGCCAAGTACTTTAACATCCAACTTATTTGGGTGTCGGGACACTGTGACATTCCAGAGAATTGCAAAGCGGACGAACTCGCTAGAAAGGGCACAAGCTCCGTGCTCTTTTCGGGTGGAGACCCACACTCAATGCCTATCGCTGCTATAAAACATCTGCTGAAGCTTGAAACGCTTGCTCAAACAAACTGCGGATGGACATCTGGCAAAGGATGCCTCATTACCAACCAACTATGGCCTATGATCGATCTCAAGCGATCGCTTAGCTTGATCAAATTAAGCAGGCCAAACCTCAGATCTCCTATTGGCGTTTTAACGGAGCATTGTGCGATCGGAACTTACGCCTCTAGACTAGGCCTTCCCTGTAATGATTACTGTAGAAGCTGCATAGTCGAGGATGAGGAAGAAACTATCGAACACTTGCTATGTAGCTGCAGTGCTCTCTCATCCCGTAGATTCAGACCTCTGGGTCCCATTTCTTTGATATTCTGGCTGAACTGAGCAGCATCAGAATCTTCGCTTTATCAAAAGCACAAATTGGTTTGCGGAGTAGATAGTCTAAGATCCGCGTGGTAACACAATGGGCCTATGCTTGGCCTAGGTGTGTCTGCTGTACTACCTAACCTAATCTAACCTAAACTAAGTCGTAAAATAAATCTATGCAAAGTTACAAGCCTAAAAAATAATTTGTGTTCATTTCCCAGCAGATTAAAAGTAGTCAAAATTTGAAATCGTGGATGGGGATGTGGCAAAGTACACGAACGAGCAACGTCTGCAAATTATAAAAATTTTCTACCGAAAGTCAGAGTCGGTGACCGCAGCTTTAAGAGCGTTAACTCCAATTTTCGACGAAGCTCATTTTTGCCTCAGTCAAAATATGCGTTATTGGTCGAGTGAAAATCCGTGCTTCATGTGCTTCATGACTCATCGCTTCATCCCCAAAAAATAACTGTTTGGAGCGGTTTGCCGACGTCGTTATTGGGCCAAATTGTTTCGTCGACGATAACGATCGTCACGTTACTGTGAATGGTCAGCCTTATCGCGCCATGATTACCGATTATTTTTGGCCCGAACTGGAAGATATGGACTTGGATGACATGTGGTTTCAACAGGATGGTGCCACAAGCCACACAGCACACGTCGCAGTCGATTTATTGAAGAGTTAGTGTGGTAAGCATGTTATCTCAAGAAATGGGCCAGTCGATTGGTCGCCTCGTTCGTGCAATTTGACTCCGGTTGACTATTTTCGCAGAGTCTTCGGCTCCAAATCAGTGGGACGACGCAATAAAGGACGCCCACGGAACCGACGGCGAACGCAGGTGTAGAAGGATCTCAATCGACTTGGTGTGTGCAGTTGAAGACAGCTGCCTAAAGATCGCGCCGGCTGAAGAGGCTTACTGGTTGAGGCCCAGGTCCACCCCGGCCCCCGGACTATTTTCTGTGGGGCTACGTTAAGTCATTGGTTTATGCCTACAAGCCGACGACACTGGAAGAGCTCAGAGCCAACATTGAACGAAATAGCGGTCACTTCGACTGAAATGTGTGGCCGAGTCGTTGAAAATTGGGTCCAACGAATCAAACGTGTCCGCGGTGGTCATATGAACAAAGTCGAATTCCATTCACAAATGTTTTGATTGTACTTCAAGGCGTTATTGATATATCTCAAATGGTTTGGGTTTTTTTTTTAAAAAAAGGTGTCCTTATTGGCAAATCCTTTACATCTCACCATGCACTCGCATTAAGTCATCTATAAATAGTTCGTTCCTCCGATTTGATTTCTCATCGACTCTCTTCCAGTGCCACAGATGCATTGAGTTTAACAATAGCAATTGAGAACATGATTTGTCGCTTCGGAGGAAAATTAATTATCCCTTTATCGCCCCCATTAATTAAGAATAGATGACGACGAAATGGAACGTACATCTGGTCACAACAGTCTAGACAGGAGAGCTTTGACAAGAGCTTTGTTGTTGCTCGATGCATTCATTTTTTCTGATTTCATTAAATGTGGCCTATTTTCAGTTCAGTGCTACGAACCATTGTGGTAATACCCGACTTCTTGCCCTTTACAGCTGAAACACACTGCTCTGAAGGTGCTACCGTTGTAGCGCAGGCATGGGCCTGTGCATCCAGGGCAAAGTTGCTGATTGCTCTCCTCTAGCTTTGGGGGTTCCGCGTGGGGGTACTTCCTACCATAAAAAATTACATATCTTAGAGACGACAACAAGCCTCGGATACGGATGACCCTTCTTCTGACGACAATAAAATAAGGACAACGATTTTCGGTTTTGCACGTGGAATGTGGGGTCCATTAGCAAGGCGACGCCGATGAACTTGTCAAGGCACTAGAAGCCTATAAGGCAGATATCATCGCCATTCAGGAGGTGCGATAGGATAGGCCGAGCAAAAAGAGGATTAAAAACTAGGACATATATTTCGGGGATTGGTATAAAGAGCATGGCCATCGCTGGTTTGGATACGGGTTTGTTGTTCTGACTTAGGCAAGAAGTTTTAAGCCTTAAGTACATAGGCGAGTCCCTCGTAACAATCCGCACCATGACTTAATTCGGAAACATCAGTCTAATCTGCCCCAACGGAGGATAAATATGACGAAAGCAAGGATCTTCCAAAACGGATAAATGACCAATGCCCCAGTTACGAGACCAAAATCGTTCTAGGAGATTTCAACGCAAAGCTGGGCAAGGAAGACATCTTTGCTAGAGTCACCGGAAAACACAGCCTCCACGACAACACGTCCGAGAACGGATTCAGGCTGTTCGACTTCGTAACGGGGCGAAGCTTCTGTGGCCAGTGACAGAGACATAGTGGTCCCCTGATCAATTGACCGTCAACGAGAATTTTGAACATGCCGCATCTGTTCAATTACCCGCCAAGCAGATTGATCACATTGCGATTGACTAGTATTCTCGATGTCCGGACGGGCCGAGAAGCCAACATCGACTTGGAAAATTTCCTTGTTGTAGTCAAGGTAAGAACTTGGATAACGGAGAAGCGGAGTCGAGGAAGGACGCGAAGTTAAGTTCCGACACACATAACCATCAATCAGTGTGGCTTCAGGTTACGAAAGTCCACAATAGACCAGATCTCCACGATACCCAAGTAGTTCATATGGAGACTCACGACCAATTGAACTAGTCTAGTTTTGACATGCCTACCAAACTCGCGGTTGCACAGTATGGCGATGGGTATTCCATCAAGGTCGATAAAGAACTCAACAATGTCTGGTCTGGTCTCTGTACAAAGGCTGACATGTGCCTTCTTCGACAGCGAAGATTGTGCTAAACTCACAGGAGGAATGATCTTCACGATTTTTAAACGCGCATGACATTGGCGTGACAAAACGCAACTAGTCGTCAAAGAGGCGATTGCTAGTAAAGAGCCACACGCTGTCTAAAAAGACCATGTAACATAGATGTGTTCCACCAAGCGCCACGATTGACAGCTATAACTTCGAGCTAGTCAGGGACTTCATCTACCTCGACTGCTCCTTGAATGGAACTGTCATAATCAGTATTGAGACGAAACCACACTTTTCAGGCGCTGTTTCTTTGAGATCAAGCCATTTAGTAATGGAGCCATCTCTCAAAGGACCAAATTGACTTTAGACAGGACATTGATCATCCCAATAGTGCCCTAAGGCGTGGCGGCAAGAATCAATTTAAGAAATGGGAAAAGTAGTCCCTTGTCTATGTTAGAGAAAAGTTCAACGTGCGATCTTAGGACCTGTTTGCGTGGGGATCAATGAGATTCGGTCCGCGGACTTTACAGTGCCGCTTGTGTTGACTGGACTACATAGAGTGCATGGATTCCAGAAAATACGTATACATGAATTCGATCACGAAATAAAAAAAAACATATTGATTCAAATTCGAATGGAAACCAACACAAATCAAACTAGAGATTAGTTGATGCAAAGTAAAAGGAAGGGCTTCAATTTAACCACTCAATGTTTACCATCAAAGTGATGAACTCTAATTGGATGACAAGTTAACTTTGATTGCACTAAAATTTCAATTTGACTTCGGCGGTATTTACTTCCTTTTTATGGGCTCCGTATCGCATCGCTTTGCACAAGACTGTCATATCGCATTTTATCGCATATTGTGAACTGATGGGATACTATATAATGCTCTGAGTTATTCCGGATGTACAAAAATCAATTTCCGGTGATAATGAATTCTATTTGATACTAATTTTGTGACAGGTCGTTGACTATAATTAAATCTCATCGCCAAAGAATTGCGCTCTGCAAGATTCCTTGCTATGACATGCTATGTTTTTTCTGGTGAATTAATTTAATATTTGATTATAAAAGACTTTCCATTAATTTCTTCACGGTTTGGCACTTAAATTCATTTAACGAAGTTGTTTTCAATAAGTCACCGACACGGATTCGAGAATAAACGATCTCAGAATCCGTTGCCTGCGTTGGGTACTGTCAAAATAATGACACCTCAATGGTCAGCTTTTGAAACAGCCGATATTACATAATTCTCCAAACGCAACTAGAGCCATTTGTGGTATAGGAAAATTATTTTACCAAAATTCAATGAGTTTCAAAAAACTGCGGGCACATAAAGTGCGGATAGTTGACGTTACGGCTACTCTTAGGGCCAACACGGACTGAAATTCGAGTAAAATGCCACGTAATGTCTCGTATCTAGTTCGACTTAAGGCCTGACTATAATGAACGTAGTAAAACAAGTATGGTTATGTTCTTGGTTAGCCGAAAACATTTATAAAACGAAAGTTAGTCAAAGACTCATTTCTGTTGCAGACGTGACGAGAACTTCTACTTCTATAAACGCGATCACTTCCACATCATCTTCAAATAAATCAAATAATTCGAACTCCGCGCCTACTTTAACTATGAAATTCACTAGAAAATGTCACTGTCAGTTTTAGAGTACAACTTTAAGCCTCATGATCCACTACATCTTCCACTTAGTTAAAGTTACAATTATCCGACTTTACAATCTTGCGCACCCTAAGCTCGTCTTATCTCATTAACAGAAACTTAAATCGCTAAGTTTTTTTGAAAGTCACAAAAATACTTCTGATTAATTCACATTTTGTAAAGAATGTGATTTCTCGTGGGCTTGTGAAGCCATGAACAGATGTGGTGCAAAAAAATCTATTCTTAGAGCAAAAGAGGAACATCACTCAGATTTTGATGATATTCAGATTGCACGCACTGAGGTGCAACAAAACACATTTTCGGAAATAACCATGTTTTTTGGTTTCTTTTGTTTTTTGTTTTTTTTTCGTTTCGATTGGTCCTCGTGGTATCACAAAATCTGCACACTAATTTAGTGTTTCAGTTATTTTTATCGAGAAAAATCTTTACAAATGTTGAATGTGAATTTATTTCCGTCGGGACTGACAACGCGATCCACAAAAACGCAGACGTGATCCACAAAATTTACGATAAACAAATTTGTGAATTTTAGCCTTTCTGCAAACGCAGAAAATTTTATGTGATTTGCAAAGTTCACAAAAAGATTCACTCTTGAAACTCTCCTTTTATAAATAATAGCAACATGAAAAGAAAAGAAACAGAAAGAAGAACAAGGCGCTCAAGCTAAGCACTCTGCTGTACTCTGCAGCCCCTCTACCTAGCCTAACTAATTTATCTGCTTTCTGTACAATCTGTGTTTGAAAAACGTCTTTGTTAATTTTGCAGAAGGTACACATTTATTTTCACTTACATTAATTTGTTGTTCCGTGTTTGTTCTACCGACATTGTTTCAATGATGAATCCACTGGAAAACCCTAACCTCATGGGAAACCAGTGCTATAACTTGGTTTCATTGCACACAAAATCGGTCAATAATGCCGTCGAAAGATCACATTCTTCAAAATACAGTAGACTCTAAGTCGAACTTCCTTTAACTCGAACAAATTATGGTACCCCGTGACAATCCGACTGAAAATGTTAACGCTAAAAAAATCAACACACTCGAGAAGAAAAATCGATCAAACGATTTTGGTTAACCAAACAAATATAAAAGCAACGAGGTTCTACAAAGATTAAAAAAAAAAAGAAAAGGGAGGAAGTTCCCCCTCCAGCTTTCCCAAGTCCTTCAACTCTTTAGAGACATTTAAGACATTTAAACAATTTACAAAGAATTGTTGTAAATTTCAAACGAAAAATTCCTTTTCACAAGTATTTATCTATTCGCTGCATTTTCTTTACATAAAATAATAAAAGGGAATTAAAATGCTATTCCACCGGGATAAGCGAAAGGTTTTGTGTGAAACGAGAACAGGCGTGCATTGCTAATTCAAGCTAATGCTAGGAACTAAGCCAACCCGCAGCCAATCCGATTGTGGAAATACAGAAGAATATTCTTGCAATCCCTGGAAAAAATCTGAAATCTGAAGGAAATTCTAAATTACAATTCTCCACTTGCGGTGTGTTTCCTGGATTTACTGCTTATCCGAGTCTCGGAAAAAATTATGAGAGCTGCGATACATCTGTTTTCACATAAAGAACGGTTTCAACGACTGCTCAAGTCGTGATAACGAAGGGAAGCAAATTATTTTCTTCACCCTCCGTCGGTAACTTATTTTAACACCTTCCAACGGACGGACCATGACTGGCCAGACCCCTGTACATTTGTATGGAGACACATATGTGCCAGTTAGAAACCAATTTTTATAAGATGCATCTATGTTTTATGAATTTTTTACAACACTCAAGAATTTTGTAATATTATTTTGTGATGGCCGAGGGCACAGTGGTCGATTTAGGGTCATTAGCTTGAATTTTCTTGTGTTGTTCGATTAGAAATGTATTTTAAAGTAACAAATGAAAAATGGTTTGTTTGCCTCTAGTAAAAAATGTATCGCCGCATTTAGTTTACAACGACTAAGTCTTAATTACTTTCTTAATAAAAATACACTAATTTTAAAAGTACATACCAGTAGGATATTCTGACATGTTTGCTTCAAATATATATCACACAATACGACCACTTTAAGAACAACCCTTTATCCGGGAAAGGCAAACTCGAAAGTAAGAAAAGATTTATGCCTTGGATTGAAATGCTTCCTATTTCTAAGGTAAGGAAAATGTTCGTTTTTCTTTCTTGTTATTTAGGTATTTTACTTCTAACCTAGCGGTATTTTTTCTAATAGAAAACATTTTTTTTTACTTATGTCCAGCTACGTTGTCCGACCACTGTGCAGCGGCCAAAAGTATGCAAAAAATGCATCAAATTCAGTGCTCGTCAAATCATTCCACATTCTTGGTCTGCATCTCTTGCCTAGGGATTTTTTTCGCTTATGATAACTAATTGCGTTAAAAAGTAATTCGAATTGCCGAAATGCATGACAAATAGGCCATGTTCCCCTCCAAGGTGGCGTTTTTTTTTCTTTTCATTTGTTTGCCCTCTTCTAGGATGTCATTAGAATAGGGTTTTCCAAAAATCGGTAGAAAATAAGAGCGTAGGTAGCTATCTGAAATTTCAAGTCATCAAGTCAAGCTTCATTAGAAATATCAGTAAATAAAGCCTAAACATTAAATGTGCCTGGCCAGACTCGGGTGTCCGACGGAGGCCAAATTTGGAATCCTCCTATTTTCGGCCGCATCAAGAAATGAAGATGTTGAAAAGAGATGTAAAATAAATGACCATGGATGAAAACCCATTTGAGAATACTAAATAATTCAATTCAGAGCCTCGTTAAGGTCAAGAGGAGAGTTTAAACCATGTCCAGACGGTTTTCCCAAACACAAAGAACTTTCCCGATTCTCATCATCCTCCTTTTCCGGTTTCAAAATTTCGAGAGAGAAACAATGCAGTCACTTTGCTGAAAATATGTGAACTCTTTGCAGACAGACTGAATGTGCCCTTTGAATAAAATCCTTTTCACCACAAACGAACTTTTCCACCCATTCAATTAGTTTATCAAAGAGAGAAAAGGATTTCCTGTTTGTTTCTCACACATCCTCTGCATAGTTTAACTCTTTCGGACTCAATAACTCAACAAATCGTCACTTGATCGCATCAAACGATGGACATTCAAAACACTTTCAATTCAAACGAGAAAATGTGTTCATTCCTTTTGCCAAGGACAACAGGGAATTCAAACCATCGGAAGCACATAAAAGAACTAGAAGAAAAACCATTTCACACTGCACTAGGCAACACACGTAGGTATACCAACCAACCGCCTTTCAACCGTCGTCCGTCGCCAACGTCGTTTTTGCTGGCGTAGAGTAAAAGAAAAATCGATGATAGACAGACGGTTAGGTTAATTTATTCGTAGAATTTGTTTAATTTCTCCTTTTTTTTGCAGAAAGAAAAATTCAATAAAAGCGTTCTTGTCACTCGATTGAAAGAAAAAAAAATAACACAACTGCACATAGAAGATTTAAATTTATCCACCGCCAATCAACATCTCGCGAGAATTCGTTAGTTATATTAAAACGTATTTAAATGTGCTTAATGCACATGGGAGAAAATAAAGAAAATTCGCTTTTAAGAAAATCTGTGAAAATTTTTGCGACAAATAAATGAGAGTTCGTTTGAAAATCAAAAACGGTTGCATACTTTTCCCCATCTTGAAGACATCTCCTTTATCGTTATGTATTGCATAAATAAAAAGGACAATGACTGCAGGAGAGAAAATCAAGTATAGATGAAAAGAAAATCAAAACAAAAAAACAAAAAAAAACCAACAACAACATCACACAGGTACACTGGAAGGAAGGATTGATACCACCTATACACACTTGCAGTTAAGTTAATTCTCTCACAATTTCACACACTAAGACTATGCACAACAAAAACCATATGATCTCTCCGGCTCTAGTGTAGTACATACAGATTTACGCATACCGACGACGAGAGCATCGACTAGACCGAACAAAAAAACACAAAAATTGTTTAAATCAATTTAAGAGAATTTTTTCATGTTTTTTTTTTTTTTGCACACAATTCGAATATGGTAACAATACCCGGTATCCGACATTTTGGATTTGATAAACGATGCAGCAAATAAACGGTGCAGCGAAAGCGAACCGAACTCTCCGAAACCGAACGACCAAAGTCCCGACTCTAACTGATATTTCCAGAAGTCCGATTCCTGGTTGTTTCATGGTATTTCAAAAAAAAAAAAGAACACGAAGGAATCAGTTGAACAGCAAAAAAATAAATGAAGTACAACAAACTACAAGAAGAGACTAAACACAGTTAAAGAAGAAAAGAAACTCATGCACCTCCACTGCAAGCTATCTCTGGTGGCCATACAAGAGTCGTCGTCGTCGTTGTCGTTGTCGTTGTCGTCGCATCCAGTGTGGAGGAAACACAAGGATGCTCGCCTCTGCCGCTCTTTTCAACAATAATAACAACAAATAAGAGGCTATAACACACCACCATTGCCGATTGCTGATGGTGCTCGTGCTGGTGCTGGTGATGGCTTTCCGTGGTGCAAATGGCTGAAAGAGAAGCACCACCAGCAGCAGCAGCAGCAGAGTAGTAGTAGTAGTAGTGGTAGTAGTAGTAGTTGCTGGTGGTTAAACTGCACACCGCCGCCTGTCTCCACCGGCCGGTCGTGGAGCGCGTAGGAGAGGAGAGACTGGCGTCTGACTGCTTCAACCATATCCATCCATCCTCCTCCTTTTTGTTATTTCGGATGATGGTTGTTTTTTGTTATTTTTTGCTGTCTGGTTGAATGTGCAAGAGACAAGAACCATACACAGACACGTTCCCCCCCACGCACAGACACAGACGCACATGTGTTTCAACTATTTCCCCACCCATCTAATAATGGGGGTCGGCACGGCATCCGTGCATCTGTATGGACTTTTTGGGATGCTGTATCTAGGTAATTCCAGATCAGGACCTACCTCAACACCTGAAGCTTTTACATAAGCCGGCGGAGCTTTCGGATGTGGCAAACTAAGCAAAAAAAAAAAACAAAAAAAAAAATAAGCACACTTTGTTTCGTTTTTATGCCTTTCGTCTGGTTTTGTTGCTTTTTTGTTTTTTTTTTTTTTTTTTTGTTTGCGTTCGTTCTTTAGCGTGTTGTGGAGGATTGCACTTGGTTTCATTTGTATCTGAC